>OX291560.1:22703839-23903839 GCA_946406115.1 Apoda limacodes | reverse complement strand
AGAAAATTCCCACCCTTGGATTACCTATACGGTACGAGAAATGATGCAACTGCGAAATGAAGCTCACGAGCGTTATCGCGAAACCGGCTTAAGCCAACACAGGAAGTATTACAAAGAGCTCAAGAGATTGGTTAATTCCGCCATTTTTAATGAGAAACGGGCATATTTCAACCAACATGTAAATTGTAACCTTAACAACTCTCGAGCTCTATGGAATAACCTGAAACGCACCATAAATGTCTCTGACAAGAACCATGATGATGAAATTCCAGATCATTTAAAATGCCCAGATAAAATTAATACACATTTTTGTTCTGTGCCAGGGAGTAGCGATGCATCATTTTCAGACATGACATATTTTGAATTTCATAGGTTTGGGACCACGTCCTTTGAATTGAAACCAACAGATGAGGGTACAGTCGTTAAAATTCTTCACTCCCTGAAATCTAATGCTATGGGTAGCCATGGTATTTCCCTCGATATGCTGCTGCTCACACTTCCACACACACTGAGTATTATTACTCAAATTATAAATATGTCAATATGGACATCTACTTTCCCTGATGCTTGGAAAATTGCGCTCGTTACGCCGCTGCCAAAGAAAAACACAGTTGTGGATCTCAATGACCTTCGTCCTATTAGTATCCCGTGCTGTGTATCAAAAATATTGGAGAGGGTGGTGTGTATGCAGCTTTCAGCTTACTTGGAAAATAATAATATACTTCCTGCATTACAATCTGGTTTCAGAAAGTCACGCAGTACTTCAATGGCTCTATCCGACGTGGTTGATAACATTTTGGCATCACAAGATATAGGAGAAGGTACTATCATGACACTGCTTGATTTTTCGCGGGCCTTTGATTGTATAAGTATTCCTCTCTTATTATCCAAAATAAGTTACTACGGGTTTCAACCGAAAACAATTCGATGGTTTTCCAGCTACTTGTCCGGTCGCACACAGTCAGTGGCCTTAAATAAAAATGATGGGTCACGTATGGTTTCAAGTCCTTTTCCGGTGACAAGAGGAGTTCCCCAGGGATCTATTTTGGGCCCAAAACTTTTCATTTTATACACTGCAGACATTTGCAATAAGATACAGTTCTGCAAATATCACCTGTATGCAGATGATATACAAGTATATTTGACATTCGATCCCAGTTATACTGATAGTGCAGTAGTAAAAATTAATCAAGATTTGCAGAATATAGCTCTGTGGTCTGAATCCAATACACTTGTTTTAAATCCACGCAAGTCAAAGTGCATAGTACTTGGTTCAAGGAAACAAATAGACCAAATAGTCAGTAGGAACCCTACTATAAGCATTCTTGGAGGACAGGTAGATCGTGTCACCGAGGCGAGAAATCTAGGCGTATTAATGGATGACAGTCTCCGCTTTGAAAGTCACGTTTTAGCGATTGTACGAAATTGTTTTTACCGCCTTAAAGTTTTGTATCGCATTCGTGATTTTATAAGCGAGGAGCTACGTATGAAGCTGTGTGACTGTCTAGTACTTTCAAGGTTAGCTTATGCAGATACTGTTTACGGCCCTAGGCTGCTCGCAAAAACAGATAGAATTATACAGAGAGTACAAAATGCCTGTGCAAGGTACACCTTTAATGTACCGCCACGTAGCCATATTACCCCCTTTTTAACCGCAGAGAGCTGCACATGGCTACATTATTGTTTAAGGTGATAAAAACCAATAATCCAACATTTCTTTACGATAGACTAAAGTGGCGAAGAGAAGACGATACTCGGTATATGAGAGTTTTAAACAGTGCTTTGAAAATACCACAACATCGAACTGCCGCTTTTCGAGGAAGTTTCAGATACGCGGCTACCAAATGTTGGAACAACATACCTCCTCCTATTCGTGAACTTAGTAATGTCCAAAATTTTAAATTTAAAGTAAAGAATTACTTTTTAACAGTCCAAAAGCAAAATGAGTCGCGCGCAAGCGGAGTGGTCGGTTTGTTCCAACAATGCAGCACAATGTTAAAAGGCTAAATAGTAAAAATATATTTAATAATGTTAATGATTTTTATATGAGTTTATTGTATTTATATTTTACAAATTTTGCCTGCATATACATTTATTTTTACCTTATTTATTATTTAATATATACCTTATATATCTTATACCTATTTACATTAAACTAGAACACATAACCGGTGCCTCACGGGCACACCTTTTATTAAGGGCGACGCTGAAAATCAGCGCTGCAGCACCTTGTTGCAGCATACGCTGAGTCGATGTCCTGTTTGGCATCACAGCACCCATATTTAAATATGTCTAGTTAGATCCGCATATTTTTGTTTTGTTTTATATTTTCGTTTTTAAGTGTTTTTTGTTTTCTTATTTTTATTTCCATTATTTTGGTGTACCTTTATGTAAACGTGTATGTAACAGTATGGGTGAAATGATGCTAAATAAATGTCTGTCTATGTCTATGTCTATGTCTATGTCAATTGGCTGGTACAGTAGGTTCCGATTGGCTTTCGCCGCCATGCCAACGGAATTGAGGGAATATAACGTACTGGAAGTCCGACCATGCGATATCTACTTAGAATATTCACACGTACGTTGCAACCGGAAAAACCATACCAAGACTGCGAATGTGCACCTGGTGCCCAAAAAGGACGATAGATCAGATCCATCGAATTACAGGCGTATCGCTATTACCTCTCTCCTCTCTAAGGTGTTGGAGCGTGTGATCAACACACAGCTTCTAAGATACCTAGAAGTACACGATCTGGTCAGTGACCGTGAATATGGCTTTCGCCACGGTCGCTCGACTGGTGACCTTCTAGTGTATCTCATGCACCGATGGGCACTAGCCATTGAGAGTCAGGGGGAGGCATTGGCATGTAGCCTGGACATAGCGAAGGCGTTCGATCGGGTCTGGCACCGCGGTCTTCTATCGAAGTTGCCATCTTACGGAGTGCCCGAGGGTTTGTGCAAATGGGTGACTAGCTTTTTGTCCGGCAGACGCATACGATCCGTAGTTGACGGTAGTTGCTCTGATAGCATAGACATTAATGCTGGTGTCCCGCAAGGCTCTGTGCTGTCTCCTACGCTGTTTCTACTGCATATCAATGACATGTTGGACATCAACAACATACATTGCTATCCAGATGACAGTACTGGAGACGCTTTTTACACGGGTCGTGCAAACATCCCTCGTTTCTTTATGGAGGAAAACCGCGGAGAACTTCTGTCTCAAATCGAGACCACACTGTCCCAGGTCTCTGGCTGGGGACGGGTAAACTTGGTCCGATTCAACCCTACAAAGACACAAGTGTGCGCGTTCACCGCTAAGAAAACTCCATTCACTGTAGTCCCACAATTCCAGAACACTCCCCTCTCCATCTCCAAGAGCATTGGGATCCTTGGTGTCGACATCTCCAGCGATGTTCAGTTGCGAGATCATTTACAAGATAAGGTGAAGCTGGCGCCAAAAAACTTGGTGTACTCAACAGAGCGAAGCAGTACTTCACGTCGGGGCAAAGGTTGTTACTTTACAAGTCGCAAGTTCGGCCCCATATGGAGTACTGCTGCCATCTCTGCAGGTGCACCCGGATACCAGCTTGGCCCTTTTGACTCGGTTCAACGACGGGCTGTGAGAATTGTTGACGATTCCAAACTCACTTGCGGTATCGAGCCCTTAAGTCTGAGGAGAGACTTTGCCTCACTGTGTGTGTTCTACCACTTGTACAATGGGTTGTGTTGTTGAGGAATTGTTCGAAATGATGCCCACGGCTACTTTCTACCATCGCACCGTTCGCCATTGGCAGGGAATTCATTCTCACACTTTAGAACCTAAATGGTCGCGTACAGTGCGGTTTCAGAGAAACTTCCTCCCGCGAACGCTTAAGTTGTGGAATGAGCTCCTTGCCAAGGTTTTTTTGCAAGGACTACAGTGTGGAGTTCTTCAAGAAAGAAGTTATTAGATTTCTGAAGGGTCGGCAACGCGCAAGTGATACCCCTGGTGTTGCAAGCGTCCATAGGCTACGGTGACCCCTTACCATCAGGCGGGCTGTAAGCTTGATTGCCACCTTAGTGGTATAAAAAAAAAACAATGTTCATCGGAGAAGAGACAGTCTCAGTAGAAGATAAAATACCTCGTAAAGATATAATCAAGACGCCACAAAAGCGATTCAAAAGATAAAAAATGGACCCGATAAATATCTGCGCTGCTGGCGCATTCTCCCCCCTGGGGAGTGTCGCGACGAACGCGAATCTTTAGGTGAACATTAACACAACCTACACTGACAATACATAACTTTCACCGGTCACACATTTATTAGTATGGTAACATCGGGATCAAGGCTGGCTATACAACAGTGAAGGTGCGGACGTCAAAGGCTATATAAGTAAGTTCCCACTAGCTAATAAGTCATTTTAGCCTCTCTCACTCGCGAGCGATATATCAAGCCAGAGCTTTGTCCGCCACGCCACGCCGAAAACATAACCTCTAGAGCGATAGCCACATCGATATAAGTTGAGTATTTCTCCCCCATGAATAGCCCCCTCGGTGGCTATCTATCTATCTATATAATTATGCAATATAATTCTAGTTTAAATCAAAATCGACACTACGAACTTCGAAAAGACACCAAAACAAAAGAACTAAAATTAAATCCACAGTAAAAATTTCCTTTCTTAAAATTCACACAATACGTGTGACATTACTAAAATGATCTTTTTTTTTATGCCAAATTTTATTTATAATTCATAAATAGTTGATTTATAAATTTGTTTTTAAACTCATCTTTTAGCCAAAAACTCTTTATAAAATTTAAGACAGTTAGTTATCAATAAAATTGCAAAAGTGTCGTGACAATCATTTTTGCATCGGTGTAAATTTTTATAGAATGCCTAGCATATGATTTCCCCAATATTGCCCCCAACGAATGTATCGTTAAAACTATTTTAAATGGCATTGAAATTTACTAAGATGAAGTTATTAGTTGTGTAAAACAGAAAGTAAATATAAGTTTGTGAACTTATTAAAATTATGGAGAAGTAATTAACATTCTTAATAATTCCTAATCTTAATAACAATGTTTACGTTTGAAATACGTCGCGACGTTCAAGCAGGGAGTGATTAGATTTTTAAGGGGCCGGTAACGCGTGAGCAATTGCAAACTTCTTTAGGCTACGGTCACCGCTTAGCATCAGGTGGGCCGAAAGCTTGTTTGCCACCTTGGTCACGTGTGGTCATCCCCTATACTTAGGTTTTATTGAAGGGGATCAATTTTTTTTTTATTATTGAGATTGGAGCTACCGTGTCCGAGATAATTGTATCTGTATACGGATTTACCCACCCGAGTGTATTAAAATATCCTTATACAGCATTACGAATCTATGGGAATAAAATATCATTAGTACATGATTATCATTAGTATCAAATACTTACTTTCATACAAAAAATTAACTTGACATATTCACTGCCATAACTCTAAAAAAACAAAGATAAGTAAAATATTACAAGTTAGTTAAGATATTATGCTTATACACTTGCGTGTACCCAAAACCTTAAACTTGGCTTGTGATGTCCCTTTTTTTTCTAACTCCTAAGTTTCTTTTATATCGTGCTTCATGAAATTACCTAAGTTCTATTGACATTTTCATACAATATTCAACACTAGATGGAAACTAACATTTTGTAATGCATTTTTGTTTCCTTCTATGTCCGCTTTCGTTATTGTTCTGAGCCTTCTATTAAAATCTAAATTCAAAATAGTTTAAAACATTCTTAAAAAAACTAAAACGATAATACGACCTACTTACTTTGAAATGACACAGGCCATAGCCTGCTACAGTACCTAGTGGGTTCATACAAAACTTACAATTCCTATCTCATTTAGGGGTTGAATTTTCAAAAACGTATTAAGACTATTAAATACACCCTCCAAATTTCAAGTCTGTGCGACTAGCGGTTAAATCTGTACGATAGCATAGCATAGGGGCATAGCGAGTACTTGCTCGAATGAGCGGCCCGAACTGGGGAAGTACCTCCACCTTACAGAAAACCGCGGCTACAATAACACTAACATTGAGTAGTGTTGTGTTCCTGGCGGTGAGTAAGGTTGCCAGAGCTCTCTTTGAGGATTCGCTGCGCGGACAGCGGAGGACCGACGGTGCTTGTTGCTGTCATTGCTTGGCGTAGACGCGGCGTGCTGGTTCGGCGGTCAGGGAGACCTGATGAAACGGCTGACCGCTGGCCGCCCGCAGGTCGAACGGGTTCCCGAACCCAGGGATCACTTAATCGCCGCCCTGGGAGGCTGATCCGCCAACCTGTGTAAAGTCTCTGAAGTAGTAGTCGTGCCGGAGAAAGAGACCGGAGTGGACCCGGCTACTACAACAGAGGGGGATCAGGGGCCCTTCCGCCCGCCGTGCCAGCAACCGTATCATCTGTGTTGAGCTTCGGCAGTCTTAGTACCGCAACTTTTTGTCTTCTAAGCTGTCTGTGCAGTGAATCCTCATCCGTAGTCTAAGTAACTTCAAACAAAATGGCCAGGAACAGAAAAAAGAAAAGAGTTTTGACAGCGGCTACTCCATCCACATATAATGTGGATTTTTGCAACATAAGGGGTATTCACGCAAATTTTAACGCAGTCCATCACCATCTCGGAATTCATTCTCACACTTTTTCTCTAAGGACTACAGTATGGGGTTCTTCAAAAAAGAAGTTATTAGATTTCTGAAGTGTCGGCAACGCGCGAGTGATGCCCCTGGTGTTGCAAGCGTCCATAGGCTACGGTAACCGCTTACCATCAGGCGGGCCGTAGGATTGTTTGCCACCTTAGTGGTATAAAAAAAAAAAAAAACGTTGTTTGTGAGTGAGTCAGGACTTTGTCTTTTATTTACATAGATTATGACGTATATTTCTTATTGTTTATTTGATGTGACGGCAGCATGCACGATAAAATGACACTGGTCACGTTACTTTCGTTTGAGGCCGCAAGAGCACGGCACCCCATCCGCGCAGCGAGAGTTCTCCCCTCTCACTCTTCGGTCGTGCCATTCCCTGGCAAAACAAGACCAAATATCTGGGTGTGACCCTGGATAGGCGTTTGAACTTCCACGATCACACCAAAACAGTTAGAGACCGAGCCGCTTTTGTCCTCGGTCGTCTTTATCCCATGATAGGCAAGTACAGTAAGATGTCGCTTAGAAATAAGCTGAATCTTTACACAACTCGCATCCGCCCCATACCAGCTTATGCTAGCGTTGCGTTATTCAAGCGCAATCACCACAAACTTCAGACCCTCCAAGACCGCTTTCTCAGAGCGGCCTCCGGAGCTTCCTGGTACGTCCGCAATGCGGACCTACACAGAGATTTCGAACTCACCACGATTCCCCAATATTTTAAAGATCTGGCAGTCCGCTTTTTCGAGCGTACACAAAATCACCCGAATCGATTAATTGTGCAATCCACAACGTATCATCCCCCCGATCGATCTCGGCATGTTCGTAAAACAATAGTTAGGCGGCCTCGGCACGTACTAATGGCCCCAGATGACGTTCTCGAGGATAGCGAGATTAGTCTCAACGACCTCCCCCAATAGGGCCTCCCTCCAAACACGACGCCGACGTCCCCGGGTTCGTCGGTGCCCGAACGGATACACAAGGTATCAAAGAGTGCCGGGGCGCTTCTCGTCCCCACTCAATCGCAACCGCATTCGCGTAACGAGGAACTCCCCTCCTGGTGGTGACTCACCTTCGGGTTCAAGACTCACGCCGGTTGAAGGGACGCCCCCGAGAGCGACAACCCAAGCCGAGGCTCCCCCGCGGGGAGCCCTTGAGCGTTGGGCGCTATACGGGCTGAGGCTCCTTCAGAGACTCGCCCAAAAAGGTCCGGTGAAGCTGCAATGCAAAGGTAACATCGAATGTGGAAGTCTTTCTTTGAATTTCACCATTTAATTACTTAACTAAGAAAATGTTGCTTATGATGTGAAATTATAACAATAATTAAACATTCAATGTAAAGGTCTTTAGATAGGTATATTTCTTCATATCAGAGACAAGAAGGAACCGATAATACCTAATTAATACTTAAAATCTTTAAAAAAATATACCTATTTTGTAATAATTATACCTATTTTGTAATAATGTATTTCATAATATAAAAATCTACAATAGATTTCAAGCCGCCATTTGCAATTGCAAAGCTTATCCGCAGGCGAACGCAAGTTTAACGAACATTAGTAAGGAATCGCGTTTGTAAAGTTGTTATAGCGTCACGAAAAAAAAGGGAATTGAAGAAAATGTAGGAACATAAAGTTGAATGACGTCACTTGCTATCAATCAAAAAAAAAACGTAGACTTGTTGCTTTTCTATACTATCGATACCATCGCCAAGCCACTTTTGAGCGCCGAAACGAAAATCGTCTATACATTAGGTAGCCATATTGCAACTTTACAAACGCGATTCCTATTTGATATCCGTTGAACTTGCGTTCGCCTAGAACCTGCCGATAAGCTTGGCGATAGCAAATGGTTGCTTGAAATCTATTGTGGATTAAATTGTATTTTTAAAGATTTTTAGTATTTAGTTAATTAGGTATATTATGTGATGTTTGTTTTTAATATTTGCATTATAGGTATCTATTTGTCTCTAATATGAAGAAATATACCTACCTAAAATAAAGATGCTTATTAGGTATATTGAATCTTTAATTATTGTTGTATTTTCACAAACATCATAAACAACATTTTATAATTAAATATGGTAGTTTTATGAACTCTGTGTTCTAAGCATTAGGTCTAATTTAACAGATTCATAGTAAATATACAGCCAGATTTTCGTTACTAAAAAATTAGAATGTTTTATTTAAGTAGGTACCTAATGTTTCATAACAATATATTTAAGATAAACTAGGTACCTACAAAATAGTTATATATTCAATGTAGTAATAATACCATATTAGACTTAAATAAAAAAGGAACAACACATTAAATAGTAGGTATAAATAAATAACAAAAATATAAGCGATATCCGATAATTGGCACTGATAATGTAGAGTTTTCCAGCTGACGTCCACGATACAGCGTTTTCGATAAATGAGGAATAAGTCTACCACTATGGCTTCGAAAACGCTTTCTCTATAGCAATACTGCACGATTTTTTCATTACTAATGTTTTTCCTTTCTTTTCATGATTCGTGGTCTAGAAATACATTATATCAATGAAAAAGAGATATTTGATTAAAAAAAAAACACATGGGTACTTCAAAATATTTGTTTGTAAACATAGTTTTTATTCAGTGGCTATTTTCGTGACACACATACATTTAGTAGTAATTTCCTACTATAGTAACAAACTTTGATTTTTTTTTTACATTTCTTGCAACACCAGGGTCGCAAGCTGCGAGAGTCGAGACTTTGCTGGGGTGGTCATTCTCCGGGTGATCTTTGATGTCACGAGGCGTGATTGCGCAACCCAAGAATGATCATACCGCCAATGTACAACCCAAAAGGGGAAAGTTTGATGGGGTGGACATTGCTGATATGATCATTCTTGGGGCGAACAATCCTGGGTTGCACATTATGGTATCCCACGTAGACGTATTAAGTCATCTTTGGTTTGAATATTATTTTCCTTTTTTCAATAAAAAATATTTGTATTTAGGTTGATTTTAGTTATAAAAGCTAACTTTGTCTTAAGTCGGAGTAACCAAAAGCAAGGGAAAAAATGACCGGACTTAGAAAATTTTCACGAATTATCTAATTATAAACTTTGGTGTAGTTTTTGTGTGAAAGTGAAGTGGCGCATATATTACTGCTCATTGAAGCCAAAGAAGAAAGGCAGAAGAAAATGCTGTCGCTACGCAGGAGACAGCTGCGGGAAGACAGCACGCCAATGCTCTTGCCAGAGCAAATGTTTAAGGACAACTTTTATGAAACTTTGCGAGGACATAATGCCTTTTTTCCATCGGAAGGCAGGATTACGCATCCAAGGGAATGTACAGACATATATTACACAGCCAATATTGTACGCCCCCGGAATACGTGTACAAGGATTTCAAGTACCGGCTGCGTAGTATTGGTTGCGTAATACGGGCTGTACATTTTCTGTCCGCACCAGTATTGTACGGCCAAGGATTACGCGACCACGGATTTCGTGTACATGTACTCATGGTTGAGTATTCCTGGCTGCGAATTCTCGGTCCGGACAAGTATTGTTCGACCAAATAATTTACAGCCACGGATTACATTACGGTTACGGTTTTGTTTCAACGCATTATGTGCATTAGGCTGCATAAACATGACACATTGGATATATTAGTTTAGTATTTTAAAAGCGACAATCACTATCAAATTAGGGCTATGGTTAAGACAAAAAGTACAAAAAAGGTAGGTAGTCGTTTATTGAATATTTTATTCTATAAAGTATTATGCTTGAAATCGCCCGGGAAAAAAAGGCAGAAAATTCATCTAGATCTCTTATCTGTTTCAACTTTTTATTTTGATGTCAGGATAGGTTTGTTCAGGATTATTATCACGATGTGTTTGAGTTGTCGTAATTTTTCAATATTATTTACTCTTATAATAATACGAACAATTTTCGTGCATAGAGAAGGAATGACTAAAGAAGTGACAATAATTGAAAAAACTCGTAGAAGCTTATTGACGTACAACATAGGTTAAAAAGAGAGCAAAACTTTTTTGAGTTCTAAGTATCGCTTTTTTGATGTTTACTTACAATTTTTTGGTGGTAAACACAGCTTAAATAATAAAGTAATTTTTAGATGTTTGCTGTGTATTGTTTTTTACTAAAAACGGCATTGATAATGGTTACTTGCAGTTTTTTTGGCTAAAATATCCATAGTGTACAAAAATTGTGTTGTCATCCTCCTTAGCGACACGCTAGTGACTCCTCTATACTAGTTACTCTTTATTCTTGTATAAAAACAATCAAATAGGTAAGTAGGGAGTCGGCAGTAATAATGTGTACTACGTATGGATAGGTCGGCTTGACTTAGGACCCTTAGACTTGTGAGCACTGTAGCGATAGCGATCATAGAAACGCTTGTACCAGACCGAGTAAAGTTATCTTTGATAAACAAAACTTACCCAGATTGCGTTACTTGTGTTTTTTGTGAAATAATAACGTTTTTTGATTGGGTTTTATTTGATTAGAGGCTCTGTGTATCTTATGCATTGACTTACATTTTGGTCTCTGCGACGACAGTCTTTTATTAATATAACAGAAAGCCGGCAATAGAATAGCATAATGAGAAAGTGCTGTATATTTTGCGTGTCCAATACATGCATTCCAACACGTTAGAAGTAAAATTTTTTGATGGTCCTAATTTTTGCAAACTATGATTGAGTGTTTTTTCAATAAATTATAAAATAATCTTTAATCTCATATTATTAAATTAAACAGTTTAGCTTGTTAATTTTTTTAAATATATTTTTTAATCTGTCCACGCAATTCGTGATTGCGGAATTCCAATAGGCGTCACGGCGATTTACATTACTACCTTCTACAAAAACTAAATAAAAAGTAGATTATTCTTACCCGGCTGCAAAGTTATGTTTTTCGCGGTATGGTTATCTTCGATGTTTTTAATATACTTATTACCTCATATCGTCCAATTCACTACGCGGACTTCGATAATTAATAGTGAACGTAAAAAGCATAGAAGTGTAATAAATGCTTCAAATTGGCCAAGCCAAAGAGACGCCGGCTGACAGTAAACGAAAACCAGCCGGGCTTAAAAAAGACGCCGGCCGCCACTTTTAGAACTGCTGGGAGACAATAACGTAATGACTTAAATAAATTAACGCTGTTTTGAGACAATTTGCACGTAATCTCTCTAACGTTTAAAGCTATTATTATTTGTTTCATGAAGTCTGTTATCTAATTTTGCAAATAACTGTGTTATGAATCATAGGTATGTTAATTTTTGTGCCGAATTGTCAATGATTTAAAGGACAAAAGTCGTTCTATGCTTTCTTCGTTTACTGATAATTAAGGTATCAATAGATTTGTCTTGATAGCCCAAGTGTTCCTAGCTAGCTAAAAAATTAAACATGGCATCAGTGAGGTAAAATAACATAGGCACAAATTAAATGGCTTATTACAAGGATTTCAAAAAGGTATATCATTAACGTAATAATAAAAAAAACTAGTTGTCTGTAAAGCCGGATCACGAACGATAATTTTACGAAATAACGATCGTGCCTCTATCGCTTGTTCCGCGCAATCGCATGAACGCACGCGGGTAGCAGAGGCTACGCTGCTGGGGTGCCATTCTTTTGCGGCTTCAAACGGAAGTAATGTGTTTTTCGTGCATGCTGCTGTCAGATCAAATAAACAATAAGAAATATACGTCATAATCTATATAAATAAAAGACAAAGTCTTGACTCACTCACAAACAACGCACAGCCTCAACCGCTAGTCGTACAGACTTGAAATTTGGAGGGTGTATTTATTAGTCTTAATACGAAGAGGTATTATAAAAAAAGGGTTTTTGAAAATTCAACCCCTAAATGAGATAGGAATTGTAAGTTTGTATGAAAATCCCACTAGGACTGTAGCAGGCTATGGCCTGTGGCATTTCAAAGTAAGTAGGTCGTATTACCGTTTTAGTGTTTTTAAGAATTTTTTAAACTATTTTGAATTTAGATTTTAATAGAAGGCTCAGAACAATAACTAAAGCTGACATAGAAGGGAACAAAAATGCATTAGAAATGTTACTTTCCATCTAGTGTTGAATATTGTATGAAAATGTCAATAGGACTTAGGTAATTTCATGAAGCACGATATAAAAGAAACTTAGGAGTTAGAAAAAAAAGGACATTACAAGCCAAGTTTAAGGTTTTGGGTACACGCAAGTGTATAAACATAATATCTTAACTAACTTGTAATATGTTACTTATCTTTGTTTTTTTAGAGATATGGCATAGTGAATATGTCAAGTTAATTTTTGATGACAAACAATTTTTTTTTGTACGAAAGCAAGTATGTGGAACGTACCCTCCTGTACTAATGATAATCATCTTCTAATGATATTTTATTCCCATAGATTCGTAATGTATGTACACGGTAAATGTACACGGAATTACACTCGGGTGGGTACATCCGTATACAGAATACTTGTTCGATAAAATTTGAATCGTAATGCCTTATGCTAAATTTTTTTTATATAAAGTATTATTAAGTAGGTTCAGTGCCCTGTCTTCGGGACTTTCCATAGTTTTCCCGGGAGAAAATTTAGTTATGTCTCCTAAAAACCAAATAATTAGTTAATTTACCAGTTTAGTTAGTGCGCGGGGATGCAGCTTGTCGCGTGTGGTTATCGCTTATTAAATTTTATAATTTTTGCGACTCAGGTTTTATTTTTTTAAATGCGGTGTACATGTGCAGTATACGGTTTTTTATCCACTTCGTACGGTAGTAATAATAGAAAATTGTGATTTCATAGAATTCCACAAGATGACAATCGGTGAGTACCTGCCTAATTTAAATCGCTACATAATATGTAAAATTAAGTTCCCCAGCCTGTCCGTTTATTGTAGATATGTGACCAGTATATTGAATTTCAACGATGATCAACTCAAATCAATCTCAATTTTTTAAGTGAAAATCGTAAACCTATAGGTTTAACCTAGCTTGCATTTCAAGACATGAGCATAACCATTTGTTAGGGTGCTTTCATATCTGACCGAAAATACGTCGCGTTCAGTGTTGGGATTTTATCCCGACAAATACTCAAAATGGATAAATACTAATAAATGTCCGTTTTCACTCGAGTATTTATCCAAAACACGGCTATATATTTTGTACTTACAGTTTTCGTTACTAGTGCGATATGTGACTTAAATTTTAACAATTTACTAAGAAAAAAAAAGAAATGAGGGTCGTGGAAAGCTCGGTTGGAACGTATAATAAGATATAAAGATATATAGAACTCGTAGAGAAGCAGGCGACGCGTGCATCGTAACAAAAAAAAAATTAAGGTTAAAAAAATTTATTCAATACAACAATTATCTCGGAAACGGTAGCTCCAATCGCAATAGCAAAAATTTTTATCCCCTTCAATAAAACCAATATATAGGGGATGACTACACGTGACCAAGGTGGCAAACAAGCTTACGGCCCACCTGATGCTAAGCGGTGACCGTAGCCTATAAAAGTTTGCAATACCAGGGGTATTGCTCACGCATAACCGACCCCTTGAAAATCTAATCACTCTCTTCTTGAACGCTAAGCGCCGTATTTCGAACGTAAACATTGTTATTAAGTTTAGAAATTATTAAGAATTTTAATTACTTTTCCATAATTTTAATAAGTTCACAAACTTATATTATTATAAAGTTTTACACAACTAATAACTTCATGTAAGTAAATTTCAATGGCATTTGAAATAGTTTTAACAAAACATTCGTCGGGGGCAAAATTGGGAAAATCATATTAGCTAGTCATGTTAGCTAGTTCAAAAAATGAAACTACCAAACATCTTTTATTTATTTCATTCTGGCAACAATACTAGTAAAATACGCCCATTATGTTTTATAGTCTACGTTACGTCAGTTGTGTAGAATCTGTGACAACGAAATACATGCTTATCGAACTCAAATAAGAAATCCATTTTAGTTGCGATTTTTGTACGAAATTGGGAAGTTGTTTTATTAATATTGTATTATTATTAAAGTAGAGTATACTTGAATGTGTATTAAAACAGAATGATGCCCTTTTAAAGTGCAAATAATGTTTCTATTAGCAAATTATTAGAACAAAGCAGGATTCGTCACGTCCATTTAGTTTCGGGACATATTGGTTGAACAATTTTAGTGTCTAAAAGGACACATAAAGGTTTTGTTCATAACGGAGTCTACCTAACTTGATAAAGAGGTGTGTCATTGTTAACATTATGGCTTCTGCATTCGAAGGGTGTATGTCTTTGAATATTGTAAAATGTTTTGTAAAACTTTTTTCTCAAGAACTCAGTCTCAGTCTTCTTTCTCTTTTAAAGAAAAAAAAACCAGGCTTTTTCAAGTCAACGCAATGAAAAATATGGCAAAAATAATGTCTTTATGCCGCATATTTGGCACTCGCAAAAAATCAAAACCTTTAGATAACTTTGAGCGAGTATCATAAACTCGTACAAGAAGTAACAAATAAGGAGAAAAAATCTGAAAATAATAAATTTCTTTTTATGTTACATAATTAAATAAGTTGTATGGAACCGTTTTTTGTTGTTGTTGTGATTATAAATAAATAAATTGATATTAACTGCATTTCTATTGGCATTTCTATTCTGTTTATTCTGATATTTTGTCTTTTGGGCTATTTTAAGCTACAGCAGCTAAAATTTGGCTATATTAGTTTTTTGTGGAGTATTAATTATAATATTAACAAATAAAAGTAAAATATGATCCATTAAATATGGTTAATTTTTAGTTTTTGACTTTTTCGATACCTATTATTAAAAAATACGTAAGTAAGGACCTGGCAACCTACAATGCACGTAAGCTGAAGGCTGACGAACAAATAGTAGAACTGGAAGCAGCTACAAGCAAGTTACGCTGGGACGTTATAGGGTTATCGGAGGTCCGAAGACAGGGACAGGACATGATAGTTCTCAACTCATGTAACGTGCTGTACTACCGGGGAGTGACCAGCTATGCCAAGGTGGTGTTGGGTTTATCGTCCGCAAATCCCTCATCAACAATATCATCAAAGTTGACAATGTGTCGACCAGGGTAGCGTACCAGGGGCCTTAGACAAGTTACAATCGAAAAATCGTGCAGTATCGCTCTAGAACAAGCGTTTTCGAAACAATAGTGGTAGACTTATTGCTCATGTATCGAAAACGCTGTATCGTGGGCGTCGGCTGGAAAACTCTACATTATTTGTGACAATTATCGAAAATCGCTTATGTTTTAGTTTTTTGTTTATACTATGGATGGAATGTGGTGTTTTATCTTTATTTGTCTTATATGATATTACTTTTATTTTCATTCAAATAACTCATCGTTGGTTTTAAAATTAAGAATATAGGTATTTATTGTATTGAATATTAAAATGTTTTTATGCTTTAAGTAGGTAGTTTATCTTAAATATTTTGTTGTGAAAATATTAGGTACTGACGTAAAAACAATCAAGCTCTCTACTAACGAAAATCTGGCTATACATTTACTATGAATCTGTTAAATTAGAAATATGACTAATACTTATAACACAGATTTTTTCATAACACCATCATTTTTAATTACAAAATGTTGCTTATGATGTAAAAATATAACAATAATTTAAAATTCAATACAGGGACCTAATAAGCATCTTTATTTATTTGGGTAGGTATAATTCTACATACTGCGTACTATTTTCTCGTCCCAAATACGCCAGTGCTTGAAGACAAAAATCTTCAACCAGTGTGTGTTTCCAGTGATGACTTACGGCACTGAGACGTGGCCGCTATCTATGGGCCTTATACGAAAGCTCAAGGTCGCTCAGCGGGCGATGAAAAAGAGTTTCGCTCGGAGTGCTCGGAGTTTCCCTACGTGATCGAATCAGGAATGAGGAAATCCGTAGGAGAACTAAAGTCGCCGCATAGCTCACCGAATCGCAAATCTGAAGTGGCAATGGGCAGGGCACATAGCTCGAAGAACCGATGGACGATGGGGGAAGAAGGTTCTCGAGTGGCGGCCACGAACCGGAAAGCGCAGCGTGGGACGGCCCCCCGCTAGATGGACAGATGACCTCCTAAAGGTAGCGGGGAGCCGTTGGTTACAGGCGGCACAGAGTCGCACGCTGCGGAAAAAGTTAGGTGAGGCCTATGTCCAGCAGTGGTCGTCAATGGGCTGATATGATGATGATGATGATATTTCTACATATCAAAGACAAATAGATACCTATAATACAAATATCGAATACAACCACAACATTTAAATACCTAAGTATTTTGTAATACTTAAAATCTTTAAAAATATAACAAATATCCACAATCGATTTCAAGCCGCCATTTGCAACCGCCAAGCTTATCCGTAGGGTCTGGGCGAACGCAAGTTCAACGAATATCAAAAAGGAATCGCGTTTGTAAAGTTGCAATATGGCTACCTAATGTATAGACAACTTTCGTTTCGGCGCTCCACAGTGGCTTGGCGATGGTACCGATAGCATAGACAGCAACAAGTCTATGATTTTTTTCTCGATCGATAGCAAGTGACGTCAAAAACTTTATGTTCATACATTTTGTTCGATTCCATTCTTTTTTTCGTGACGCTAAATTTGAAAAGTCTAAGTCCCCTGATCAGAATATTAAAACGATATTCGCTAAAGGTCATACAGGTTTACGCGCCGACTTCGAAACACTCTGACGACGTAGCGGAGGAGATGTATGAGGACACTTCTAAAGCCATACAGTCCTCCAAAACACGCTATAACGTCGTGATGGCGGACTTCAACGCGAAACTGGGCAAACGAAGTGGTAATGAGCTGATAGTGGGGCAGTTTTTAATCATAGAAACGAAAAAAAATGTATGAAACTGACACTTGCCATCGCTATGTCACGTGACTCCTAAAAACGCCTAGAATATGCCTAGACAAGATGGTGTAGATTCTATTCCGTGAAACGAAACGTTCCGTTTTCTACTTTGACAGTAGCCTATTTTCATACGAATTCGTAGACAAAACGCCACTTTGACGTAGGAAATAGAAACGGTTTCTTTTCGTTTAAACGCTTACTTAGCGAGTGCCAAGACCCTGTAGTACTCGATAATTTATTAGAACTTTACTGTGTGTTTGTATAGTTTTTTAGTATTTAGTGTAAAAATTTTAATGAAATTCTTACCTACTTTGGAAAAAGTCCAAAAGTATACATTTCATTTAAATTTTAACAGCTAAAAATAAAGAATCTTGGCAAAGTACGCAACGAAACGTTTTGTCTCACGGAATAGAAACCAGAGCATCTTGTCTAGACGTTCTATGCGTTTGTAGGAGTCACGTGACATAGCGATGGCAAGTGTCTGTTTCATACATTTTTTATCGTTTCTATTATTAGAAACGCTGAGTTACTTTGTCTAAGCCCACTGAAATTTCCAAACGCTTAACCATAGACTTTTGTTACTTTTTCTACTGTAAAGATCCATCTTTTTTGACGGCGTTTTTGACAGTAGAAGCACCTTGACTAGCATTCATGGATAGAAAACCCTAAAGCGTTTGCAATCATGGACAAAGAATAGAAACGAAGTATCGGCATTTTGTCTTGGCCTTCTTTTATCTAAAGTAGCCTAAGGCCTCTATAACATTATCATATATTTATCATTTATAAGTGATTTCATATCTGTCCAATTGAACAATGAAGAACATGTGATGGTTTAATAACTACATGTGATTCATATTGTCTTTGATTATAATTATTTTTCATATCATTTAACTATGATCACAGAATTGGACAGATATGAAATCATATATAAATAATAAATATATGATAATGTAATAGGGGCCTAATAGCGCCCTCATAGGCGGCCAGTCGCCGTTCAGATTTTTCCGTCGCAAATTTTGGCAACACTGCTTCTCCTAAGGCAGAATTCAAGTTGGTAACACTGATGCCAAATCCCATTTGCTATCCAGTGTTGCCAGATGTGCGATTTATTTTATTTACGGTTTTACTAATGTACGATCACAACCATTAAATCGTACGTGATTTGTTAAAAATTCTGGAAGTCCTTGTTGTAACGAACCCAATAACTGATAAACTTTGCCCACCACAATTCACTCACTATTCAGAGCCACTTTTTAAAATTCACTCTACGGGGTTAGAGTTTTTTGCTGTCTCTCTCTGTACTGTAATAAAATGAATTCGCTATCCTGCTTTCAGTGCTACCCGGGTTACTAGTTGGGTTTTTGAATGGAACCTTTATATTATCGGGGATGTTTATTTTATTAAGAATAGATGATTTACGTGGATTCGAAGGATTGAAACACTTAGAGTAAACACTTATAATATATTCTTAATAAAGTAATCTACAAAATTCATGTATATTTATATAATGACAGGTAAAAACTAAATCAACAAAATAAGTTGCTAAGAGATAAACCATAGACAAGATACATATCTTCTTAACATCCTCTTCAATCTCTGAAGCAACTGTGTGTGTGTGTTTGAAGTTCAGTTAGCTGAGACTCCTGCTCCTGCTAACAATGTCGTAATCCGGTATACCCACTTGCATGGAATGTTTTTCTTCCTTCAGGTCAGAACACCTGTTCCCAGGCTTGGTTTTCTTAAAGAAAATTAATGTCATTAACCATAACTTTGCGCCATTGGTCACAATCACTGGACTCCAAAGCTTCATTGAACGTACTCCTGCCTCCTTCCTCGATCTCGGATGCAGACATTGATGAAATGGTTCTGCTTTCTACCTCTGGTGCAACTATAAAATGATAAATAAACCATAATAGATAAACCATAGACAAGATACATTACTTCTTAACATATTTAATCAGTATAATTAATATTATCCAACCAATTTATGAATCCTTTACTAGTTTGTTTCTTGTTGTTGTTTGTTTTAAGAGCTTGTAGCACAGCGGCGCTGTCGAAGACAATGCGTATCGACTGATCACGTATGTCTGTGGACAAGACTTTTATTGCAGCCCTGATGATCCCAACACATTCTGCCAGGAAGATAGTGTTAATTCTTCCTAGGGTCGTTGATAAATTGATGTTCAAGTAATGGGAAAATACTCCAACCCCCGTCCCATATTCTGTTTTGGACCCGTTACCACCTCTTTGAGTCGTGCATGAATAATTCTATTATCCCGTTTCCAGAGTCCTACTTTCTCAAGTCGTAAAAGAATTTTAGGGAAATACCTAATTGATTCGAAATTTCGTGTTAACATTCTTGATAATATCACTATTTTTCATCTAGTTCTATAACTTATTAGCATAAGCGACGTAAAATAAAAAAAACATTTACAGCGTTTTTAGCAGAAATGAATATAGTGGCAAAGTCATTAATTTTCATCACGATACCACAGAGTTTACAACATCTTTACCTCATTCTGTTCACATCATATCAAAGTACAATGTGATATCTTGATGAAAATTGATGACTACTGATTCATCAACAAACGGTTTTGTCCACGTTCTTTACGGCCAGTTATTGTGTGTCTTCGCGGCATTTTACTGTAGTATTTATATTCTTTGTTTTTTTGAAACATTTACTGCAGTATTTATATTCTTTGTTTTGTTGTAACAATAACATTAATATACTTAGTTAAAAAATTTGACTGGTTTTCACCAATTTATCGTTCACGTTTAGATAGCATTTCTCTATTTTTTTTTTGTAGGTACTCACCTAATATTCATTTTATAACATGTTAAATCAAGTTATTACTCCAATTAGATAGTATTTCTGTTTCACGGTCGAAATAAACACGAAATGAATTGAACTTATTAACGACCAATGTTTGATAAATAAAAAAATATCTGAAAATGATTGGTCGTAAGAATTATTTACTGAAGCCAATGGATATCAATAATCCTATATAAAAAAAATTAAAATTAAAAAAAACGGTCTTAAAAATTATTACCTGATAGAAAAACTACGCGAGCCCTCACAAAGCTCAGCTTGTTGCTCGTAATATTGCCAGCAATATAGGCTTTTTTACTATTGTTCAAATAATGATCCCATCTGAATTGGTTTCTGAACTACAAATTTTTTAAAGTAATTTTCTAGTTACGGCCAAAGTTGACCTAGAACACAAAGTTGGATTATTTCACGGTACGATTTTCTTATTCTCTTCTTGCTTAGGAATACGATGTTTTATAATTGCTAAAACGATAAAACATCTGGCAACACTGTCGCCATTTTTTTTTAAATTCCTAACTGATATTTCCGTTTCGAAACTCTTCTAATTTTGTGTCGAAGGAACTTATTTATTTCTTTAATTAGACTTCAAGATGGTTTTAACACAGACTGTCGAAACTAAATTGAACTTAAACCTTATTATGTCTAGATTGTGGTATCAGTGTTCTTAATGATATTGCTAAAATTTTGTTTTCAAGTCTGACGTTTGAACATTTAGCAACAAATCTGTCACTTTTAAGAATTAGTGTCCTCATAAAAAAATAATAAAAATAATAAACGAATAAGATGATTTATTTTATTATTGAAATTACAGGAATGCCATGTACCAGCCACTGAAACGAAGATCGACTTTGAATTTACGAGACAGAAGCTGCTAGGTATGCATTAATAATTTTTTTATTTAATTTAGGTATATATCATGTCATGAGTAACAACGGCAACCACGTTAAACATAAATAAATGCAAAGCTATGACATTTACTAATATAAAGAAAACAAATTGATTTGTGGCATACATCGAATACATCGAAAATGCGGAAGCATAATAAATAATCTAAACTGGTACCCACTAAAACAGTGTTCATCACAGGTGTTTCTTTAAGTAGGTCTATGAAACGGTGCGCCGGGTAAAAATATACGGTAAATATTTACTTTGGCGACGGATAACTTTTTGAGCTGAAAATAAGTTCTAAATTTGTCTTATAATTTTAGAAACGTATTTCAATAAAAATTTTGCGGCGGAAACTTAAATAACAATGATAAAGATAAAAAAAACGTTAAATTGATATTTACGAGACTTGTAAATAACAGATCACAAATGTAGTTTTTTTTTTAATAACAATGTTGCTAGCTTTAAAAAAAGTTGTGAAAAAAACGTCTAAAAAAACTAGTTGCGCCAGAAATCAAGTTAGCGGAGTAAAATATGATAAAAAAATCAAATTCGTTACCCCAACTTTACAAAACGAATAGACCGGGTTATATTTTTCTACCCAGTCATCTTGTCAGGGCACCCCAACACGGCTGGGTTAGGTTAGAAGGGTAAGGCAGGAGCGAAGCGAAGCAAGCTCCTGCCTTAGCCTTCGTGGTTATTTTTTTTATTTCTACCCAGTAATCTTGTTAGGGCACCCCAACGCGGCCGGGTTAGGTTAGAAGGTTAAGGCAGGAGCGAAGCGAAGCAAGCTCCTGCCTTAGCCTTCGTGGTTATTTTTTTTATTTCTACCCAGTAATCTTGTTAGGGCACCCCAACGCGGCCGGGTTAGGTTAGAAGGTTAAGGCAGGAGCGAAGCGAAGCAAGCTCCTGCCTTAGCCTTCGTGGTTTTTTTTTTTATTTCTACCCAGTAATCTTGTTAGGGCACCCCAACGCGGCCGGGTTAGGTTAGAAGGTTAAGGCAGGAGCGAAGCGAAGCAAGCTCCTGCCTTAGCCTTCGTGGTTATTTTTTTTATTTCTACCCAGTAATCTTGTTAGGGCATCCCAACAAACTAAAAACAGAATTCGTTACAACCCTAAAAAAATCTTTTCAACTAAAAAACATTAAGAGTGAAATTCGTTTAGGGTAGCAACATTGTAGAGCTATTTCCGGTTGGTTGTTGGTTGTGAGATTTGTGAGTAAAGTTTTTAGTTTCCGTTATGGCTTCAACCTCGCGCGAAACTTTCAGTTGCAACGGCTGTAATTTGAAGTGTAGAGAAATAGGACATATTAGTTTTGTTGGTTCTGCAGGAGACTCTCAACTTCTATTTGATTTTTTAAAAAAACACGGTGTCCTATTGTTTAATAGGAATTGTGGAAAGTGCGGGAAAGAGTGCAATTTTAGTGCAGTCACAAATTTATTTAGGTGTGACAAGGCCAACTTGGAGTTAGCCAAGAAAACTAAACGCAAAGCGGTTCCTTGTACATTTAAATCGTCTTTGTTCAAAGGCACTTTTTTTGAAAACTCGAGCTTGCCGGTGTGGAAAGTGTTTGAATTTGTTCATCTCTATTTAAGCATACCGCGTAGTCGCAGTTCGTATATAATTAGTGATTTGGACATTTCCACCAGAACTTATACGGACTGGGCAAGTTTTGTGCGCGAAGTAGCTGTCGATTGGAGTGTTCGTCATTCGCAAAAAATTGGTGGTGAAGGCGTTATCGTTGAAATTGACGAAGCTAAATTCGGTCGCCGGAAGTATAATCGCGGGCGTATTGTGCAAGGACAGTGGGTTTTTGGCGGAGTAGAAAGACTAGACAAGTCAAAACAGTTTTTTGTGC
This sequence comes from Apoda limacodes, assembly GCA_946406115.1. Classification (NCBI taxonomy): domain Eukaryota; kingdom Metazoa; phylum Arthropoda; class Insecta; order Lepidoptera; family Limacodidae; genus Apoda; species Apoda limacodes. The sequence continues at coordinate 23,880,758 of OX291560.1, read as the reverse complement.
CTGTCCAAAAACGTGATAAGGACACACTTATTCAATTAGTGAAAGACTATATTAAGCCGGGGTCGATTATATATAGTGACTGCTGGAAAGCCTATGAAACTTTGACGGAAGAAGGCTTCCAGCACTTGTGTGTGAATCACAGCGTGCATTTTGTTGATCCCGTAACAGGTGCACACACGCAAAATATAGAAAGACTTTGGCGGGATTTGCGTGCGAATGTTCCACAATATGGCCGCCGTGAGGCCTTTTTCGTGGGATATTTAGCTGAAGCGCGATTCCGACAAACTTTTAAAGTGGCTGGTGAACGTTTTCACCAATTCTGGACTGCAGCTGGGATTCTCTATCCTCCGCAGACGTAATACTATGTAAGTTTATTGTAATTATTAATTTTGTAGCGTATAAATTAGTAAAAAACAATTTTTTTTTCAACATTTTTTTTACGAAAAAATAGTCGTTTCCGCCGATTTTTGCGTTTCATCTGTGCATAAGGGGATGCCTTTCTATCGATTAAAATTTTTTTTACGTAAAAATACGATCCGTCGACAAAGTAAAAAATTACCAAATATACAATATCCCCCGCGTATTTAAGGGTTGAAAGTGATGGGGGGAGGGGGGGTAGAAGGTACCCCAGAAAAGGAGGGGGCACGGAACCCCCCCTTTTTTATATAAATTTTTAAAAATTTAACCTCAAAATTTAGGAACCAACTTCTATCAGGGTATCCAATTTTCCCTGCGTAATTTAGGGTTGATAGTGAGGGGGGAAGAGGTAGGTACCCCCGAAAACTAGAGGGCCCGGAACCCCCCCTTTTTTATATATTTTTTTTAAAATTTAACCTCTAAATGTAGAAACCAACTTTCTTTAGACTATTGAATGGTTAATTAATATACAATTTCCCCTGCGTATTTAAGGGTTGACAAAATAAGCCCCCTCTCCTCCGCAAACTCAATGCATTGAGCTTCTGTGCCCAACTGAGAGAAAATCATTCTCCAGTTCCACATAGATCTGAAACAGCAAAAAGTAAGTTATTAGTTTTAAACTAAGATGAACTATGACAAATAACTGCTTTTGTGGTTCAGTTGGTAGTGCTCCTGCCTACTGAACCGAGGGGTGTGGGTTCGATTCCAGCCCAAACAAACACGGGTAGAAATTAAAAACAAATAACCACAAATGTTAAGGAAGGAGCTTGCTTCGCTACACTCCTGCCTCAACCTTCTAACCTAACTCAACTGTTGTTGGGGTGCCCTAACAAGAATTCTGGGTAGAAATAAAAAAAATAACCACGAACGTTAAGGCAGGAGCTTGCTTCGCTACGCTCCTGCCTTAACCTTCTAACCTAACTCGACTGTCGTTGGGGTGCCCTAACAAGATTTCTGGGTAGAAATTTAAAAAAATAACCACGAATGTTAAGGCAGGAGCGTAGCGAAGCAAGCTTCTAACCTAACTCGACTGTCGTTGGGGTGCCCCAACAAGATTTCTGGGTAGAAATAAAAAAAATTACACGCTCCTGCCTTAACCTTCTAACCTAACTCGACTGTCGTTGGGGTGCCCTAATAAGATTTCTGGGTAGAAATTAACCAAAGTGACTAGCCCAAAAGTTTAAAAAAGTAACTTACCTCAATTCATCCACATATAGATTGGTACCTCTCCCAGATGAACCCAAAGTCCTCCCCTGATTTTCTTCTTCCAAGAAAGAAGGCATAAATGTGTTAGCCATGCAACTAGGACCAGCTCTCCAGCTAGGACCAGCTCCTCCACTAGGACGAGCACTAGAATCAGCCGCTGGGGCAGAAGACGAGGATGCGAGCTCAAGTGGCTCATTAGAGTCCAACACTTGCACTCGCGAAACGTTAGTCACAAGCGGCTCACTCGAGTCTATCACTTGCACACTACACGTAGGCACTGAAGAGGAGACCGTAACAAGCGCCTCAATTGAGTCCAACACTTGCACTACACTCAACTCTTCAGGCGATGCTGCAGAACTCGACGCCATGGTAGTCACACAATTTGTTTTCGACAGGAGTACGTAAAAACGATCTCAACTAAAAATGGCGGCGTTTTGAGTATTGTTTTACCAAACGCGCGCTATGTTTACTGGTCAATGCGTTTAATGCGGTAATTGCGTAAAAAAACGCGACTAAAAACTAGCATCGCATCACTTATAAATAACAAAAGCAAAAATTTTACTGTAGTAAAATACCTATATAATTTCAATATGCATTTTTCAACAAAAATTAAACCTTATTTTGCCCTATAAGCAAAAAAAAAGCCGTAGGGATTTCATACTTGCGACTGATGTAGTCAGACCAAAAAAAAAATTTGCAATTTTGCCATTAATTATCAATTTTCATAATTTTATTTCTGAAAAACTACATAATTCCGGGCTCTGAAACTTCGCACAGTTAATATTGAAAACTAGATCTATTAGCCAAAAAATTACGAACACCCAACTCGACGGGGGATATTGTATATTTTATCCCGTGATTTTTGCAAATAAGCCCTTTCTAAGTTGGCACATCATTTAAAAATTTAAATGACAATGTTGTTTCATTTTAAATCTTTTTGACAGTTGGAGTGAATTGTCTCAGATTGGCCAGAAAATGCTTTTGCCCATCTGTCAGTTTGTTTGTTATCACCTACAGGTCATATTTCTCAAGTGAATCTCCTTAAATTTGGTGAGCAGGTCCGTTAATTATATGGACTTTTGGTTAGAGTAACTAAAGCGGGCAATGGAAAAAAGACCGGACTTTTTCTAAGTCCTTTTTCCTCAGCGCTCCCTTTTTACACCCAATCCCGAATTTTTTAGTCAATTCAGTTTTTGGAAATTATATATTTGATGGCGAAATTCAAAAATGTCCAATTATAACACAAGATGTTGTTTTGAAGTTCAACAAACTTTGGTTTTGTTTAAAATTCTGTTTTAATACAAGGTTTGGTGTAGTTTGTTTTGCAAAATTGTATATAATGATTTTTTTAATACAATTTCAGGTATCCAGATGCTGCGTCAATGCAGAAATGGAGGAGGAGTGCATAGCCAGCTGTGCCGCAAACCTTTCAAGAATATGCAACAGCACTGCAGGGACATCCACAGCTAAGCTTATTGCTCTTGGCTACAGTATTGGTGGCCGGGGCAACCACAATTATTCTTGTCATGCCAGGCTTTGAACGTTGCCTCCGCGACAGTTTTGTCATTGTCGCCGATGGAACGTTTTTGACCGTTCCTGCGGGTTTGCCAGCCTACCAAATTTTAACTCATCATGGAGTTATAGCTGGCCACTTCTTTCATCCTGTGGTCGTCTTGATGGAAAACCGCCGCCGCGGTTATTACGAGGCGGTTTTCACAAGAATCTGGCAAGCAGCTGGCAATCCCCAACCATCCCACATAATCACAGATTATTAGCAGGCACTCCGGTCTGCTCTTACAACTGTTACGGGCATTTCAACTCTGGGTTGCATGTTTCATTATGTACAGGCCTTGCTGCGTCAGGCGCGTCACCTGGGACTACAGGATCCTGTACGGATCGCTGGCGTTGCTACCCACATAGCACGCACTGAGGGCCTTCTGTTTAACGACTGCTTCAATGAGTACTATGAATCTCAGTGGATGACATGTGTAAGTCAAACCACACCATAACAGTATATAATAGTAAATTTACCTTACATTATCAGGCTCGCCGCTGCCGTGAAGGTAGTTAAACAATATGGCTCAAACACGCAAGGGTTGCCAATCGTCACCAATATCTAGCTTGCTAGCCCGGAAAAGTGCCCGCTTTATAATCGGTTTTTTTTTCTTATAGCACTCTGATAGTACTGTCACTGAATTACTTACTACTATTGTAGCCTTATAATAGCGTTGTGTGAAACTATATGCTCATCTAAAAATAACTATAGGTAACCAACAGACCTAACAAAGACTATAAAGCGATCCACAATCCCTTCCCTATGCCTACTTCCCTACTAATATTATAAATGCGAAAGTAACTCTGTCTGTCTGTCTGTTACGCTTTCACGCCTAAACCACTGAACCAATTTTGATGAAATTTGGTACAGAGATAACCTAGACCTCAGGAAAGGACATAGGTTACCTTTTATTGCAAAAAGACTAGACTAGAAGGGGTTAAAATAAGGGATGAAAGTTTGTATGGAAGTTCGTCATTATCGAAGATAAAACCATAAAACTTTGTATTTAGGCACTTGATAAAAATAAATAAATATTTAAAAATTCTATTTAAAATTTCGACCTGTGTGGGGATGAAGGTTCGAATATCCAAACAAAGTCACGCTTTCACGCCTAATCCCGCAATCGATTACGATGTGATTTAGTACAAGAATAAACTAGATCTTGGATAAAGACATTAAGTTACCTATTGTTGTAATAAAGGGCATGAAGGGGTTAAAATAAGGGATGAAAGTTTGTAGGAGAGTTTGACATTATCGAAGATAAAAAATAAAATGTTGCATTTAGGCACCTAATAAGCAGTAAATTAACATTTGTTCCAGCATTTTTGAAATTAGGACCAAGCTACATAGGGATGAAATAGGAGTTTCTTCGGAAGCCCAAACAAATCTGTCTCTGTTTACTATACATATATTTATTGAAAACGTGTATAAGATAAAATACCGTTTTAATAAGCGTTGCCGGTGCGGGTATAATTACCCGATTTTGGGTAAGATAAGCTTTAAGGGGTTGTAGGCGGGTAAGGATAGTCAGCCGGGTAATTTAGGGTAAATTTTATTCATTCGTTTACGCATTCCTAGTTTATACCAGGAACACACATCTAAATGATCGCCATTTTAAACCAGCTTGACGACGAATGGTCTCCCTCGAGAAGACCAACCCCCGAGGATGCCAAAGCAGTCTTTACTATATTAATTAATAATGTATACTGAAAAGTAGCATTGCCAAAAGATTTAGATACCTACCTAACTAATGAGTACATTAAAGCCTGGACTCCACCAAAGCCGGATCACGGAACCCTAACTTATTGCAGATTTTTGTTTTTCAAATTAAGTATGTACATGTTTTTTATTTCAGTTAACTCTGCCGCAGGAATGAAGTAGCTGCTTAATGTACTTTATTTTATACCACTAAGGTGGCAAACAAGCCTACGGTCCGCCTGATGGTAAGCGGTCACCGTAGCCTATGGACGCTTGCAACACCAGGGGCATCACTCGCGCGTTGCCGACCCTTCAGAAATCTAATAACTTCTTTTTTGAAGAACCCCATACTGTAGTCCTTAGAGAAAACCTTGGCAGGGAGCTCATTCCACAACCCAAGGGTTCGCGGGAGGAAGTTTCTCTGAAACCGCACTGTTCGCGACCATTTTGGTTCCAAAGTGTGAGAATGAATTCCCTGTCGATGGCGAGCGGTGCGATGGTAGAAAGTAGCCGTGGGCATCATTTCGAACAATTCCTCAGAACACAATCCATTGTACAAGCGGTAGAACACACACAGGGAGGCAAAGTCTCTCCTCAGACTTAAGGGTTCGATACCGCAAGTGAGTTTGGGATCGTCGACAATTCTCACAGCCCGTCGTTGAACCGAGTCAAAAGGGCCAAGCTGGTATCCGGGTGCACCCGCCCAGAGATGGCAGCAGTACTCCATATGGGGCCGGACTTGCGACTTGTAAAGTAGCAACCTTTGCCCCGACGTGAAGTACTGCTTCGCTCTGTTGAGTACACCAAGTTTTTGGACGCCAGCTTTACCTTGCCTAGCAAATGATCTCGGAACTGAACATCGCTGGAGATGTCAACGCCAAGGATCCCAATGCTCTTGGAGATGGAGAGGGGAGTGTTCTGGAATTGTGGGACTACAGTGAATGGGGTTTTCTTAGCGGTGAACGCGCAGACTTGTGTCTTTGAAGGGTTGAATCGGACCAAGTTTTCCCGCCCCCAGTCAGAGACCTTGGACAGACCGATCTCGATTTGAGACACAAGTTCTTCACGCTTTTCCTCCACAACGGAACGTGGGATGCTTGCACGGCCCGTGTAATAAGCGTCTCCAGTACTGTCATCTGCATAGCAATGTATGTTGTTGATGTCCAACATATCATTGATGTGCAGTAGAAACAGCGTAGGAGACAGCACAGAGCCTTGCGGGACACCAGCATTAATGTCCATGCTATCAGAGCAACTACCGTCAACTACGGCTCGTATGCTTCTGCCGGACAAAAAGCTAGCCACCCATTTGCACAAACCCTCGGGCACTCCGTAAGAAGGCAACTTCGATAGAAGACCCCGGTGCCAGACCCGATCGAACGCCTTCGCTATGTCTAGGCTACATGCCAATGCCTCCCCCTGACTCTCAATGGCTAGTGCCCATCGGTGTGTGAGATACACTAGAAGGTCACCAGTTGAGCGACCGTGGCGAAAGCCATATTGACGGTCACTGATCAGGTCGTGTTTTTCTAGGTATCTCAAAAGCTGTGTGTTGATCACACGCTCCATCACCTTGGAGAGGAGAGAGGTTATAGCGATAGGCCTGTAATTCGATGGATCTGATCTATCGCCCTTTTTGGGCACCGGGTGCACATTTGCAGTCTTCCATGAAGACGGAAATTGCCTAGTGTGGTAGGAAAGCGTGAAGAGGCGCGTGAGTACAGGACATAACTCAGGAGCACACTGCTTAAGCACCACTGCTGGTATGCCGTCTGGCCCACTCGACTTATGAACGTCTAGGGAAAGCAACGCCCGCCGGACCTCGCGCTGTGTTATAGTGATTTCCGGCATGGTCTTACCGCACCACGGTAAAGTAGGTGGTACAGCGCCTTCGTCGTTCACATTCGAGTTAGAGGCAAAGAGACTGCCCAATAGATCGGCTTTCTCTTTTGCACTGTGGGCCAAGTCACCATCGGTCTTTCGCAGTGGTGGTAATGACGACTGGCAGAAGTTCCCCTCGGCAGCTTTAGCAAGCGACCAGAAAGCACGACTCCCAGAAGGATAGCTCGCAAGTCGCCCACCTATTTTGCCGATGAATTGGAATTTTGCTCTGGCAGTTGCTTTCTTACTGAACCTCGAGGCAGCATTTAATTTGCGTTTTAACTCAGAAATATTCGGATCCTTATTATTACGAGCCGTGGTCCAAGCCTCATACGCAGTTTGCTTAAGAATTTTAGCTTCTCTGCAAGGCCTATTAAACCACGGTCGTTTTTTGACGCCGGCAGCTACTCGCAGGTTAGGAATGAAACATTCCATACCAGCGAGGATTGTCTCAGTGACTGCGGCTGCGCAGACGTCAGGATCTTCTGAGCTATAGCAGATCTGCCTCCACGGGTACGATGCATAAAATTCTCGCAATCCATCCCAGTCTGCCGACTTATAATGCCACACACGACGCCAATTAGTTGGCCCAGAAGGATCGGGTTGTGTGCATGACAATCGAGTCCGGATGAGACAGTGGTCCGAGGAGCCAAGAGGCGCATCCACTGAGACGGAGTATCCATCCGGACGTGTAGTCAGCAGAAGGTCCAGTAAGGAGCTTGTATGGTCCTCTATATCTCCATAGGTCAGAGCAAATTCATGAGCAGTACTTGCCAACGAGTTATATCACTCCCCTGTTATCAGTTTATTTTATTTACTGAATGTTTTCCTTAGCAATATTATGTTATAACAAGTATTTTTATAAGGTTTTTATTAATTGTATTAAATTTTGATCAATCAAGTGCACTTGCATTGTTCTTAGATATAGGTACACGTATTTTATGTGTTATGTGTATACCATAGGCAGCCATAGGGGAAGAGGGCTAATCACCCCAGTTTTTTCCGGGACATATACCTACACTAATTATTTCACAGAAATATCTATGTCTAGATATTAGATTAAGGTTATTTTTTGTTATATATTATGTCTGTTACTCAGTCACCCACAATCATAATTTATGAAATTTTGTGAAAAATTCCAGACAGGTTCAGTCAACTACATAGAATGATTGCAAAAAAAGGTTTTTTTGAAGAAATTGTTGATATAAAAAAAATCTATGTAATAACTAATACTATTTTTATTTTTGTTTTACTTGACGGTTTAGATTTTTAATCCTGTAATTTTAATGTATCTTTAAATAAAATAGGTAAAATTTTTAGTGGCATTCAGTATTTTGTTTACCCAGATCTGAGTTTCATATTAGCTCTTACAAGTGTGCTTTTGGATTGAAGACCTTCATCACCAGCTGTTGAGCTTTCAATTGTTTTTAAAGTTCAAGCCCCCCCTCAGTTCTTGGAGGGGATGTTTAGTTTGGTGGGGGAAATTAGAATGCATGGGGGTGTGGCGCGCAAATATGTGTATACATGTTTAAATAGATGTGTGTTTGGGTACTTTGTTCCTGCATTATGCCTATCAGGCAACATGTGTTACTTGCCTCATCTTCCCTTAGGCTTGTTTCTGAAATGGATTAGTTAAATGGAGTGCATTTGTTGGCAAGAGCTTGTGTATGAGCTGGGCTATTTCAAAAGATACAATACAGTACTTTCCCTCCGACTACGGCCTTTCTCCACCCTGTTTATATATTTGTGTATTTATATATGTGTAATCTTTAATTTTATTTATGAGTTTAAGTATTAAAAAAAATTAAAAACATTGTGGCAATTGTCTAGTATCCGATTTTTACAACCAGGTGGTGCTGTGTGGTGTGTCTAGAATTATACATTTATTTAATGATGCATGTTACAATATATTTAAATTCTCTTACAGAATTGATGATGGCTTTACGTGGTGTGAATCCTATTGTATGTCATATGTATTCTATAAATTATAGAAAACGTTCTAAAAATTGCTTATTACTATTATTAAATCTCTAAGCACATTTTTGGAATACGCTTTGTACAAAGAGAAAATAAATAATATCTAGTGGCGACGTTAGTTTGCTGCTATTAACCGCTAAATAAACATGTGAATGAAATTTTTAAAACGTTTATTAAATGTCTATTTATGGATTTACCCCTTGTATATTATGTTTTGTAATTATATTTATTTTAACAAATTAAAAGTGCTTTTAGTTACCCACTTTAATAAATGTTTTTTTATTTGAACAATAGACCTGTTACATAATAACCACAGGTGACTGCTTAACATCAGGTATAGTTAATTTGATAATTAACTAATTTTGTCAAAAATTTAAATTCATATTTTTTTTATGAATATAGTGGTTTGAAACATGTTACAGGTACACAGTTTGAGGTCGGACAGCAAAAGTTCTTTTTGTACTTGTAGCATTTAAATAATGTAAGCAGTTTTCAATAATCATTTTAATTAGTAATTAATAAATTTTAACTATTTAACAAAGCAATTCACTATTTAATTTACTACTCATTGCAGATTATTTTTTAATTAATTTGTTTTATTTGTGTTCTTAGAATTTCTTATTAAATTGTTATAACTATCAAGTAGCATTATTATTAACTACAAGTGTTTGGTAACAAACCCAACAGACCCAGAGTGCATATTCAGAAAATCTAGCATAAACCAAATTATAGGTAACTGAAATTAAGTTTTTTTGCACTCAGTTATAGAAGATACGGAACCCTACATTGAATTCACCCTGACATACTCTAGGTCAGGTGTTTTTCTGATACTAAAATAATAGTTAAGAAAATATCTGGGATGGAATTTGGCTAAAAACTTTATAATTGTAAAATTTTAGCAATATTGATAATGCATCCATAGGCTTCGGTAACCACTTAAAATCAGGTAAGTAAGCTTGTTTGCCACCTTGATGGTATAAACAAATAGTCTTTGACTAACCCATTTGGCAATAAGTGTTATAGGTGTATATTATTATGATATGTATGTTGTGCAAAAATGTTTTTTTAAATTAACTAGAATTTCTGTAAACAATTGCAAGTTCTGACAGCACTTAAATAATTGTTCCATATATTATTTTAAAGTTGGTATTTTTTCAAATGTAGTAAAAATGCGTGTTTAGAAAAACGCAAATAGTGATTCTTTATCACTTACTTGGCACAGAGCCATACGCTGGAGAGAAAGTTAGGTGAGCCCTATGTCCAGCAGTAGAGGTCTATAGGCTGTAATAATGATTATAACTACCTTTTACGTTTGTGTTCTGATTTTTTATCTTTAAAACAGAAGCATATAAAGTATGTGACGGACAAAAGAAAACTACCTAAAAAAATAAACAATAAAATTTTATTTAATTAACTTATTTAAATAATATACAACACTTACCAAAAAGGCTACAATGAACTATTTCTGCTTTATTATTGGCTTAAAAATTGACTATTTTGATTAGCCACTAGTTTGACAATGAGCCAGTATAGTGGACTATGGCCTAAGCTTCATTCTCAAAGGAAAGGCCTGTGACCCAGCAGCTCAGTGTATAATATTTGCAGCAAGCAAATATTTACTACTAAACATCCAAACTTTGTACTGTTTGCACTATGATTCACACAATAATCAACTAAACATTTATATATTCTTATGAATAGGTACATAATCATCACCCTCAGCCATGGGGACATGATAGTGATAAGATACTAAGCACTAATAGTCCCATATTTTAACAAGGACTTCAGCTCTGGATTGTGCTGAAGCCATTAGCTACAAAACTAAAAGTCTGCTAAGTCCAGTAAGTAAAGATGTTACAAAAATTAAAAAATTGCCATATGCTGCCTCACGAAAAGTGTACAATTATTATGAGCTTTGTAGTTTAAGTGTAGACTTTTTTGACTTCACTACAACCATGGCCATAGCCCCAGAAATAAATTCCTGACTATGGCCATGGCTACAACTTATACTCAGTGCACTGGATAACAACTAATTCTAATTATTTAATTGACTTTAATTATAACCGAATGCAACACTCACTAAAAATTCGCACAAGTGTTAGAACAACGGTCACTTCCTCTTTTTTCTAGCACTAAATACAATAAGTAAAAAATCCCAAAACACATAACATCAACACACCAACTTGCCATCCGATTGGGATGCACACTTTTTTGTGATCAGTTCATCAGATTTTCTTTTGAAATATAGGTAGTAGCACCTAGTAAATCTGTGAAAGAATACATTCCATCTTGGTAGGTAATACTGTGGGATATACTCTATATGATATGCCATCGGATCCAATTGTTCAAACACTTTGCCAATGGGTTTTTCAACAGTCGGGTTTTCAAGTAAGGGTTGGGGTGTACAAAAGAGGACGCTGAGTCTTTTTCTCCCTTACTCTCTTTTAGTTACTCTGACCCCAGTAAGGCTGGAGCGAGGTTTATCTTCAATAGATAGGTACTAACTAGGTAGGACACCTTTTCATTCTCATCTGAGTAAAGAAAAAGGGCAAACCAGAATATTCTGACTTTATTTTTATGTTACGCGAGATAGGTCTCTAGCAAGTAGTCTTCTAATTTTCTAACGCGATTTAAAAGCATAAGAAAGAAGCAATAACAACTATTTATAACATATATCGTCCATATGTTATTATTATGTACCTATCTGTAATTTAAATAAACAAAAAAATGTTTTCAAGGTGCATTCAAAACCCTGCTTGAAACAATGGAAACTAGTTACTTTAAAATAAGATGGCAGATATATTTTAAGGTAAGAGTAAGAGAGATAACTTAATACTGTAATCGGCGGGGTTATCACCAATCTTGCGTGAGCAGTGCAAGAGCCTCATATTTCGCAATAATGGCTGTCAAACACCAATTTCGAATTATGAAGCAGCGTCCGCGATGCAAGTAGCGATAAGTCGACGCTAGCGCCTCTATCAGGCGATTTAGGAGTTAAAAATGCATTTTCAATCGCTACGCGTCATAGAAAACTTCAAAATCGGAATTATGAATGACAACAATCACGATTGGCGAGCGGTTAGCAAGCCATATGAACTGTCAAGTTTGCGTTTACCTTTTTAATGGTTGCAAACTGATCGCTTTCTGATTGCAAAGCTTATATTTATTAAATAAAATACTTTAGACATTTTCAAAACATTGATTGTTAAAGCAGATATCCGCAAGAAATGAATTAAAGTTAAGTAACAAAACAGAAACCAGTGTGCGAGGTCAGAATACGCTTCGTTGTACCTAATACAATTTTCTGTTTAAACTAGTGTTTTGGTTAATTTTGTGTGTGTTTGTGAATTTTAACTCGCTAAAAATAGTGAAAAGAATACCAGAGAAACTGTCTGTGCTGATTTAAAACCCAAAATTGCCTATAAAGTACTGTTACCTACTAATGAAGGAATCTAGAAAGTTGATAACATAAGATTACTAAAATCGAAGAAAATTGTATGTATTTAACGGCAAGATACTGGGACTTACCTATTCATTACACCATAAATGAAGTAGAAAAACTTACAGTTAAAACCTATAACCTAAAATATACCAAACAATTGATGTGGTATATGTTTGAATTTACATACCTAACTACCCTTTCTTTTATGTTTGGTCAGTTTTCTACAAGTGTACCTACCCAACGCTCACAACAATAGTATTTAATCATTAGGGCAACACTATTAAAAAAAACAGACTAAGAATTATACTGTAAACATAGGTAATCAAAGTGAATAAGAAGAAATCTACCAATTTATATATTTCTATAAGGCAGAGGGCAAATACTGTCCTACAGCATAGCCTACAGGTGTTCTTAAACACCATATTGCAATTAAAAAGTAGTTTTGGAACAAACTTATCAGCTGATTATTACTCAACAGAATAATCATTATAAAATATTTGTTGGTCAATTCTAGTAATAATCTGTGTGTGCCAAATTTATTTCATCATTGTCACAAACTTAAACATACTGTTTAAAGCATTAGTAGGATTGCTCAGCTTTAGGACCTACTCTTTATAACTTACCGTTTACCTTAATACCATATCGTCTATAGCTAATTTTCTAAATTATTTTGCAGATAATATGATGAAGATATGTTACAAGGTTGGTAAACCTATGCTGTCATGATAACAAAATGGAATCAACACCTGAATTTGTGAATACTGCAACTTTTCTGCGAATAAGAAAGGACAAAGTGTAGTCAGCAGTAGTACCTATATATTAAAAAATAAATGTTACTAAGGAATAAATGAAATATATTTTACTGACTACACTGAACAAGCACACATGGAATGAAATATAATTATTACCATAATACATTAAACTATAAAAACAAGTCGGCAAACAAGATTGGGGTACGCCTGATGGTAAACGGTCACCGCAGCCTATGGACACTTGCAACAACTAGGGCATCACTTGTAATAAAACTATTGACCTATCACTTACCAACAACTTATTTACAAACAAAAGTTCATAATTGTTGGTTGATGATGACTCAAAGAGTGTATGAACAAAATATACACATAATATAGTGAATACACAAGTTTTTGTTGGGTAACCACATCTAGAACTTATAAGGGCTCAGGTTAAAATTTTAAGTGTAGGAAATCAATTTTCAAAGATGGCAGTCAACACTTACTTCTACAATAGATTATGGCCTTTAGTTAAAAGCAAGCCTTACTCTAGCTGCTAGATCATCTTCAACCATGATAAACTTTTGTCAACCAGCTGCAGCTTTCGCCAAGTGTATAGGTCAAAAGTGCGAAATTTTATAAAACCGTGACTAGTGCTCAGGACTATTCACCTCATAAGCTCAAAACTGCTCTGCAGACGGATTTGTTTAAGAAATACATGGGATACGCCTATGTCTAGCAGTGTTTGTAAGGCTGATATGTTGAGGAAATTATCAAATGGTTCAGCAGTTCACTGAAATAATATGCATAAGACATTTTGTTGATGATAAACAGTTATGAAGTGATAGGTTTTAGTTAAATAATAGCACAAAATAAATTGAGAAGAATTTTAATTAAAAATTTTATTACATTATTTCAATTCTTATACTTAATCTAATTCTACTGTGGTATCCCGCTACAATATTTGATCCATTTAAAGCAGGAATGATCTTTTTGTTGATGTTTTCAGTACTTGACTTTTGTAATACTTTTACTAATAGTGCGCCTTCAGTTCACATTCTTAAACTTGCATTTCCAAGATTACTGAAACAATATAAAAAACATTACTTAACTGGTTGTGATAGTGATAGGCAACCTGAAATAAAACATCAACATTATCTCTTTAATATTGAGACAACAAAAAATAATAAGATATCGGTGGATTGATTTTTAAATAATTCCTTAGTACTGACTTTATTTGTACACAGACCTAAAATATGCATTACACATTATACTCAGCAACAGAAACTATTCTTTACTGGATAAATTACATAATGAAGTATCTTTTAAGTGTGGGCAAGATATTATTAAAGATACAATTTTAGTACCTGTTATTTAGCGCTGTTTTCTCTAGACTTGTCAATCAAATAAGTGCAACTATACATATATTAGGTTTAATCAAACTTAAACTATGATAGAAATTTTGGCATCATGTTTACTAGGTCATCCCTGTTCGAAGAATCATGTTATGTGAGTAGGTACTACAGATGAGTAGCTCTCAATGCTTAGAATACAATTTCAGTATAAAACTGGCATTAGATAAACAGCAGTATAGAGGCAGGCTTATTTTAATGCCACAAAATCATGAGATTACCTATTTATTTATCACTTGTATTTGCAGCGTATGTAGGGATCTAGGGTAGGAATTGGCTTTAAAGCGTGACAATAACTAAGATTTGTTTACATACCTTCGATTGGAATCTAAACTGTTTTCCAGAGTACCTATGCCCTCAGGTACGACGTGGTTTTTTGGAAGATACCACAAAGATTACATTTTTAGATTGATAGAATAACACCTTCTACATCTACTATAACACCAACCTTCCTCCTGGATTTCGTAATTGTTTACTTTGAAGGTACTAGGTAAAGAAAAGTAATACAAGACGACGAATCAATGTACCTTTTTTATTTTACGGCACAGTCTCAGGAAATTACTTTTTGAATTTCTAAATAACCTTTAAAGATTTCAATTTCAACGTAAACAAAGCAGTGTTACCAATTACCAATCAAAAATTTCATAATATCCCAAAATGTAAAATATATAAAATTTATTGTTTCTAAAAACTATCTACAATATTAATATGTAATATTGTTTGTTTATGACAGTCATTTAAAAATGGACATTACATATCAAGTTTCTCAAAATATGAAGTTCTTTTAGTTTATTAATAAAAAACTATGTGTAAAACGATCATAACAGTTTACAAATTCCAACATTAAAGGGCAAAATCAGAAAGAAGGAACACTGACAACATTTTTAGTTAATACCGCTACTGCATAATAGATGGTGTTAGTTCTGTACTTTGAAAATGCACTTTCAACCTGTGTTCAAACATTTAATATGATGTAGAGATATGTAACGTAACAGTAGAGATGGGAAATACGATTTTGTGTACGACAGAAAGAGATAGTGCGATACTTCAACAAAATATTGTCAATTTTGGAACAAAGCTGATCGCTGAGCGTTTTCGTAGCCATCAGTACGCGATTTCCGTACATAATTCGATGTCTTGAGCAATACCGCGAACTGCTGGCGATGCGCGTTAACAATTTCTTGCTAACTCATTGTTAATAAGGCAGCCGCTGCATTTTTAAATGACTGTCATAAACAAACAATATTACATATTAATATTGTAGATAGTTGTTAGAAACAATAAATTTTATATATTTTACATTTTGGGATATTATGAAATTTTTGATTGGTAATTGGTAACACTGCTTTGTTTACGTTGAAATTGAAATCTTTAAAGTAAGGTTATTTAGAAATTCAAAAAGTAATTTCCTGAGACTGTGCCGTAAAATAAAAAAGGTACATTGATTCGTCGTCTTGTATAACTTTTCTTTACCTAGTACCTTCAAAGTAAACAATTACGAAATCCAGGAGGAAGGTTGGTGTTATAGTAGATGTAGAAGGTGTTATTCTATCAATCTAAAAATGTAATCTTTGTGGTATCTTCCAAAAAACCACGTCGTACCTGAGGGCATAGGTACTCTGGAAAACAGTTTAGATTCCAATCAAGGTATGTAAACAAATCTTAGTTATTGTCACGCTTTAAAGCCAATTCCTACCCTAGATCCCTACATACGCTGCAAATACAAGTGATAAATAAATAGATAATCTCATGATTTTGTGGCATTAAAATGAGCCTGCCTCTATACTGCTGTTTATCTAATGCCAGTTTTATACTGAAATTGTATTCTAAGCATTGAGAGCTACTCATCTGTAGTACTCACATAACATGATTCTTCGAACAGGGATGACCTATTTAACATGATGCCAAAATATCTATCATAGTTTAAGTTTGATTAAACCTAATATATGTATAGTTGCACTTATTTGATTGACAAGTCTAGAGAAAACAGCGCTAAATAATAGGTATTAAAATTGTATTTTTTAATATCTTGCCCACACTTAAAAGATACTTCATTATGTAATATATCCAGTAAAGAATAGTTTCTGTTGCTGAGTATAATGTGTAATGCATATTTTAGGTCTGTGCACAAATAAAGTCAGTACTAAGGAATTCTTTAAAAATCAATCCACCGATATCTTATTATTTTTTGTTGTTTCAATATTAAAGAGATAATGTTGATGTTTTATTTCAGGTTGCCTGTCACTATCACAACTAGTTAAGTAATGTTTTTTATATTGTTTCAGTAATCTTGGAAATGCAAGTTTAAGAATGTGAACTGAAGACGCACTATTAGTAAAAGTATTACAAAAGTCAAGTACTGAAAACATCAACAAAAAGATCATTCCTGCTTTAAATGGATCAAATATTGTAGCGGGATACCACAGTAGAATTAGATTAAGTATAAGAATTGAAATAATGTAATAAAATTTTTAATTAAAATTCTTCTCAATTTATTTTGTGCTATTATTTAACTAAAACCTATCACTTCATAACTGTTTATCATTAACAAAATGTCTTATGCATATTATTTCAGTGAACTGCTGAACCATTTGATGATTTCCTCAACATATCAGCCTTACAAACACTGCTAGACATAGGCGTATCCCATGTATTTCTTAAAGAAATCCGTCTGTACCACTTAAATTCATCTAGGACAAGCCTCTAGGTTGTTAGTCCACTTGGTCCTGCCACATTAAGTTGGAATTGATGGTGGCATGAGGATGAAGAAGTTTTCATTATTCTTATGCCTACGGTCTCTAATCAAGAACCTTCTTTCTCCGTTGTTAATAAGTTCTACAAGCACTCTTATTACTCTATAAAGGGTCTCCAAGTGTTGCGCTTTCTATTGCCTGCAGAGCAGTTTTTAGCTTATGAGGTGAATAGTCCTGAGCACTAGTCACGGTTTTATAAAATTTCGCACTTTTGACCTATACACTTGGCGAAAGCTGCAGCTGGTTGACAAAAGTTTATCATGGTTGAAGATGATCTAGCAGCTAGAGTAAGGCTTGCTTTTAACTAAAGGCCATAATCTATTGTAGAAGTAAGTGTTGACTGCCATCTTTGAAAATTGATTTCCTACACTTAAAATTTTAACCTGAGCCCTTATAAGTTCTAGATGTGGTTACCCAACAAAAACTTGTGTATTCACTATATTATGTGTATATTTTGTTCATACACTCTTTGAGTCATCATCAACCAACAATTATGAACTTTTGTTTGTAAATAAGTTGTTGGTAAGTGATAGGTCAATAGTTTTATTACAAGTGATGCCCTAGTTGTTGCAAGTGTCCATAGGCTGCGGTGACCGTTTACCATCAGGCGTACCCCAATCTTGTTTGCCGACTTGTTTTTATAGTTTAATGTATTATGGTAATAATTATATTTCATTCCATGTGTGCTTGTTCAGTGTAGTCAGTAAAATATATTTCATTTATTCCTTAGTAACATTTATTTTTTAATATATAGGTACTACTGCTGACTACACTTTGTCCTTTCTTATTCGCAGAAAAGTTGCAGTATTCACAAATTCAGGTGTTGATTCCATTTTGTTATCATGACAGCATAGGTTTACCAACCTTGTAACATATCTTCATCATATTATCTGCAAAATAATTTAGAAAATTAGTTATAGACGATATGGTATTAAGGTAAACGGTAAGTTATAAAGAGTAGGTCCTAAAGCTGAGCAATCCTACTAATGCTTTAAACAGTATGTTTAAGTTTGTGACAATGATGAAATAAATTTGGCACACACAGATTATTACTAGAATTGACCAACAAATATTTTATAATGATTATTCTGTTGAGTAATAATCAGCTGATAAGTTTGTTCCAAAACTACTTTTTAATTGCAATATGGTGTTTAAGAACACCTGTAGGCTATGCTGTAGGACATTATTTTCCCTCTGCCTTATAGAAATATATAAATTGGTAGATTTCTTCTTATTTACTTTGATTACCTATGTTTACAGTATAATTCTTAGTCTGTTTTTTTAAGTGTGTTGCCCTAATGATTAAATACTAGTGTTGTGAGCGTTGGGTAGGTACACTTGTAGAAAACTGACCAAACATAAAAGAAAGGGTAGTTAGGTATGTAAATTCAAACATATACCACATCAATTGTTTGGTATATTTTAGGTTATAGGTTTTAACTGTAAGTTTTTCTACTTCATTTATGGTGTAATGAATACGTAAGTCCCAGTATCTTGCGGTTAAATACATACAATTTTCTTCGATTTTAGTAATCTTATGTTGTCAACTTTCTAGATTCCTTCATTAGTAGGTAACAGTATTTTATAGGCAATTTTGGGTTTTAAATCAGCACAGACAGTTTCTCTGGTATTCTTTTCACTATTTTTAGCGAGTTAAAATTCACAAACACACACAAAATTAACCAAAACACTAGTTTAAACAGAAAATTGTATTAGGTACAACGAAGCGTATTCTGACCTCGCACACTGGTTTCCGTTTTGTTACTTAACTTTTATTCATTTCTTGCGGATATCTGCTTTAACAATCAATGTTTTGAAAATGTCTAAAGTATTTTATTTAATAAATATAAGCTTTGCAATCAGAAAGCGATCAGTTTGCAACCATTAAAAAGGTAAACGCAAACTTGACAGTTCATATGGCTTGCTAACCGCTCGCTAATCGTGATTGTTGTCATTCATAATTCCGATTTTGAAGTTTTCTATGACGCGTAGCGATTGAAAATGCATTTTTAACTCCTAAATCGCCTGATAGAGGCGCTAGCGTCGACTTATCGCTACTTGCATCGCGGACGCTGCTTCATAATTCGAAATTGGTGTTTGACAGCCATTATTGCGAAATATGAGGCTCTTGCACTGCTCACGCAAGATTGGTGATAACCCCGCCGATCAGCAGAGTTATTTTTTGAACACAATACTATGGCATTAAACGCATCAGAGGGGAATGAAACGCGCCTAGAAGCATAGACAAAACCTAGATTATTTGCTAAATTAAAAAAAAAAGTTTGTACACGTAATCCTTGGCCGTACAATGCTGCTCCGCTGCCTTATTAACAATGAGTTAGCAAGAAATTGTTAACGCGCGTTGCCTGCGCCAGCAGTTCGTGGTATTGCTCAAGACATCGAATTATGTACGGAAATCGCGTACTGATGGCTACGAAAACGCTCAGCGATCAGCTTTGTTCCAAAATTGACAATATTTTGTTGAAGTATCGCACTATCTCTTTCTGTCGTACACAAAATCGTATTTCCCATCTCTACTGTTACGTTACATATCTCTACAGCATATTAAATGTTTGAACACAAGTTGAAAGTGCATTTTCAAAGTACAGAACTAACACCATCTATTATGCAGTAGCGGTATTAACTAAAAATGTTGTCAGTGTTCCTTCTTTCTGATTTTGCCCTTTAATGTTGGAATTTGTAAACTGTTTTGATCGTTTTACACATAGTTTTTTATTAATAAAACTAAAAGATCTTCATATTTTGAGAAACTTGATATGTAATGTCCATTTTTAAATGACTGTCATAAACAAACAATATTACATATTAATATTGTAGATAGTTTTTAGAAACAATAAATTTTATATATTTTACATTTTGGGATATTATGAAATTTTTGATTGGTAATTGGTAACACTGCTTTGTTTACGTTGAAATTGAAATCTTTAAAGTAAGGTTATTTAGAAATTCAAAAAGTAATTTCCTGAGACTGTGCCGTAAAATAAAAAAGGTACATTGATTCGTCGTCTTGTATAACTTTTCTTTACCTAGTACCTTCAAAGTAAACAATTACGAAATCCAGGAGGAAGGTTGGTGTTATAGTAGATGTAGAAGGTGTTATTCTATCAATCTAAAAATGTAATCTTTGTGGTATCTTCCAAAAAACCACGTCGTACCTGAGGGCATAGGTACTCTGGAAAAAACAGCGCTAAATAATAGGTATTAAAATTGTATTTTTTAATATCTTGCCCACACTTAAAAGATACTTCATTATGTAATATATCCAGTAAAGAATAGTTTCTGTTGCTGAGTATAATGTGTAATGCATATTTTAGGTCTGTGCACAAATAAAGTCAGTACTAAGGAATTCTTTAAAAATCAATCCACCGATATCTTATTATTTTTTGTTGTTTCAATATTAAAGAGATAATGTTGATGTTTTATTTCAGGTTGCCTGTCACTATCACAACTAGTTAAGTAATGTTTTTTATATTGTTTCAGTAATCTTGGAAATGCAAGTTTAAGAATGTGAACTGAAGACGCACTATTAGTAAAAGTATTACAAAAGTCAAGTACTGAAAACATCAACAAAAAGATCATTCCTGCTTTAAATGGATCAAATATTGTAGCGGGATACCACAGTAGAATTAGATTAAGTATAAGAATTGAAATAATGTAATAAAATTTTTAATTAAAATTCTTCTCAATTTATTTTGTGCTATTATTTAACTAAAACCTATCACTTCATAACTGTTTATCATTAACAAAATGTCTTATGCATATTATTTCAGTGAACTGCTGAACCATTTGATGATTTCCTCAACATATCAGCCTTACAAACACTGCTAGACATAGGCGTATCCCATGTATTTCTTAAAGAAATCCGTCTGTACCACTTAAATTCATCTAGGACAAGCCTCTAGGTTGTTAGTCCACTTGGTCCTGCCACATTAAGTTGGAATTGATGGTGGCATGAGGATGAAGAAGTTTTCATTATTCTTATGCCTACGGTCTCTAATCAAGAACCTTCTTTCTCCGTTGTTAATAAGTTCTACAAGCACTCTTATTACTCTATAAAGGGTCTCCAAGTGTTGCACTTTCTATTGCCTGCAGAGCAGTTTTTAGCTTATGAGGTGAATAGTCCTGAGCACTAGTCACGGTTTTATAAAATTTCGCACTTTTGACCTATACACTTGGCGAAAGCTGCAGCTGGTTGACAAAAGTTTATCATGGTTGAAGATGATCTAGCAGCTAGAGTAAGGCTTGCTTTTAACTAAAGGCCATAATCTATTGTAGAAGTAAGTGTTGACTGCCATCTTTGAAAATTGATTTCCTACACTTAAAATTTTAACCTGAGCCCTTATAAGTTCTAGATGTGGTTACCCAACAAAAACTTGTGTATTCACTATATTATGTGTATATTTTGTTCATACACTCTTTGAGTCATCATCAACCAACAATTATGAACTTTTGTTTGTAAATAAGTTGTTGGTAAGTGATAGGTCAATAGTTTTATTACAAGTGATGCCCTAGTTGTTGCAAGTGTCCATAGGCTGCGGTGACCGTTTACCATCAGGCGTACCCCAATCTTGTTTGCCGACTTGTTTTTATAGTTTAATGTATTATGGTAATAATTATATTTCATTCCATGTGTGCTTGTTCAGTGTAGTCAGTAAAATATATTTCATTTATTCCTTAGTAACATTTATTTTTTAATATATAGGTACTACTGCTGACTACACTTTGTCCTTTCTTATTCGCAGAAAAGTTGCAGTATTCACAAATTCAGGTGTTGATTCCATTTTGTTATCATGACAGCATAGGTTTACCAACCTTGTAACATATCTTCATCATATTATCTGCAAAATAATTTAGAAAATTAGCTATAGACGATATGGTATTAAGGTAAACGGTAAGTTATAAAGAGTAGGTCCTAAAGCTGAGCAATCCTACTAATGCTTTAAACAGTATGTTTAAGTTTGTGACAATGATGAAATAAATTTGGCACACACAGATTATTACTAGAATTGACCAACAAATATTTTATAATGATTATTCTGTTGAGTAATAATCAGCTGATAAGTTTGTTCCAAAACTACTTTTTAATTGCAATATGGTGTTTAAGAACACCTGTAGGCTATGCTGTAGGACATTATTTTCCCTCTGCCTTATAGAAATATATAAATTGGTAGATTTCTTCTTATTTACTTTGATTACCTATGTTTACAGTATAATTCTTAGTCTGTTTTTTTAAGTGTGTTGCCCTAATGATTAAATACTATTGTTGTGAGCGTTGGGTAGGTACACTTGTAGAAAACTGACCAAACATAAAAGAAAGGGTAGTTAGGTATGTAAATTCAAACATATACCACATCAATTGTTTGGTATATTTTAGGTTATAGGTTTTAACTGTAAGTTTTTCTACTTCATTTATGGTGTAATGAATACGTAAGTCCCAGTATCTTGCGGTTAAATACATACAATTTTCTTCGATTTTAGTAATCTTATGTTGTCAACTTTCTAGATTCCTTCATTAGTAGGTAACAGTATTTTATAGGCAATTTTGGGTTTTAAATCAGCACAGACAGTTTCTCTGGTATTCTTTTCACTATTTTTAGCGAGTTAAAATTCACAAACACACACAAAATTAACCAAAACACTAGTTTAAACAGAAAATTGTATTAGGTACAACGAAGCGTATTCTGACCTCGCACACTGGTTTCCGTTTTGTTACTTAACTTTTATTCATTTCTTGCGGATATCTGCTTTAACAATCAATGTTTTGAAAATGTCTAAAGTATTTTATTTAATAAATATAAGCTTTGCAATCAGAAAGCGATCAGTTTGCAACCATTAAAAAGGTAAACGCAAACTTGACAGTTCATATGGCTTGCTAACCGCTCGCCAATCGTGATTGTTGTCATTCATAATTCCGATTTTGAAGTTTTCTATGACGCGTAGCGATTGAAAATGCATTTTTAACTCCTAAATCGCCTGATAGAGGCGCTAGCGTCGACTTATCGCTACTTGCATCGCGGACGCTGCTTCATAATTCGAAATTGGTGTTTGACAGCCATTATTGCGAAATATGAGGCTCTTGCACTGCTCACGCAAGATTGGTGATAACCCCGCCGATCAGCAGAGTTATTTTTTGAACACAATACTATGGCATTAAACGCATCAGAGGGGAATGAAACGCGCCTAGAAGCATAGACAAAACCTAGATTATTTGCTAAATTAAAAAAAAAAGTGTGTACACGTAATCCTTGGCCGTACAATGCTGCGTACAAATTTAGATCAGTTAATATTGTACAACCAAATAATGTACAGCCAAGGATTTGCCTCGAACTCGAATATGAACGATGAAGGCGCTGTACCACCTACTATACCGTGGTGCGGTAAGACCATGCCGGAAATCTCCATAACGCAGCGGGAGGTCAGGCGGGCGTTGCTCTCACTAGACGTTCATAAGTCGAGTGGGCCAGACGGTATACCAGCAGTGGTGCTTAAGCAGTGTGTTCCTGAGTTATGTCATGTACTCACGCGCCTCTTCGCGCTTTCCTACCACACTAGGCAATTTCCGTCTTCATGGAAGACTGCGAATGTGCACCCGGTGCCCAAAAAGGGCGATAGATCAGATCCATCGAATTACAGGCCTATCGCTATTACCTCTCTCCTCTCTAAGGTGTTGGAGCGTGTGATCAACACACAGCTTCTAAGATACCTAGAAGTACACGATCTGGTCAGTGACCGTGAATATGGCTTTCGCCACGGTCGCTCGACTGGTGACCTTCTAGTGTATCTCATGCACCGATGGGCACTAGCCATTGAGAGTCAGGGGGAGGCATTGGCATGTAGCCTGGACATAGCGAAGGCGTTCGATCGGGTCTGGCACCGCGGTCTTCTATCGAAGTTGCCATCTTACGGAGTGCCCGAGGGTTTGTGCAAATGGGTGACTAGCTTTTTGTCCGGCAGACGCATACGATCCGTAGTTGACGGTAGTTGCTCTGATAGCATAGACATTAATGCTGGTGTCCCGCAAGGCTGTGTGCTGTCTCCTACGCTGTTTCTACTGCATATCAATGACATGTTGGACATCAACAACATACATTGCTATGCAGATGACAGTACTGGAGACGCTCACAAACAAACAAACATCCCTCGTTTCGTTGTGGAGGAAAACGGCGGAGAACTTGTGTCTCAAATCGAGACCACACTGTCCCAGGTCTCTGACTGGGGACGGGTAAACTTGGTCCGATTCAACCCTACAAAGACACAAGTGTGCGCGTTCACCGCTAAGAAAACTCCATTCACTGTGGTCCCACAATTCCAGAACATTCCCCTCTCCATCTCCAAGAGCATTGGGATCCTTGGTGTCGACATCTCCAGCGATGTTCAGTTCCGAGATCATTTATCAGATAAGGTGAAGCTGGCGTCCAAAAAACTTGGTGTACTCAACAGAGCGAAGCAGTACTTCACGTCGGGGCAAAGGTTGTTACTTTACAAGTCGCAAGTTCGGCCCCATATGGAGTACTGCTGCCATCTCTGGGCAGGTGCACCCGGATACCAGCTTGGCCCTTTTGACTCGGTTCAACGACGGGCTGTGAGAATTGTCGACGATTCCAAACTCACTTGCGGTATCGAGCCCTTAAGTCTGAGGAGAGACTTTGCCTCACTGTGTGTGTTCTACCGCTTGTACAATGGGTTGTGTTCTGAGGAATTGTTCGAAATGATGCCCACGGCTACTTTCTACCATCGCACCGCTCGCCATCGGCAGGGAATTCATTCTCACACTTTAGAACCTAAATGGTCGCGTACAGTGCGGTTTCAGAGAAACTTCCTCCCGCGAACGCTTAAGTTGTGGAATGAGCTCCCTCCCAAGGTTTTCTGCAAGGACTACAGTACAGAGTTCTTCAAGAAAGAAGTTATTGGATTTCTGAAGGGTCGGCAACGCGCAAGTGATACCCCTGGTGTTGCAAGCGTCCATAGGCTACGGTGACCGCTTACCATCAGGTGGACCGTAAGCTTGTTTGCCACCTTAGTGGTATAAAAAAAAAAAAAAAAAAACGTGTACATGTTCATGAAATACTGCCTGTACAATTCTTGGATCCCAATTATTGGTCGTACAATCTCGGTACGTGTCGATATTGTACAGCCAGGATTACGCGACCACGGAATACCCGGCCAAGTAATTGGAATCCGCTTTGTTTGTACACGTAATCCGTGGCTGTACATTCGACGGTTGCGTAATATAGGGACTCTTTTGCATCCATCGCAAAGAACAACAGCGATGGCGGAGTTTTGACGCGAATCTTAAGAAGGACTGGTGTTTTTTTCTGTTTAATTTTTCTAAATTCATTTAGTGACTTTCGATGTATATATTTTAGCAATGTTTTACGAAAGCGTGCTAAGAATTGTGCAGCGAAGGCTCATGAATAGTGAATTATGAAGTAATAAGCAGGACATGACGCGCAATGTCTGAGGATCCACACCAAATCTCCCGCCCAATCTTGGGACTTGAAAACGAGGACGCGCTGTAACGCCCGCGCAACGATACGATATAATATAATTGACTTTGACTCTGGCAAATGCATAAATGGTCTGCTAAGACCGTGCGAGCCCATTGTAATATTAAAAAAAAAAAAACAGCGATGGCGACAAGCCAAGGATTAAGGTATTTATTATATACCACTAATTATCTGCAGTGTTAAAGGAAATGAAATCACAATGTAGTTGGTACTATTACATATTATTATCACATTAGGTTACTCTGTAGTTAACATAAGTTTACATAGTATTTTTTGTCAACTGCACTAATATGTAGTAAAAACATGTTCCATTTGTATTGTTTTAACTCTTATTGCATATAGCTTAAATATGTGAAGGTACATAGGTATGTCCCAAGGAATCTTAGGCCCCTAAAATTAGTTTTTTAGACCTATTAAATAACCATGATATTATCCAAAGAGTTAATTAAAATTAAAAGCATTTATTGGTAGGTATTAATACTCAAAGAGGTTAAATGTCTATAGTTCAGATTCTGGTATCACTCTCAGAGATTGTTATCACTACTTTAGCAATCTCCTAGCTCTTTTATACCGATTTAATCAATTATGTAACTTTTATTCAGGATTATATCAGGGTTATAGACTGTTATATCACCTAATTTAAGCCTATGAAGTGCATATGAAAGCACCTTAAAGATATTATTAGTGCTTTAATGCATCTCTTTTTATCCTTAATTTATTGTCAAAATTTTTTGTAGGGATATGTAAATGTAGTTAGTTACACTAGTGTTTCCTTACAAAGTAATTATTTTCAAAATATATTCTTATTTATTACTTTGACGTTGATTATTGTTCATGTTTTCAGATATGTGATGCGGGCGATTGCGAGCTACAGCCACGTGAGGTGTTCCCTCCGCTTGCACCTGGCGGTGGCGGATGCAGGCCTAGTACCTGCCCATTGATACAAGCTGTTGTCAACTGACTATGGAATACTCATATCCGCAATAATTGAAGAGGTAATCTATACTTATAATAAAATTGTAACAGGCCAATGTCTGTATGTTGTAGATATTGAAGAAAAGCTACTATGTCTTTATTAGAGCAACAGACGCCAATTTTTTTAGAATTCTTGTGTGTCTGTCAGTCTGTCTGTTGTACATGAATGACACAAAAACGACTGCAAAAAAATTTTAAAAAAAAAATTACCAATCTTGCTAGAGGTTCTATGTATAATATACCCGCTGTGCAGAGGGTGCGGGTTTAATTCCCACACAAGTCTAGGTGTAAGTATATTATTTACAAAACCAAAAGTAAATATAATTATTTGTATCCATTGTCTGGTTTCCTTAAAAAAATAAAAAAATCAGACAAGAAGGCACGTCGCGGTGGGAGGCGCAGTGGATGGCGACGATCCCTCTGAAAGACCGAGACCACTTAGTACGTCTAAAGCTATCTTAATAGCCATTTTCCATTTTGATGTAACATGCAGTTACTCTTTCTCCTAGCGCTTGTATACTTTCTCATTGGAAGTATGCTGAGCCCATGATTCTAGATGTGTAGCGGGCAAGTTATATCCACAATACTAACAGACTAAGAAAAACCTCATTTATACCGCAGGTTTCAAACATGTAATTAATTTCTTACAGCAGAGCGTTGGGGTGGAGGAGCGGTGGCATTGGACAAGGAATGGCTAGAGCTCGCTGGAACCCCCGCTTGTCACCACGCCACGGAGGTCACAGCCAGCACCTCTTCTTTTTTTTTTTTAAATACCACTAAGGTGGCAAACAAGCACACGGTCCGCCCGATGTTAAGCAGTCACCATGGCCTACGGACGCTTGCAACACCAGAAGTATCACTAGCGCGTTGCCGACCCTTCAAAAATCCAATAACTTCTTTCTTGAAGAACCCCATACTATAGTCCTTAGGGAAAACCTTGGCAGGGAGCTCATTCCACAACCCAAGCGTTCGCAGGAGGAAGTTTCTCTGAAACCGCACTGTACGATACCATTTCGGTTCTAAAGTGTGAGAATGAATTCCCTGCCGATGGCGAGCGGTGCGATGGTAGAAAGTAGCGGTCGGCATAATTTCGAACAATTCCTCAGAACACATCCCATTGTACAAGCGGTAAAACACACACAGGGAGGCAAAGTCTCTCCTCAGACTGAAGGATTCGATACGGCTAGTGAGTTTGGGATCGTCGACAATTCTCACAGCCTCTCTCACTCTTCATCGCTGCCCGATCCTCAGGCCGGCTGACCAAGCTTGAGCTGCCTGAGTCTCATGCCGTTGCGCAGCACTACTTAAATATGTATAACAAATGTAAACATTGTTATCAATTTAGGAATTATTATTTTTAAGGATGTTATAATATTGTGGTTGAGTTAAGTTGACATTTTATGTCCTATTCAGTTATTTTTTGTATTTTTATAATGAAATAATAAATATTTTAATAAGTATAAAATGACTTTTATACTTAATCACTAGCTTTTGCCCGAGGCTTGACTAAATTGGTTATTGATGAGAGATTCTTCAGCAACAAAATTGATTACAGTTAGTGGAAGTTTGCTATAGGAATACTTGTAGCAATAGGATTCTTTTATAGTTACTCCTAAAAAACTTTTGAATTTTCTGGAAATAATAAACCTCTTATAGCATGTGCAGAAAAGAATTCCATGTAGATCCTTGTCAGGCCCTCCAGCTATGTCCCTAAAATTAGGTTTAACCTACCTAACAGTTGAAACGTGAAACTACCTTTCGTTATCACCTGCAGAAAAAAGCCATTTCCAAAGGAACCTTCTAACTTAATATAGGAATCCTACTTATATCTATTTTTACCCTTTCAGCTTCGTCTGTGCCAAGACTAAAGTGCTTCTTTACGGAGTTAATTTTTGTAAATTGTAAATACTAACAATTAATTTGAGTCTTATAGGGTTATTAAAGAGTAAAAACTTCTTTGAATGGCAAACAGATTGAAGTAGTTAAAACTGGCTACATAGCACTTTCATACATGCATAAGGCTAGACATTTACAGTACCATTTGTACAACGTGTAATATCCTTGGTAGGTGTAGTATATTGATAATAAAGTAAAAAGTCTGGGTGTGCTTTTGATACATTTATTTTGTACACTTATTTTAAAATATCTAATACCTTTAAAGGAGTAATTCTTGTATATATATATTTATATAATCTGAATCCCCGAAACGGCTCCTACAATTTCATGAAATTTAATATGCAGGGGGTTTCAGGGGCCATAAATCAATGTAGCTAGGTTTCATTTTTAGGAAACGCCGTTTTATACATGTTTTGGTGCAATGATACTGAAAAATATGACTCTTCCTGACATCTATTGGCGATGATGGTCTCTAAAAACTAATTATTACAACTTGTTTAGTCTTGATATTTTGGCAAAACAATGAAAAATAACAAGTTACCTGCCTTCAAAAAAATGAGGTTATCAATTCTACACATATGTATAAAACTCAACTAAATTGTAAACCCTCAAACGTTCTTTCGCTTTAGTCCCTCCTCCACTTTCCTCTCTCTTCCCCTCATTCGGTTACTTCCCCCAAAGATTTAAAGATTTTGGAAAGACTGCTACAACGTCTTTCTGCCAAGTTCAGTCTTCCTCCAGCCGTTGTTTTTCGTTCTTCAATCGTGCCTTTCCTTAGTCAAGGACACCCGCTCCTCTATCGCCACGCGGCGCTCCTCGAGGTCCCGGCCGATTTGCTCCTCGCGGATACGACACTCCTCGAGGTCTAGCGCCTACCGCGCCAGAGCCGCTGTAACAAATATATTACATGTTTGAAACCCGCAGTACCATTGAGTTTTTCTTAGTGTGTTTGTATGGGTTATGTTGTTTAGAAACTCCCGATTGTCGATCATAGGATTGGCAGTCACTACAATGTACCTAATAACCTGCCTTGCTAAATCTAGAATCATGTTTCAATGAAATGGTAAATTGCTTCTGGTTTACCCTTAGTGAGCGAGTCCAACTTGCATTTGACCAGTTTTTTTTTTAGTTGGTAGTAAAAATATGCTACCAATACATCAGTGAAAACTGCATTCAATTCTGTTTAGTAGTTTTAAACTAGCATGTACATACCAGACATACAAACACAGTCACTGTCAAAAATTCTAAAAATAGTGGTTTCGGCTTACGTTGCTCTAATATAGACCCCCATATTAGTTTAATCTAAAATGTACAGACACGTGGTTTTTACTGCTTTATTATAGGTTTCTAAAGAAAACCTTACGAGGACGTAGTTGGGATGGGCTCAGCTGGATGGCCTAAACCTCAGTAGTTGCTAAAAATAAAGATTAGTTATGCAGTTTTCTTACTAACAATATAGCTTGTAGGGCTTAACTTGATTAGATATCTATGTTTCTTGTTAATGTAAATAATAGACATTACATTCCCTGCGGGGTTGGGTGGTTGCCAATGTGTAGAGTTGGCTTGTCAGACACTGGAGTAACTGGACGGGGACTAGAAAGGGCCGGTTGTGGTGGTGTATCATAAAAGCCCATCTGAAAACAAGATAATTGTGTAAATACATTGTACAACAATAAATATAAAATATAACTCATACTAATCTGTTTAATTTGTACTGTACATATATATGGTATCAGTAGCCAATTACCGGTTACCTACGTACAATGGCCCTATCATGAGGCTAAGTGCATAAAACATAAGTCCAACTAACTAACTAATTGTACTGTATTGTTACATACATACATATAATCACACCTTTTTCCCTAATGGGTTACACAGAGCAACGCATTTAATGATGCCACATTCACAACTATTGAGGCCATACTTAGTGGATACACTAAATTGTACCTCACAGGTCCAATTAAATTTTGTAGGACACCCATGGGAAGAATTGTCTTGCTCACATTATAAGCAGGGCCACACATAGTTTATATATATAATCATATTTTGACAACAAAATGGTAATCTAATTAGAAATTGTAATATCTTATTGTCAGAAGAAATGCAAAGCAAAATAAAAAGGGTTCAATAAATGAGGTAAGAAGTTATAAAAATAAAAATAGAATATTCTAGCATGCTGTTGCATGTCCAACCCCTTCTTCCTCACCTTACTTTCAAGGTCACTCCAGTACTAAAGTGCAATACATAGACACAAAACACATATAAAGAAGAAAAACTTGTTTAGCCCTCAGCACACTACAACACATCATAATGTATGGGGTACACCCCGAAACAAACCCCGTGCCCACTTGCATCACAGGTTTAGTATGCCCAAGGCTTTATTGTTAGTAACTATCCCCATGCAATAGCACAAAAACAAATAAAAATTATATAATTTTATATTCTTACACTTAGGATATGTTCCAAAACCTGCTGATACCCTCCCAGTAAAGATGGAAAAAAAACAGGCGTTTGACAGTTAATTTTTACACTGACAGCAGAAAATTTTAACCGTATCTATAGCAGTGTAAAGAATTCAAATTCATTCAGTTGGAAAATTACTATATACCGGGCTTTCCAAAACAACTTATTTAACTGCCTCATTGCCATTTGGAAGACAGACTTACTTGCAAAAGCTAAAAAACAAATGAAAATTATGTTATCAATTTATATTCTCACATCACAGTAAAGTATTACTTACTTTTCGCCATTCTTTGGCGGGTTTAGTGGCGCCGTACTGCATTTAGTAGGGACGCTTAATCATCCCACAGGCGATGCGTTCACTGGTTCACTGTGGGTGCGACTCCATCCACGACACCAACGCTTGAAGCTGCACATTTGCTACCCTCCTATGTGTAGGCATTCTGAAATACGTTAGGATCGTTAGGACAAACCTTCGATGAAGCACCATACACAAAGGAAGAAGAGTCCGTACTTACTTTTTGGCTTGTTGTTGTTTTTAACTACTATTTATATTACTAAATACTATTTTAAATACTAGACTATTGCACAATGTTACGTTCCGCCATTAATAAATTTTGTTGTTGTTTGTTTACAAGTTAAAAACACACACAGACACACACACTTCCGATATGTAATCAGCAGACCCATTTTTCTAGTTATTATGTTTTTGAAATCGAATATCAAACAATTGTAGGTGGTTAAAGGACAGTAAAAATTAAGTCGACTGTAAATCAAAACTTATATAATTGTTCATAGTTTAATATAATTAAGTAAAATAGAATCATCAACACAGTAAAGCTTTCAACACAGTTTTATTGTGCTGACACACGGAATACAGCCGCAGGACATCGGAGTGACCCTGGTATAGATGCGAAACCTGAAATAGAAAATGTACAGAGGCTTTTGAAATGTGATGCTACAGAGATGTGATGTGATGCCAGAACAGCTAGCTTTTGCAAACCTTCAAACAGTGTGAAGTTGCATGTCTGTGAAAATGTGTTTGTAAACCATTAGGGAATGTTCGTTCCACAAACTTTTTTGCCTTGCCAAGGAAACAAATAAATATGCAGAGTTTCACTGGTTAAAGATATACCATAAAAAGAGAAAAATAAGTAGTTTGGAGAAAGTCTATTGAGAGGCAAAATTTTGAACTACCCCTCGCCCTAATTTCTAAGGCTCTTCAAAGACTACTCAATTTCGTCAACAACTGTTTAGATATGGTTTAGGTCAGATAGATAATTTCTAAAATGCTAATGATGTCCATGTAAATGTTCTAAAAGCCATTTTACAATTAGCATATTACATATTACGATGTAAAGAATTTGTATCCACTACTGACATACCACACTGCATAAGTAATCCAGTGGTTATATTCTCTTTGAAGTAATCTACTTAAACCTAGCAAATGCACTAGATAAAATAAGTTTTGTGTTCACGCCAGGGGGAGTACACTCAATATTTTTGTAAAACAGAACCATCTCTTGCTTTGTCTCAGCAACTTTTACTTTCTTAGAGATGTAATAACGACCTAACAAATGTCACTTTTGCAGGAAATAACTGTGTTGCCATTATATACATTAAACTACTTTTATTAAACTTTTTTAGAGTGCATTATAATCGATTTTAAATATAATCGATATTTCTAAACGACGTAAAAATTTACCCGCAGCAACTTTTATAAATGGTATGCTCGATTATTAGCATACATTATATAGAAACAGTGTTGTATGGTACCGTTTAGAATATAGGTACCTAGGTCAAACTGTTGCTTCTTGTAAAATCGATGAATTCAAAAATTAAATATATATGTGTCTAATGAAGTTATTTAATGGTCCAAATTTTTGTTAAATATAGACATTAAAATATGAGTGCGTATACTATTCTTTACTCCCTCTCATAACTCCCTCGCAGCCTAGCTCGTAGTGTGGCCAGCTGCTGTGCAGAGGGTGTTCAATAACCGCACTGGACAAACATTTGTGTTTGTCTTGAGTCTGGGTGTATTCATGTATGATATGTATGTATGTACAAAAAACAGTATGTAAATATTTGTATCCGTTGTGTAGTTTTCATAATACAAGCTTTGCTTAGGTTGGGACCAGATGGCGCTGTGTAATATGTCCAAAATTATTATAATTATTATTCTTTTGCACAACATATATGGGTATACAATTTACCACTTTATGCAAACTGATTATTTTTTAATGTTTATTGCTAGCTAACGGATTAAATGCATATTGCATATTTTAGCAAAAACTTTGAAATCAAGCATATTTACGCTCCATCTCCATCTCATTCATCGTTCAGATGTTTCACACAGTGACAACAGAAATTCCGAGCGCTAAGCACGCCGCTTAAAACGCTTGAAACTCATAGATTGGCGTTGATCAATTCAACTCACGAAGAAAATTCCTTTTATGAACTTCTCACACAAATGTATGCAATTGTAGACACAGTTTGTCTACAGAACACTTAAAATAGCACTTATTCTTATACATTTTTAAAGGTAAATTGTAAATTTCATTGTTAAATATATTTTGTAATTGTAATATATTTTGGAAGTTATTTAGATAGAAAATGTCGTAATTTTAGCAAAATATTTATGATAATGTGAGATTTAACTTTTCAACCATGAGCTCTAAAAATATCAATATAATAAATAAATTTTTATAAAAAAATATAATTAAAAAAAAATTAAGTAATAGAACTTTATATTTTGAAGAAAAATAATTTAAAATAAAAATTGTCCTAAAATTTTCAAGTACCTTGGTATCATATGGTATCGTACCTGAGTCGGTTTAAAATTTAAACAGGGCGTGCTTTATAAAAGAATATTTGAAAAACTTTTCAACAGATTTTGTTTCATTCTATTATTGGGTTTTTTTTAATTTTAAGAACTCATAGTATGAGGATAAATCCTTCGTCCATCTCTTATTAAAATTCATATAAGAATCTCTGATGAGGATAATCCCACATCCACATTATGGGTGTGAAAAAAAAATCTTTCACTCTTTTTTATAGGCTCTATTCTTAATATATAAATATTTATGTACCCCAACCAAAATATTTCCGATTTAAAACACCCAACATATTTAAAGCAGAATTTTAAAAAATATTGAAATCGGAACTGTTTTAGAGAATTAAGAAGTTTACCGATTTCACAGACCATATAATACTTTAGGTGATTTTCTGCTTTCATTGACCAAGCTTTTAAATAAAAATAATAAAAAGACATGTCGCATTGATAACCTACGGCGTAAATTGTAAATCTGTTTGTCTCATCAAACATACCAATTTAATCCATTTTGAAATAATATTTTTTAGTGAATAAAATATATATTAACAAATTATTTTAGTGACCTGCCTTTTAAACAAACGAACTTGGTATAACTGCATCATGTTATTCTAATGCCAACTAATATTCTGTACCACCACATACTTTGATCTCTGTAATCCATTCCATAGCCTGCGCAATAGCCTCACAAAATTCACCACTGCTTAGAAAGAGATAAAGCAATAATGTGGCAAGTACTGCCACAGTGTCAAAGTCACTTAATCTCTTCATTCACATCGGCCATTTTTACTTTACAGCTGGATATAGATCGCGCACTCATCTCTTTTGTCGATGTTCCGTAACTATATCGATGTTCTTTCTTTATATTTGTGTCTAATGTTTATGAGAAATAACAAAAAACAAGAAGGTGAAAGCGGTTGCGTAAAAGCGGTTTTTTTTATACCACTAAGGTAAACAAGCTTACGGTCCACCTGATGGTAAGCGGTCACCGTAGCCTATGGACTTATATTGAATGAGTTTTCGTTATTATTTTACTTGTTTTCGTTACGTTTGAGTCACCATGAGTTACCGAAATAAGCCTTGTGTTTTCGGTTGCTCTGATCTTGGTAAGTAAACTTTTATTTAACTATTACGTCGTTATATTGACATATGCCATGTCAAGACGCCTAAGTTCTTCGTTGCAATTAGAAATTCACCCTAGAACCTACATGAAAACTTAAATTTAGCCGGTATTTCACAAAAATATATAATATACTTACAGTTACAAGAGTTATTATTCAAAAACTTTCTTTACTTTTAAAACTGCTTGAAACTGTACTTAAACTCAAAGTTGTTTCTCGAACAGCCCTTGAAAGAACTTGAAAGTGATATCATTAATTTTATAACTATGCCTAGCTTAAAACTCGAATAATTTTTAGTACATGTCATCATTAACACCTAACATTTAAGTCGTTGTAGAAAGTTATTACTAAATAAATGACTATAATTTAATTTCGTTTTTAATTTTATTTACTCTATTTTTCTACAAAACGTAAACTTTAAAGGAAACAAAAAATATAACAACTAACTTTGAATGGCAATTGAACATTTATAATTTTTCAGAAGTAATTATGAATTGATCTAATTTTCCAATAGGTGTTTTTATTTAACTAGGGTTTTGTCTAGTTTTTCAAAGTTAGTTTTTTTTACCAAGCCCAGTATAAGACTGACAGCCGTTCAGTTATTTTACCTATGGTTAAATCAATTGGTAAGCTGTTTAATATTACTTTTGGCATTATTAATATATCACATTGATGATAAATTTTTTTAATCATGCCAAAAATGAATTAAAATAGCTTATCAATGGATTTAACTAGAGGTAAAATAACAACAGGCCATTTGCATGTGTGTTTAAGTATGTACTTTCACAGTACTCACACATACATAATATTTGTTCTGATTTAATACGACAGATAGAGCTACTTTCCATACATGCATTTATAATACTCTTTGGTTCACGCTTATACGTCATCCAACACACATTCTATAGTTTTCTACTATGACTTTGACCAATAGAAAGGCTGTAAAATTACGTGATACTATGAGCATCGAGGCGAGTATCCGCGAAGATGCCCGAACAATTAACCGAAGTGGCAGTCTGCGTGGACCGACAAAATTATATACTTCTTCACTTTCTACATCTGACTTGCTCAGGCAACTATTACCGATTTTTTATATAAAAACCATTTTCGTTACAATTATAATAAGTAAAAATACAACGGGTTTTTTTTTTTTTTTTTATACCAAATAAGGTGGCAAACATGCTTACGGTCCACCTGATGGTAAGCGGTCACCGTAGCCTATGGTGGTGTTTTCATTGCTTTCAACAATCAAGAGCACTTCCATTATGTACAGCTGAGACATAAAGTTTTTTTTTGGCGACCGCGACGGGACACGTATCACTTAGGAACCATTAACCATCTCCAACTGCTGTGCCACCTCAGTCCTACTTCCTGAGCCATGATGCAGTGCTAAAAGAGAAGAGTGAAACCAACAAACTCCGTGTCGTCTTTGATGGCTCTGCTCCAACCTCTTCAGGATTCTCGATCAACGATCTTCAAATGACGGGTCCCATAGTAAATGACCCTTTCTTCTCTATTCTACTCCGTTTTCGGGAATATAAGTACGTCCTAACAGGAGATATAGAGAAAATGTACCGTCAAGTGCTCGTACATGATGAGGATCGTGACCTTCAGCTTATTTTGTGGCGCGAAGAAGAATTTCATCCGTTGCAAACACTTAGACTTAATACGGTTACTTACGGCTACGTAAAGCTAGCTATTTAAGTATTAAGTGCATATGGCAATTAGGAGAGGAGTGTCCAGACAAACAAATAAAAAATATTATTTAGCACGATCTGTATGTCGACGATCTCATCACAGGCCATGATTCTATAGATGGATTACAGCATATATTAAATTTCGTTTTGTTTGTTTCAAAATCCGGTTGTTTCAGACTTCGTAAATTTAAAACAAACTGTCCTTCAATATTGCAAGGTCCTATTATTGACGTAGACGAAAAACTTAGTTTGAGTGAGTCGACCAATGCTTAAGGTGTTGGCTGGAATCCTTCCAGGGATAATTTATATTTTGCCGTTGAAATTTCAAATATCCCTGATAATAACGTCACTAAAAGATTACTTCTTTCAGGGTTATTTAAAATTCTTGATCTTTTAGGGCTTTTGTGTCCAATCATAATGCAAATTAAACTTTTAATTCAAATGCTATGGGTACAAAAAATTGATTGGGACATACCAATTCCTGATGTTTTACACAAAGAATGGACAAAAATTAAGTCCAACATTCCTTTCATTTCTAACATTCAAATTCCAAGATATACTCTGTGCAATTATCCTAGAACAATAGAGATTCACTCTTTCTGTGACGCTTCTATGTTAGCGTATGGGGCATGTATTTATTTGCGATCGACAAATGATAATGGCGATGTTGAAGTCCATCTTTTGTGCGCCAAGTCAAGGGTAGCACCCGTGAAGCCCACTATTATTCCACGACTTGAGCTTTGCGGAGCTTTATTAGCTGCAAAATTGCATAAGGTAGTCGTAGACTCTCTGCGGTGTCCAATTAGTCAATCCTGGCATTGGTGCGACTCAAGTTTCGTTCTGGCGTGGCTAAAGAGTAGCCCAGCTGGCTTGAAGACCTTTGTAGCGCATATAGTAGTGGATATTTGTGAAAACACTAACGCATCTTCATGGCGCCACGTACCAACCAGCATGAACCCCGCAGATATTATTTCCAGAGGAGTTAGCGCTGATCAGCTAAAAGGTTAAGATATTTTGTGGAAGGGCCCTCCATTTTTGTCTAAACACGAAGCTGAATGGCCCAGTATAATTTCAGCTGGAAGCAGTGAAATTTCGCGTGAAATCAACTCTCAATCAGTAGTTTTAGAGCCAGAATATTTATTTCAAAACTATTCCTCCTTTTCTAAATTAAAACGAATTTTCGCTTATGTGCAAAGGTTTACAAACAATTAAGCAAGTCGCTTATTACTTTAGCTAAACTAAGTCAGCAACAATCATATCCCAAGGAATATAATTCTTTGTTAAAAAACCAATGCATTGATCCTAAAAGTTAAATTATTTCCCTTAGTCCTTACTTAGATGCCGAAGGGGTCATGAGAGTAGGTGGTAGACTGCAACTTTCTACCTACCTATTCCCATGCCCTTGCTGAGTTTCTTGCCGGTTCTTCTCAGTACAAGGTCTCCCGCCCTGTAGGCTTACGAACCGATGGCGTAGTGACATTCATAAGTGCTCAATTATTGTAGCCTAAACTGAATAAATTATATTGAATTTGAATTTGACAAGAAGCACCCTATTATACTTCACGCAAAACATCATTTCACCAAAATTATGTTTCGGTACGAGCATTGCCGTCACATGCACGCAGCTCACAGCTACTGTTGCACTCTATTCGAGAGTACGTTTGGCCCGTCGGCGGTAGGCACCTGGCTCGACAGACGATTCGTAGATGCTCTACTTGTCAAAGATTTAAAGGTCAAACCTTATCTACAATTATGGGAACTTACCTAGTCAGCGTGTAAGTCCAGCTTTCCCATTTCAGATAGTAGGTCTCAACATGGCCGGTCCATTTTCTATATTGAATCGAAAAGGCCGGGGCGCTAAAGTATCAAAATGTTACTTATGTTTGTATGTTTGTTTTAGATATAAGTGTGTGCATTTAGAAGCGGTGACTGAACTATCAAAAGAAGCTTTTTTATTATCATTATGCAGATTTATTTCACGCAGAGGCAAGCCAACCTAAATATTCTGCGATAATGGCCGCAATTTTGTCGCAGCAGCCAAAGAAATTGGCCATTTTTTCAAAAATAATTCAAAAAAACTAACTGAATCTGCTGCCAATGAAAAAATTAAATTTATTTTTATTCCTGTTTACGCTCCTCATTTTGGTGGGTTATAGGAGTCCAGCATAAAATCCGCAAAACACCACATTAAACGTGTTATGGGTAATTCGAACTTAACCAATGAAGAGCTTTCAATTCTTTTTGCGCAGGTTATGAAAAATCTGCGTTATAAGTATTAGTCTTATTTCTAATTTAACAGATTCATAGTAAATGTATAGCCAGATTTTCGTTACTAGAGAGCTTGTTTGTTTTTACGTCATTACCTAATAAAACCTACTTAAAGCATAAAAACATTTCAATATTCAATACAATAAATACCTATATTCTTAATTTTAAAACCAACGATGAGTAAGTTGAATGAAAATAAAAGTAATAATATCATATAAGACCGAAAACGCTTGTTCTATAGCGATACTGCACGATTTTTCGATTGTAACTTGTCTAAGGCCCCAGGTTCTGGTGGCTCGGGGAAGAAATTCCGCAACCACAGACAGGGCGTTCCATTTGGCGATTTTTTAACACTAAGTAGCAGATTTTTTAGCTGTTCGCGTTTCATTAGCTTTTGGTAGCAAAATGTATTGTTGACTTTTAGCGTTTCTTTTGGGCGGTTTTGCTACGAAATGTTGCTACTAAAAACCCATGTCGGGAGGTGTGTATTTTGCTCTACTTTTTGACAGCTGTCAAATGTGAAGGAGAATCCTTTGAGAAAAATATTTATAACGTTGTTTTTTTAGAGAGATGTTTATTTTTGCATTATGAACTCATATAGTTCATTATCTACAAAAAAATCAAAATAAAATACCTAAACATATATAGACACTGAACTGTCAAAAAATTACACGAAATGCCTTTCGCTTGGACAATAATAGCGCCGCTGAAATTATCAGATGCGCTCAAACGGAACGGGTAGTTGGTGCTAAAATGAGGTTTTTCTATTAAATTTTAACGCGGTTCAAAAGGAACACTCTAATTTATATAATTTGTGTACTTTTATCTATATGTGGTCTGTGATAATCTGTGGTGGCGGTCTGTCTACACGAGTGCTAGGTATTAAGCTATTAATTAAAAACTTTTAAAATGTAATGCCTTATGTAGTTCTCATTGTTATTGTATTTTCATGACTTTATTTACAAAGTTACAATAAAGGCATCCTTTAAAATAGTGAAGGTCTGGACTTAGTACTGTTTGTCTCACTCAGTGGGTATTTTAAGTGTTAAAAAGTTTTTACAAAGTTTCCTCTAAGGAGTGGCGTTGTGCATTTTGTCATGTCTCAAGAAAACTTTTTACTATCACCTAAACTTTCTTGAGACATTGTTTTGGAAGTACAGAGAGAATGGAGTCAAGTTTCGTAGGTAAGTGTAAATGATATTTCTGTTAGGTAGTTGCCGCTATTCAAGTGGGACCTTGATTTAAGTTACATTATTAATTGTTATATATCCTATGATGCAATCACTAAAAAAAAATCTTAATTATTTTTAAGCGTAAAATTATCCTTTTAGTTGATTTTTTGAGGTTTCATAGATCTTCTGTTATCTTATCGCATTGTATACACGGGTAGGTGTGATAGTGCTGAAGCTAGCTTTTCTCATACATGTACCTACCAACAGATTATCCAATTTGATAAAATATCTTGGTGTAAATAAAACTAAGTAGGTCAATAAACCTTTGACAATAATGTGTGAATAATGTGTGAAAACCAGGGTTCGAGTTACCAGTGGCTGGTTTAGCAGCCAAAGGTAAATATTAACTTTTCTGCACTAAGTTATATTTGGGTTATAACTACTCCTCCAATATCAAGGTGACTCTTTTTAAGATATTTACCTCTAGCACCTCCTAATTCACACCAAAATTTCAAAAATTCCATTAAATTATGATGAGAAAATTATATGTAAAATTTTAAATGAAACAACTTGTAATTTTAAATTTACAAAGATGTGTCAACTAGGTAAAAAAAGACCCCAAAAAAACCTAGACCAATTAAGGTGGTTTTTGACTCTCATCACAATACCCTTAAGGTGCTGGAAAACAAGAAGAAAGCTCCTAGACAGGTAAAATTTTATGATGATAAAACTAATATCAACGGGATGAGGCACTGACATCTGTCAGCTCCCAAAGAGAAGGATGAGTCAGATATCACTATCAAATATATGAATGGAATTCCAAAAATTACAAAATTTAAAAACTAATTATAATATGCAACAACCAACCATATGACAATTTAACTTATACATATATTTGTTCACTACCGGCAAAATTTGATTTATTACTACTAGAAGTCAGCAAATGCAATCCAACCATCATTATCATAATAGATTCATGGCTAAACAAAAGAGATAGAAACAGTAGTTATGACATTACAAATTATTTGCTCTTCAGACATAATTGCAAGAAAAGGGACAAGGTGAAGAATCAAAGGTGGTGGAGTAGTTATATATTTTAGAGACAACTTAAATGGCATATCTATCATGTCTAAGGTATAGACATTATACATCTGACCTCATAGAAGCCTTATAAGAGGATATAAAACTGAAACACACTAACCTGCTTGTTGTAGGTGTATATTGAACTGACCATTCAGATGAGTGGATGACTTGTGATACTGTATTATACCAAAATCTGGCTTATAATAGCTGGCTATTTTAACTATCCTTGCAGAGTGGCCAATAACAACTAATAGAAACTGTCAGGATCATCTGAAACTTTTAGAGACTTCTTTGTCAGCTCCAACCTGATGCAACTTGTGACAAACCCGGCAAGATCTCGCACAAACAGTGCACCATCCTTGCTGGATCTTGTTATTGTGATATTGTTTCGGTAGCCTGACAAATAGAAACACAATATATTCGCAGACTGGCCTACTGACAATCCACATTTACAGATATAGCTTATTATCTAAGAACTAAATAACTACCTACTTATTATAAACATACATCACACCTCCCTTCTTAAATCTACAATATTTTCTATGTACATTGAAATCGGATCACGGGTTTTTGTGTTCGTTTTGGGTCTTCCTTGTGTTGATGAGGTTACACTCCAGGTTGTGATATCTGTGGTTGACCACGTTCAACAATACAATCATTAACCTGCTCTGTATCCCCATTTCCCTCTGACTTATTGTCTTTCGCAGGTGAACTGGAGCTCTCAGCCTTATCAAGGCTCCCTGTATCTTCCATATCCGGCCCACTAAGATAGGCGTGATCTGTACCTTTCAAGCATTTCACCATTCACCTACACCAAAGTCACGCAGAACACCTCCGGCAGAATCGATTTGCCTCTGTTAAGCGTCTTGCACTCCATCATCCACTGATCAATCAGTCCGTTTCACCCGTAGTGCTGTGTACCGTGTTTCTATAAGCGAGAAGGAACGTGTGTAAAGCTGCGTCCACATCTACGTGGTATCTAACCGCCTTCTTAAAAGCTTGTTTACAAATATTGACTGCGTTTTCAGTGGCTCCCTTTGAGGACGGGTGATAAGCCAGTGAAAAGTTTTGTCTAATTCCATTATTCATAAGGAAACTTTTGAATCCTGTACTTGTAAAAGGCGGTCCTTGATGTGATACAATCTGTTCCGATAAACCAAACCTAGCAAATGTCGATCTCAAAACTTTAATGACGCTCAGTGCGTTAGTGTGAGACATTTCAAATATTTCTAAACATTTCGAGGATGAATCAATTAGAACTAAAAGTGTCATGCCCCGATATGGACCTAGAAAATCAAGGTGTAGTCTAGTCCATGGTTGATTGTAATAC
This sequence comes from Apoda limacodes, assembly GCA_946406115.1. Taxonomy (NCBI): domain Eukaryota; kingdom Metazoa; phylum Arthropoda; class Insecta; order Lepidoptera; family Limacodidae; genus Apoda; species Apoda limacodes. Next base: position 23,838,323 of record OX291560.1, on the reverse strand, counting down.
GGCCATGGCTGTATAGGGGGGGCACTTCTGCTTCAGCGGCACAAGTGTAGCAATTTCTACACAATTCTTCTATCTCTTTATCAATGTTAGGCCACCATACGTAGCTTCTACCTAAACTTTTTGTCTTGACTTTACCCATGTGACTATTGTGTAGTTGGTTTAATATTTGTTTTTGTAAAACAAACGGGATGACCATTCAATAGCCCCACATTATACATCCACATTCTACATACAATTCATTCCATCTAAATAAAAATGGTTTAATGTCGTCATTATTAGGGCATACTGTAGGCCAACCAGATTGTATGTATAATATGACCCTGCTATTGGTAATTGATTTTCTTGAACTATTTCGCTGACGTGGAAGACGTGATAACGCGTCTGCGCTGTTTTTATTAGATGATATATATTGAATACTATAATTGTATCCTGCTAACAGCACCGCCCAACGCTGTAGTCGGGAAGCAGCCATTACTGGAATACCTACCTTGTCTCTGAAAATATATGTTAGGGGTTTATGATCTGTCCGCAGTATAAATTGACGACCATATAGGTATTGATGAAATTTAGGAACACCCAAAAAAATACCAAGGGCCTCCCTGTCTATCTGCGCATAAGCCCGCTCAGCCGGTGTAAGCGATAGGGACGCGTACGCTGCCGGCCGCTCTCCACCGGCTGTTACGTGCGACAATACTGCGCCGACCCCCCACGCTACTGGCATCCGTAGTTAAAATCAACGGCAACTCCGGATCGTAATGAATGAGTACTTCGCCCTCTGTCAAAAGTCTCTTAACTTTTTCAAATGCATTTTGACAATCGCATTCCAAATATATTTACACCCTGTCTTAAGAAACTTGTATAACGGCGCGAAAACGGTATTGATATTATTAACAAATTTTGCAACTCAGAAATATTAGTGCACCTACTAATATTTCTGAGTTGCAAAATTTGTTAATAATATCGCGTCTCCAGAACCGCCTTAACCTTATCCCGGCACGTGTGCACTCCTTCTTTACTTATTACATGACCTAAATAAGTAACGGACCTTGCAAAGAATATGCATTTTTCACTTTTCACTTTAAGCCCATAACTTTGTAATTGTTGAAACACTTTATGTAAATTATTTATATGGTCAGATTTCGTCTTTCTGGTCACAATAATGTCATCAAGGAAGGCCTGAGATAAATCGATTTTACCATAATTCTCCCCCTTTAATGCAAAAAAATAAATCTTCTACTTCAGGTAAAGGATAGCGGTCAATTTCTAAAACTTTATTTAAATTTATTTTATAGTCTGCACATACCTGTAGGCTGCCGTCTTTTTCTACCACCGGTACTGTAGGTGTGGCCCGGTCCGAGCGCTCGACCGGGGTGAGAACTCCGTCACGCACCAACTGCTTCAGCGCGCGCTCCACCGGCTCGCGTAGCGCGTACGCCAGCGGCCGCGCGCGCAGGAACACCGGCCGCGCGCCCTCGCGCACGTGTATGCACAGCTAGCCCCCCGTAAACCGGCCGAGACCCTCCGCGAACACGTCACAGTATTTGGAACTGAAAGCGGGTACATCAAAAACATCATTGTTTACTAAACTATTGACATTATTATAGGTAAGCTCGGGCAACTGAATTTTTAATGCAGCTATCCATTGCCTACCTAAAAGTATAGTTTTACCTCTCTCGATTCCGAGCAATTCTAAATATTCACTTGTATCGTTATAACTAACAAGGGGTCTAATTACACCTAACGGTTTAACCGTTTCACCCGTGTAATACGTTAATATATTTGCACGGTTGCAAGGGAAGATCCCAGAATAACTTATCATAACACTCTCGACTAAAACATGAAACTGCACTGCCGGTATCACATTCCATATCTAGTTTTTTATTATGCACCTTCAACATTATAAAAATAGGTTTGCAACTTGAAATACCTAAACGACAAACATCGACATAAATTACCTAATCACTGTCCGCTCCGTCGTCGCTGCTTGTGGTTTGCGTTTCTACCTGATACTGCTTAACTAAATTGGGACACATACGTTGTAAGTGGCCCTGACGATTGCAGACCCTGCAGTAGTAGTAAGTTTGGTTTTTGGGAGCAATAAATTGGAACCATAAATATCTCTTTGAGGATGTATTCTGTTTTCTTTTATGGTAATAAAAAATTGAAGATATTCTTTTACAAATATCATCAACTGTTTGATATACATACACGGAACAGGTAGGATTTTTAGTTTTTTAAATAAGGGTTTACACGAATCTAGCTTTCCTACTCCACATATTGACCTTACACATTTTTTTTGAATTTTAAAAACTCCATGTCATGAACTTCCATGTCACATGTCATGTCAGTAGAATTTCCCCAGATTATCAAGCTATATTGTAAAACAGAGCTTACATAGCCATGGTATGCTTTAAGGGCTGTTTCCATTGACGATATTTGCCTAAGTGGGCGCAACGCAAATATGAATCTGTTTAATTTAGAGCACACCGAATTGATCTATTATTAATCTGAAAAATTAGGCTTCTTGCACTACATTAATATGTTGATCTTTATAATTAATATTTAATGGTGTAGGATCAGTCATAGGATTAAGAAACTAAAAGTTTTGACTTCTAAATATTAACCTTTAAGTTATTACATCGAAGCCATGTTATTACGTTTTCGACAGCTTCATTGATTTCGCGTTTGAATTGAATTTCCGTTTCGCTTTTGATTAAGACCGTTGTATTGTCAGCCAAAAGTATCGATTCCTGGTCAACAATATTTGGTAAATCATTAATATATAACATAAAATTAACAATAAACATAAACAATAAAATTGGGCCAAGAATGCTCCCCTGTGGAATTCCGAAAGTGTTCAACTTATATTCTGAGAGCTGAGACTCTCTTGCGAGATTTCTGAAATGATTTTATTTTGGTACATTGATATCTTTCTTTTACGTAACTAGATTTAAAGGAAAAGGACCCAAACACAGTATAGACAGCTATAGGCCAGTATCCGTCATTCCATCTATCGCAAAGTATTTGAGAATGGTATAAGTTCGCGGCTCACTGACTTTCTATCGGTGACTGATGCTATGTCCGATTGTCAATACGTGTACCGTGCCGGACGATCGACAACGTCACTTGCGCGTGAGCTCACTCGGTTGGTGGTCGATGCCCGAGAGCGACACCAGCAAGTGGCGGTGCTGTGCTGCGACTTGTCCAAGGCATTTGACGTTGCCGATCATGCCCTGCTTGCGATGAAGTTGAGACACTATCTGATACATGACGAAGCACTGTCCTTGTTAACCGACCTATTGTGTAACCGATCGCAAAAAGTAGTAGGTAACGGTGGACAGATGCAATCCGATCCTATGGTGACCACGATGGATGTAGCGCAAGGCTCATCAATGTTTAACATTATGTTTTCACTTTTTCACTTCTCTACTGATTTTGACTATTGCCATATATGTAAAGGAAAATATTTTGTGCTTTGCAAAAAACAAAGACAGACACCACTACAAAACCCAGAACCGTGGAAAGCTTCAAACAGTGAACTGTGGCCTGGAGAAATCCAGACCAGAAGCTGGCGTCCAAAAAACTTGGTGTACTCAACAGAGCGAAGCAGTGCTTCACGTCGGGGCAAAGGTTGTTACTTTACAAGTCGCAAGTTCGGCCCCATATGGAGTACTGCTGCCATCTCTGGGCAGGTGCACCCGGATACCAGCTTGGCCCTTTTGACTCGGTTCAACGACGGGCTGTGAGAATTGTCGACGATTCCAAACTCACTTGCGGTATCGAGCCCTTAAGTCTAAGGAGAGACTTTGCCTCACTGTGTGTGTTCTACCGCTTGTACAATGGGTTGTGTTCTGAGGAATTGGTCGAAATGATGCCCACGGCTACTTTCTACCATCGCACCGCTCGCCATCGGCAGGGAATCCATTCTCACACTTTAGAACCTAAATGGTCGCGTACAGTGCGGTTTCAGAGAAACTTCCTCCCGCGAACGCTTAAGTTGTGGAATGAGCTCCCTGCCAAGGTATTCTGCAAGGACTACAGTATGGAGTTCTTCAAGAAAGAAGTTATTAGATTTCTGAAGGGTCGGCAACGCGCAAGTGATACCCCTGGTGTTGCAAGCGTCCATAGGCTACGGTGACCGCTTACCATCAGGCGGGCCGTAAGCTTGTTTGCCACCTTAGTGGTATAAAAAAAAAAAAAAAAAAAAAAAAAAAAAAGACAGCTAATTCAGGTGATAAGACCCACAGAGTACAACCACTTACCAAAAGGCGTCATTAACGCCCCAACTACAAGTGGTTTTAAAATAAGATTAAAGCGGTGGCTTGTCGACCAAGCGTTCTATAGCATAGACAGGTTTTTTGGCTTAAAAATGTAACTGACATGCAATTTTATTCTTAATTTATAATTAAATCAACACATATAATTTGAACAATCTTTTACAACTGAATTTAATAATTATTTTTTTTATTTTTATTCTATTTATACTACTGACATGTTGGTTAAATATTATTGTTTTTTGTATTAAAATTAATTAAGGTAATGTTTAGGTAAATACCTACCTTTCTAACAATGCATATTGATAAGATTATTGTAATGTAATACTAAATATTACTAATAAATGATGTCTATGTCTATAAATATTGACAAACATGCTCCTCTCCTAAAGATCGAAAAAAGAAAGCTAACAAACCCTGCATGATGCCATTATGCGTTTGAAAGAAGAAAAAAGGAAATTATGTAAAGTATACTTGGTTACCAGCAGCAAAGATGACTTTTGCTCGTTTTCACCAAAGTCCCCTAAATCAACCCGTAAGTAGGAGACCCTTAAACTAAGTATACCCTAAAACTATCCCCTAACTTAGATTCATTTTCACCATTGATACAGTCCCCTAGATATGGACTACCTAGTTACAGGGTGGTATTATTGTTAGATAGTGATGTATTTAATGACATTTTTAAGTGATATGTTAGTAATTATTTTATTTTTACGTTATTTCATATAAATACTTTTTGAATATTACACCATTACCTATTTAAAAGTTATATGATACATTATTTTAAAGGAATTCAATGAAAAATATAAGTCAATTTGGGATTATCAGGTAAGAGCATTTGCCTCCCAGCAATTACCCAAAAAATAAATAATTGAACCTTAAACACTTCTTTTAATTGTACACTTTCTTTTGAGTTCAAATATTATAATACAGTATTGTTTGGGTTTTTCTGTTGTAATTTTATGTCTGTGAAGTTAGCACCCCAATTCGCAGCACCCCCGAATTTAGGGTGAGTTCTGGGTCCTTTTACAATAGTTCTAGAGTTCCCGACGGGGTGCAATGATAGTTCTGCCCTTGGGGGGACAGAATTAAAAAAAAAAAAATGGGGTGCTAACTTCATGCCGCACCCCTTTTTCTTCAAAAAATAGTTCTGTATTTTTTTTTAGGTCGTCCTACAATATTTCTAGAGTTCCTGAAGCATTTCACGAATAGTTCTGCAAAAATTCAAAAGATATGATTTTTTTCGGAAAATAACATTTTTAAACGACCCAATCCACACACGAGCTAATATAACCGGTCTAATTGGTTAAAATCGACATCAATATGAAAAGACACTCGGTACAAATGTTGAAAGGTATGTTAAGTGAGCGAATAGTAAGAGAAATAAATAATATTATTAATAATCACCATTTGCCAATTTCACGGTTACATAAATTTCTTAAATTATAGGTATCTTGAAATAATCATAACAAAACGAAAGTTCTGATCAGCACCCCGAGAGTTCTGCATCTTATTGCGGTTCTTTACACCAGAGAAACCAAAATACCAGATATATTTGCAAAAACAACGTTGCAATATTCGCGAAAACTGCATGTAGTGATAAAAGTGGGAGTATCGCATCTAGAGGCAGTTTTGTCAGAGTTCTGATCAGCACCCCGAGAGTTCTGCACGCGAATGGCACTCTTGAATTCGAAAACAACAAAAGTCAGTAAAATTGTGCGGTTAAATTTGCATTGCATGCAAAAAACTGCATCGAAGGAGGTAAATCTTAGTTTTGACTGAGAGGAAGAGAGGTTTTTTCAGAGTTCTGATCAGCACCCCGAGAGTTCTGTACGCGAATAGCACTCTTGCATTCGAAAACAACAAAAGTCAGTAAAATTGTGCGGTTAAATTTGCAGTGCATGCAAAAAACTGCATCGAAGGAGGTAAATCTTAGTTTTGACTGAGAGGAAGAGAGGTTTTTTCAGAGTTCTGATCAGCACCCCAAGAGTTCTGCATCTTATTGCGATTCTTTACTCCAGAGAAACCAAAATACCAGATATATTTGCAAAAACAACGTTGCACTATTCGCTAAAACTGCATGTAGTGATAAAAGTGGGAGTATCGCATCTAGAGGCAGTTCTGTCAGAGTTCTGATCAGCACCCCGAGAGTTCTGCAAGCAAATGGCACTCGTGAATTCGAAAACAACAAAAGTCAGTAAAATTGTGCGGTTATATCTGGTATTTTGGTTTCTCTGGAGTAAAGAATCGCAATAAGATGCAGAACTCTCGGGGTGCTGATCAGAACTCTGAAAAAACCTCTCTTCCTCTCAGTCAAAACTAAGATTTACCTCCTTCGATGCAGTTTTTTGCATGCAATGCAAATTTAACCGCACAATTTTACTGACTTTTGTTGTTTTCGAATGCAAGAGTGCTATTCGCGTACAGAACTCTCGGGGTGCTGATCAGAACTCTGAAAAAACCTCTCTTCCTCTCAGTCAAAACTAAGATTTACCTCCTTCGATGCAGTTTTTTGCATGCAATGCAAATTTAACCGCACAATTTTACTGACTTTTGTTGTTTTCGAATGCAAGAGTGCTATTCGCGTACAGAACTCTCGGGATGCTGATCAGAACTCTGACAAAACTGCCTCTAGATGCGATACTCCCACTTTTATCACTACATGCAGTTTTAGCGAATAGTGCAACGTTGTTTTTGCAAATATATCTGGTATTTTGGTTTCTCTGGAGTAAAGAATCGCAATAAGATGCAGAACTCTCGGGGTGCTGATCAGAACTCTGAAAAAACCTCTCTTCCTCTCAGTCAAAACTAAGATTTACCTCCTTCGATGCAGTTTTTTGCATGCAATGCAAATTTAACCGCACAATTTTACTGACTTTTGTTGTTTTCGAATGCAAGAGTGCTATTCGCGTACAGAACTCTCGGGGTGCTGATCAGAACTCTGACAAAACTGCCTCTAGATGCGATACTCCCACTTTTATCACTACATGCAGTTTTCGCGAATAGTGCAACGTTGTTTTTGCAAATATATCTGGTATTTTGTTTTGCTCTGGTGTAAAGAACCGCAATAAGATGCAGAACTCTCGGAGTGCTGATCAGAACTCTGAAAAAACCTCTCTTCCTCTCAGTCAAAACTAAGATTTACCTCCTTCGATGCAGTTTTTTGCATGCAATGCAAATTTAACCGAACAATTTTTCTGACTTTTGCTGTTTTCGGATTCATGAGTGCCATTCGCGTGCAGAACTCTCGGGGTGCTGATCAGAACTCTGACAGAACTGCCTCTAGATGCGATGATGCTCCAACTTTTATCACTACATGCAGTTTTCGTAAATATTGCAACATTGTTTTTGCAAATATATCTGGTATTTGGGTTTCTTTGGTGTAAAGAACTGCAATAAGATGCAGAACTCTCGGGGTGCTGATCAGAACTCTGAAAAAAACTTTCTTCCTCTCAGTCAAAACTAAGATTTATCACCTTGAAAGCAGTTTTTTTTGCATTCTGCAAAATTAACCGAACCATTCTTCTGTTTTTTGTTGTTTTCGAATTCAAGAGTGCCATTCGCGTGCAGAACTCTCGGGGTGCTGATCAGAACTCTGACAGAACTGCCTCTAGATGCGATACTCCCACTTTTATCACTACATGCAGTTTTCGCGAATATTGCAACGTTGTTTTTGGAAATATATCTGGTATTTTGGTTTCTCTGGTGTAAAGAACCGCAATAAGATGCAGAACTCTCGGGGTGCTGATCAGAACTCTGAAAAAAAATTTTTTTCCTCTCAGTCAAAACTAAGATTTATCACCTTGGAAGCAGTTTTTTTTGCATTCTGCAAATTTAACCGAACAATTCTTCTGTTTTTTGTTGTTTTCGAATTCAGGAGTGCCATTCGCGTGCAGAACTCTCGGGGTGCTGATCAGAACTCTGAAAGAACTGCCTCTAGATGCACGACTCCCACTTTTATCACTAGATGCGGTTTTCGCGAATAGTGCAACGTTTTTTTGGAAATACATCTGATATTTTGGTTTCCCTGGAGTAAAGAATCGCAATAAGATGCAGAACTCTCGGGGTGCTGATCAGAACTTTCGTTTTGTTATGATTATTTCAAGATACCTATAATTTAAGAAATTTATGTAACCGTGAAATTGGCAAATGGTGATTTTTAATAATATTATTTATTTCTCTTACTATTCGCTCACTTAACATACCTTTCAACATTTGTACCGAGTGTCTTTTCATATTGATGTCGATTTTAACCAATTAGACCGGTTATATTAGCTCGTGTGTGGATTGGGTCGTTTAAAAATGTTATTTTCCGAAAAAAAATCATATCTTTTGAATTTTTGCAGAACTATTCGTGAAATGCTTCAGGAACTCTAGAACTATTGTAGGACGACCTAAAAAAAAATACAGAACTATTTTTTGAAGAAAAAGGGGTGCGGCATGAAGTTAGCACCCCATTTTTTTTTTTTTAAATTCTGTCCCCCCAAGGGCAGAACTATCATTGCACCCCGTCGGGAACTCTAGAACTATTGTAAAAGGACCCAGAACTCACCCTAAATTCGGGGGTGCTGCGAATTGGGGTGCTAACTTCACAGACATTGTAATTTTAAATTACAATAAATTAAAATATTCTTGAAAAATGGCTAAGAAGAGAAAACGCGGGCAAAATTTTACAGTTGACGAAAAAGACAAATTGGTGAAACCAAGCTAAGAATGAAGCGCGGATCGCCCTAACAAACTCATTTAATGTTACCGGTAAGATCACCTTTTTGTTTTCATGTGAATAATTTAAGCCATGATACATTTGTAATTTGCAATTTATTTTATTTATTGTCACCTACTATTGTTTAATCTAAGTTATGATAACTGTGTTTCAGGACTAAAGAATAAAACGGAGGCAAAATTATATGGAACATTCTTAAGCAAACAACTTTGGCACTGATGGTGGCCCTTCTACAGTGAAAGTAGATCCCATATTAATTGAAATATGTGACATAATGGGTTGTGGCTGTTTAAGGTTAGACAACATTGATGATTGTGATGCTGATATTTTGAATTTCTAAGTTGTAGCAGAGCCACAAGTTGCATTGGTTAAAGAGAAGTACCGGAGACCCAGCCGGTGATACTAACTGAAACAATTCAAAGCGATACAAAAATGATAAAGGTAATCTATTTACATTTATGACATACTAGCAGATGCTTATGGTTCTACCAGCCCTCAATTCTTTTTGTGCTAGAGTTTGTCCACATAGAATTCTGTTTTAGTTATACTTCTCCAGGTGAACCAATATCTGTGTTTAATTTTAGCTAAATCTATATATCTATTGATCTAAGACACAAGTAGTTTATCTGACCATTTGGTAACAAAAAAAACTCCATGCTAAGGTAGTATGTACTTTATGCATTCTCTTTTCGTCGACAAATCAAGACCAAATCGCAGAGGGTGCTAAGGAAAAAAACTTTATTTTATCTCTATGCACTAATTCAGATGTTCCTGTTCCACCCACACCCTGTCTAAAACGTCGCAGACCTCAAATTACATGCAACACTGAGAGATCAGAAGCAATGACATCTGCACTAGTTACGAGACCATTAAAAAAAATGTGCACTGAGGTTTTGAAAAGAACTCTTCTAGAGGAAGAGTTAGAATTTAAAAGAAAACTGTATCAGTACCAGCTACAAGCAGCAGCTACTGAGGCAAATATTAAATTGGAAATTTTAAATCAAGTGAACTTGGTGGTTCTTCCTCTCTTCTTAAAACGAACAAATTATGTAAAATATAGCAAGCCGATATTACACTAGTAGCTGTTTGCAACTTTAAACGTATTCCAACTGCCAGTACCGGAAATCGCCTCTTCAGTACACCATATTGTCGCTCTACTACATTTCTTGTTTTAATATGAGCCTCATTATATTTTTGCTGACCATGAGTTAACGGATTCAAGTATGGCGTCAGGAGGTGTGCCTGAAAAAAAAAAGTCGATAAATTTAGATATAATTAAAATAAAATTTGTGATATTTATAAAGACTATGTATTGCTTTTCAACAGGTGGTGGATTGTCTTTCGGCAACTTCTTCGGACCCACCAAAAAGGACTAGATTTTGAAAAACAAGATAATGGTGCAGTAAATTTGTTTTGTATTATTAAGATTTCTGTATAATTATGTTATTTTAAGCAATAAAACAATACTTCAGTAAATATGTATTTGTTATTATAGTTTTGTACCCAAAAGGTTTATCGATGAATAAGTTCGCACAGGATACATAAAGTAACAGACCACTTAATTTTATGGTAGCAGACACTCACTATGGTATGGCTCTAAAATGATACAAAATTATTTGGATTGATATAGAAAATACTGATAATTCCGCCCGATTTGATCTGGCTGGACCAGGGGATTGTTCGGTAACGATAAGCGATGACGCAATGCCCTTTCACTTGGTACGACATGAGCGTGCTTCGCTTGCGGCCGTGTGCAAAATTAGTTCTGAATAGTCGCGAACGACCTCACACTCCTACTCCTATATCCTCACGTTCGATCGTAAATACCAACGTCGTGGTATCAATGCGACTTTAGAACATTCGATTTAGTGAAGTTATTACTATGGGTACGCTACAAAGTAACGAATGGAATATTATGATTTACGCCTAACCTACTGATAACGGAAGCTAAACGAAAATACCTCGTTACGAATTAAACTGAATAATTAGCGCACGCCAATGAATACTTTAACCTTCATTCAATTTTTTTACGCCCGAAAACCATTGTGTGAAGCTTTGGAACGAGGATATTAATTTGAACAAACAAAATTGCAATAGTGGCAATACCGATCATATTATCTTCATTGACTATGTTCATCAGCAAGCCTTAAAAATACTTAGCTAAGTAATAAAACATAGCTTCGCTGATTATCTTGCGGTAGGTATTGAGTAATTTAGGTTCGCGGATAAAAAGTAACTAAAGCCATGAGAATATGGCAAGGAAACTCAAAACCGCAAACAAATTTTCAAAAAAAAGGGGAACACTGAAACTCTGTTAAAGCATGGAAAACAAAAGAATGAAATCATTTTATGGCTTTGGTTATGTCCGCGTACGAATTACGAGTACGAACACCTGAAAAGAGTAATTTTTCGGGCCCGTTGTTGTTTTTAATTTATATAAATGACATAATCAACAGGGTACCCGGTTTGCCCTAGTCACAACTTTACGTGTCCTTGTTTGTTCCAGATGAACGAGAGGATGTCCAAAAAAAAACCTTTACCAAATGGATTAACTCGCAGCTGGTTAAGGTTTGTATTTTATTGTATTACAATTCTATTGTTTCCAAATTCGTATGTTTCTAATACATTTTGTAAACAAACCTTTAATCTCCAAAGTATAGAGCTTTTTTTTTTCTTAAATCGTTGTAAGATTTCAAGGGCAACTCCACAATTATGAAAAAAAAAGGGTTGCACTCTGGGAGTGCCGGCAGAAGTTCCCATCACTCACACACAACTTACGACTCATACGTCATATTTAGTTGTAGGGAACCAATGTCATTTACACACGATTCGCGCTTAACATTCAAATATGTTACAAGACAACTCATACGTCATATTTAATTGTAAACAACCAATGCCCTTAACACACAATTCGCACTTTACACTCAAATATGTCACAAGACATATCTTGACCCATTGTATATTTTTGAGCAATATCCCACCTATATATCGACTATTTTCTTTGACACACCTAACATAATAACTATTGTTTAATTATTTTCTTATAAAATCACCTATTGACACGTCAACACATAAATATGTACCTTTGGTTCAGTGTAACGTAAGCTATGCTCTATAATTACTTTTATCTCACCTCATATCGTATCGTATCACATTTTAACACGTGTAATCCGCACTTACATTATTATAAATAAAAAACGAGTTGCACTCCGGGAGTGCTGGCAGAAGTGAAAACCTTTACACACGATTCGCGCTTAACACTCAAATATGTCACAAGACATGTCTTTGACATTGTCAAGAAATAATAATGTTTGTTTATTTACTTTTTTGACGTAGTATATTTGACATCGCAATCTGTCATAGAATTAAATTCCATATCCAACCTCCCTGTACTACTCATAATCGCGAATACTAAAAATAAAAATTATAATAGGCGTGGCATTACGGTTTCCGTATTTTACAAAGACAAAGATGCACTTTGTTCAATTCCCATATTTTAAACACTTTATATATACGAATTTTACGAATACACAGCAGTATGGCCACTACACAGACGGTCGAGCCATCAGCTGTCATGGATGCGCGTAGCACGCTGTAACATAAACACACACGACCATTCGCGCATGCGCCCTGCGCCGCCTAAACGAAATAGCAGGCGCAGGCATACATTTTCGCCGCGCCGTAGAAAGAGAAAGGGGATCCATCCATCCGTCTTACGAATTTTCACGATTAGGACACGTGACCTGACGCGAGTTTATCATTTTTTACCCATACCAAAAAAAAGTGCACAACGCCGCTAAAGAAGTTTTCACTTCAATAATGTTTGTGTTAAGAATAGTGTTAATTATGATTTTTATATCTGGCAACTTTACTTTCGAAATTCTGAACAATAAGTTCGTTTATCGTATTTCTTTCGTATCGTAAAATAGTTAAAAATTTCATAAGACTGCTTCGTAATTTTTATCGTAATAACAATTGTTGCTGAAGCTGGTTAATTGGAGAAGATTCTTCCATCCGGTAAATCGGGTGATGGTAAGGTTCTGGTTTCTCAAGGTAAGTCGAGACGAGCTAAAGGGTTCCGGAGCCTGAAATACCTGGAAACCGATTACTGCACCTATATTGCAGTCAAAATACTGGTAAGTGTCTTATCTTATTAACCCAGCATAGTAATTTGATTTTCGTAGATTTTCATTAGTTTGTTTCGTAATTTTCATATAGTTCATCATAGTTCGTAGTAGTCATTTTTCATATCATACAGTCCATTCATCAACAGTTATGGTCCTTCGGCCAAATTTAAAGATCGAATCGAATTTTGTTTCGTTTGTCGTATCGTTTATCGTTTCATATATGTAATTTTCGTAAATTAATTTTTTTTGCATTGTGGTGGGTAAATTGAAAAAGCTTTGCATTGAGTTCCATATTTTGTTTCTAGTTTCAATATCACCACATTACCATATTAATTTTTTTTTGTTTAAAAAAGGCATGGATACAAGTCATAAGACAAATATACATGAAAGCGATAGCCATTTTTATCTATAATCGTTTGCGATAGTTTGCACACTTGGTTGGAGGTACTTAAAACCTAATAATAAACGTTCCATTTTACCTTATTTATTTTATATTGCAATTCTTGCGTTCCATTTAAATATTAGCTATAAAAATATTTGGTTTTGGTACAAATTTTGTATATTTATTTGATAATGACTGAATATCATAATAATTCAGGTGATAAAAATCGCATAGTTCGGGACTATGCATTTGCTCGTATCGAGATGATGGAAGGCACAGATTTGCAAGGCTATTGCTTGCAAGATATCAAAGATATTGAAGATAGTTTTCATCAAGCACAAATTGAATTGCTGTCAACGGGTTCACCTTCCGAAGGTGCCACAGAACTCAAAGTGACGTCTCAGTTCGAATCTAATGTAAAATCTATAAAATGTATGTTAGTAACGTTTGATAGGAAACCAGAAATTAATGATGACGGCTTCCGTGCTAAATTACCTAAAATAAACATTACGCCTTTTGATGGTAAGATAGAAAATTGGATTTCTTTTATTCAACTCTTCGATTCATTGATTCACACAAAGGATATCCCAGCAGTAGAGAAGCTTCATTATTTGATGTTGAATGTTAGAGGGTATGCCTTGGACTTAATTAAAAATTTTCTGATTACTAATGAAAATTATATTACTGTCTATAACTTATTAAAATCTCATTATGAAAAGAAAAGAGCGAAATTAATAAACTGTGAATCCGTGAAAACAAAGAGTAGTTGTGAATTTAAAAGAATTTATCGATCATTTAAAGAAAATATAGAAATTTTAGAAAAATACCTGACAAAAATTTTATGCTTTTTCACTTGTTGTGGTCCAAATTATATGTGGTGACTAAGGAATCGTTTGAGCTTCAGTTCGATTCTGATGTTGATATACCTCAGTTTGAGTAATTATGTAAATTTGTCGAAAAAAGAAGCCAAGCTTTGGAAAACTCGAATAGTAAACCAAATGTTGTTGTTCCTAAACCAGTGGTTAAGAACAAATCGTCGTATATCGTTCCCCCTGTGAGCAAATGTGTTGTTTGCCCAGCAGCCTATCATGATTTGAGCAATGTTCGGAATTTTTGAAGTTGACACCTACTGCAAGATTTACTGTTGTTAAAGAAAACAGACTTTGTATTCTTTGTGTTCATGCAGGACATACAGTAAAAAATTGTAAGTCATCAGTCTATTGTGACAAGTGTAAGAATAGGCACCACACATTACTCCATTTTGATAAATGTGAGGATGAAACTCAACAGCAAGTTACTCATACAACTACAACTACTCTTGTTGTTCCTGGAAGTGACTCTCAAGTTTTATTCTCGACTGCGTTGGTTTTAATTAAAAATCATTTTAATAAACTGGTTCCTATCCGCATATTCTTAGATAGTGCTAGTGCCTGTAATTTTGTCACATTGTCTTGTGCACGCAGGCTTGGAATCCATATTAAGGATAATGGTCAATCTGTTAATGGAATTGCTCAAGTGATACTCTTGGTTCAATCGATTGTGAGATAGTTCCTTGTAACGGTGACTTCTCATGTCAGTTCTCGTTCGAATCTTTCGTTTTGTCGCAGATTCGTGATATGCCTTCGGGTCAAATCGACGACTCCTCTTGGAGACATATACAGGAATTAGATCTAGCTGACCCTTTCTTTTACAAACCTGGACCTATTGATATGCTAGTTAACATCAACCTTCTCGCTTCAGCGCTTCGACCTGGTCTTGTCAAAGGCGAGGCAGGTTAGCCAGTTGCAGTCCGCACTGTTTTGGCTGGATAGTAATGGGTAAATGTGCTACTGACGTTGACTCTTGTCAATCTCGTTTTCGTAATAGGTCTTGTGTTGTTAATAAGAACTGCCTATTTGTGTCAAATTTATCGTTAGATAACAATATTAAGCGGTTCTGGGAATTGGAAAGTCTTGATCCTCCTATACCTGTCGTTCTTTCACTGTCTGAATTATCGTGTGAAAATCAGATGGAGGCTTCATTTTGTCGTAATCCAGATGGTCGAATGGTAGTACAGTTTTCTAGTTCTTTTAAGCGTCTCTTAAATTTAGAAAGAAAGTTTAAATTAAACTATCATTTTCGTACAGCATATGTCAACTTTATGGATGACTATTTAAAATGTGGTCATATGGAAGAAGTCGAACGCCCGTTATAGTCTAATGGTAATTTTTATTGCATTCCACATCACGGAATTGTTTCGCCCTGATTCTGCTACAACACCATTGCGCACTATTTTCGATGCCAGTGCTAGAGATTCGACAGGAATTTCATTAAATGACGTACTGCTTCCAGGCCCTAAGTTATAAAATAATATTTTTGACTTGTTAGTTAGGTTCCGCTGGCATGCAGTAGTGTTTACGGGTGACATCAAGCAGATGTGTCCACAGTTTCTTGTGGATAAAAAGGACTGTGATTATCAACGCATTTTATGGCGTTCGTCTCCAGACCAGTATGTGAAAGATTTTCGTTTACTCACAGTGACATATGGTGTGACTTGTGCCCCGTACCAAACTCTTTGGTGTATATCTAAGCTAGCCAAGGAATTTTCGTCTCGCTTTCCTAATGGTGCTTCCGTATTAGCCAGAAATACTTATGTCGATGATATAGTGTCAGGTGCAGATTCGGTGGACAATGCTTTACTTACACAACAGGAGCTATTACAAAGTTTGTCAACAGCACATCTTCACCTGCGCAAATGGGCGTCCAAAACCTTGGACTTCTTGAAGGCGTGTCCAGAAGACGATTAAAATTCCGATCGCCTTAGAGGATTTGAAGGAGTCTGTGACTTATCTTTGAAAATTTTAGGTCTGTCATGGCTTCCCATAGATGGCACGTTCACTTTCAAAGTTTCGTCGAACGATTGTCCATGTACGAAGCGATCAATTCTTTCGGATATTGCTCGTATTTTCGATCCGTTAGGTTTATTATCTCCAGTTGTATTTTTCGCCAAATATTTGATACAACTTTTATGGTTGTCTGGAGTCGATTGGGATAGGGACACACCTTAAAGTATTGTTCAAGAGTGGCGAAAGTTTAAGTTACAGCTATCGCTTTTAAGCTCGCTATCCATCCCTCGTAGAATGATCGAAACTTTCGTGTCGCTCCAACTCCATGGATTTTGTGATGCCTCGTAGAAGGGTTACTGTGCCGTCATTTATTGTCGTGTCGTTAAAAGTGATGGTTCCATTGTCGTGCGCCTTTCAAAGTCAAAGTCAAAATGTTTTATTCAAATAAGGATTTTACAATCACTTTTGAATCGTCAAAGTTATAAAATATTATTTTTTGAACCCTTCCACCTTCCCGCCGGTTCACAATGTTGTTGATTTCTACCGAGAAGAATCCGGCAAGAAACTCGATAGTTACTCTTTTAAAAACACTATCAATAATACAAATAAACTAAAAATACAATTAATGTTTTGAATAAACAATTTTAGCCGTACAATTTTATGTTACTTCCATTTTAATTTGGTTTACCTATGCATCCCGTAATTGAACATCATCAGTCCCAAGGATTTTTATCATTTACATAGTCTGAAATATTGTAGTATGCCTTTTTACAAAGTACCTGCTTGATAAAAGATTTAAATTTACTTATTAATAGATTTTGAATTTTATTGGGAACTTTGTTGTAAAAGTGTATACATTGCACCATAAAAGAGTTACTTATTTTGTGTAGACGTGTATCATGCACCAACAACGTTGTGCACAATCGAAGGTAGCCCCACTTCGTCGGTGTTCTATTCCGCGCCTAGAATTATTGGCAGCTGTTTTACTATCGGGCTTGATTATTGCATTCATAGAAGCTTTAAAGGAATTTTATGTTTTCGACGACATTTTTGCCTGGTCAGATTTGTTGCTTTAACTTGGATTCGCTCGTGTCCGTCGAAATGGAAGACTTTTGTGGCAAATAGGGTAGCGAATATACAGGAAAAAGTTCCCCCACCAAGATGACACCATGTCTCTGGCTCTGAAAACCCAGCTGATTGTGGGTCACGTGGTTTATTACCAGCTGACTTAGTCCAGAATGCATCATGGTGGGCGAGAACTCACTGGTTTTCCAATCCTCAGGAATCTTGGCCACAGTCGGCAATTTCTTTTGATCAAGCAGCTTCTGATGAACAGAAAATTTAAAGTCTGTTTACAGCTTCTAACGTTTCGCTCGTTGATTCAATCTTGAATCGATTCTCATCATTACCTCGCTTTTTGCGTGTTTGTGTTTCCGAGATATCCATAATTAGAAAAATCCATCATTAAAAATCGGTAAGTCTGAGTTGTCGACTGAAGAAACTAACAACACCTTTTGGTTTCTCGTGAAGCTCGTTCAGGAATGTTCTTTTGTATCTGAACTCCGTAACTTATCGAAAGAGAAATCGTCTCTCTCTCTGCCCAAACCCATTCGAAAATTATCCCCATTTTTGGATGAACAGGGTCCTCTAAGGGTGGGCGGTCGTCTCTCCAAAGGAGATCTGACCTTCGATCTTAAACATCCATTTTTAATGCCTCGTGATCATCGATTAACAACGTTGATCATTGTAGATTATCACAAACGGTTTATGCATCCTGGATTGCAAACTTTGCAAAACATGTTAGCTCAAGAGTTTTGAATATTGTCTTCGAAAAGGGCTATACATGCAGTCGGTTTTAACCCCATGCCATTTTCTCACTTTAGAGCCGCTCAGTATTTTACCAGAAAGTAACTTACTTGATGCGAAAGTTGGCATTTTACAAAGATGGAAACTTTTACAACAAATTTATCAAGACTTTTGGCGTAAGTGGCATATAGAATCAAGTAAATCGTAGTTACATAAGTTTAAAATATGAAACCCAAACTTCCTCCCGCGAACGCTTAAGTTGTGGAATGAGCTCCCTGCCAAGGTTTTCTGCAAGGACTACAGTATGGAGTTCTTCAAGAAAGAAGTTATTAGATTTCTGAAGGGTCGGCAACGCGCAAGTGATACCCCTGGTGTTGCAAACGGTGACCGCTTACCATTAGGCGGACCGTAAGCTCGTTTGCCACCTTAGTGGTATAAAAAAAAAAAAAATATATCTGGCAACTTTACTTTCGAAATTCGGAACAATAAGTTCGTTTATCGTTTTTCTTTCGTATCGTAAAATAGTTAAAAATTTCATAAGACTGCTTCGTAATTTTTATCGTAATAACAATTGTTGCTGAAGCTGGTTAATTGGAGAAGATTCTTCCATCCGGTAAATCGGGTGATGGTAAGGTTCTGGTTTCTCAAGGTAAGTCGAGACGAGCTAAAGGATTCCGGAGCCTGAAATACCTGGAAACCGATAACTGCACCTATATTGCAGTCAAAATACTGGTAAGTGTCTTATCTTATTAACCCAGCATAGTAATTTGATTTTCGTAGATTTTCATTAGTTTGTTTCGTAATTTTCATATAGTTCATCATAGTTCGTAGTAGTCATTTTTCATATCATACAATCCATTCATAAACAGTTTCTTTATTTACTTTTTTGACGTAGAATATTTTACATCTCAATTTGTCATAGAATTAAAATCCCATATCGTTGGCATGGCATCAGGACTCCCTGTACTACTCATAATCGCTATATACTAAAAATTAAAAAACTAACCTAATGTAAATAAATCTGACGCGAGTTCCGTCTTACGAATTTTCTATGAATTATCCTTTTTTGAAGTTTTCACCTTAAAAAACATACAACCTGGATATAACATTTTAACATGTGTAATCCGCACTTCCATCTTTTCACCAACCCAATTTTCTCTTACTTTTTATTCGTCCTATAGAGTTTAACATTTTTTACCCATCACACAATTAAAAAGTGCATAACAACGCTAAACACGTTTTCACTTCAAAATTCTTGCGAGTTTATCATTTTTTAACCATCACAAAAACTAACCTAATGTAAATAAATCTGACGCGAGTTTCGTCTTACGAATTTTGTATAAATTTTAGATCAGGACACGTGACTTGACGCGAGGAAAACATTTTTTACCTATCCACAAAACGTGCAAAACGCTGCTAAAGAAGTTTTCACTTCATAAAAACGACTCACACTTGACGTTTTTAAGCAACCTGTGTCCTTTCCCGGGACTCAAACTATCTCCATGCCAAATTTCCTCTTAATCGGTACAGCGGTTTAAGTGTGAAGAGGTAACAGATAGAGTTACTATCGTATTTATAATATAGCGGACTAGCAGACGTTGTCCTGCTTGGAAAAGAATCGCCACATTAAATATGATATTTTATATATTATTTACATTTTGAAATTTTGGGATTCCATAATTACTTCTAACGAATCTACGGTTGAGTCATAATTTTTGGATATCTCATTTAAAACTTGCTGAAATGAAATGTACACAAAAAATATCATTATAATCATCCCTGCCGTTAAGTCGATCAGGGACACACCGATTGCAGTGCCACCTACCGGGTCCGTTCGTGAATTAACACTTTGCGAGGGCCCACTCGAACGTAACGTAAGAACTATCATTAACATGTGCCGTTTAGTACAGTGAAACACCGGCTGCAGTGCCAACTAACGGGTCCAATTGTGTTTTCAAATCTTGCAGGGACTCAATCGAACGTACTCAAAAAATAATATAAAAATAATCCCTGCCGTATAGATAAGGGACACACTGACTGCAGCGCCACCTGCCGGGTACACAAAAAATCTCATCTAAATCGTCCTTGCCCGGGACTCAGACTATCTCCATACCAAATTTCATCTTAATCCGTACAGTGGTTTAAGAGACAGACAGAGTTACTTTCGCATTTATAATATTAGTATGGATAGCAAAATTTCAAGTCTTTAGATCTAGTAATTTGGGTTGGGTTTGTGTGTGTGTGTGTGTGTGCACTAAGTCAGTTCGCGTCATTTATAAAATTTGAGTTTTCAAAAAATTTTATGTAGCTTTTTATGGAAAATTGCTTTTGTCATGCTCTTAAAGGAAGAACTAAGAATTACTCAAAGACACACCAGTTGTAGTCGCAATGGCGTGGCGTGTTACAAATCGTCGGCAAAGCCGAAGCCTAATTCAATTCTTCTGCTACTGAATTCATTTCTAGACTCGTGGCAGCGTGTCAAGCCAAAAGAAAGGAACTGGCAATGCAGCAGCCGTATGTTGTATAACACGAACCATTTCGAACCATATTTGACCCCTATATAACTCAAAAGCTGTTTAACATATGTATATACTTAATTATTTACTAGAATCCCAAATTTCATCAATACAGCTCTGTTTCCTAATGACGGGTAAAGCGAAACCTAAGCAGGATTACAACTTAAAGAGGAATGACTATTACTTGTAAGAGAAAGGGAGAAAAGAAATGCCCTTGCTGAGTTTCTTGCCGGTTCTTCTCAGTACAAGGTCTCCCGCCCTGTAGACTTACGAACCGATGGCGTAGTGACATTCATAAGTGCTCAATTATTGTAGCCTAAACTGAATAAATTATATTGAATTTAAATTTGACTTACCTCCAATATGTAAGATTATTGCACCTACATGGACCACGTATATCTGTCATAATTAATGTCCTCAGGGGACCTAAGGGAGCTTCAAATTACGGCTAATAAATATGAGAACATAAAAAAAGGGACGGGATCTAAAACTTTAAATTAAAATATGCAAAAAGTACAACATACTTCTAGTCGCTAACGCAATACTACTGTATAAGCATAATGCGATGATAAATGCATTCAATTCCCCTAGGACGTGATTCCACTCAAGCGGGCGATTTTAAAATCTTGGAAACCTTAGTCGCCATAAATTTGTTTTTAATATTGCATTTTCAGGGTAACATTTTAATTTTCTTTGCATATTGTTTCGATTTCTAATGCAACGTAAAATGCGGGGTTTAATAGTACGATTCTTTATGGGTATTACCATTGTATTGTGTTATCTGCTTAACATTTTTTTATTTTATTTATCAAAAGGTCGGTTATCTTCACAGGGTCATTATATGCTACAAGACTAGCTAGATTTTCTAACTTTAATTGGTTAAATGCTTTCTCATAATCAATTTTTGTTTTGGTATTAGGGCTTTTAAACAGGTGAATTGCTTTAGATAATTTAAGAAAAATCATATGATGATCCGTGATGGTGGTATGGTGGTATGGTGGTAAAGTGGTCAACACAGTTTTTATCTCTTGCTAGCAATGAATGACCTGGAAGCAAGCCTTGATTGCCAGCATATTCAGATAACTAAGTCTTCATATGTTTATTCGTTTGTTTTGTGTATAATATTAATGTTAAGGTCACCGGTTATTATTATATTACGTGATAATTTAGTATTCTCCAAGTAAGAATTTAAAGAGCCGATGAAACTCTGCGCTGAACTTAGAAGGGGAACAATAAATGCCAAGAATATTGAAATTTAATATATTAATTTGTAGGCATGAAGCATGTGTGAGTATTATTTCTTTTACTCATTTTTAATTTGCGGAATAGGTTTAAATTAAAGTGCGCTAGATTAAGATGAAAGTCATCTATGTTATTGTAAACACTTGTAATGTTTTGTGAAATTATAGTAAGATCAGTATTTTGAATGTGTGTTAGTTTTGAAACATCCTCGATTTGGCATATACTTACTGGATTGTGAAATTTCAGTTCCGTCTAATTCATGCAAGATTGTTAAAGAGCTATCCATAAAGAAAGGCTAGTGAATTTTCGCATGTCATTCCGATATCAAATTTTGGCATATAATATATATTTTTTATGAGATTTGTAAATAAATTTATGATTTTTTTTAATTTTTGTACAGAAGCTCGTGAATGCTAGTGTTTTACATGTGGTGGAATAGAGTAACTTATGTATAAATATATTAAATGAAAGATTCGTTTTGAAAGAAAAATAGCT
This sequence comes from Apoda limacodes, assembly GCA_946406115.1. NCBI lineage: Eukaryota > Metazoa > Arthropoda > Insecta > Lepidoptera > Limacodidae > Apoda > Apoda limacodes. Next base: position 23,815,933 of record OX291560.1, on the reverse strand, counting down.
TAGGTGTATAGTGTTACTTCTGGATGTGTAGAGATGAATTATTTTTTTTGTAGTGTGTATGTATTTTGTGTATTATACACAAATACAGTAAATTCACTGTGTATAGCATAAAACAAAATGTATAATACTAAAAATATGAAAATCTTACAGGTAAATTGTGACTATCTTAGTGTCTACATAGTCATCTATCTTGCAGTAGACGATGCACTTGGGATTCAATTTTAAAATTGATGATTTGAGAATTTTCGTCTTTTCTCAGATGTGCTCTACCGTATGCAGTCCAGCAGAATTTGTATGACTTTGATTTAGCCAGATCTCTTGTCAAAAAATATTGGCGCGCTCCTTTAGCTGTAAGTTGTTCAGAAATAAAAAAAAGGTGTCTCTTCGTTTTTGGTAAGCCTAAATGCTTGGTACAGAGTTTTTCTTTAAGTTTGACGTAGCTAGCTTAGAATTTCCGTCTTCAGTATGGTAGATGAAGTCTCTACAATGATTGGTGTATTACGTCTCCCATCTTCCTTTTCCTGTATCTATATATATCTTTAATATCAAATTTTGTTACTTTACAGTCTATTGTCTTAGATAAACACAAAAACATATTAATTAAGTCTTCTTTAGTTTCTTACGTACTTTTTGGGACATTTTTTATCTTTACATTAGTTTTACAGGTTCCCCGCTGCATGTCCTAAATTTTGGCTTCCAGCATTATTATGTGTACTCTATCTTTTTTAGCTTGTCCTTCCAATTGCTCTATTTTCTTTTTTTAGCTCCTCGTTTTGTGTTGTGAGGTATGCTATAGAGTTCTCTATATTACTGTTTGTTCAATTTCCTTTAGGGTGGGATTGATTTTTTTTATTTCATTTTCTTGCAGTAACAACAAAGACTTAATCATATTTCTTATGTCTTCCTTAAAAGTTTTAAATTCTGAGTCTAAATCATCTGCTCTCGTTCTTTTGTTACGTTGTGAAACAAAGTTAGGCGGCGTGGGTTCAGCGGTGTCGGCGTCAAAGTTCGATTCAGACAGTGACTTATCCATAATGAATGTCACTGAAGGTACTAGGCTGATATGAGTGCACAACACGTTACTCTAATAAAACGGATCCACCTCAAAGATGGCACCGGGCAAATCTAGTGGGTGGAGTCATAAAAGCCAATAGTGAGCAGGCCGTATAGCCAATAACGTCGAAGTAGTATTGGCTTAGGTTTTTATCTATAGATGACTTCGATGCGCTAGCGTCTATTAATGCAATATAAAACAAAAGCGTTCACAGTACCTTGCTAATGGCTGCATTTATTTATAACCATTTTATATTAATGTCTTCTTGCGTAGTATGCACTTATTAGATTTGACTGTATATAAATATGATAATGTAGGTAGGTATTTGATGATAGGATTTATAAACAAAAGTCTGAAGTAAGTTTTAAAAATGAATTTGAAATATCTATGAACTACTACCGTTTTGGAATCAAAGTGGTGTTCTAGCGAGAAGAAACGGCGAGAGAAACTCTCTAGCAGTCGCTCTTTTGAATGGTTTATTAGAATAACAAAAATATCACAACTTTTACGAGATATAAAGTATCTACTTATTAAGTCCAAGTTTCGAGTAAAAATACAAATAAAGCCTTTAAGTATTTCTAAGATTCGTAAGCTATTCACAAACTATTTACTATATAAAGCTATATAAAGCTATTCACAAACTGGTTCAGCCAAATGCCACAAAAAGTTAAGTATTACGTAATGTTAATTTAACATTTATATTATAACAATTATACATAATTAAAAACACACAATAAAATATAATCTTCATCTTCAAAAATAAAATTGACGATGTATGTCAGACGATGAATGAAAGAAAGATTGATGTTCTTTGTGTGAATGAAACAAAGCGGAAAGGATCGGAGATAACCCAGCATGGCCCCTACTCGGCGTATTGGTCAGGTGTTACCAATACCCAAAGAGGCTGCCAGGGAGTTGGGTTAATCTTGTCTGCGAGAATGGCAGAATGCGTTAATGAATATAAATGCGTAAGTCCCAGGCTGCTCTGGATCAGACTCAACATTGGACTACTCCGAATCTTTCTATTAGGGGTGTACGCTCCGACAGAATCTGAAAGAAACTCCGGGTGGCTCCCAAGAATCTCAAACTGATAGAGAGGAGTTTTGGGACAATGTCAGGGATGTATTGAGTAAATGCAAGGAAAACGAAAAGATAATAGGAGATTTTAATGAATAGGTGGGAGTGAAACGTGATGGATACGAAAAGGTTGGAGACGAAAGAATAAATGAGAATGGAAGGAGTCTACTAGAAGTATGTTTAGAATGGAACCTTTCAATCACACAATGTTTGAACACCGAAAGGTCCATATTTTTACACGAGAAGAAGGTAGTGCAAGGAGCATGATAGATTTTGTAATAGTGGATGAAAGATTGAGACGAAAAGTACAAGACACAAGGGTGTTGTACAGAGGGATTGGTATAGACACGGACCACCACCTGGTAGTTAGCCGAATTAGTGGTTTGTTTCAGTGTTGGCGCCATCGGAAACCTGAGCATACAAGTGTCTTGGAAAGAATCAAAGTCGAAAGTTTGCAAGAGACTTATACAAAAGACGAGTTTGTAGGTAAACTAAATGAAAGGTTCAGGGATTTGAATGAAGTAAGTGAAATTGAAGAAATGTGGAGTGGATTTAAGAATAGTATTGTAAGTGTGGCAACTAAAGTATGTGGAGTTGCTAAAAGAGGAAATGTAAAAAAGGTAAAAAATGTGTGGTGGGATGATGAAGTACAAAAAGCAGTGTGTGCAAAGAAAAAAGCATGGAAGGATTCGTTGTCGGCTAAAGCTGGCGAAAGAATGCAAAAAGCAACGAATGAAGAAGTGAAAAAAGCTCGAAAAGAATATAAGAAACTAAACGGTATAGTAAAAGAACTGTTAACTGTTGTTAACCGAAAGAAGGAGGATGAGAAACATGTATTTGACATACGGTTATCTCATGATTTTCAGAAAAATAAAAAAGTTTTCTGGAAGTCCATTAGAGCAGCTCGAGGGAAATCAAATCAATCAATCAAAGGAAATCAATCAAGGGATAGCAGTCTTGTACAAGGAGAAGAATGTGTGCTGAAAGCATGGAAAGATTATTTTGAAAGTTTGTTTGAAAAAGACGATGCACAATTACTAACGGTGGATACTAGTGGATTCATGGATGAAGAGGAAATAAGCATAGAAGTGATAGTGAAAGCATTGTAGGGTATGAAATCAGGAAAGGCAGCTGTATATGACAGGATTTATACTGAGATGCTAAAAGCAGGTCAGGGAGTAGTTGTGAGTCAGCTGCACCGCCTTTTTAACCCTTGTTGGAGGAGCGGTAATGAGCCTAAAGACTGGTGCAAAGCCGTAATCGTACCGTTATATAAAGGAAAAGGGTCGCAGCAAGATTGCAGAAACTACCGAGGGATAAGTCTCCTCAGCGTCGTTGGTAAATTATATGCGAAAGTTTTGATTGATACAGTAGGGAAGAAACGGAAGGTAAAATATGGGATGTGCAAGCAGGATTTAGAAAAGGAATGGGGTGCATGGATCAGGTATTTTCCTTGCGAAACGTAGTAGAAAAATGTTTGGCAAAAAGCCAAAAAGTGTACTGCGCTTTCGTTGACCTGGAAAAAGCCTATGATAGAGTGAAGAGGAATGAGTTGTGGCTAGCTTTGTCCATGTATGGGGTGAGCAGCAACTTGATTCGAGCACTGAAATCTCTTTACCGGGATTCTAGTGCTTGTGTTAGGATAAATGGGGCCCATACAGAGTGGTTTAACATCGAAAAAGATGTTAGACAGGGATGTGTGGCGTCACCTTGGTTGTTCAATCTGTTTATGGATAACCGTCTTGGAGATTTGAAAGAGAAAGAATGTGGTATAAGAATGAATGAGTTACAAATCAAGTGCCTCCTCTATGCCGATGATCAGGTCATTCTTGCATCCGCAGCAGAGGAGTTACAGGAAATGGTAACGATTATGTATAAGTCATTTAAAAAGAATGGAATGAATGTTAATGTAAATAAAACGAAAGTTATGGTTTTTGAAAGGAATGCTACTGTAACAGAATGCAATATTACGGTAGAAGGGAAGAAAGTAGAACAAGAGCCAGAATTCGTATACTTAAACCCTGTGTTTACTAGAGACGGCAAAATGTGAAGGTGACATTGAAAAAAGAGTAAACGCGGGAAATCAGGTAAATGGGGCGATGCACACCCTTATGAGCTGTCAAAAATTGTCGGAAAAGGCACGTTTGGCTGTACATGAGGGTGTGTTGGTTCCAACACTGATGTATGGAAGTGAATGTTGGGTATGGCAAAAGAAGCACGAATGTAGAATTAATGCCGTGGAGATGAGAGCATTGAGAAGTATGTGTGGTTTGACTCTAAATGACAAAAAATAGTGTGATACGAGAGTGTTGCAGTGCGAAAGAAAGTGTGGTGACAAAGATTGAGAAAGGTATGTTAAGGTGGTTTGGACATGTTGAAAGAATGAATGAATATAGATGCACGAAACAGATTTATGAATCTGAAGCAATTGGTAGGGTCGGTAGAGGTAGACCTCGGCAAACGTATGTAGATCAAATTGAGTACGTTCTCAGAAAAGCTGTCTGTGCAGTGAATCCTCATCCTTAGTCTTAGTAACTTTTTTTTATATATATTATGGCCAGAAGACAGAAAAGGAAAAGAGTTTGCACAGCGGCTACTCCATCCACATATAATGTGGATTTTTGCAACATCAGGGGTATTCACGCAAATCTTAACGCAGTCCACCACCATCTCGAAACTGCGCAGCCGACCATTCTTTTTCTAACGGAGACGCAGATATCCTGCCCGGCCGACACATCATACCTTCATTATCCCGGCTACAAACTCGAACACAATTTTATGAGTCGTGCCGGTGTATGTATGTTCGTCCGGGAGGATATCTGCTGTCGCCGCCTTCATAGCCTTGAAGACAGGGACCTGTCGATATTGTGGGTGCGCGTAGATTACGGCGGCCACACTCGTATCTATGCGTGCCTATACAGGTCTCATAGCGGTGACACGGACGTAACTCGACTCTTCACGCACCTGAGTTTGACGACTGACAAAGTTCTAGAGCAATATCCCACAGCAGAACTAGTTATTTTGGGAGACTTTAACGCCCACCATCGCGAGTGGCTTAGTTCTCGAACCAATAACTATGCTGGGATATCTGCTCATGAATTTGCTCTGACCTATGGTTTCTCTCAGCTGGTACTTTCTCCAACGAGAATACCAGATATAGAGGAACATACGAGCTCCTTACTGGACCTTCTGCTGACTACTCGTCCGGACGGGTACTCCGTCTCAGTGGATGCGCCTCTTGGCTCCTCGGACCACTGTCTCGTTCGGACTCAAGTGTCATGCACACAACCTGATCCTTCTGGGCCAACTAACTGGCGTCGTGTGTGGCACTATAAGTCGGCAGACTGGGATGGATTGCGTGAATTTTACGCATCGTACCCGTGGAGGCAGATCTGCTTTAACTCAGAAGATCCTGACGTCTGCGCAGCCGCAGTCACTGAGACAATCCTTGCTGGTATGGAATGCTATATTCCTAACCCGCGAGTAGCTGCCGGCGTCAAAAAACGACCGTGGTTTAATAGGTCTTGCAGAAAAGCTAAAATTCTTAAGCAAAATGCATATGAGGCTTGGACCACGGCTCGTTATAATAAGGATCCGAATATTTCTGAGTTAAAACGCAAATTAAATGCTGCCTCGAGGTTCAGTAAGAAAGCAACTGCCAGAGCAAAATTCCAATTCATCGGCAAAATAGGTGGGCGACTTGCGAGCTATCCTTCTGGGAGTCGTGCTTTCTGGTCGCTTGCCAAAGCTGCCGAAGGGAACTTCTGCCAGTCGTCGTTACCACCACTGCGAAAGACCGATGGTGACTTGGCCCATAGTGCTAAAGAGAAAGCCGATCTACTGGGCAGTCTCTTTGCCTCGAACTCGAATATGAACGATGAAGGTGCTGTACCACCTACTATACCGTGGTGCGGTAAGTCCATGCCGGAAATCTCCATAACGCAGCGGGAGGTCAGGCGGGCGTTGCTTTCTCTAGACGTTCATAAGTCGAGTGGGCCAGACGGTATACCAGCAGTGGTGCTTAAGCAGTGTGCTCCTGAGTTATGTCCTGTACTCACGCGCCTCTTCGCGCTTTCCTACCACACTAGGCAATTTCCGTCTACATGGAAGACTGCGAATGTGCACCCGGTGCCCAAAAAGGGCGATAGATCAGATCCATCGAATTACAGGCCTATCGCTATTACCTCTCTCCTCTCTAAGGTGATGGAGCGTGTGATCAACACACAGCTTCTAAGATACCTAGAAGTACACGATCTGGTCAGTGACCGTCAATATGGCTTTCGCCACGGTCGCTCGACTGGTGACCTTCTAGTGTATCTCACACACCGATGGGCACTAGCCATTGAGAGTCAGGGGGAGGCATTGGCATGTAGCCTGGACATAGCGAAGGCGTTCGATCGGGTCTGGCACCGCGGTCTTCTATCGAAGTTGCCATCTTACGGAGTGCCCGAGGGTTTGTGCAAATGGGTGGCTAGCTTTTTGTCCGGCAGACGCATACGAACTGTAGTTGACGGTAGTTGCTCTGATAGCATGGACATTAATGCTGGTGTCCCGCAAGGCTCTGTGCTGTCTCCTACGCTGTTTCTACTGCATATCAATGACATGTTGGACATCAACAACATACATTGCTATGCAGATGACAGTACTGGAGACACTTTTTACACGGGTCGTGCAAACATCCCTCGTTCCGTTGTGGAGGAAAACCGCGGAGAACTTGTGTCTCAAATCGAGACCACACTGTCCCAGGTCTCTGACTGGGGACGGGTAAACTTGGTCCGATTCAACCCTACAAAGACACAAGTGTGCGCGTTCACCGCTAAGAAAACTCCATTCACTGTGGTCCCACAATTCCAGAACACTCCCCTCTCCATCTCCAAGAGCATTGGGATCCTTGGTGTCGACATCTCCAGCGATGTTCAGTTCCGAGATCATTTACAAGATAAGGTAAAGCTGGCGTCCAAAAAACTTGGTGTACTCAACAGAGCGAAGCAGTACTTCACGTCGGGGCAAAGGTTGTTACTTTACAAGTCGCAAGTTCGGCCCCATATGGAGTACTGCTGCCATCTCTGGGCAGGTGCACCCGGATACCAGCTTGACCCTTTTGACTCGGTTCAACGACGGGCTGTGAGAATTGTCGACGATCCCAAACTCACTTGCGGTATCGAGCCCTTAAGTCTGAGGAGAGACTTTGCCTCACTGTGTGTGTTCTACCGCTTGTACAATGGGTTGTGTTCTGAGGAATTGTTCGAAATGATGCCCACGGCTACTTTCTACCATCGCACCGCTCGCCATCGGCAGGGAATTCATTCTCACACTTTAGAACCTAAATGGTCGCGTACAGTGCGGTTTCAGAGAAACTTCCTCCCGCGAACGCTTAAGTTGTGGAATGAGCTCCCTGCCAAGGTTTTCTGCAAGGACTACTGTATGGAGTTCTTCAAGAAAGAAGTTATTAGATTTCTGAAGGGTCGGCAACGCGCAAGTGATACCCCTGGTGTTGCAAGCGTCCATAGGCTACGGTGACCGCTTACCATCAGGCGGGCCGTAAGCTTGTTTGCCACCTTAGTGGTATAAAAAAAAAAAAAAAAAAAAAAAAAGGCCAGGTCAGGAGTACTCGGAACTGTAAGAAATGTATGAAAGCATTGATACGTATAGATGAGGCAAGAAAGGTATGCCAGGCTCGTAGCAAGTGGCAGTCTTTAGTCTCTGCCAACCCCTCTGGGAAACAGGCGTGATGTTATATATGTATGTATGTTCTACAAACAAGTTACACAATCAATTGTACTTAACTGAATGTTTTTCAATACTGAATTCCCATTCAGTTTCGGCAGCGTGACGACACGATGCGACCAGTGCGGCGGACCGAACAAAAATGCCGTTGGAGGGACAGACAGTGCCTCATATAGATGACTTATCTGTCCATCCCACTCATCACCAGCAACGCGGGTGTCGTTTCCGTCCTTTTTTACATGACAAAAACACCACGTGCTAACGCAGCCGCGTGTCTGCAGGTGATGTTCATAAAAACAACATGTGCCAAAAACTATTTGATATCAGTGACTATATTATACAGCAATATGTTATATTTTTATAGCGGTCCCGGCGAACGTTGTTCCGCTGCCGTCCCTCTGTAACCCGGCGAATGTTGGTATTTACTTAAAGTGCCCGAGTCCCCCTCGCACTTAACAGATCGAGATATAAACTATCCTATCTTTTAAATTGGATCAAATACTTAACAGATAGTTACGGAGTTTGATCACAATCGGTTCAGTAGTGAGTCCATCGCGGTCAAATAACGTGACACGTAGTATTTATATATATATAGATTTACTTATTACCTTATTAACATACATTTTACAGTTGATAACTATGTTTAATCTACTTAACACACTCCTAATTTTGTAAGAAATTTTTGCACTAATTTTATTTAAAGTAATTTTAAAACAATAAGACTGTGAGGTCAGACACGTTTACACCTTACGGCGGTCTGGGGGAAGAGGGATAATAACTTGTAAAAAGTGATTTTTTCACTAACCCTTTTTTTGGCGATAGTTTCTACACGATTTTATCGCACATATCGTCATTTTTATTACTTCACGCGGGATCACAGTTCGCGTCGACGCACAGATTACGTATGAATTAGTATTGACGTTAAGTACCTGAAAATTCAGGTACTCGGATTGGCTCGTTTCGTGTGCCTGAACACCTAATCTAGACGTATAAGTCATCTTTGTTTTGAATACATAATAAGTAAAAGCAAACAGCTCTATTCTTTGTTTTATTTATTGTTGATAAAAAATAATATCAACTCCAAAACTCGCTATAAAATCTATACTCTTGGTTAGAATTTCCTTTGTAATCTCCCCTGTAAAATGACCTATAAAGGAGTTATTAGTTTTGCGAATTAAGTTATTGATTTGTTGTTTAACTTTAGAGCTCACACACACTATAATCACTGCAAGATCGAAGCTTTTAATGGAATTTGTATGAAATTTGTACGTCTCCTACTACTACATTTTTTAAGTTGTCTGCTATCACTCATTAGGTTGTAGTTAGAAAATAATATTTCACAATAATGTTAGAGTTCACTTACTCTATATATCATATCTATATATAAATTAGGGTTCCTTTGTGTAGGGATGACAGAAAAATCATATAACTCTTTAGTACCTGTGTACTAAAACTCTTACAATTTTTTAAACTGAGCCCGCAACCAAATTATTTAGACCGCGGGCTCAGACGACCACTAAAAAAATAGTAAGGGGGCAACTGGACCCGCGAGCTAAGTAGACTGTGGGCTCAGTCGCCCCTGGAAGGACTAAAGGACACAGGTACTAAAGAGTTATATGATTTTTCTCTCATCCCTTCACAAAGGAACCCTAATTTATGCTACTTCCACATTTGAAAGTAAAATCCATAGGAATGCTTAATCCATTCGTTTTTTAAAGTGGGAACTAGGTAGCTAAGTGTTCAGGACTTTCGACCTAAAAGGAGGATTATGGGTCGCCCCCTTACGCTAAACAGTCAAAATAATAAAACCCTACTAATGCCGCGAACTAGTCATTGCGATGTTTCAACGTTACATTAGACATCTATTGAAATAAGCCATCACAGGCCCCTAGAAATACATTATCTGAAGCCACGTGGTGGTTGACTCGCCTGCAACTTTCAAAAGACCCCAGGTAGGAAAACATAACCTAAAGTATTTTTATGTTCGGTACATACAATATTTTTACTGAAACATAACCTAAAGTATTTTTATGTTCGGTACATACAATATTTTTACTAAAACTTTTCCTCTAAGAACTTCTAATATAAAATTATATACTAACCAGTAACGGTGGCACAATATAGCCGTAGTTTAACCCCACATGGTTCCTAGGTAGCTCCTCGTGACCCACAAGCGTAGACTATGATTTTCTCCTCCTCGGGCAGCGTTTCGCCAATTTAAACGACGGTAATAGAATTTTCTGTATGTATGGGACCACGCACTTTTATCACCACTTACCCCTGTCTAACAACCTTCTCACCCCATGTTTCAAACCCTCCCCTATCGTGTTTTTTTTATTCCGGACGGATGTCCGGCCTTAATTATTTTAACAAGCAAAAAAAAAAATATCTTTTAAGTATAATAAAGAGTCCTGGATTAATATAAAAGGTAAAATAATCCTAAATTAATACAATTCCAAATAGAGTATAAATATTATGTTTTTTTTGTTTTTCTATTTATTTAGGAAAACAAACAGCATTTACAATATATGTTAACAAATAATTAGTACATGATATAAAATAAGTGTAAAGCCAGCATCATTTTCCTCAAATCAATATACAAATGTTAATTTAAGATAAATATCAAAAGAATGGAAGCGGACCAGTAGCAACAACTAAATACATGTAATTAATTACGTGTTTTTACTTGATTATATTATATATTCTTACTAATTGTAATATATTTTCTTAATAACTTTTTACCATCGCGCTGTTATGAGGATTGTTCGAAATGATGCCCACGGCTACTTTTTACCATCGCACAGCTCGCCATCGGCAGGGAATTCATTCTCACACCTTAGAACTTTAATGGTCACGTACAGTGCGGTTTCAGAGAAACTTCTTCTCGCTAATACTAGAGTAGTAGAATGAGCTCCCTGCCAAGGTTTTCTTTAAGGACTACAGTATGGGGTTCTTCAAGAAAGAAGTTATTAGATATTTGAAAGGTTGGCAACGTGCGAGTGATGCTCCAGGTGCTGCAAGCGTCCACAGGCTGCGGTGGCGGCTTACCATCAGGCAGACCGGAAGCTTGTTTGCTACCTTAGTGGTATAAAAGAAAAAAAAGGTCTGCGAAATTATTTTGTTGAAAAGTATTTTTTCTGAAATTGTCAATATTGGTTGTAATTGTCTTAAAAGTAATAGAAAACGGTTTTCATATGATATATACCACGTAACGTTTATCAGATCTAGATGATATAGTGTTTGGATACAAAGAACATAAGCAACACGGCCCTCATACAGGGCGAAAAGCCTCAGGCGCTGTCCGTTTTCAACGCGACTACGCGACTATGACCTACTACCTAATTAATAACTAGGTATCTGTCATCACGCACATAATAAACACATGTATTTCCAAATCAACTTACCCGGACAAACTGAAATTAGAAATAATAAGAACCATTTGGACTTTCGCGAACCGTGAGTTCCGTAACTACAACCATTTACGTAATTGACAAACACAAACCAAAAGGGCCGCTAAGTGGTCACCCATCCAAGTACTAACCAAGCCCGACGTTGCTCAACTTTGAATATCGTTTCCAACAAACAGAGGTGTTACTGTTTCTCTCAATAAAAAGCTAGATGGCGCTGTATCTGTAATTTAAAATAGGCCGGTTTTTGTTATTTGTTGTTTTACTTTTTTCACACTATTTTTAACCGTCTTCAAAATAGGAGGAGGCTCTCAATTCGGATGTTGGTATTTTTTTTTTTATGTATGTTCGGACATAACTCCGTCGTATACAGACGGATGTTTAAAATTCTATTTTTATTTAAAACGGTATACTTCCGAGGTGGTCCCATATTAATGCAGTGAATTTAACACATCAATTTTTGGTCAAAAAAATAATTGGTTTTAATTTGAAACTGTTGTACCAGTAATTTAAAATGTTGATGGCTTCGGACCGTCTCACACTTGGCCGATTTTTATTATTTGTTATACTTTACAGTTCACATTATTTTTCACTGCAACTTTGAAGTTTGTACACTACCGTCCAAAAGTCTGGAAGCAGCAAAAGCATAGAACACCTTTACAGGAAATTCCGACCCTTGTTGCAATTTGTTCACTGTCTCCTTCCTTGCGAAGAGTACAAATAGCACTTCGCTGTTCAAGCGTAATTTGCTTGCGTTATGCCATTTTCAGAATAGAAATTATGGGAAAAGCCGTAGTCAACAATTTTCGTCAACTTGCGCGTGTGTGACTAAATAGGACCCAAAAAAGTGAAATACAACAAATACTACTACCGATAGCAACACGTCAAAGTACAAAAGAAAGGAACCGCAGGATTAAGTTATAAATTACTAGCTCGTCATAATTTAGGAACTTGTCAAAACTTATTTAATGAGAGTCGATGACCCTTTATATGTACATAAAAATATCAATAGTTTCAGCAAGAAAAGTGACGTTCACAAAGTAAATACTAGAAGTAAAAATAAGTTGTTGGTGCATGATACACGTCTACACAAAATAAGTTACTCTTTTATGGGGCAATGTATACACTTTTACAACAAAGTTCTCAATAAAATTCAAAATCTATCAATAAGTAAATTTAAATCTTTTGTCAAGCAGGTACTTTGTAAAAAGGCATACTACAATATATCAGACTATGTAAATGATAAAAATCCTTGGGACTGATGATGCTCAATTACAGGATGCATAGGTAAACCAAATTAAAATGGAAATAACATAAAATTGTACGACTAAAAATCTTTTATTTAAAACATTAATTGTATTTTAGTTTATTTAAGTGTTTTTAAAAGAGTAACTATCGAGTTTCTTGCCGGATTCTTCTCGGTAGAAATCAACAACATTGTGAACCGGCGGGAAGGTGGGAGGGTTCAAAAAATAATATTTTATAACTTTAACGATTCAAAAGTGATTGTAAAATCCTTATTTGAATAAACCATTTTGACTTTGACTTTGACTTTTGTTGTGTAAACAATAGTAAAATGCCATAAAGATAACATTTATTACAATTTGTACCGCATATAGTAGGTAATGTTTCGTTTTGTTCAAAAACAGGTATGCTTCCAAACTTTTGGACGGTAGTGTTTGTATTACTGTTTTTAAGATAGAGCAAAAACAACGATAATGTGTTTCTTGTACGCCCTTAAATCTTAACTTTTTATTATTTATAAGTTTTTAAATTTACGCGTTCCATTACTAATTTAAAAAATATAAAACGGAATTAAACGCGTCGTTATTTGGCAAAATACCTTTTTCCCGACGTTTCGGCTGCACCAGGTTACACCAAACTTGGTCACGGGTGTCACGGGTCTACCCGCATTTGCATTTGCTCGTCAGAAATCTTCGTTTCTCACTAATATGCTGCTTCGGTAACCTTTACTTTACTTATTTTTAAGTTCTGTCGAAGCTGAAAATATAAAGATAAAGAAATAGAAGAAAACTGAAATATATCTGTAAGTTCTAAGGTTTAATAATTTGAGAAGTTAAGTTGTGTTGGTTTGCAGAACGGCAAGCCGCTGGTGTCGGACCTGTTCTCTGACCTGCGCGACGGCGAGGCGCTGCTGGCGCTGCTGGAGATCCTGACAGCGCAGCAGTACGTGAGTATCGGACACGAGACACAAGACGTAACATGAACTGAACGAGCGACTCACCATCACTCACATCTTCTAATCTAAGTTGCGACTTCGTAAAATATATTTTATGACATCAATCAAGGACATACAAATAAATATCTGGCAAATCTGCCAATATTCCGGGATACAAACAATAGAAAGTTTCTACCTACTATTAAAATTCTTATTGTGGTCCTGTCCTCTCCGGGTTGTGAAAGAGCGTGGTTGCGATTTTGATACATTTCCGCCTCAATCTGTCCATTTCGTGGATGAATTTTACAAGGAAAGAACATATAATAATAGCTAAACACCTTTTATTAAGGGCGACGCTGAAAATCAGCGCTGCAGCACCTTGTTGCAGCATACGCTGAGTCGATGTCCTGTTTGGCATCACAGCACCCATATTTAAATATGTCTAGTTAGATCCGTATATTTTTGTTTTGTTTTATATTTTCGTTTTTAAGTGTTTTTTGTTTTCTTATTTTTATCTCCATTATTTTGGTGTACCTTTATGTAAACGTGTATGTAACAGTATGGGTGAAATGATGCTAAATAAATGTCTGTCTATGTCTATGTCTAAATATATGTCAAAAAATGTATATCTAAAAAATACTCAAAAACTAATAATAATAAAAATAGTAAGGATCCGAATATTTCTGGGGTAAAACGTAAATTAAATGCTGCCTTGAGGTTCAGTAAGGAAGCACCTGCTAGAGCTAAATTCCAATTCATCGGCAAAATAGGTGGGCGACTTGCGAGACGTGCTTCTGGGAGTCGTGCTTTCCGGTCGCTTGCTAAAGCTGCGTAGGGAACTTTTGCCAGTCGTCGTTACCACCACTGCGAAAGACCGGTGGTGACTTGGCCCATAGTGCAAAAGAGAAAGCCGATCTACTAGGCAGTCAATTTGCCTCTAACTCGAATATAAACGACAAAGGCGCTGTACCACGTACTATACCATGGTGCGGTAATACTATGTCCAAAATCTCCATAATACAGCGGGAGGTCCGGCGGGCGTTGCTTTCTCTAGACGTTCATAAGTCGAGTGGAGCAGACGGTATACCTACCAGCAGTTGTGCTTAAACAGTGTGCTCCTGTGTTATGTCCTGTACTCACGAGCCTCTTCGCGCTTTCGTATCACACTAGGCAATTTCCGTCTTCATGGAAAACTGCGAATGTGCACCCGGTGCCCAAAAAGGGTAGTGTATCTCATATTTTTGGTATATATGTTGATATTTTTGCAGCATAGAAAAATTTAATTTGTATAGAGTAACTGTCAGTTATTAGATAGTAAAGTGTGGTTATGTCCGTACAGTGACGTGCAATATTGTGTCTGCACTTGTCGTGTTGCAGAAGCGGGAGCGCGGACGCATGCGCGTGCATCACATCAATAACGTTAACACGGCGCTGCACGTGCTCGAGACGAACGGCGTGAAGCTCGTCAACATCAGCAGCGGTGATCTCGTCGACGGGAACCCTAAGCTCATACTAGGTAACCATAAACAACTACAACACTCTCACACACTATTTTTATTAAAACACAATTTATAATAAATGTAAATTTTTAATTTACATTTCTATGTATATATCAGTGGCTTTGTCTCTCTACATGGCGGTTAACGTCAGCCTACTTTTCAGAAATATCAAAACCACGTACTAACTACAGAGCAGTCCAAGTATGTAGCGCCATATTGAAAGGTGTCAACTTACAACTTACAACATTCACCTAAGGTCAGAAAGTCAAAAAAGTTTGTTGCTCTGTACTTTGCTACAGAGGAGCTATCTGCAATAAGTTAACTCTCGACCAAAAGGTCGAAAGCGCCATATAATATAAGTCTTTGATGGGGCGTGTTGTTCAACGTAGTTTAAAGCCATTACCCTGTCTCTTTCACTCACACGCGTTTAGTGATATTGGTAAAGGTAGGCTAAAAAAAATTCAGCATACTTTTTTTTGCTCTTTCTAATGAATGCATTTTTACTGTTTGTTCTGTCTGTCGCCTACATGTAATTGATAGATAAGATTGCAAAATTAAAAATCAAAATATATTCAAAGTTCAATAACAAAGTGTGTAAACGTTTTTATTAAGTGTACTTATGTGTTATTTAGAATAGCATGAATTTAGTGCTCCCATTATCACTTTTTGTAAGT
The DNA here is from genome assembly GCA_946406115.1 of Apoda limacodes. Taxonomy (NCBI): domain Eukaryota; kingdom Metazoa; phylum Arthropoda; class Insecta; order Lepidoptera; family Limacodidae; genus Apoda; species Apoda limacodes. The sequence goes on along the minus strand of OX291560.1, from coordinate 23,800,316 downwards.
GCTTTCGATTTAGTAGATATTTTTGTCAGGTTATGTTTATTTTACTGTTTGATTAGCTTTCATTTGTCATAATGGCTTTATATCATTTAGAGTGCTGTTTAACTGACTACTTGCAAGCTCACGAAACTTCATTTTCCAAACTAAGTTTTGAGAACTAAAAACATATAATTTTTTTGACCGGCTTACCCTTGTCATGATTACCGCCTATCGTGGCTGCTCGCATCAGACGTGCCGTTACCTATCGTGGCTGCTCGCATCAGACGTGCCGTTACCTATCGTGGCTGCTCGCATCAGACGTGCCGTTACCTATCGTGGCTGCTCGCATCAGACGTGCCGTTACCTATAAAATGTCTGTATATTATCAAGTATAACTGGACATCCTTGAAGAAGGGAAGGAGGATGATTGTTATTGCTTTATTATGATAAATTAAACAAAAAACCTATTTATCCGATGTTCAAAAGCAGAAACGACAAAGGATTTTATCGCATTTTAATTAAAAGATACTTGAAATCTAATGAGGAAAATTTTTACCTATTAAATAAGAAACAATTCAATTTCGTTCTATTTTTGATTTACGAAGATAAAAACCTAAAACATGCAAACAAGTAATATGCTCAGAAGAAAAGTTATTCTGACGCTACGGTAAGTATTTTAAATTAGCACTAGTATTATCATTAACAAACAAAGTAGCCTGCATGCTCTGCATCTCTGAGAGCTGAGAAAGATTAGCTGGTTCTGCCTGATATTAGGGTGTAACATTTATAGAGGAATATACAGCGACTGTACCAACAAGTTTTTGTTGGTGCAGTTAGACAGCTGTTGCCATTGGAACCACTTAGTGAGTCTCTTTTTCAAGAGAGGTAGGGCACTACAAGTACTCGCTCGAATAAGCTGCCCCAACAAATAAAGCGGGGCATAGCAAGTACTTGCTCGAATGAGGGGCCCGAACTAGGGAAGTACCTCCACCTTACAGAAAACCGCGGACACAATAACACTAACATTAGTAGTGCTGTGTTCCTGGCGGTGAGTAAGGTTGCCAGAGCTCTCTTTGAGGATTTGCTGCGCGGACAGCGGAGGACCGGCGGTGCTTATCACTGTCATTGCTCGGCGTAGACGCGGCGTGCTGGTTCGGCGGTCAGGGAGACCTGATGAAACGGCTGACCGCTGGCCGCCCGCAGGTTGAACGGGTTCCCGAACCCAGGGATCACTTAATCTCCGGCCTGGGAGGCTGATCCGGAGAAGGAGACCGGAGGACCCGTTTACTACAACAGAAGGGGATCAGGGGCCCTTCCGCCCGCCGTGCCAGCAACCGTATCATCTGTGTTGAGCTTCGGCAGTCTTAGTACCGCACCTTTTTGTCTTCTAAGCTGTCTGTGCAGTGAATCCTCATCCCTAGTCTAATTAACTTCATATAAAATGGCCAGAAATAGAAAAAGGAAAAGAGTTTTTACAGCGGCTACTCCATCCAGATACAATGTGGATTTTTGCAATATCAGGGGTATTCACGTAAATCTTAATGCAGTCCATTATCACCTCGAGACTGCGCAACCGACCATCCTCTTTCTAACGGAGACGCAGATATCCTGCCCGGCCGACACATCATACCTTCATTATCCCGGCTACAAACTCGAGCACAATTTTTTGAGTCGTGCCGGTGTATGTATGTTCGTCCGGGAGAATATCTGCTGTCTAACTGGCTAACCTTGAACACAGGGACCTGTCGATATTGTGGGTGAGCGTAGATCACGGCGGCCATACTCTTATCTATGCGTGCCTATACAGGTCTCATAGCGGTGACACGGACGTAACTCGACTCTTCACGCACCTGAGTTTGACGACTGACAAAAATCTAGAGCAATATTCCACAGCAGAACTAGTTATTTTGGGAGACTTTAACGCCCACCATCGCGAGTGGCTCAGTTCTCGAACCAATAACTATGCAGGGATATCTGCTTATGAATTTGCTCTGACCTATGGATTCTCTCAGCTGGTACTTTCTCCAACGAGAATACCAGATATAGCGGACCATACGAGCTCCTAACTGGACCTTTTGCTGACTACACGTCCGGACGGATACTCCGTCTCAGTGGATGCGCATCTTGGCTCCTCGGACCACTGTCTCGTTCGGACTCAAATGTCATGAACACAACCCGATCCTTCTGGGCAAACTAATTGGCGCCGTGTGTGGCACTATAAGTCGGCAGACTGGGACGGATTGCGAGAATTTTATGCATTGTACCCGTGGAGGCAGCTCTGCTTTAGCTCAGATGATGCTGACGTCTGCGCAGCCGCAGTCACTGAGACAATCCTCGCTGGTATGGAATGTTTCATTCCTAACCTGCGAGTAGCTGCCGGCGTCAAAAAACGACCGTGGTTTAATAGGTCTTGCAGAGAGGCTAAAATTCTTAAGTAAACTGCGTATGAGCCTTGGACCACGGCTCGTAATAATAAGGATCCGAATATTTCTGAGTTAAAACGCCAATTAAATGCTGCCTCGAGGTTCAGTAAGAAAGCAACTGCCAGAGAAAAATTCAAATTCATCGGCAAAATAGGTGGGCGACTTGCGAGCTATCCTTCTGGGAGCCGTGCTTTCTGGTCGCTTGCTTATGCTGCCGAGGGGAACTTCTGCCAGTCGTCGTTACCACCACTGCGAAAGACCGATGGTGACTTGGCCCATAATGCAAAAGAGAAAGCCGATCTATTGGGCAGTCTCTTTGCCTCCAACTCGAATATGAACGACGAAGGCGCTGTACCACCTACTTTACCGTGGTGCGGTAAGACCATGCCGGAAATCTCTATAACTCAGCGAGAGGTCCGGCGGGCGTTGTTTTCCCTAGACGTTCATAAGTCGAGTGGGCCAGACGGCATACTAGCAGTGGTGCTTAAGCAGTGTCCTCTTGAGTTATGCCCTGTACTCACGTGCCTCTTCGCGCTTTCCTACCACACTAGGCAATTTCCGTCTTCATGGAAGACTGCGAATGTGCACCCGGTGCCCAAAAAGGGCGATAGATCAGATCCATCGATTTACAGGCCTATCGCTATTACCTCTCTCCTCTCCAAGGTGATGGAGCGTGTGATCAACACACAGCTTTTGAGATACCTAGAAAAATACGACCTGATCAGCGACCGTCAATATGGCTTTCGCCACCGTCGCTCCATTGGTGACCTTCTAGTGTATCTCACACACCGATGGTCACTAGCCATTGAGAGTCAGGGGGAGGCATTGGCATGTAGCCTAGACATAGCGAAGGCGTTCGATCGGGTCTGGCACTGGGGTCTTCTATCGAAGTTGCCATCTTACGGTGTGCCCGAGGGTTTGTGCAAATGGGTGGCTAGCTTTTAGCCGTAGTTGACGGTAGTTGCTCTGATAGCATGGACATTAATGCTGGTGTCCCGCAAGGCTTTGTGCTGTCTCCTACGCTGTTTCTACTGCACATTAATGATATGTTGGAGATCAACAACATACATTGCTATGCAGATGACAGTACTGGAGACGCTTATTACACGGGCCGTCCAAGCATCCCTCGTTCTGTTGTGGAGGAAAAACGTGAAGAACTTGTGTCTCTAATCGAGATCGGTCTGTCCAAGGTCTCTGACTGGGGACGGGAAAACTTGGTCCGATTCAACCTTTCAAAGACACAAGTCTGCGCGTTCACCGCTAAGAAAACCTCATTCACTGTAGTCCCATAATTCCAGAACACTCCCCTCTCCATCTCATAGAGCATTAGGATCCTTGGTGTTCACATCTCCAGCAATGTTCAGTTCCGAGATCACTTTCTAGACAAGGTTAAGCTGGCGTCCAAAAAACTTGGTGAACTCAACAGAGCGAAGCGGTACTTCACGTTGGAGCAAAGGTTGCTACTTTACAAGTCGCAAGTCTGGCCCCATATGGAGTACTGCTGCCATCTCTGGGCGGGTGCACCCGGATACCAGCTTGGCCCTTTTGACTCGGTTCAACGACCGGCTGTGAGAATTGTCGACGATCCCAAACTCACTTGCGAGCCCCTAAGTCTGAGGAGAGACTTTGCCTCCCTGTGTGTGATCTACCGCTTGTACAATGGGTTGTGTTGTGAGGAATTGTTCGAAATGATGCCCACGGCTACTTTTTACCATCGCACCGCTCGCCATCGGCAGGGAATTCATTCTCACACTTTAGAACCGAAATGGTCGCGTACAGTGCGGTTTCAGAGAAACTTCCTCCCGCCAACGCTTAGGTTGTGGATTGAGCTCCCTGCCAAGGTTTTTTCTAAGGACTACAGTATGGGGTTCTTCAAAAAAGAAGTTTTTAGATTTCTGAAGGGTCGGCAACGCGCGAGTGATGCCCTTGGTGTTGCAAGCGTTCATAGGCTACGGTGACCGCTTACCATCAGGCGGACCGTAGGCTTGTTTGCTTAGTGGTATAAAAAAAAATCGTACATCGCAGCAGCACTACCTGAACGTGGTTCTGATGTCGACGATAAGGAAAAGGAAAAGATGGTTCCAGAAGATGAGTCAATAGCAAGCTTCTTGTATTTGGCTAAAACCCCTCAATAACTTCCTTAATAGCTTTTATTTGGATATTGAGAACAGTATTGACTTGCTTTGTTTACAAAGCAAAATCTATTTCATCTACTTCATCCACACTGTTTTTAGAAGACGATATGTTTTGTATTAATTGACTTTTGCCTTGACTTATCTCGAATTCGTAGGTAATCTATTATGTTATCTGGTGTTTGCCTAGCCCGCTTAGCTTTTTTTACCACGCTTTGTGTTGGGGTCTCAAAATTGCCTCAGGACATTTGTCGAAGACTCCGCTGTTTCAACAATATTTTTCAGGTGGGTTTCATCAATTGTGTTAGATTCGGAATCTGCCAAAACTAGATTTGGCTCTGGATAGATCACTATTACCAATAGCCCTGGAGAGACTATCATATCTGATGACTCTGGAGAGAATACCACACCTAATGATGTTAAAGGATACTGAGAGTGTTTATCGTTGATTTCAGGCACATTACCAATGCTTGTTCTTTCCTGGAGAACTGTTTGTAGAAATGATAAAGGTAGGTTGCAAATTTACTAATTAATAGGATGGCTCCTTAATTTTTAATAGACGACGAGGCCTTTCCGCTTGACACTTACATGATAAAGCCTTATTCAAGAAGAACAGCTTTGTTTGATCGTGAAACGGAAATTTTCAACTACAGACTTTTCCGCGCCCGTCGTGTTGTCGAGAATGCCTATGGGCTGCTAAGTCATACTTGAGTGTTTTATACACCGATTGCAGTATCACCAGAAACTTAAAGAGGTGACTTGGCCCATAGTGCTAAAGAGAAAGCCGATCTACTGGGCAGTCTCTTTGTCTTTAACTCGAATATGAAACACGAAGGCGCTGTACCACCTACTATACCGTGGTGCGGTAAGACCATGGTGGAAACCTCCATGACACAGTGGGATGTCCTACGAGCGTTGCTTCCTCTAGACGTTCATAAGTCTAGTGGGCCAGACGGTATACCAGCAGTGGTGCTTAAACAGTGTGCTCCTGAGTTGTGTACACACTAGGCAATTTCCGTCTTCATGAAAGACTGCGAATGTGCAACCAGTGCCCAAAAGGGCTAGAGATCAGATCCATTGAATTACAGGCCTATCGCTTTTACCTTTCTCCTCTGCAAGGTGATAGAGCATGTAATTAACACACAGCTTGGAAGATACTTAGTAAAACACGTCTTGGTCAGCGACCGTCAATATGGCTTTCGCCACGGTCGCTCGCCTGGTGACCTTCCAGTTCACCTCACACACCGATGGGCACTAGCCATTGAGAGTCAGGAGAAGGCATTGGCATGTAGCCTGGACATAGCGAAGGCGTTCGATCGGGTCTGGCATCGGTGTCTTCTATCGAAGTGGCCATCATACGGAGTGACCGAGGGTTTGTGCAAATGGGTGGCTAGCTTTTGGTCCGGCAACCCGGAATCCGGAAAACCCAATACATTGAAGTCTCACAATTTCAGAACAGTCCCTCACCATTTTCAGGAGCATTGGGATCCTTGGTATTGACATCTCCAGCGATGTTCAGTTTCGATATCATTTGCAGGACAAGGTGAAGCTGGCGTCCAAAAAACTTGGTTTATCCAACAGAGGAACTCGGGACAAAGGTTGCTGCTTTACAAGTCGGAATTCCGGCCCCATATGGAACACTGCTGCCATCTCTGGGCGGGTGCACTCGGATACCAGCTTGGCCCTTTTGACTCGATTCAACGACGGGCTGTGAAAATCGTCGACGATCCCAAACTCACAAGACATTGCCTTTGCCTCCCTGTGTGTGTTCTACCTCTTGTATAAGCTATGTTCTCAGGAATTGTTCGAAATGATGCTCACGGATACTTTCTACCATCGCAACGCTCACCATCGGCATGGAATTCATCCTCACACCTTGGAACCTAAATGGTTACGTACAGTGCAGTTTTTCAGAAACTTAGGTTGTGGAACGAGCTCCCTGCCAAGATTTTCTCTGAGGACTACAGTATGGAGTTTTTCAAGAAAGAAGATGATTGAGAATGAGAATGATTTCCCTGCCTATGGCGAGCGGTGCGATGGTAGAAAGTAGCCGTGAGCATCATTAAGAACAATTTCTCAGAACACATCCCATTGTACAAGCGGTAGAACACACACAGGGAGGCAATAATATTTTAACTATAAACATGGGTACACATTTGGTTGACCACAATTTGATGTATGTTCGACTTGTGAAGAAATCGAAGCAAAAAGGTCTTTCGCTTAATGAAAATGCAAAGAGAGTGGCAGTTGCGGAAAAAATTATACATATTAAACGTGCTGAAAAGTTTTGTAATAAACAATAAGAAAATTTGGCCCTGTTTCAGAAAAGAGAAGATGTAAGAGCTATCGTATTTGATTATATGCAGAATCTGCCGCTTTCTAAGATCCTGGTTCAGGAGATGTCTTATTTAAGAAAACTATGGCTTTATGTGTTTTGTGTACATGACTTAAAAACGTATTTAGCGGATTTCTATACTTATCATGAGGGTGAAGCTAAACGGGGCCCGGATGACGTGTGTAGTTTACTGTGAAAAACGATCCATAATATGGATCTCTCCGTGAAAGAACTAGACGTTTTTAGCGATGCTTGCGTTGGACAAAATAGAAATAACACCTTTATAAGATTTTTGCTTACCTTTGTTGCTATGAACCGTTTTGAAAAGATATATCAATACTTTCCTGTTCGTGGATATTCTTTTTTACAATGCGACAGCAATTTTGGGGTAGCTAAAAGGCTTATTAGCCAATGAGTAAAATAGTCTTATTTCGACAGGTAAAAGTAGGGGCTTCTCAGTGATACCTATCACTTTAGAAGAGATTGTTGATTTTAAAAACACATCGCAAAAATTTTATAAGAAAACCGGCAAGTCATTAGATAAAGTAACAATATTTATGATCTCGCAATACAGAAGTTTTGAATACAGTTCAAGTCAAAAAGAGTACTTAGTATGTTTAGAATTCATCGATGGTTTGGTTAAAGCTACATTTTTGCTTTAGAAACCTTCTACAAATCCAGAAATATCAAAATCAAAGGCATATGCAACTAAAATACCCCTTAATGAGAAAAAAATTAATGACGTACTAAAAATAGGATCATTCTCACTAAATCCATTGTCCAGATCCATATAACCCAATATATTCCTGATGAATTTAAAGATTTGTTCGATGTTATTATGACTTGTCCTACGAGAACCTCCGAAACTGCTGAAGTCAACGAATAATAGACAGTTTCAACTTATTTCTTCGACATTTCTAAAAAAATAATATAATTTTCTCATTTTGTTGTCTATTATTTAAATTATCTATACTTATAGTAAATCTGTAGAGACGTCAATTCTGTACATGAAATATATTTTCAAAATAACTATCAGGTGGTGATTAGTGATCGATACTGATGCCAAAAATGCAATCAGTAAAATTTTTGTCTGTCTGTCTGTATGTTCGTTATAGAAACAAAAACTACTCAACGGATTTTAACGAAACTTGGTACAATTATTCTTCATACTCCTGGGCAGGTTATAGTATACTTTTCATCACGCTACGATCAATAGGAGCAGAGCAGTGAAGAGAAATGTTGGGAAAACGGGAGAAGTTACTTCATTTTTTAAGCTTCCGTCGCGTGTGCAGCCTTTATGGTTAAAGCTACACGAAATCATGTATGACGGAAATGTTCACCTTAAAATTATATAAAAAATATCCCACGACAGCATATGTCTATCTTTTATGGTTGACTCACAATAACAGGTGTAACTCCCGATAGCTTAGCAGTTCGGAGCTTTCTGATTATATTTGTCTACTCTTACGTTTATAACACTCTCACTTCTCCCTAATTAAAAAAAGTTAACATTATTACCTATTTAATAAAAAAATAATCATAGAAATCGGTATAGAAACATCAAAGTTATACATGAAATACGCTAATAAGCCATTGCGCGTGAATACTGAATCATGCTAGAAGGATTATTTTTGTGTAACGGTCGCGGCGGGAGGTATAAAAAGTTGATGCGAGTAGACGTTTAGAGCGTTCAACCTTATTGACAGACAATAATTGATATTAACAAACCGTGCTTATCAGCGCGACATTTAGTCTTTAAATAATTTATTTTTAGATTTTCTTTTGTTGTTATTTTATAAAATAGGTATTAGTTATTTTGGTAGTGTTTAAATATTCGTTCAAATTGTTAATAGTTTACAAAACCTCACCGGTCATACCACGGGGAACCCGAGCTGATGAGGTTAGGGTTCGCCTGAAAAGCTGTTATTTGTATCGTATAGTGCAATCCCAACCACATCTTATATCCTCGGCTTATGGGGACGTAACAAATATACTAAATAGGGACAATTCTTGGCTATGCGAAAGATCCATTTAAACTCCTCGCAATGACCAGGCATCAAAGATTAATTACAAAATACTGTCGAATATATAGGGGGAAAGCAAAGTTTATAGTTAAATAAATAGAATGGTCGATGAACAAGAAGCCAATAATTACCCGATAAAATTTTTTAATTCTTTAAATGTACTTCCTTCTCATGAAATTTGTTTAAAAATTGGCATTTCGATTATTCTGCTCGATGATCCGATTATTCAATTTAATACCACCACAACTTTGCAATGGAACTCGGCTAAAAGTAACCCAGTTGCAACAAAATATAATCGAGGCTCAAATTTGAACAGGTTGCGGTGCAGGAGAAACCGTCTTTATTCCCAGAATTCCCATAATACCAAATAATTTTCCATTCCAATTTTCCAAAAAGTACGCAATTCCCATTGGTACTTAAGCCTCATATGAACGTGATCTAAACAATATTACCAATACATTAACTTAATAACACACAAGGAGTTACACGCTGACAGAGTCGCGGGCACAGCTGTTGAATGGATTTTAATGAAACTTTACAATATAGTTTATACATCAGAATAACACGTAGGCTATAATTTATCATTCCACTGCTGAGCACGGGCCCTAACTTCACGCGGGTGAAACCGCGGGCACAGCTAGTTACATAATAAATTAGAAGAAGGAAATAAATCCAAGAAGCTTACATATGTATATCTTTAATATTACTACCGTATTATCAGTCAGTCCTATTAGTAAATAATCAGAATTAATATTCTCTTCATAACATTCATATATCACATGAGCCTAACTATTGAAAACAAAATTTTAAAAGGTTTTTTTTGATTATCTGCATTCCAAATTTTTGGATTAATTGCCTTCTTCCAATTGGTGGTTCAATTAAGAAGTGAGTGAGGATTGGACAAGTTATATAGTATATAAGTTTTTAAATTTTCGCGTTAAATTGTTATATAGGATATATAGATGTCCAGAAAGGGTATCATGCATTTTTTTTAGTAATGGAGTTAAAACGGAGCAGCGGGGAGGGAATCGCGACGTCCGCCATTTTGTGGAGTTGTAGTTACAATGGAGCCGTACCCGGGGACGCGGTACGTTTTTTGCGTACGAGTATATTATTGTAACGGTGATTCAATAGTGACTGCTCAACGTTTGTATCGGAATATTGTACACGCAATGGACCAAGTAGCGATAGTATTAGACAATGAATCCAGATCTTTGAAAATACTGGTGCCATTGCTGTGAAAATTCAAAACATGGGTCCCCCTTGTTCAGCCCGCGACCAGGAAACCATCAAACATGGGCAGGCGTCGATTAGCCGAAATCCGTCTTCATATATCCGAAAGCGAGGCCAAGAACTGAACATCAAAAAATCGTCTTTGCATTTGATTTTAAAGAAAGATTTGAATTTAAAAGCCTATAAAATTCAATTGCTTCAAGAATTAAAGGATACGGTCTACGCTAATCGATTGAATTTTGCATACGAAATGTTTCAGCGGTTCAACAACTTTGAAAGCATAGTGTTCAGTGACGAAGCGAACTTTCACACGAATGGACATGTTAAAAATCAGATTTTTTGGAACTGGCCAGAGGAGAATCAGGGAAGAAATCATGGACGACCTTTGCATAGCTCAAAGGTCGTTGTACGCGCAGCTTTGTCTGCTGAAGGCATAATCGGTCCTTATTTTCATGAAGTAGACGAGACCGACCTCAAACTCAAATCAAACTTTTTTCAAGTAGGTTTTTAAGAACACTATTGAATCGTCAATACAATGTAAACAATGTTAATTTCTGCCAAAAATAGCTGGCAAGAAGGTCCATTTAAAGTTGTAATACAATACTATATATATATATACAATAATTAGCTAAAGAGTATACAATATGGACCAATACAATAGGTAATAAAAAATAAGTAAGTAAGCTACTAAAAACAAAGTCAAACATGTAAATTTTTTTTTTTTTTTTTTTATTTTGCATAGGGGCGCACCATGTGAAGCGTCAAATATCGTTAATCAAGTGAAGGAATTTAGGTATTTAAGAGAATTCCGATATTTAATAGTACTAGTGGCATTAGCGCCATCATAATTATATTTTTGCACAACCATATGTTCAGTCACTTGCTAAAGTTCATGCATAGTGTAAAGGTTAAAATTGCTTGGAGCTATTCTGTGAATCTCACACTCACACATTAACATTATCAGAACTGTCAATAATATTAACCTTAAATCGACGAAATTAGGCTTAGTTTTATTTATACTAAATACTGGAACCATTATCTTTAAACCGTTCTTATTTCTTTTGGTTTCTTAACCTAACAAATTAATTAGGTGTAAACTGCTTGTCGTTCTGCATACGTATTGTTTATTTTGCATGAAATGTTATCTGCCCGGTGGTTGATTTATAAGCGTTGCGACATGGAATGACAAGCCTATGGTTCAAATCCCGCCACTGCTTTTTTGAGTATTTTTGTCAGGAATTACTTTTTTTTAATATTTTGACATCTAGTTCTCTCTGAAAAGGACCAATTGGTATGAGAACTTTTTGTTTTGTTTGCAAGAATTAAAACACATGCAATCTAATAAAAATGGTTTTTATTAAAATTATATATAAATATCTATAAATATCTCTTTTTTCTATATATATATTTCTTATGGTTATAGCTTAAGTATTCGTTTTCGTAATGAAAAGAAAATTGAAACTTAACCATAAGAATAAAAAAAAAACAAGTCACCATTCATTCGGTAACGCTGCTATATTTTGAAAAACAATAAAGTAAAAAAAAAAATGTTATGTCTTAAATATATTGGAATGTAAAATTATATCTGATAATTAAATTAAAATAAAACAAAAATTCTTCAAACACAAATGAAATCTATGGCAGTTTTTAGAAGAAGAAACTAATAGGAATATTGAGAAAAGGATCTCAATATGTTTAATTTTACAAGTTTTACTGTTCAAAAAGATTTAGCAGTTAAGATTAATAACGCTCAATTAAAACGATAGGGAAACAGACGTATATGCGACACGCAGTGGTGGCGGGGGGAGGGAGGATAGGCTCACTCAGGTAGAAAAAAACCGGTTCCGCTGCCTGCTAGCTATATGCTCAAGCACACACAGTACGCTTTGCAGTCCTTCGTATTTGTCGTTGCGATCTGTGTTTCCTGTTTTCAAGTTTATTCTACAACCCCTAGCATTGTTTTACGGATTATACGTTTTTTTGCCCCTGGATTGGATTTATGTTAAAATGGAAAGACCTAACCGCTGTGTTGTGTGTGATAGATCTGTGTTACGGCGCAGGAAACATAGACTTTGTCTATCACTGCTTGAAACAAATAGAGGCCATATGGAATTCTTTTTACAAGAAATAGTGCCGCGAGAGGTAAGTACCTATCTATTTTTTGTTAGATAACCTAATTGTCTTTTTATACTACTTCTCAATGCAACTAATATTTAGCAACAGCCGACTTTTGAATACAACTCATATTCTCATTAACTGTTTTCATGTTGTTAAACAATTATTGTTAATAAAAATATAATTGTCGCACATGAACCCATAACCGTAAACTAAGAACGACAGCCTTTCCTAAAGGTGCATGCTAAAGGGTTTTCACCATAATCCTTTAATAAAAACCGTAAAGGGACATCACAGACAGATACAATTGACGCATCTTTAATTTCTACAACTACTTTGCGTATGTGTAAAACGCCACGTTCTTTTTACCGGTCACATTCGCATTAATGCGGGGTGGTGAAGCCGAGTTTAAACAGGTGCAGGGAGTGACCATACTGTATGAAGTAATATATACTATGCCATGGCACTGTTACCATGTTTTAGTAAAGCCGATTGAGCCACAGACGACCAAATTATACATATACCTACTTATAATATACTGTGTATACTACACTGTTATTATTTTAATATAGTTATCAAAACTTTTTTGTTTTCAGATCGCATTTAATGGCGCTAGATATACTTGCCATTCTTGTTGGCAAAGAGCAGATCGATTCGTACAAACACAACGAGAACCACCTCGAGTAGTACAACCCGATCCACATGTGCCAGACGTTCAAGAAGCAAAAAATCCCGAGATACAATTGCTTTCTGGCCCTTTTAGCCTTGGTGGCCATTCTCGTGCCTCGTACACGGCAAGGCGCTGTATATTTGACAACTGTCGCAATGAACTGGCTCACTCTATACCGAATTATATCATGTTAAATATGTTAAAAAATCATAATTATTATATCCCACCACTAGTTTGTGTTTGTCACCCGCACTTGAGAAATAACGTGTGGGAAGAATTGTTGCTACAAGGGAATCACGACGATTTTAACAGTCATTTTATGCTGGATATAATAAACATATATAAATGGAGCCTAGATAGAAAACAAGATTTTGAAAATCTAGATTGCTTTGATGACGATGAATTCAATTTTTGGACATCTTTGACAAAGATCAATTCATTAATATTTTGGATCAAACCCCATCCTTAAGAGCAAGATCACGTACGCCTAATGGTGGAGAATGGAGAACCTAATGAAAGATTAGCAACATTGTTCAAAATGGGCTTTCGAGAAAAAACTTAAACTAGCTAGGCAATGCTTAACAGAAGATTATGTCCCTCTTCACCTTGGGATAGACCACCTATCAAGAAGAGATGCTATGGCGGGAAAATTAACGATACCAAATACTTTTTTTGGAAATGAAGGTCGTAATGCAGTTGTCGCGTGCGATAGAACTTATATATATTTACAAAAAAGCATGAATTTCTTATTTCAAAGAAAGACATACAGCCTGCATAAGTTTAGAAACCTGCTGAAGCCATTTTTAATTATTTGCGCAGATGGGTACATAATAGATGTTTATGGACCCTATGCTGCTACTACATCCGATGCAACGATTCTCCGCAATCTTCTCTCTAATGAATCTGGGTCCGGCCCTGAATGGTTTTTCTTAAAGTCTTCAAGTCCAATCTTAGCAGAAAAATTATTAAATTTTTTTTTATTTAAATCATTAATTGATTGTGTTTTTAAAAGAGTAACTATCGAGTTTCTTGCCGGATTCTTCTCGGTAGAAATCAACAACATTGTGAACCGGCGGGAAGGTGGGAGGGTTCAAAAAATAATATTTTGTAACTTTGACGATTCAAAAGTGATTGTAAAATCCTTATTTGAATAAACCATTTTGACTTTGACTTTGACTTTGACTTTGACTTTACCAGGAGACGCTTTTGTTTTAGATAGAGGCTTTAGAGATGCCATATCTAGTCTCGAAGAATGTGGATTTGAACCGCACATGCCACCGACAAGAGCACTTGGAGAGCAATTAACAACGACTGAGGCCAATAAATCCCGGTTAATTACAATAGTCTGATGGGTCGTAGAGGCAATAAATGGCAGAATTAAAAGAGATTTTAAAATCTTCCGGCAAAGTTATTTCAATATCACAATGAAGAACATGATAGTTGATTTAAAGATATGTGCGGCTATTATTAATGCTACTCAATCGCCATACAATGATAATGAGCGGTTCTGGAGTACATTGAAATAATTAATGAAAAAATGAATACAGAAAATACTTTGGCCGAATATGTATTAACCAATAATATAAACAGACAAAGGGCGACATTTGAATGGATGGAGGATGGATCCAGAGTTGGCAGATTTTCCCAGAATTACGTATGAAGAGCTTTTCTTGCTTACACTAGGCACATATCATTTAAAGTTGGCCCGGTCGTACTGCCATGAACATTTAAGAGCAAATAACAACTATACGATTGAAGTGTACCGTCATCCTGAGTTAATTAATAATTATACATTAATAAGGGGCCGTAAACAATCACGACATGTGCGGTTGAGACAGTACTATAGTTACATTTTAATAGATCGGACACAAATGGACGCGAAGTATTAAAGGGTTATTATTGCTCCTGCATTCATGGACGCCGCACAGTTGGATGTTGCGCGCACATAGCTAGCATCATATATTATCTCGCGTGGGCGAGACATGAAGATATCAATTTAGCGACAGCTGCATTTTTAGATGATATTATTGTAATAGATTATGATGATTAATAAAGATTTGATGATTTAAACGACAATTGAATTTTTACTTTTCTTTCAATCTATAAGAATTTAAGAAGGTGGATTTACTAAGGTCATTGTCTTACAACTATTAATGATACATAATATTAATATTATTATTTAACTAAACACATTGACATGATAAAACAAAAATTACATGATAAAACAAAAAAAAAAGTTTTTTAAATATTTTCGAAGATACCTCAATATTCCCTAGACCCACAATAATGCGCTTTAAGAAGGTACAACTATACATTTCAGACATTGAAACAAGGTATGATTCATCTTTGTCCGCCATGGGTAATTAGTCCATAGTAAAGGTCCCAATGTCATTTAAGGGGGGCTCCGATACAACAAACGTGATTTTTTTGCCGTTTTTATAGATAACGGTACGGAACTCTTCGTGAGTCCGACTCGCCTATTTAATATAACCTCCATTATTTTCAATTACAGCAAGCAAGCGCCGCCGCATAGATCCGACTATATTAGAACAGATCTGTTCCTCTAATATTGTCCCAAATTTCTACACAGTGAGCCTCTAATGACTCTGTAGTTCTTTCATTTCGCATGTCCCATCTTTGGACCATCAAACCTTATAGGTTTTCTATGGACCAGCCGCAGTCATCCACCCCCACATATTAAGTGATATCTATCCAGATTCCATATTTGGGACAAAATTTTGTTCTGCATAACGGGTTCCATTTCTGCGCCACAAATAAACCCTCCCGTTTTCAGATGATTGAGACGCCTTCTCATCGGTGAATTAGGTGTGCTCCAAGTCAAAATCGAAATACTCCCTTGCAAACAACAATCTATTTTGTTTATGGGTATTAGTTAAATATGGTTTTTTAGCTGACTTTCTATAATGCAATCCTTCAATATGCAGAGCTCGAAGAGCAGTGTGTGTAGATGTATGAAACATGTTCCCAAACACAGCAGTTGGTATTAAACCAATGTTCTCGTATTGTTCCACCATAAATCGTCTGTGATCAATATGCCGCGGGCGTTCACTGCGAGGTCGAGTTGATAAACTCCTCTCCTCTTGGTTGCGCGAGACCCAACGCTTTACGGTAATCCACTAAAAACCAAATAGCCAGACTAAAATAAACATTTTTCAAACTACTAAAATTATATTTTCAATTTTTTTTAGAAATTTATTTACAAAAAAGTGTGGTATTAAAAAATTATGATATAACATTAACATCAAATAAAATACTTACGGTAAAACCAGTCTCATTGCAAATTTGAGATATATTGTAACCCATATTATATAGTTCTATAATACGCATCCTCTCTTGAATATTAATATTGGCCTGCATATTATTTTTAGCAAAGAAATTTAATAAAATCACCAAACAACCTTATCAACACAAGCACCTACAGTAACAAATCCACAACGACAAAAAAATGGCTACGTAAGTAATGAATTGATAGGTAAATAAAAACACCACAACCTTGTCAGCACATACCCCCAGAAGCAAATCGGCAACAAACGACAAAAATAAAATGTCTACCTACGTAGTTTCCGCTTCTAACTTAATAGCTATTAGAAAATTGGTCTATGCTGTTTACCAGAAAAAAATATTCATAATTCGTAAATTGTAACAAAAACAAAAAGAAAGGCATAAGGTGAGATTCGAATCCACAACCTGCATAGCACTGAGTACACGTATCAAGATCTGATACGTCTATCCACTAGGCTACGGATACGATAATTTTCTTAGTAAAATTATTATATACACAATATTAAATGAAACTAATATCAGTCAGGTTCTACAAGACATATTATTACTTTATTTCTTTAAGTGTGTGAGTGACTACGCCTTGCCATTCTATTTTGTTTTGAAACTCTATATGCAGTTTTACAACTGACCGTACATAAATTTTTTTTGGCGGGTAGTTGTAACTATACACATCGCTAATTTAAATTTGTAATATTTTTAAAAACAATAAATTTAATCTTAATTACATTGATTAGTGCCTCCTTCATAACTAGAAGTGTCTGTGTAACTTTTCATGCACTATCTTTAAAATAAACTGCACTTACCTGCCGGCACTTATTGTTTCTTTACAAAATTATATCACAAATATAAATATGACCAGTGTAGCTGATTTGCAAGACACTCAGAAATCCTTTGAGGCCAGCTTATTGAAGCGGATGGCAGATTTTGAAGCCCACCTTCGAGCAGCTACTCAGAGCAGCACTGTGACACAACAGAGCGAAGAGTTTAAAATGTTCAAGGATCACACCTGGGGTATTTTGCAACTTCTAAGACAGCAAATATCAGAAGTTACTCGTTCTCTTGACATTGCAGAAATGAGACATAGAAGAAAATGCCTTCTTGTTAATGGCATCACAGAAAATCCTCAGGAGAATACCAGTAGCACTTTAGCTTCAGTGTTAACAAAAAAATTGGGTATAACGGAGGTGCTACCAACTGCCTTCAAATCATGCCACAGATTGGGAAAAGCGAATGAGGGACATAACCGTCCAATATTGGTCCGCTTTGCTGATCTCTCATTCAAGGCATCAATATGGAAGAAGGAATTATCACTAATTCTAATAAAATTATTAAATTTGGTCAGATTGCAGCTCCAGCATTTTCTAGACATGATTTGGTATATGCTTCGTATAAGATAAAAGATTCAAAATTCAAACCTGAAGAGATAATTGTGCGAAACTTTTCAAGACTGGATTTGGAAGCGTTAAAGAAGGACGCGGATTCCACCGACTGGTCTATTTTGTTGTCGTCTAATAGTGTCGATGAAAAAGTGTTTTTCTTTAATGAAACCATAACGAAATTATACGGCCTACATGCCCCGGTCCGCGCCATTAGAATTAGAAGACCACCAGTCCCTTGGATTAACAGTGAAGTGCGTGAGGCAATGTCACGTAGGGATCGTGCATTTCTAAAATATAAGAAAAATCGAAAAGATAATCTTGTCAATTAAATCAAAGGCAATGGATGTGATGATGTGAGTAGAACCATGATTCTCCACATTTTTGACTTTATCCTTCCTGTTATTACACACATCATCATTTTTATTGTTTACTGGTAATTTTCCTGATGTATGGCGTAAAGCTTTCGTAATTCCACTAACCAAAATTTGCAATCCCGTAACTTTGAATAATTTTAGACCCATCTCTATTTTACCTTTTTTGTCTTAATTACTTGAGGCAGTGGTGCATCAGCAACCATCCAATCACGTATGTAAAAATGAGCTCCTATCCTCTTTTCAGTCGGTTTCGTTCAGGACACAGCACTTGCACCGCGCTGCTAAAAGTAACCGAGGAAATTCGTGACGGTATGGAAAATAAATTAGTTACCATTACTAGTATAGTAATCATTGATTTTTCCAATGCTTTCAATACCGTTGATCATGAAATTTTACTCTTACTCCATCTAAATATTTCTTCCAAAGATTTAAATTTGCGAGGTTGCCAACAAGCTGTTCGTATTAACAGACAGTTTTCTAATTGGTTTAATCTTGATTCCGGCGTACCTCAGGGTGGAATATTATCACCACTTTTATTCTCAATTTTTATCAACTTACTTTCTGTAAATATTAACTGTCCTTACCATTTCTATGCAGATGACTTGCAGTTGAATGTGCAAACCAGAATTAAAGACCTACATTTAGCAGTGGAAAAAATTAATGATGAACTGATTAATATCAATGATTGGTCTGAGCGCTTTGGTACTAAGATTAATGCTAACAAGTGTCAGGCTCTTCTTGTAGGTAGTAGCCGACAATTTGGTAAATGCTTCGCAATTTCCTTCTTTGTTACCAACCTCTGATTAGTGCAAGCGTTAGTATAGCCTCTCCTTGATTATTGTGATGTGTGTTTTCCGGACTTAACCTCTGATGTTTAAAATATACTGGACCGACTTATTAACATCTGTATCCGGTATATCTTCGGTCTACGCAAGTATGACCATATCTCTAATTTTCGCAAACAGCTTAAATGGCTGCCAGTTCGCCAACGCAGGAGTGTTAGGATTCTCTATGTCCTATACTCTATTCTACATGATCCAGACTACTTAAAATCACGATTTCATTTTCTCGGCAAAAACCATGAGCTCTCGCTTCGTTCTTCTCACAACCTTCTTCTTTCTACTCCACAACACCGCTCTGCCTTTGTAATAATATATATTATATAATTATATCTCTTTATATATTATATATTTTACCCATATATATTTTTTAAAATATTTTTTTTTTTTTATTATCAATTACATATTAGTATTTTTGTTCTTTAGTATGTTATAAGTTAATGTAAAATTATTTTACTTCTACTTACCGCCAATAATTTATCTGCTCTAAGGTTGACTGGTAGAGAATGCCGTGTTGCATTAAGTCCGCCATTGTACACTAGTTTGTGCAGTAAGTTTAAATTAATCAATAAATACATATACTTAAAATTATCCATACTATTCATGAATACAATATAATAATAAATATTATAAATGCGAAAGAAAATCTGTCTGTAACCTTTTCACGGTGAAACCATGCAGATAGTTTTGAGTCCCGGAAAAGGACATAAGCTACTTGACATCGACAAGAATTATTCTTTTAGTAATTGAGGAGTTGCCGTTGAAATCCTACACCGATGACCGAATTCTAAGAATACAAAGAAGTTTGCAAGAGCAGACCTGCCTCCACAGCGGCACCCGTTCACATGTATAACACATGAATCAGCCATCGCTTTGCTCAACCATGTTTTAGGGAACGTAACGACCCGACGCACATGCCACTACCGCAGAGACTTTGAGAGAGCATGACACACCCAAGCAACTACAATAAAACTTCGATTGTATTAGTTACAATGTGTGTAGTAAAGGAGCAAAATATAAATCCGGTTCATATTGAGATTTACACACACAAGTTTACATTTATCATTACAGGGAAAACACACGTACTCTGAACTTAAAACTGGTTTATATTAAAACACAGTGTATCAAAAATTGATACTACTAGAAAAATATACATATATGTATAAACTTACATAGGTACAAGTATAATAATATAATAACGTAGATACACGATCTGGTCAGTGACCGTCAATATGGCTTTCGCCACGGTCGCTCGACTGGTGACCTTCTAGTGTATCTCACACACCGATGGGCACTAGCCATTGAGAGTCAGGGGGAGGCATTGGCATGTAGCCTGGACATAGCGAAGGCGTTCGATCGGGTCTGGCACCGCGGTCTTCTATCGAAGTTGCCATCTTACGGAGTGCCCGAGGGTTTGTGCAAATGGGTGGCTAGCTTTTTGTCCGGCAGACGCATACGAACCGTAGTGGACGGTAGTTGCTCTGATAGCATGGACATTAATGCTGGTGTCCCGCAAGGCTCTGTGGTGTATCCTACGCTGTTTCTACTGCATATCAATGACATGTTGGACATGAACAACATACATTGCTATGCAGATGACAGTACTGGAGACGCTTTTTACACGGGTCGTGCAAACATCCCTCGTTCCGTTGTGGAGGAAAACCGCGGAGAACTTGTGTCTCAAATCGAGACCACACTGTCCCAGGTCTCTGACTGGGGACGGGTAAACTTGGTCCTATTCAACCGTACAAAGACAAAAGTCTGCGCGTTTCCCGCTAAGAAAACCATTCTCTGTAGTCCCACAATTCCAGAACACTCTCCTCTCCATCTCCAAGAGCATTGGAATCCTTGGTGTTGACATCTCCAGCGATGTTCAGTTCTGAGATCATTTGCAGGACAAGGTGAAGCTGGCGTCCAAAAATTTTGGTGTACTCAACAGAGCGAAGCAATACTTCACGTCGGGGCAAAGGTTGTTACTTTACAAGTCGCAAGTTCGGCCCCACATGGAGTACTGCTGCCATCTCTGGCCGGGTGCACCCGGATATCAGCTTGGCCCTTTTGACTCGGTTCAACGACGGGCTGTGAGAATTGGCGACGATTCCAAACTCACTTGTGGTATCGAGCCCTTAAGAAGAGACTGTGCCTCCCTGTGTGTGTTCTACCGCTTGTTCAATGGGTTGTGTTCTGAGGAATTGTTCGAAATGATGCCCACGGCTACTTTTTACCATCGCACCGCTCGCCATCGGCAGGGAATTCATTCTCACACTTTAGAACCTAAATGGTCGCGTACAGTGCGGTTTCAGAGAAACTTCCTCCCGCGAACGCTTAAGTTGTGGAATGAGCTCCCTGCCAAGGTATTCTGCAAGGACTACAGTATGGAGTTCTTCAAGAAAGAAGTTATTAGATTTCTGAAGGGTCGGCAACGCGCAAGTGATACCCCTGGTGTTGCAAGCGTCCATAGGCTACGGTGACCGCTTACCATCAGGCGGGCCGTAAGCTTGTTTGCCACCTTAGTGGTATAAAAAAAAATATAGTATTAATAACCCGCTGCAATCCACCATCGGCCGCCCAGCGCCAGAGAGGCTCCAAACACAAGAGGGCGCATTACACAAACGTGCACACATACCCATATGCATTCACATACTCACAGACGTTGTATATCACGAAGTAGCCCAGCTCCCACACGACAGTCCGGCAACAAATTCACACCATTTAACGTACTGTCACCTCGGAAACAAGCCTAAGGGAAGAAGAAGTGACAAGAAACTTCCCGGGTGTACACCTGTTACCATCAATCACGCAGGAACCAAGCCAACCGAATACACAAAATCTATGCAAATATGTGTAAATACACATACATGTACACGTCTATGCGCCACACCCACCCCCATAGAGACCATCACGTACGTTCTCTCAACCAGCGCACATTATTATACATCAGTTAGCCATTACACACTGAGGTGACTTCATCCAACAAAGCATCGAACTTTCGCTTATTTAAAGCCTGCGACGACATGACATTGACTATTTTTGTGACTACCGCCATTAATTAGTAAGCAAGCACCGTTTATAAATATAGTACTATATATAGTATATATATAGTATATATATATATATATATATATAGTATATATATATAGTATATATAATATAGTGCCCTGTTTATAGTGCAATACTACCAATGGCAAAGTTCTCTGCAGACTGATTGACATACTCAAATTTGATCTTGTAGCTCTTAAGGCAGCTACTCTGTGAACCCTTAATGATAGCCATAGGCTGGAAATACTTGACATAGCGCTTTTACAGCACGTAAGCCTAAGTTTCTGTATCTTGCTAGACGGATTTTGCTTTGACATTTTTCCTGTTATTATGTCCCTCTGACTTCTGTCCGACAGAGGCCCTGCAAAAAGGCTGGTACCTCGGACATATTTAAGAAAACCCTTAAAAGCTTATCAGCTTACAGCAACTATATCGCATCTTCTCTCTCATCATCTCTCGACAAATTAAATTGTTGTGGCCATCGAATCTCTTGGGGACTGGCCCCCAAGCTAAGCTACTATCAGGGAGTGCTCTAAACAAGCGTTCGCCGGTGCCCAAGGACATAGAGTTACTAATAAGCGAGCGTAACGCTGCACGACGACAACGTAACAATTGTCCCTCTGCCGAGGACTAGACTCTTTTTGCAAAAGTGTCAAAGAGGCTACAGGTGTACTTTGTCAAAGCAGTCACGCAAACGTGATGGAAGGGATCTAGCCCGGCCTTCAGGCTGTAAAGCTTTTGAAGTCGACACGCCCCTCGTTTTGATGTCTTCGTTGCGAGCTTGTTTGCTTTGCTTTCGCGGTTGCATCGTTGGAAGTATTTCACGGACCCAACGACTCCAAAAATGATCTGCCAGTCTTAATGCTTTCTTCCGGTCTGAACGGCGAACAAGGTCAGAGTCATCCTAAACAGTTGGAAGTATTTGATTGGAGGAAAAGCCAATAAGTTAATGGAATGGTGTAAGAATCTCTTCATCGTTGGGATCCGCAGAAACGTGGGCGAGTGGGCGAGAATTCACGATAGCTGCAGCTTCTGCCAGTAATGTTGTTAGTATATCTTCTTTTGGTGCTTGTTCATGAAGTGTTGCATTAAGGGCTACTTTTACTGTGCGCACTAATCGCTCCCAACAACCACCAAAAAATGGAGCTGCAGCAGGTATAAAACTCCATCCTTGATGCATTTGTTGGCGGCAAAATCTTGGACATTTGTGGTGTAAAATTCTTTTAACAGACAGTTGGCTCCCACAAATGCTGTACCATTATCAGAAAAA
The DNA here is from genome assembly GCA_946406115.1 of Apoda limacodes. Lineage (NCBI taxonomy): Eukaryota > Metazoa > Arthropoda > Insecta > Lepidoptera > Limacodidae > Apoda > Apoda limacodes. Next base: position 23,777,204 of record OX291560.1, on the reverse strand, counting down.
ATTGAATTTGGAGAACCTCTTCTGGCGATAAATCTGCGCAAACTCATAATGGCGAAATCAGCAGAAAGGTTGTGTACTATCTCAAGATGAATTGCCCTGGATGTCATGCACGTATAAAGGGCCACGTAACGTTTCTCAAAAAAAATAGTCGAGGCCAGTATAGGTAAAAGGTTGACGATGATAAGCAAGTCTATGAGCGGGAAGATCACCAGTAGCGGGATTTAAAGGTTTTGCTTTGCGGATTTGACAGTACAAACAATGATTAGCTACACTTCTTACTGTGTCTCTCTAATGTAAAAGCCAATATTTTTGTCGTAATTCATTGACCACTAATTCGTTGTTCGCATGACCAGCTTTTCTGTGGTAATATAAAACCAACAAACGAGCAACCGGGTGTCGACCATCTAATAAAACTGGAGTTTTGACATCTTCTCCTACACCATCAACAGTTTTAATTCGACCAGCTAACCGCAACAACTTGTCCGCTCCTAATACAGGTGACAGTTTTATAAGGCAACTTTTTTTTGATATCGGCTTGGATTCTATCACACTCTGGAACTCTGGTAGAAAACTGTCCAATTGCATTTGTTGCAGTACATGAATCTCTGCTGTTTTGATCAAGTCCGCTGTTAGGGGTTTTAGAGTAGTGGACGCTACAGATTTTTGTACAGAAAGATGAGAACCTTTTTTAATTTTCGACTTTGGATGTGAATTTGGAAGTGCCAAATAATTGCCAAAGATTTCAACAGCTTGATGAACGCGAGCCGTAGCACGAAATAATCGCAACCAGTCACTACAGTTAGTGAATTTTGCGGTTACGGGTGTCATCAAATTTTCTGACGAAATAGAAAGAAGTCAGTTCAGTTTGTTTAGATTTTAATTCTTCACGAACTGGTGCGATTTCAACTGGCTCCCAAGGCCAGTTGTCCATTGTTTTATAAAGAAATCGTGGACCGTTGAACCACCTGTGCGATGAATCCAAGTTAATTTCACGGATTCTTGTGGCATCGTCAGCCACATTTAAGTCTGTCGGTAGGCTTAAATGTGCGCGCATTGCTACGCAACCAACCAAGGACAATCATGGAGTCAGTCCAAAAAAAAGTGCGAATAGGCTTTTTGGTGTGACTGTCCTTGATGGTGAGAGCAAGTCGGGACGCTATCAGAGCTGCCTGATTTCAAGGGTGATACCCTAGCTTTACTTGAGATGAGAGCGAGCCTGACGGAACCGTTCTCATACAAAAGGCGCCAATAGGCACCACACGAGTACGCAAGCCCGCTAGCATCTGCAAACATATGAAGCTCTCTATAAAGCGGTTCTGAGTTTCCACTTTTTGCGTACCAACGTGGTATTTTAATACAAGACACCATATCTAATTCCCGGAACCAGTTATACCACTTTGATGCTTCTGCAGGTGGAAATTCCGAATCCCAGTGGGTATTAGATCTCCACGACTCTTGAAATAAAATACGTCCTTTAATAACAACAGGTCCGAGTAAGCCTAACGGATCATATACTCGCATCAAATGTGAAAGAACTTTTCGGTTAGTTAATTTGTTTAGTGACATTTCTTTTACACCTGTTCTAAAGCCTAGAATATCTGTTATGGGATCCCAAGCTATATCTAAAACCCTTACGCTATTTTGATTGTTCCCTAAATCGACTCCTGTCGGTTGACTCGCACGTAAGTCAGTCGGTACAAGTTTTAACGCTGTCTGGTCGTTTGAAATCCACCCTCGTATTTCAAAACATGCGGCCTTGTGAACAGTAATTATATCGGATGCCACTTGAGCTGCTTCGTCAACATTATCATGCGAGCCCAAATAGTCATCCATATAATGATTGTATAAAATGGCGTCCACTGCCTTTGGATAAAGGGTTATGTTATCTTTTGCGTTCAAATTTTAAATATACTGAGCGATAAAGGCGAACAACATGCTCCAAAAATGACAGTTGTCATTCTGAACTCCCTACTTGTTATTCTCTTAATATTTTTTGAGTCGGAGTCGTCTCTCCAGAGGTATCTAAGAGCGTCTCTGTCTTGCTCTCTAATGTTTATTTGAAGGAACATCTGTTTTATGTCAGAGGCTAATGCAATACGACCTTCCCTAAAACGGAAAAGAATGCCAAGCAGAGACTGAAGTAAGTTAGGACCAGAGTGTAGTATAGTGTTTAGACTGACACCCTCATTCCTAGCTTCAGCGTCATGAACAACGCGTAATTTATGTTTTTGAGGGTGATAAACTCCGAAATGAGGCAAATACCACCTTATGGCCTCAGAATTTGTAATATCTTTGTTTTTGTAACAACCATAATACGAGGAAATATCGCATTCTTCGGCAAAACCTTCATCTATCATATTAGTTATGAATTTATTGCAGGCATTTGAGAACTCAGGATCTCGTTTTATGCGACTTTCTAAGTTTAAATAACGTGACAATGCCTGAGGATAACTATTAGGGACAAGTTTAATGTCTTCACACCAAGGCATGCCCACTTCAAAACCAGTCATTGCTCCAGCATTTTTTATTAAAAAAATATCGTTTACGTTTTTGCCCTTAATATGGAAATCGACGTAAGAAACTGTGGTATTTTTTAAGACCACCTATGCCATTGACAGTAATAGTCTGCAGTGGCCCCGATGCACCGATACCAGCACGCGTATGATCTCTTCAGGTTCTTCCGCCGCGATCAGCAGTGAAGCGACAGCGTCATGTAGCGCCTGTTGCAATCGTGCGACGTTTTCTAGGTTAGAAAAAGAACCGTTAGTGGTATCAAAAATACGTTTGAATTGCAACCATTGTTGCATGTTTCCATAAAACGGAAATAGTTCAGGTTTTTGGGTTTCTCCTGAGCGGAGGGGAAACTCAATAAACTCGCCTCCGCTGCAGCAGCTGTATCGGCTACTGTCTTCATTAACAAACAAGAATTATGATTTAATTTGCCCAGTTCCGGCGATAAGAGTGAAGATACAAAGCTCTCCACCTCGGAGGTTTTGGAGGCAATTGACCTTTGTGGTGTATGCTTAGAAATAATAACGGGAGATACAGTACCACTGGTAGCCGTCGGTAATGATACCTGACGACTGGGCGGTGCGACATCACATCGATCGCACTCTACTAAATAAGATGCTCTGTTATTATTGTCAGCTACGCTAAAAGAGTGATTTTTATTTTGAACCCTCCTTTTTGTCCTAGATACGCTTACCCGACTGTGAGTAGAACTTTTTTGACTGCTGGTAGCGCGTGATTTGGCTTCGGCGTCGATAGCTGCCAACTCCGCCAGCAGCTCGTGCTCTTTCATTTTTCTCCGCATCTCGGCAAAATGACAATCGCGTTCTGATTCGCGCTCCATACGCTCCTGTTCCTGCTCAAGTTGACGGCGTAAAAGGAGGGCTTCAGCAGCAGCTTTTCGAGCTTTTACTGTGGCCGAAAACCGAGATGACTTGGTAGCGAGTGATCGTGAGCTACTGTTGCAGGCGGCGGCGTCCTGTTCCGAGGGAAGTAGAGCGGGCACATTTTTTGCTTGAAGCGGTTGTACAATTTTCGAAACGGAAGAACTCTGCATGTTTGTCAATGACATTATTCTACTTTTACTTCTAGTTTACATTAATTGGAATAACAACTATAGTGAACAATGATATAACACTATGTTGATTATAGTTGGGTTTTAATATCTAGAAGAATAATAGCGAGTAAAATACAATTTATATCCTTTCATCAAGTAAGGCAAATCAAAAATGAATACTGACATGACAAAAAAAAAGAAGAAAATAGTTATAAGTAAGGTATAGAAACTAAACAGTATTTACTCTTACATACAACTTTAAAAAAAGAGGTTGTAACAGGATTAAGACATTTTTTAAATATACTGGGGGAATTAAGTTAAAATCCAATTTTGTTAAGAGACGTGAGCTGCCAACAATTATTACTTGAGTTTTAGCGGGATTTATTTTCAGACCGTAGGACTCACTCCAATCATTATACGACTCAGATCATAATTTATGTCAGCAATAGCTTGAGGCAGATATTCAATTGTGGATTGATTATATATATGGAGATCGTCTGCATAAAGATGGTAGAGAGAAGAAATATGGGAAGTAATAGAATTTATGAATATTGCAAAAAGTAAAGGAGAAAGCACGCCACCCTGTGGGACGCCAGCGAAAGTTTCACACCAGGTAGATTTTACCTTAATGCGCTGCCGAAGACCACAGAGATAACTGCGAAACCAGTCAATAGCAGTTGGAGATATGTTAAGTGAACCTAAAGTGCCCACTAGAACATCAAGATCAACATCAAGTAAACAGAAACAAAATTGTATGCTGCTAAAATATAAAAAAAAAATTTCAATGTCGGATTACAGCTAAAGTATCGGAGATACATAAATAATATATCGTAGCTTTTTTATAGGAAATTTAATAAGTTACAGTTTTTGTAATTTTATCGTATTAATAATAATTGCCGAGATATAAGCAAAATCTAAAAAAGGGTACCTTTTTCCAAGACGGCAGCGCGATCGCAACAGGTATCGATGGGGACTTTTAGTATGTTTAATAGGAATTTGTAATAAACATGTACACAAAAATTTGAAACCAAATCTACCAATCAATGTTTTTTCATTATCTCATTTGATTGCACAATTATAACAAACAAAAAAGCGAGGTTCTTTACATTGTTTAAGGGAATGAGTGTTTGTCCTACACCTACACCTAACACAGTAAGGATTATTAGCCGCGGCAGAAACTGTAGCATCAGGTAAGGTACTATTTTGGATATATATCTTGGTGCTTCAGTTTTAATCTTAGAATTGTTACGTTTAAAATCTTTGCTACTAGGTGCTTTAGTTTTAAACTTAGATTAATTATGTTTAAAATTGTTGCTACTAGGTGCTTCAGTTTTAAACTTAGAATCATTATGTTTAAAATCTTTGCTACTAGACATATTAGTCATTTTTTGCAGTGATAACTTATTTAGCGGCGCTGTGCACTTTTTTTGTGATGGGTGAAAAATGATAAACTCGCGCAGGCTGATCGAAAATTTGTAAGACGTAAGACGGAAACCACGCCACGCCTATTATAATTTTGAAGTGAAAACGTCTTTACCGGCTTTGTGCACTTTTTTTGTGATGGGTAAAAAATGTTAATCTCTAAAGGACGAATAAAGAGTAGGAGGAAATTTTGTTGATGAAAAGATGAAAGTGCGGATTACACACGTTAAAATGTTATATCCAGGTTGTCTGTTTTCACCTCTGCCGGCAACAACCCGTTTTTTTTAAATTGTAGTTATTTTTGTAGTAAGTAGGATGTTTGTAGTTTTACATTTTAAATTAAGATTACTTTAGGTTCTTGTGGTTTCTGGTTACTTGACTTTCAGACATGTAACTTAGTGGTTGCATCAAAATGTATGTAATGTATTTTTTACGTTACTTAACATTTACATACAAAGCAAAAAGCCTGTTTTATGATGAAATTATAGCACAGTAAAGTGACATGCAAATTTGATGAAAAAGCTAATAAATCTTAAACATGTGGTCTGTATATGTCTACTAGTATAACAAACACTTTAAAGAAATACTCACCCAAAAACCGGTCACTATTGGCTATGCTGACGTTTTGTTATTCCGATATCTCTCAGGAACTTTTGCAAAAATTGGGTCGCCTGCAAAATAACTGCATCCGCTTCGTTTTCAGCTTACGCAAATACGACCACGTTGCTCATTACCGTTTACAGCTTAAGTGGCTACCTATTGAACATCGACAAAATGTTAGGTTACTATGCACTCTGTTCTCCATATTATGCGATCTACGTACTCGTTCATATCTGAAGTGTAACTTGAGCGATTCACATAAAATTAATCTCCGCTCGTCTAACAATTAACGCTTAAAAGTCCCTCGTCATCGTACTAATTACCTTTCAAATTCATATACTCTACATCTTTGGAATTCGCTTCCTGACGACATTAAAAAGGCTTCTAACAAAACTTATTTAAAAGTTTAGTCCGAAAACATTTTAGCGAAATATGATTTGCTGTCCTGTCTTGGTTAATATTATTGGTATCGTTTTGCGATATATTGATATTATTGATAAATTTGTGTTACAATTCTATGACTAATATGTGTAAATGTATACTTATATGTTTTTATGTTAATTGTTTATTATATAATTTTATTATATTTCATGAATCGGCCTTTCCAATGTTGCACCACCATTTGTTTCTTATTTTTTACCCATGTTTGACTGGCAGAAACTGCCCTTTGGCATTAAGTTCACCATGCAATAAAGATTGTTAACGTCATCGTGTTGACCGGTTTCATTGTATCGTCGATACAGTAATCTGCTAATGAAGATAATGAGCTTGTCCTAGTTCATTTTTGTACAGTTGGCGACGAATCAACCTTAATGGACTTTGAACCCAAGGCGCAACGCAGCGAAAAAGTCGCGAAAGAGAGACAATCGTAATTTTTTATTAAGTCTCACACTGGCTGGTCTCTGCCCACTGCAGCGTACTGTAAGGGTAATAAGGAACCCTATTACTAAGGCTCCGCTGTCCGTCCGTCTGTCACCAGACTGTATCTCATGAACCGTCATAGTTAGCTAGTTGAAATTTTCAGTGAAGATGTATTTCTGTTACCGCTATAACAACAAAAAATAGAATAAAATAAATATTTAAGGGGCCTCCCATACAACAATTTATAATTATTAATTTTAATAATATTTATAATAATTTTTTTGCTCGCTTTTAAAAAAATATCAACTACGGAAGTTAAGTCACCATGTATGCAGCTGAGAGAAAAAATAAAAAAAAAAAATTTAACTCGCTCGCAGCCAGTTGGTAGTGTGGCCAGCTGCTGTGTAAAGGGTGTGGGTGGGTTTGATTTTTTTTTTTTTAATAGCACTAAGGTGGCAAACAAGCCTACGGTTCGCCTGATGGTAAGCGGTCACCGTAGCCTATGGACGCTTGCAACACCAAGGGCATCACTCGCGCGTTGCCGTCCCTTCAGAAATCTATTAACTTCTTTTTTGAAGAATCTCATACTGTAGTCCTTAGAGAAAACCTTGGCAGGGAGCTCATTCCACAACCTAAGCGTTCGCGGGAGGAAGTTTCTCTGAAACCGCACTGTACGCGACCATTTCGGTTCTAAAGTGTGAGAATGAATTCCCTGCCGATGGCGAGCGGTGCGATGGTAGAAAGTAGCCGTGGGCATCATTTCGAACAATTCCTCAGAACACAACCCATTGTACAAGCGGTAGAACACACACACTGGACAAAAATTTATGATATAATATAAATATTTGTGTTTGTCCTGAGTCTGCATGTATTTAAGTATGAAGCTTCTGCTAAATTTCGTTATCGGCGTAGGTTCTTACGGCAAATCCTCAATTATAGAAAAGAAAACAAACAATTAAATCTTTCCTCCTTAATGACATAATAAACTCGTGTCTGTGAAACCATGGAAATACACACAAAATTTAAACCCAATTGTTCAAGCCGTTTAGTAGTTTACATACCGACAGCAGCGCCACCTACCGGGTTCAATTGTATTTTTAAATCATCCAGGAAACCATCAAAATACTCATATAAACTTTCAACCCAATCGGTTCAGCCGTTTAGAAGTTATGTGAAAAAGATAAGTACGGAAGGACAATTCTTATTCCCCGTTTTCCCGTAGGGGTGAAGCATTTCCCCGCGGTAAAGCCTAGTTCATCAGGGATAATGTCGGTTTCTAATGGTAAAATAATTTTTCAAATTGGTCCAGTAGTTTCGGAGCCTATTCAAAACTAACAAACAAACAAATAATCAAACAATCAAATCTTTCCTTTTTATAATATTATAATACATATTATTCTTTGAACATTCGAACCCAATCACACTTCAACAATGAATTTCACTACCGCCGCGTTTTCGTAATCAGCGACCCCAAAAACCAATACCCATTTTTGATTTTCAGACTTGGTCACAAAATGTCAAAAATCTTTGAACTCTTGTTTACTCTTTTATTGATAGAAAGTAGGTAGGTTGAAAAATACTAAATAGCCATCTGGTTTGGATGAAAAGATGATCCGGTTAAAGCTGTCGGAAGTAGTTGGGCGTGGGCGGTATTTGACCGATCTTTGTAGAAACATATGGGGGGAGGCCGATATTTAGCAGTAGACGTCCCCTGGCTGAGAAGAAGAAGGTTAAAAAATAATGGATTTTCATATAAACTTTGGCCCCCAATTTTAAGCAAGAATAATGATTTCTTAGTTCATCCCTAATATCCTTCTTAACTTATCAGGTGATAAGTAACTAACGCGCCAAAGAAATAAAAAACATACACACTCACACAAACACAAACTTATGTACTTACACTACATTACACCACACCATATCATACCATCTCATACCATATCATACCATACCATACAACACCATAAAACACCATACAACACTTTACAACAAACATGTCATTCTTAGTTTTCAACCGAAAGGCCATGTACCAATTTTCATCCATTTTGATTGAAAAATAGTGGATGGCCATACAAATGTTGCGGTAAGTTTTTATGTCCACAGGAACTCTTGATCAGTATAAAATGTTGTTTATATCCTATTCCGGTCACTTCAACTAACCTTCTGCCAAATTTCAGCTCAATTGCATAATATTTTACCGTGGTTTTATTCCCACGGAAAGTTCCGAATCGGGATAAAAAGCAGTTTCAATCCTTTTCCATATCTTCAACTATCCCTGTGACAAATTACCGTCCAATTAAATCGTTTTTTCCTGCGCTAAGTTTGATTATCGCGATAGGATTTCATTCCTATGGGACCTCTCAATCGGGAAAAAAGCTTTATCCTTCTTCGTTCTTTCAACTATCTCTATGCCAAATTTCATTTGAATCCGATGCAGTGGTGCGACGTGAAAGAGTAACAAAAGTCATATTAAGTTATAATTATTCCCGTAGGAACTTGTGCGTTTTTGATGAAATCTAATTGCACACATAGGTAGGTATAATTTTTACAGGGTTTTGTTTAGAATATAAAACCTTAAATTTAAGATTACATTTCCAATCCGTAGTTAAAATTCTAAGATTTTTTAAATTTTTCTGTCTTAATCGGTCTACGCCTACTTAGTTCCGTTACTCAGAGACGCTAAACAAGCACGACTATCGTAAGTCGCAGTCGCAGTAGCCTCAACCAAAAAAAATTATTCACCGATAAAAAATTGCTCTCTGTTACCTAGATAATGAATCAACCTTAAATATTATAAAGGCGAAAGTTTGTAAATGTGTTTGTATGTTTGTTTCTTCTTCAAGCTCAAACGGCTAGACCAAATTTATTTTAATTTGGTACGGAGGTAGGTGACACCCTGGGTTAAAATATACGCTACTTTTTATCCTGAAAAAATATAGTTTTCGTGGGATGAGCAAGGAATCAGATATGGCTCAATAACTAAATTTAGTGCGGATGGAACCGCAGGCAATAGCTAGTAACGTAATTAAATAACTAAAGTATTATTTATCATTTGCCACTTAAAAAGGGGCACTTTGTTCATCGATAACAGTGAATAAAACGCTCTTTTATTCACTGAGTGAATAAAATGATTTTGAATTTGGAACAAGCAAGAATGATGTGAAAAGATGCATAAAACGCGCTGAAAGTACCTAACTATACTGCTGGCTGACTGGCTAAATTAAAAAAAAACTCCCGCCAATTTTAGTTCTTTTCTATCTGTTACCGTGGTTATTTTATGTAAATTACATATTACATTAATTAAAAGAAAATGAGTTCTTCCAGTGATGAGAAAAATATAGTAATTCCGGAGTCATTTCGTACTGAAGCAGCGTTATTAATACATAATTTGTTGCCGCCAAAATCTCGAGACTACTATTTATTTTTTCACAGTCAATGCTAAAAGTAGAGTACACAACTCGTAAAAAAAAATTTGTTTCTCGATCCTTGTATCCCTCGCTCCGCTCAGGATTCTAATCTAGAAACCTAAACTCTAGCATCTTCCGCTCTCTCGGGATCCAACTTAGTCCCTCGAATTAAATTCCCCCTTTTTTCACTTGTTGCATACTCTACTATTTTACACTAACCTTAATACCTGCACTAGATAATGAAAAACATAATAAAATAAAGAAAGTTTTTTTACACTGACCGGCGTGCATACTTTTGTAACTACCTATAATGGGAACGGTGTTTAAATCCATTACAGTAACCATTGCCGCGCAAGTATGTGTTGTGTGTCACGCAATACCACAACGTACCCACGCGAGCGGCAAACATTTCACAATTCAGAACACACTTTGACACACACACTTACAACACGCGTAACTCGCACGGCTTAGTGACACAGTGGGATGTTTTAAGACTGGTCTTAAGCGATGGCTGTTAGGTAAAGCCTTTAATGAGTTTATGGCCGACAGGGATTGACTATTTACGGATACCTACCTACTTGATATTTGTGGTTATCTTGTATTTTATTTTTTGACATGTCAACTATAAATAAGACTATTATGTGCCATTTTTTATTTTAACTTTTACCTTAGATTAGGTATTTTTCTAACATTTATTATTATTATGATTCTTAATATGAACTATGTTTATTTCTATAAAAATTCTTAAAATTAATACGACATTTGCTATAATAACTATGTTATACCTAAATACTGACTTGTAATATTCAAATATTATGAATAAATGTCTTATGTCTTATAGTAAAAGGCATAAGAAATAATACGAGAAGCTTAAACAGTGGATTTTGTCTGATTTTTTTTTCATATAAAGCCGACATGGTTCAGTAAAATTATTTTTTCTATCGCTTATAGCGCATCTATATAGCTATGCAAATGCAAATAAATACCTACCACTGACTGACCGAGTCATCAATCGCATCATGAGTGTATAAATAAGGTAGTAGATATTTACGTGATATTGAGAAGCAGTGCTCTGGGTATTGAAAAACGGCTCAATTTGATGAGCCGCATTTATAGCCGTATCTTGCTCAACTGTTGTAGCTCGAGCATAAATCTGCCGGTGGTATGGCGACAGGTCTTCCCCTGTTTCCTCGTTCCGGAGGATCCAGTGTCTTATAGTTTTTCTCTGTAAATAGAATGTTTTAAATTTGAGACTTATTTAAAACAGGTGCTAAAAAAGTTAAGTCGATACCTAAAAAAAATTATAAAATGTCATTCATGACACTGCTTTAAAATTATTTTTTTAAATGCCGTTTTTCTTTTATATTTATTATTCTATATTAAGTATTTATTATTGCCTTCTGGATTTTCGATAAAGGAAAACATCGTAAGGAAACCTACCAACGTAGGATACATAAAGAAAAGACTTATGTGAAATCCACAATCCGCACTGGGCTCGCGTGTGGACTATATGGGGAGGCCGTGCCCCACATTGGGAACGTAGGATTGAAATTATTAAGTTACTACTTATGATTCGAGATGGATAGGTTCCTCTAAACATATGTAATTAAGAAAGTAAATTTACTTACTGTTCTTTCAGTTCGCCGCTCAATATCTTATTCTGTAGCCCGCTTCCCGCAGGGCTACAATCTGCTCCCACTGCACTGGGGTGAGCTGAGGTGCCATATTTTTAATTTAAATATGATGCAATAAACAATAGTGCGCGCGCCTAATTGTGTCCACGTCAAGGACAACACTAAATTTTGATTTATTTTATTTTACCTAGATGTTGATTGAGCTCGGTACTTACGCCGCCCCAGCTTTCATTCATATGTTCGCAGATGTAGTTATGGTCAGTCTCGCTCCTACGATTTATCTATAGCGATACGTTTAAGTTATATAGGTATGTTTTCGTGGGTAGCTTGATGTGTCGCCTACTGTACTAGTAATTTTTTTTTGATAAATATTAATAAATAAAATTTATAAATAAATTAATAATAAAATTTATAAATAAAAAAAAATATTTATATTATTTAAGTTTACCTACCCTGTTTTTAATTACCCAGATAATTTAGGAATAATTTAGAAATAGAATGTAGTTTATATAGATTAAGGTAATTAGTATTATTATCTTAGATAAATAAGTTCTTTTAAATTTATTTTAGTTAGTTAGTATTTTATTAAGTAGATACAAGGAATTTATTTGCTTTGTAACGTAAGCGTTACAACAATTTATCCAAAGGACAGAGTCAACGTCAGGAACGTACGAGTATAAACATATCTTTGTGCACAACCCGTGCGGCGTGCGGCCGAGGTACGAGCGGTAACGTCGCAACATGATCTCACATCTCCACGCTGTAAGGGCATATCTCTTATTCAAATCAAATCTTTTTCACAAATAAATGGAAGCTTTCTTTGATCTAGATTTAATAAACAAAACTAGACTGCTTTTACTAGTTGTGTTGTTTTGCATCAATATTGTCAAACTGTAACCTTACTGTCAATGACGACGAACGTTCTATATAAGGAAAATGTAGTAAAAAAAAGGTTTTCATTAGATTTTGTTCCACTGCATACCCTCATAACGTGCCATGTTACCAATATACTGTTACAAGTTATATTCATTGCGTTAGTTTTGAAAAATATATAAAGATTTGGTTGATGGCTACTTAAAAATAAAAATCAATAGATAGTATTGTTTGTATATTTCTAACCTGTATAATGCTTTTCAAAATCAGTACGTGTAAAATTTACAGTTACTTGTAATTCGTTGTATTATTCTATATAAAAAAATGTAATCTACGCGAAAAATTATTCTGAATCTGTTACGATTATCACACCTGATTTCCACTTTTACTCTTTTTGACTCAGTTTCGACTGAGTTTAGATATAACTGTGTTATACTATGTTTTGTTAGTTGCAGTATCCTTAACAAAAATAAAAAGATTTGGTTGATGGCGCCGCGAAAAAAAACAAAATTTATAGTACAGTTATATAGTACAGTACTATATAGTATTAGTAGTATAAAGTACTATATCTTAATATATATAAATCTCGTGTCACAATGTTTGTCCTCAATGGACTCCTAAACTACTGAACCGATTTTGATCAAACTTCGTAAATATCTGTTATTTGATCCAACTTAAAAGATAGGATAGTTTTTATCTCGATATGTCAAGTGCGAGCCGGACTCGGGCACTCTAGGTAAAAACCAACTTTCGCCGGGTACAGAGGGACGGCAGCGGAACAACGTTCGCCGGGACAGCTAGTAGTATATATAGTACAGTTCCTTGTCAGTCGAAAAATCAACCTTTATAATTAGCGACTTGTCCATCAACAGCTCAGCAATTTTTTCACAAAACAAAAACAAAAAGTCCTTTTCAATCTGGCTCTGACCTGGTCATAGTACGGCTACTGCTCTTGCGAAAAAGATTACTGAATCAAAGAAGATTAACCGTACAGAACTGACATTTCAGGTGCATGGTGTTGCGCAGGTTGTGTGTTGTTGCTAGTATATATGTATATCTTCATGTTTATTTCCAAACAGGACTAACTTCTTGTAGTTGGTCTGCAACTCGCAAAGGGGGTATATTATGATGTCCCTGATTATTTTATTTTATTATCATTTTACCGCTCATTACTCTAAAGCTGCAGGGTTGGAGCCATTTGAGTCCACATACATTTGTATCAGAAGCAGTCTGCTCACTACCCGACAACTTTACTCCTCGCAGGACTAAAGTGATTGGTAAATAGAGGCTGTCCCCCAAATTGTGATATGTGAGTGTATCCAGTCACTGGTTAACCCGTTGGGGAAATAAACAAAAACCGTGCTAGAGGTGTTGTTTCTTACTTGCAGGGCTGGTATGGAGCATTATCCTGCACTGGCAGGTACACTGGCACCTTCGCGACCTAATGGCCGAGCTGCGACACACAAACCTTGAGAAAACGCTGCTGGCCTGGTGCCGCACACAAACACAGGTAACACTACTGAACGATTGCACTGCGATTCCTCACAGCATATGCTGAGTGGTGACTCATGGCGGTGAATTTCACTTCACACTTCTTTCCCTCTACCATATATTATAGTTTTATTTTGACAGGCGATTTTCTGTAGGCCAGAAAATCTATTTCCACCTCTCCAGCAAGAAAAAACTAAAACCACCCTTGGTTTTAGTTTTCAAAAACTCGCAGCAAAACCGATTTTTGCTGTGAGCGTGAGACAAAGTAGTTTAGTTCGAGAATTATTTTTTATAATTACGCTATACTAAAAAAAAATACAACGCGATGACTAGTACAGAAATTGACGTTGGTACTGCGAGGCTTTGGCTTGACCCCCTCCTCCTCCTCCCCTTATCTCTCGTGAGATTTTGCAACATGCGTAGTTTTAGTGTAAATACCTACCCTACGTTAATGTTTGCCTGATTGCGTTGGATTTACTTACTTACCTAAACATAGTTTGCTACTTTGCGACGTTCGCGTTCGCATAACCACGATGAATATTATTGTGTTGGATTTAGTCATTTTTAATACAGAAACATGTTTTGCTTAGTTTAACCAATTTTACACAGTTTCTTTAAAAAAAAACGTGTAATTTGCCGAGAACCCCCCCCTCCCCCCTACGTAAGACAGATTCGGCTTGACCAAATTAACGACTCACGTAATTAATCGACGCTTCGTTACCTACTTTTTCCTAAATACATACACAGAAAATGCCCAGAATTTGTTGTCTTCACAACAAATTCTCATCTCAAAAAAGTAATTTCTCACTCACTTTTACTCAATAGTGTATGAAAACATTTTGAATTTGGAATGAATTATTATTGTGGTTGTTTTATGTCATTCTTCTCTTATCACCCGGTAATAATAACCGAATATACACCAAAATGTGATAATAGTACTTTTTGTTTTCGCGTAGTCAATGGTAAAAATTTGAATAGACAACACGTGAAAAAAAATTCACCTCGGCCATCGCTAAGTTCGAGAAAAGCCTTCGCTGCTCTCGGGATCCAGCTTAGTCCCTCGAATTTAATTGCTTTTTTTTACTTGTTGCATTATCTACTATTATTATTCAATATGTCGGTGATATTTCCGATACTTATATTTTTGACTTTGACTATAGAAACAAGTAAGCAAGTGATGTTAAATAAATAATTACAACATCGGAGCCTTTATATTCAACTAGCTGACCTAGCAGACGCAGACGTTGCTGACACCGTCCGTCGCTCGCTTGAGCTATTACTTCGTTTTTGCTTGACTTTTTTTATTTTGTCTGGCGCCTAAGGTTTTGACAATTATTGATAAATTATGTATCTTTGGCACCTTTAGGTATTAACGTTGAAATATTGGAATCTTATATAAAACTTCAAATTTTTAAAACAACCATTGAAAAACATTCGTAACAGCTGTTAATATTTCAGTCAAAATAAATATTATATATCAATATCGATAAAAAATTGCCTAGTCACTAACTAACACGTGTCATCGCATAATGATTAAAACAGCAACAAAAATGCGTAATGAATGAAAATGACAAATAACCAGTACCTGAATCATGATATTAGGGTGATTTCCGGACAGAGTTTTCATACAATTTTTTTTTTGCCATAATCTCG
Organism: Apoda limacodes; assembly: GCA_946406115.1. Lineage (NCBI taxonomy): Eukaryota > Metazoa > Arthropoda > Insecta > Lepidoptera > Limacodidae > Apoda > Apoda limacodes. Next base: position 23,761,698 of record OX291560.1, on the reverse strand, counting down.
AAAGTTTTTACAACTCTACGTTAGATTATAAGTTCAAAAAAAAAGAACAAAAAATTTACTGAACAACTAGTGAGTAAAATGTTTTTTTTACGAATCATACCATCATGTTCGTGACCCCTGTTAGTGCCTCTGTTTTCAGTGGCTAATGTGGGGCCAAAATGTTAATTTCAGCTAAACAATTATTTACCTAAACTACAGTATGCTACTTCTGAATTTTATATATTTTTTTTATTTTTTTACGCCTACCCTCTGTAAAGCAACTTAAATGGAAATGTAGCATATTTTTAGTAATAAGTAGGAACCCGTATAAGGAACGCGGACTACGTTCGCATATGGCGTAGCGGATCATACCGTTCTGCTACAACAGAGGCTGACGTCACGCGTTCTACATCGCGCTATCAAAGTTTCTTCAGTAGATCAGCATGTATGCAACCAGCATTTTACGGGTTTGAAGTCTACGAGATACAACCAGCACTTTACGGTTTTGAAGTCTACGAGAAATTGAGATAATAAATATTTTTTTTTAACTCCATTAGTGTGGTTTCGAATGACAGTTTGGCAACATTTCCAAAATGTCGTCTTCAGAAGGTACATAGCTCTTTCGCAATACAAAGTATATTTTTCTACAATAAAATTCCAGAACATGTGGTTAATTTACCCTCAAATAAATTTAAAATATATGTCAAAGATAGTTTAATGAAAAAAAGCTATTACAAAGTAGATGAATACATAAATGATAAAAATGCTTGGAAAAATTAGAATTTAATTGATTTGTATTTGTATTGGGGCATTTGAAATTTTTTTTTTTTTTAATTAAAACATTGTATATTATGTTATTACCTAGTGTAAGGCTATATTGTATTTTTATATGATGTATAAAACATTAACTAGTGAGTTTATTGCCGTTGCTTCTCGGTAGTTAAGCATTACGAACCTTCCAATCTTCTCCTCTTATATTTTGTTCCTTTACTACACACATTGTAACTAGTACAATCGAAGTTTTATTGGAGTTTCTTTAGTGTGTCATGCTCTCTCAAAGTGTCTCTGCGGTGGTGGCGTGTGTGTTGGGTCGTTAAGTTCCCTAAAACATGGTTGAGCGAAGCGATGGCTGATTCATGTGTAATACTCGTGAACGGGTGCCGCCTGTGGAGGCAGGTCTGCTCTTGCAAACTTCTTTGTATTCTTAGTATTTAGTCTTACTTTTTTGTTTAGTTTATTAATACTGTAAGACATTGATTATTCCTTAGTGATGAATACATAAACTGTCTTTTGTTTATATTAGATACTTTTTTATGTTGTGCTTGTGCTTAATATTTCATGTTTTTTTATGTTTGTAATGGAAAGTGTCCTTTTATGATAGGGAGGACATTTTCCAATAGTTTAATTGGACGCTGTAAGAGAAAGGGAGAAAAGAAATGCCCTTGCTGAGTTTCTTGCCGGTTCTTCTCAGTACAAGGTCTCCCGCCCTGTAGACTTACGAACCGATGGCGTAGTGACATTCATAAGTGCTCAATTATTGTAGCCTAAACTGAATAAATTAAATTGAATTTGAATTTGGCTCAAAATAAATCTGTTAATTTTGGATTTCCTCGGCGTGGTGTGGAACCTTCAATTCCTTACCCCGAGAAGGTGACGTGTGTCAGGCCCTACCTTATTACCTGACAGTCGGCAGGACCCTGAAGCAGGCGCAATGCCTCTTAGGTAAACTCAATTTTGCAGACTTCATCACCCAACGGGGAAGGCTGTATTGCCGTCAGATGGAACGGTATTATCATATCATATATATTCTGCGAAATTAGAAGAGAAAAGGAAACGAGAACCAGAGCTGGAAATAAACGTAACGGACTTCGTGGGTTCTTCATATGTTTCACACGCAGGAGACCTAGGTTCAATTCTCCGCTGTGGAGCCTAGTAAAGAAGACTGCTATTAATTTTTCAACCTGTCTGAGCTGAGATATTGTAACAGAAAGTCTACTGACATACCCACAGTTTGTAGAGTTCCTGGGCTTTGGCTTAGTATCGCATACTCAGTTGAATTGATAGCCTTGCCTCGAACAGATTCTTCAGAGCTTGCTGATCTATATTGCTGCTGGTAGTTGGCCCCTTAATAACTCCTATTAGGGCTAATCAACTTTGCAACCTTCATCACCCACTGGTGAAGGTTACATTGCCGTACGTTGCAGCGTTTCGGCAATCGTTTGTACAAGGTTTTCTTGAACCATATTTCTGTCGGCAGTTGGTCCCTTAAGCAGGCACAACTACTCTTAGGGTTTCTCAACTTTGCAACCGTCATTACCCACCGGGGAAGGTCATATTGCCGTACGATGCAGCACCTCAGCAACTGTTTCCACGCGTTTCCTCGTCTAATTAGTCCATTCTCAGAGGAAATATAGAAGATGTGTAACTAGAAAGGTAGTTGTCGCCTACGTAAAAGAAACTTAATTCCAAATAAACATAGCGAGCAGCCGTCCCCTGACGTACATCTTGCTCTGTTAATTTTTGGATGGAACTTGCTCTTAACATCCAATTCATCCACTCGTAAGAAAGAGTTGCTGTCATCCTGCTGAAGACAATAACCCATTGTAGCTTACCTGTCTGCACTAGGTGTATTTGTAATGGAAATTTAGTTGTGGGCACACTATACTCCTTTGTCGTAGCGCAAGACAGCTAAAGAGTCGCATAATCAGTGCTTCTGAGCAAGACAACCTGCGAGTATAAAAGATGCGTTTTTGCAGCACAGGGGCCGGAGGTGGTAGATACCGCTCTCTTTCAAACCCCACTTCATCGTTGTTCTGTTGAACCACTGTTTAACTTACTATTAAATCAAAGTACGTATAGCGCGTCTATGGAAACATAATAAAAATTTTATTGGAAGGTATTATACACTGCTCAATAAAAGCAGATTGTTTAGCCAAATTATTGGCTATGGTATTAATATAAAATGATAGCGACAAGGCTAACACTCTGGTACAATGGTGTGTGAGATAATATTTATGTCTTGTCCTTATATAATTATGTCTAAAAATACTGTTAGTATCTATCACATGAAAGTTATTGTTATTGATAGGCATAGTATTCAAAGCTAAATTTAACTCACACCTAAGGTTGTTTTCCTCCAGTGGCAAAACCTTACAGTAGGGAAATGTAAACATTACATTTTTTTTACTTTAAGTGCGCTTATACTATTATGATATTGGTTTAATTCACTTTTATCTACATAACCCCTGTTACCGATAAATTTTATATTTATACATATTTCGACTTAGGCTCGCGTAGCGGTCGGACGCGTTTCGGGCTCTATATTATAATTTTTACTTTTAAAACTGTGATTGGTGAACTAATGAACTGTGTGATTCCTTATCTAACATCGCGACAGTTTATGAGCTGACTCCTCCCAGTGGGTGTTGACAAAAAAAGACAACTGCAGATACTCAACGCGCTGACTGTGCCCGGGTACCGACTGCGACATGCGCCGAGACTAAACGATGTGCACGCGCGCGGCGGAGGCGTCGGCTTCTACCTGCGGCGCGGTCTCAGCGCACGCGCATGCTCGCACCCCCCCTCCCCGCTAGTGAAACAGACGTGGCTAAGCCTGTCCGTAAATGGCACACGGCTTATTATAGGCACCGTTTATTGACCACCGTGGTTAAATGTGGATCTGTTTATAGATGCGCTTAAATTATATGAATTTATATCAATATGCCCACCCACTTTACAGATAATAGTGCAACCCTAATTGATTTATTCTGCAGCAACTTAAATGTTACAAATTTGCATATAGATCACATTCCGACGCTCAGCAGTCACGCTTTTATTTGCGGTGAGTTAAGTTTAAAAAAAAGAAAACCTACACCAATATGGTCCGTGATTCGCCCGCTAAAAAGCGCCGAATAAGACCTGTTTTGTACTTACGCTGATGCTATAGACTGGACCGTTTTATATAGTGACCAGAACGTGAACAAAATGGTTGAAAAATTAAATAGCTGTATATTAGCACTGTTTGACATCGTCGCTCCCAAAAAACGCGTTCGTATGAAAGAGCACAGCTATCCCTTGATCACTTACACAATAAGGGAAATTATTAAGCTGCGTAACGAGGCATTGCGTAGATATCGGAAATCAGGCTTGCAAACACATAAAAAATACTACAAGGATTTATAAAAGTTCTGTAAACTCTGCTTTGTTTTTTGAGAAGCGTGCATATTTTAGCCAGCACATAAATAAATTCTCCAGTAGCTCTAAAACTCTTTGGAAAAACCTAAAAAATGTATTGATATCTCAACAAGTAACCGCGACTCTGAGATTCCAGGCCACTTACGTCATCCTGACCTTATTAATACGCATTTTTTAAAGGTTCCAGGGGATACAAAAGTTGAATGTGACGGCTTACTTATTACGAATATCATCGTTTCAATATTTCAGCTTAAAGCGGTTGATGAATGCACTGTTCTTAAAGTCATACAGTCCCTCAAGTCAAATGCAACTGGTACAGACGAAATATCCCTTGATATGCTGCTGCTAACCTTTCCTCAAACTCTAGGTATTATTACTTTAATTGTAAACGAATCCATTACGTCCGGTATTTTCCCTGATGCTTGGAAGTCAGCTATAGTCACACCCTTACTAAAGACGGGAAATGTTACTGAGTTTAAGGATTTGCGACCAATCAATATACTTCCATGTATCTCAAAAATATTGGAACGAATAGTATGCAATTAACAGAATACTTAGAAAATAAGAACATCTTACCAGTACGGCAGTCAGGTTTTAGGAGAGGTCGTAGTACGTCTACGGCTCTTTTAGATATAGTGGACAACATCTTATTTGCTCGTGATCAGGGTAAGGGGTCTATTTTGGTGCTTCTCGATTTCTTGCGGGCTTTTGATGCAATTAACATTTCCTTGTTGCTATCTAAAATGACATATTACGGCTTCAAACCCTCGGCAGTCCAATGGTTTGCCAGCTATCTCAGTAATCGTACTCAGACTGTACAGCTAATGGATGGAAATGGCACCCCGTTACAGTCAAATCCTGCAAACGTACGCAGAGGAATTCCGCAGGGATCTATTTTGGGACCAGTTCTGTTTATTTTGTACACGGCTGATGTTTCTGACGTGATCAAGCACTGTCAGTATCACATGTACGCAGATGATATACAACTGTACATCTCCTTCCATCCAAATAATGCTACTAATGCCGTAAACAAACTAAACAGTGATTTGCAACGTATAAATGCGTGGTCCAATGATAACACCTTAGTGCTTAATGCTAGCATAACAAAATACATGATCCTTGGATCGCAGCCGCAAAGGGACAGAATCCTGGCCTTAGCACCTAATGTATCCATAATGGGTACTCAAATTGTTAAAGTTGAGAAAGCGCGCAATCTTGGGGTCTTGATGGACGAGGATCTGAATTTTGAAAGTCACATTGTCGAATTATGTCAGAGAGCTTTTTATCGACTTAAAATTCTGTATCGCATACGTGAATCTCAGCGTAGATCATCGCGTTTGGCTCTGTGACTCTTTAATACTTTATTTGCTAGGGTACGCAGACGTTGTCTATGGCCCTCGATTGTTAGCGCGCACGGAAAGAATTGTGCAAAGAGTCCAAAATGCCTGTGCACGGTTCTGCTACAAAATACCTCCAAGGACTCACATCACACCATATTTAAATAGCGGTAACACCCTTAAGATGACCCTGCATAGACAGCTACATCTGGCCACATTACTGTTTGGTATTGTTCGCTCGGGTCATCCAGAGTACCTGTATGAGAAACTTAAGTGGCGAGCTGTTTCCAACAAACACAGAGCGATTCGATCAATAAGTGCACCCCTGTGTTGGAATAACCTGCCGCCCCCGCTTAGAAACACTTGTTTATCATTTGGTGTTTTTAAGTTTAGATATAAAACAATTTTATTAAATTACCAAAAGGATATACCTGCTGGCGGCAGAGTTATTACAACATACCTATAGTCCCTAGCGTATTTGAACTAGCGTATTTGAAATAAATTTTAACCATACCATAAGGCAATATTAATTAAATATTTTATATAATATAATATTAATAATATATAACATGTAAATAAATAAAAATTAAAAAAAAATTAGTTATTTAAATTAGTAATAAGATAATTTAAACATAAGGCAATAAAAAAAACTGTAAAAACCTAAATAACATTTTTACGTCTATTTTACTGCATGATGTTTCAACATTAGTTTAGATATTTTTAAAACACAACCTAAAGAATTTCACAACGAACACACAATATTTTCACTGTAACTTCTAATATAAAAGTATGTACTAACCAGTAATAGTGGCAGGATCTAGCTGTAGTTTATACCCACGTGGTTCCTGGCTTCTAGTGACCCACAAGCGTAGACTATGGACTATTGGTTGGCCAACGTTTCGACAATTTAAACGACGGCAATTGAATATTCTGTATGTATAGGACCACGCACTTTTATCACCACTAACCCTCTCTAGCAACCTTCTCACCCCACATTTCAAACCCCCCCAACCTTTTTTTTTTATTCTGGAAGGATGTCCGGCCTTAATTAATTTTAACAAAGAAAAAACAATATCTTTTAAGTATAATTCTAGTTATGTTGGTTGGAGTACTATTATAGAGTCCTAGATTAAGGTCTAGATAAAACTGCCTAATTATCCTAAACTAATAGAATATTAATATTATGTTCTAAATGTTCGTAAAGTTTTAACAAACCCAGGGTAAGTTCAAATAGACTAACACGTCATACCATTATACGGAATACATGAAAATCAAAACAACTACCCTTAATCATTGTTAGAATATTTATTGTACGAGGCCACCCTAATGTTTGTTAAACTACTCACTTAGGTAAGTTTCGCGGGTGTTTTCAATGTTATAAAAGTTCTAAGTAACTTAAACATACGCGGTTATACTCAACATTATAGAATTCCCAATTAGAGTAGCATTACTATTTAACTAAGGCAATAAAATTAATAAGAAAAAAAAACCGCGGAAAACAAAAACATCCAATCACAGTAAGTTTTAAAGCATCCATACTCGCGCCACTGGTTCAAAACTTACGCAACCTCATTTTGTCCAAGGTCCGAATTCATAAATCGGGAGTTAGATTACTACCTACATTTAACAATTAATTTTGTGTTGATGTTTATGATTCGTAAGTTTATAATGTAATATTTTACATTTGAGTCATCGGTATTCAACTTTTTGTTAGCTTCAAACCTTTCATAAAATAAATCATAACTTCTCAGCTAATGTAATTGAAATTACTGAACTTGTATATTTAAACGCGCCATTCTTATTTAAAAATGCATTTTGCTTTATTTAGTAAGTTTATTGAGAATTGTTTACTAATGTAAATCTTCACGCTAAAACTTTAATAAAACCATTGCATTACAAATTGTTAAGGCATAAATATTGGTATCGTCACAGTAGTACTTAGAGAAAACCTTGGCATGTCATTCCAACACAACCTAAGCGTTCGCGGGTGGAAGTTTCTCTGAAACCGCACTGTACGTGACACACAAACTAATCATATGAGATCTAGAAGTTGACAATCAATCCAGTAACAAAAGTGGGAATTAGCATTAGGACATTCTCTACGTATTTTTCAACTCTGTAAATTCGATGGTCTGTGGTACAGTGCGTGTCGTGTATGGATCTGGAAAATTAGAACCGGCTAAGTTGTGCAATTAGTTTTCCGTACACATACTTACCTACCTGAAAGTCTGAAGTGGGGCACAAATTAGAAGTGCTGGGTCTATTATGGCATGACTGAACTGAAGAAACTTAGCCGGTCCTAAATTGCATTGACGTAGAAAATCGGCACCGAGGAGTAGATCCATCGAACTGGGAAGATGATAATCGGGATCAGCTATAAGCCGATAAGGGGCCTGAAGGGGTCTCGACCTATTAAATTGAGGCGGATAATACCTCAACCTCAGATACTCTGCAATAGGCGGCAAATACTACCCGTATCTAGTGTGCGCTTCCTGCCCAAACGATAAGGACTCTTGAGAGTCTGGGGGGGGGGGCGCAAAACTTTCTTTTCGCGTACAAGGAGGGCAGGAGGGTGAAGGGCCCGTACTTTGGAGGGGTCAAAATCGCTCGAATTCAAGGGAGACCCTCACCCGAGGCAGGCCGTTTAGAGAGGTGAAGAGAACGGGGGGAAGAGACACTGTCCCTAACCTGCGACAGGGTCCCAGTTCCAATCTTTCCGCTTTGAGCTGCTGTTTTCATGGATGAGCTTAGGGGGTGGAGGCGGCTGAAGAAGAGCAGTGGGGAGGGGAACATAAGGAAGGCTCAGCCCTCCAGCACTCATCCTCAAGAAATTTCTCCATATTGGAAAAGGTAGGGAGAATGGTGGCTGATTCACCGCCATAAAAAAACTCAAAACGGCTCTCTAATTCCGGCGTGGGACGGTAGAGGGCCAAATGGACAAGTAGACAGGACCAATCCTTATCTACCTGAAGCCCTAATCCCTTAAGTCCATTAACTGCAACCAACATGGGGGTTCAGCAGCTCTTGCTTCTGGTTTACAACCTCTGAAATGGTAGGCAAATGCAATAACGCGCTGTCAAAAGTATGAACAATTTGCCAATATTGTCAAATCGTCTTAAACAATAAATCCAAGACGGTTTTATACTGGCATTATCATGTCATATTTCTTCTTCAGCTTCTCCAGCGGTTGATCCTAGCGGTTGAGCAAATATGAGAATTTTTCTAAACTATTGAACCTGTTTATGAACGACCGCCACTCTGCTTAGTCGCCATAAAATTTTGGCAGGTTCAAATTTGGCAACGAAGAAGGATCCCCATGAGTGGCCAACACAGAGTTCGCAATTTTCATCCTTAGGGGCAACGGTCTTAGCCTCAGTCCGACGAATAAGTGCAACCCTGACCACAATTTGGTCAGAAAGGCCCTCAGCCTGGTCCAAATCTGTGGGAAGCTTAGCCACATCCTCTTCCAGCAAGCTCACAATAACTTGCTCTTAAGCATCTCGAATGGCGTTCATCCTAACATCCTGCTGAAATCGCTGAAGTAGGGCATCGTTTTTCTCAGGCCTTGTAATCAAGGCTGCAGCCGTTGCTAACCAACGCAAGCCTCCAGCCAACAAAGTCTTAGGTGTGGCCATTTTATATAAATAAACAAGAAATAAATGAAAATTTAACTAAACTAAACTGTAACACAAATATTTAAAAAACAAAGTATGAATTATGAACAAAAGGCTAATAATTACAAAAGAAAATTAATTTTACCTAAAACTTAAGAAATAGTATTATGATTTTGTGTATGCCAACCCAGTAGCAAGACTAGTTTTTTATACTCCCGTACTTAAATTTTAAAATTATGAAATCAAAACTCATATCATATTAGTAGTCTTTTCACTTATGTACTTGTTTCATTAAAGCACGAGCAAAGACTAACATTAATATATATTTATAGCTTCTGGTGGCCACTTAACGACGCTATGTGAAACAAAAAAGACTATGAAATAAAGGATTTTTCTCAATTCTCAGTATTTGATCTGAGTTCTCAGTCTTATAATATTCAAATTCAAATTCAATTACATTTATTCAATTTAGGCTACAATAATTGAGCACTTATGAATGTCACTACGCCATCGGTTCGTAAGTCTATAGGGCGGGAGACCTTGTACTGAGAAGAACCGGCAAGAAACTCAGCAAGGGCATTTCTTTTATCCCTTTCTCTTACAGCGTCCACTTAAAATGTTGAAAAATGCCCTCCCTATCATAGAAGGACACTTTCCATTACAAACATAAAAAACATGAAATGCACAAGCACAACATAAAAGTATGTAATTATAAAATTTTAAAAAAGACAGTTTATGTGTTCATCACTAATAATCAATGTCTTACAGTATTGATAAACAAAACAAAAAGTAAGACTAAATACAAGGATACAAAGAAGTTTGCAAGAGCAGACCAGCCTCCACAGGCGGCACCCGTTCACGAGTATGACACATGAATCAGCCATCGCTTCGCTCAACCATGTTTTAGGGAAAGTAACGACCCGACACACACGCCACCACCGCAGAGACAATTTGAGAGAGCATGACACACTCAAGCAACTACAATAAAACTTCGATTGTACTAGTTACAATGTGTGTAGTAAAGGGACAAAATATAAGAGGAGTACAATGGAAGGTTCGTAATGCTTTAGTGCTGAGAATAACCGGCAATAAACTCAGCAGATCTTTTATACATCATATAAAAATACAATAAAGCCTAACACTAGGTAGTAACATAATATACAATGTTTTAATTTTAAAAATATTTCAAATGCCCCAATACAAATACAAATCAATTAAATTCTAATTTTTCAAAGCATTTTTATCATCTATGTATTTATCAATTTTGTAATAGCTTTTTTTCATTAAACTATCTTTGACATATATTTTAAATTTATTTGAGGGTAAATTAACCACATGTTCTGGAATTTTATTGTAGAAAAATATACTTTGTATTGCGAAAGAGCTATGTACCTTCTGAAGATGACATTTTGGAACTACCAATTTATCCTTATTCCTTGTATTAACACTGTGTAGGTCACTATTTTTAGCAAATAAGTGACAATTTTAGCGTACATACATTATACAAGAGAAGATATATTGGCAGGGAACAGTTAAAATATCAATTTCCCTAAATAGTCCCTAAGAGAAATTCGAGGTCTTAATTTATAAATTGACCGTACTGCTCTCTTTTGCAAAATAAAGACTGTATCAATATCAGCTGCCTTACCCCAAAGCAAAATGCCATAAGACATGACGGAATGGAAATAGCTAAAGTAGACCAAGCGAGCAGTGTCAACATCTGTAAGCTGCCTAACTTTCCTAACTGCATAGGCAGCTGAACTGAGTTTTCCTGCAAGAACTGAAATGTGAGGGTTCCACTGCAGCCTATTGTCTAATGTAATACCTAGAAACACTGTTGAGTCTAATAATCCTATTTCTTCTCCTTTTAGGGATAATTTTGTACTTATGTTTCTGACATTTGGCATCATAAATTTTAAACACTTAGTCTTTTTCGCATTAAGAAGTAAATTATTTGCCGTAAACCACTGAAGAACCTGAGAAAGCGCACTACTTACGTCGTGAAAATTAGTTTTATTTCCGTCAACTTTAAATAAAAGAGATTTGTCATCAGCAAATAGTGCAATCTTGCACAGCTTCTCCACAAAGAAAGGCATGTCATTTATGTAAATTAGAAATAAAAAAGGACCTAAAATAGAACCTTGAGGAACTCCTAATTTTACTTCTGAGCCATTGGATTTTACTTCATTAATTTGAACCTTCTGCATTCTACTACTCAAATATGAGCGGATAAGCTCAAGAGCCAAATCTGCAATACCATAATGACTCAGTTTTCGTATAAGAGTTTCATGTTGCACGCAGTCGAATGCCTTTGATAGATCACAGAAGATACCAATAGCATTTTGTGACTGTTCTCAAGCATCAAATATATGTTGTATAAGGGCAACCTGCGTCAGTTGTGGAACGCCCTTTTGTAAAACCAAACTGTTGAGGATGAAGTAATCCATTTAAGTTAAAATGTTTAAGCATCTGATTGAACATAGTTTTTCAAAAATTTTGCTTAAGACAGGCAGTATAGAGATAGGTCTAAAATTATTAGGATCATCTTTACTTCCACTTTTAAAAAGTGGTATTATTTTACTATATTTCATTAAGTCTGGGAATAAAATATTCACACTTACTAAATATTAAATACTTATTAAATATTATGGCTAATAATTCCGCTAAGGACTTTAATTGATATACCCCATATGTCACCAGTTTTTTTCTGAGTTAGTAATTTAAATGTCTTTATGATGTCTTCAGAGGTAACATGCTCAAATTTAAATAAAGCCTTGCATTTATTTACATTACATTTAAAAAGTAACTCCGATTCTAATGGAGAGGAATTTAATGCATTAGTTGTAATTGTAGGCATTTCAGTAAAATATTTCTCAAAAGAGTCAGCGACATCAAGATTTGAATTTTCAGTAAGTTAATAATGATTCAATTTGTCATTAATGTCACGCGGTTTAATTTTTCCTGTTTCACTATTTATTACATTCCATGTGGCCTTTTATTTTATTATCAGAATTTTTAATTTTATTACTTAAATGTATTGATTTTGCAACCCTGCACACTTTTTTAAATAATTTTGAATACATTTTAACAAAGTTGGTGTATGTGGGACTGTGGTTCTATTGTTTCATTTCACACAACTCATACAACCCAGTTCGACTTCGGTGTATTCCTATAGTAGCCCAGTCCTTGAATTTCATTTTATCATTTGGCCTAAAAGTTTTTACTTTAAACACTTGCTCGAACTCATTACTTAAGAAATGAAAAAAAAATTTAGCAAAGGGCAAGCAAAGCAAAGATTATTAGCATTATCCTGCATGAAATGAAAAAGTGGAATTTTCTTTTTAATATTTGCTTTAAAATTGTCTAATCAAGCAGTGGTCACAGGTCTACAAGTTACTAGTTGTGATTTTTTTTTATAGTTGTGTAGAATTTTTATTATTCGACAGTGATCGGATAGCAAATTGTTAATAATAGATTTATCTTTTACTTTAACGTTACAGAAAATATTATCTAAACATGTAGCTGAAGTCGATGAAATTCTAGTTTCAGAAACAAATAATTTATGTCAAAACTTGTAAAAAAGTTGATAAATCTATCTCTTGTTTAGGAACTCTCTAAAAGATCAATATTAAAGTCACCACAAACAATAACTGACTTTTTAGAATGACAAATTTTTTTAGAACTTGTTCCACTACAGGCTCAAAAGAATTATAATTTGCAGAAGGAACCATACACACATAGTATGATATAATTCTTAAGTTCTATACAAGACAATTCTATTATACGTTCAAGTGAGAGGCCAACTATATCCTTACGGTCTTTACACTGTATATTATCATTAACAATTATTAATATATCCCCTCGAATAGCATTTTTTCGAATAAAGGCACTGGACAAATAATGATTGGGAAAACTAAACATTAATTCATGTTTACTTAGCCAATGCTCAGTTACACACAACATATGTATATTATGATTTTTTAAAAATAATTCTATTTCCAATTCCTGGCCAGAAATGCTTGTATATTTGATGAACAATATTAAAAAAACAGACATTGTCTGTTGTCAAAGGACTCAGTTAAAAGTATGATCTAAAATAGGAACTGACTGGGTGCAGCTAATAACATCAGCACTATAAGACATAGCACTAACACTAGAGAGGTCAATAGACTCCTTAATACTACTAAAATCTAAATCATGTATATAAGAAGCTAACAACGTAGCCATTTCTCGTCTACATTTCATAGGCATGGACATACCGGCCGGTGTCAATCTAAAATCATAAATAAATTTATTTATGTCAAAATATAAAATTGCATCGCTATGACGATGAGTCAAGTTGTACAGATGTACATTCATGTCAAATATATGCCTATTTAGTCTAGCAGTGGAGCTTGAAGAATATGGAAAACCGCTTATTATGAACTTACATCTTGTTTTATTGTGTAACTCCAACAAGGTACCTACTCCCTGTATGATGTCATTCTTCTTCAATAATGAACCATCTCCAAACAAAATGACAATTGTTGTAGTACTATTTAGTTCACTGACAGGTATGTTTTTGACAATTTGACCAAAGGAAACACCTAGTGTACAAATGTTTGTTACCGAATGTTTTAGCCGGTTGCTAAGAAGTAAACCAAAGCCTTTGCCGAGTTTATCTGAGATTAAAATTGTTCTGCTGGGCAGCTGCTGACTGGAGGCCAACTGATTGTTTAGCAGGTTTAGCCCTAGGATGTTACAAGAGGAAACATTGATATAATGAGAATCGTTTTGTGACTTGGGTTGTAAAGAGAACCGAGATGAAAGAGCACACGTACAAGAGTAATTCACTAATGAATCGAATCTATCCGCATTATATTTTGTACCAGCAACCAACTCATTTTAAGCCAAAATATGTTCATTTATTTCATTCTTTGCTCTTTCATACTTTTTACTTATTTTATTTAAAGAAATCTGCAAACCTTGTATATTAGTTTGTCTCACTATCATTTATAAGCCTACTTTGCTTAAGTTTTACAGAAACTGCTTTTAATTTACTAATTAATTCCATTCTCTCTTTTCTTAAAAGTGTGTACTTATGCAAATTTCTATGGTGTTTGATTAATTTTTTGGTTTTTTTTATAAATTTGCTTAATTTAAGCATTTTTTTTAAATTTTTATAATTTAAAACAGTTGCTGGGGAGTGAAATTGTATGGAAGAATTTGATTCGGTAAGATCAATCGTTGTTATAGGGTTGCGGTTAATGTTCGTGAGTGAATCGCTTGCTATCATCTCATCAAACAGATTATGAGCATCAGCTGCCATGAGACTTACAAACAAATAATTGATAACATTAATTTTATTTTGATTGCTCTTTAGAAAATCCACGAGGGTATAAATTATAATAATAATTTGATATTAACAACGTTAAAACAAACACACTTTATTTTAATATCATTCAATCTAGTCGATAAATTAATGTTTATTAGGTTCAAAGATAATTGTTAAATTATGAGATAAAGGGCCAGATCTACCAGTTATTAGTTTACAATAAAATTGCGAGAATGTAATTTCGCTTTGCAGATTTCCAAGAGCTAGAATATATTCTATTGGAAATTTCTTATACCAGTGTAGGGTCGCTACAATGGCGTAGCTAAACGCAAGCAGCCAGGTGATGCAGAGATACCTCCATCCCGAAGTACGGTACGGTTTAACCCAGCAACCTATTTCAGTTTCTGAGATAGCCTTACTGCTCGGATTGTTACAAAGCCAACTGTTAATTTCTGCGTATCTAACCTGACGAATTCTTAAGCTAAATTACGGTACTGTTTTAGAATCGATGTCTGGATTTAATATAATGTCATTGCTTTAATCTGCATAATCTTTAGTACAGATAGTAGAGGGGATTCGTATTCTGCTTTGTACGACTCGCGCTTGACCACTCTCAAAACATCGTTGGTTCTGGCGCACTACCCTCCAACCCCAACCCCTCGCCTAAAAACTTTTCTGCCCCGCACGACTCGCGCTTGACCACTCTCAAAACATCGTTGGTTCTGGCTCACTACCCTCCAACCCCAACCCCTCGCCTAAAAACTTTTCTGCCCCGCACGACTCGCGCTTGACCACTCTCAAAACATCGTTGGTTCTGGCTCACTACCCTCCAACCCCAACCCCTCGCCTAAAAACTTTTCTGCCCCGCACGACTCGCGCTTGACCACTCTCAAAACATCGTTGGTTCTGGCGCACTACCCTCCAACCCCAACCCCTCGCCTAAAAACTTTTCTGCCCCGCACGACTCGCGCTTGACCACTCTCAAAACATCGTTGGTTCTGGCTCACTACCCTCCAACCCCAACCCCTCGCCTAAAAACTTTTCTGCCCCGCACGACTCGCGCTTGACCACTCTCAAAACATCGTTGGTTCTGGCTCACTACCCTCCAACGCTGGCGACTCGCGCTTGACCGTTCTCAAAACCACCCCCCTGTGTCTGGGGTGTGGCGACTCACGCTTGACCATTCTCAAAACAACCCCCCGTGTCTGGGGTGTGGCGACTCGCGCTTGACCAAAACTACCGCGTGACGTCACAGTGGCTCCTGTGTATAACTTGTCTCAAGTTTTGTTACATAATTACATCATTATCGTAATGGGTTATCATGTTTTTTCCCGTTCATAATTAAGTTATCCCTATTTAATTACAATGATGTTGGTGGTGACATTCCAAAAACTAGTCCCGCGCTTGATATGACTTGACATGTTATACCTATAGAAAATCTTTAATTCAATTCGGTCGAAGTTTAAAGAGAAAAGCTGATAATACTGTTAAATATTTACAACTAGCGTCGACGTCAACATGATGTGTCAAATATGTGATTTACAGGTTAACCAAAGATTCTATGCTCAGCACTTACGATCTAAAAAACACAAATAGAAATGTCTTATTCTTAATCATAATTTACTTTATGTGTCTGTTATATCACTCGTGAAGTATTTATAGCATCAATTGAAGAATCAATACTATTTTATTATTCATGCAGATTTTGATCAGGAAACAAAATGATTTAAAAAATTCTTTTGAATTTTTAAATTTGACTATAAGAAATTGGATAGAAATTGTTGAATTAGAAAATTATTCAGAACCTTTAAGTGATGACATTAAAAATAAAATGTGTAATGACACATAGTGATTTAGAAAAAAAAGAAAATGGCAGACCTTAAAAAAAAACAACAGTTCTTAGAAATGCATGTTAATAAGTTCAACCCTTTACGGGGATCTTCGTATATTCGTAAAAAAAAATGATCAACAATGTTTTAATTGGACTATATCCTGCAAATACACATTCCGATAGGGTATCATCAAACTTGAGGCATCAAAATAAACTAACGTTTAATAATATTCAGTTCCCAATCAAATTATCTGATATACCCAAGGTAGAAAAACAAAATGACACTAGCATTAATATGTTTGAATTAGAGTTTAACAAAGAAAAAAAAACTTTACAAAATGTTTTAATTAATTACAAATTAACTTATTATTTTTAAACAATGGTTGAAATGGTCATTATTGTATTTATCACGCTTGGTAAATAAACAAATAACAAATCGAAATGACGCTATTCATATCTGGGCCGGTTGCCGTATCTATTTTTAATCTAAAGTTAATTTAATTAATCACCAGAAACATGACTGTGCTCAAATTGTTACTGAATAACTAGGAATTCATAAAAAAGAAAAATATTGGTTTAATAGGGAAACAAATAATGATGAAATCTATTTTGATAAATTTCAAAGAATATTAAGATTACATTTTATAATATATGCAGACTTTGTAGCTCATTTAAAACCCGTCACCTATTGTGTCCCTGATCCATCGAAGTCATATACGTAAACAATACATGAACATGTAGTTTGTTCTTATGGATACTATATAAAATGTTCATATTATGATAAACTGTCTATATACAGAACACACTCAGAGCCTAATTGTACAAAAATGTTTATGGAAAGCATTAACAAAGATATTAGCAATACACATAGGATAAATTGTTTTCAAAAATGTCCACTTTCTTTAACTAATGAAGAGAAGGAATCTATAAGACAATCGCAATTATGTTATATTAGGTGATGAAATCACAGTAGACTATGACTGGAATACTAGTAATTTTAGAGGTGTTAGTCACGAATTATTTAGTAGCACAAAGTATCGTGTTCCATTTTTCATTCCTATTCTATTTCACAATCTAAACAATTATGATGCTCTTTTTATTGTTCATGCTTTGAATTTTAAATATATAGAAATAAAAATAATTCCGCAAAATAAGTAAAAATATATTTCATTCTCATATAAACCTAATATGTCGTATAGTTCATTTGCGGTTTTTAGATTATTTTTAATTTATGATCTACTAGAGTTTAGATATATAGAATATTATATAAAGACCAATTTGCAGAATTAAGAAATCAATTACAAACGAAAATGATTTTAATAAACTTATTAGGAAAGGTGTTTTTCTTCATGGATTTGTTAATTCTTATGAGTCCTTAAAAATTACATCTCTTCCAAATCAAGACACTTTCTTTAACTCTTTAATACCAGTGTATCAAATTATAATTATAAACATGCTCAAAACGATGTCAGCCCAATTTAAATGTAAAAATATGTTAGAATATTCCAATCTATAATTAAGAACTTATGTAATGCTACTCACTGATATTTCTGATAACTTTAGAATTTTTTATATCTTATGTGATATAATTGTAATTATTTATTTTCTTCTTTTTACATTAAGCTGTACACCTATCTATAATATATTTTTGCCACGGAAAATGAGCTCTATTTTGAAATTCACCTGTAACCTTAAGTACCCTGAACATTTACATGATCTTAATTCAGATTTACCTTTATGCCCTGAAAAACATTGTAAACGGTTACAGTAAAGATAAGAAATTAGTATAAAATTTTTATAATAAAACTAAAATATAATTTACTAAAGATCTCAAACAATGTTTACAACTTACTATGAAGTTAATTAGGGTTCATAGAGTTTTACAGTTTAAGCATAGTCCTTAGTTGAAATATATATAGATTTAAATACACCAGTAAGAACTACAGCTAAAAGTGACTGAAAAAGATTTTTATAAATAATACATTCTTTGGTAAAACTATGGAAAATGTTGAAAAACGTGTATTTGTGAAAAAAAAAAGATATTTATTTGGAGAATTATAAGTCGTGTCTATGTATCACAAATGTAAATATTTCACGTACAGAATTCGAAGTGTGAAACATACTATTTTACACAAAAAAATAAATAAACTTGTTGTAGACTTATAGTTCTCCAAATAAATCTCTTTTTTTGTCACAATTTTCTTGAAAACTTTAGCAATTACTTCAAGCAATTATAAGTCTACAACAAGTTTTATTAATTTTTGTGAAGTCTGTAGGACTCTCGAAATACTTGTTACGATTTTCTATATTGGAAATTATATTATATTGGATATAAAAAATTCTAAAGTTAAAGTTAAAAGAGCATCATAATTGTTTAGATTGTGAAATAGAATAGGAATGAAAAATGGAACACGATACTTTGTGCTACTAAATAATTCGTGACTAACACCTCTAAAATTACTAGTATTCCAGTCATAGTCTACTGTGATTTCATCACCTAATATAACATAATTGCGATTGTCTTATAGATTCCTTCTCTTCATTAGTTAAAGAAAGTGGACATTTTTGAAAACAATTTATCCTATGTGTATTGCTAATATCTTTGTTAATGCTTTCCATAAACATTTTTGTACAATTAGGCTCTGAGTGTGTTCTGTATATAGACAGTTTATCATAATATGAACATTTTATATAGTATCCATAAGAACAAACTACATGTTCATGTATTGTTTACGTATATGACTTCGATGGATTAGGGACACAATAGGTGACGGGTTTTAAATGAGCTACAAAGTCTGCATATATTATAAAATGTAATCTTAATATTCTTTGAAATTTATCAAAATAGATTTCATCATTATTTGTTTCCCTATTAAACCAATATTTTTCTTTTTTATGAATTCCTAGTTATTCAGTAACAATTTGAGCACAGTCATGTTTCTGGTGATTAATTAAATTAACTTTAGATTAAAAATAGATACGGCAACCGGCCCAGATATGAATAGCGTCATTTCGATTTGTTATTTGTTTATTTACCAAGCGTGATAAATACAATAAAGACCATTTCAACCATTGTTTAAAAATAATAAGTTAATTTGTAATTAATTAAAACATTTTGTAAAGTTTTTTTTTCTTTGTTAAACTCTAATTCAAACATATTAATGCTAGTGTCATTTTGTTGTTCTACCTTGGGTATATCAGATAATTTGATTGGGAACTGAATATTATTAAACGTTAGTTTATTTTGATGCCTCAAGTTTGATGATACCCTATCGAAATGTGTATTTGCAGGATATAGTCCAATTAAAACATTGTTGATCGTTTTTTTTTTGACGTGACAACGTCTTATAAATTGGTTTGCCGGGTGACACTTCAAGAAACTGCGTTACGCTCCGCTCACGTTATGCGCTCACAATGAGAGCGAGTGAGAGGCACGCGGCATGGTTAGCCCGCCTAAGAGCGAGAGAGACAGACATAAAAAGTGAAAGGCACAAGTTGTCACGATTCCGGACGGTTGTCCGACACTAATTTTTTTACGAATATACGAAGATCCCCGTAAAGGGTTGAACTTATTAACATGCATTTCTAAGAACTGTTGTTTTTTTTTAAGGTCTGCCATTTTCTTTTTTTTCTAAATCACTATGTGTCATTACACATTTTATTTTTAATGTCATCACTTAAAGGTTCTGAATAATTTTCTAATTCAACAATTTCTATCCAATTTCTTATAGTCAAATTTAAAAATTCAAAAGATTTTTTTAAATCATTTTGTTTCCTGATTAAAATCTGCATGAATAATAAAATAGTATTGATTCTTCAATTGATGCTATAAATACTTCACGAGTGATATAACAGACACATAAAGTAAATTATGATTAAGAATAAGACATTTCTATTTGTGTTTTTTAGATCGTAAGTGCTGAGCATAGAATCTTTGGTTAACCTGTAAATCACATATTTGACACATCATGTTGACGTCGACGCTAGTTGTAAATATTTAACAGTATTATCAGCTTTTCTCTTTAAACTTCGACCGAATTGAATTAAAGATTTTCTATAGGTATAACATGTCAAGTCATATCAAGCGCGGGACTAGTTTTTGGAATGTCACCACCAACATCATTGTAATTAAATAGGGATAACTTAATTATGAACGGGAAAAAACATGATAACCCATTACGATAATGATGTAATTATGTAACAAAACTTGAGACAAGTTATACACAGGAGCCACTGTGACGTCACGCGGTAGTTTTGGTCAAGCGCGAGTCGCCACACCCCAGACACGGGGGGTTGTTTTGAGAATGGTCAAGCGTGAGTCGCCACACCCCAGACACAGGGGGGTGGTTTTGAGAACGGTCAAGCGCGAGTCGCCAGGGTTGGAGGGTAGTGAGCCAGAACCAACGATGTTTTGAGAGTGGTCAAGCGCGAGTCGTGCGGGGCAGAAAAGTTTTTAGGCGAGGGGTTGGGGTTGGAGGGTAGTGAGCCAGAACCAACGATGTTTTGAGAGTGGTCAAGCGCGAGTCGTGCGGGGCAGAAAAGTTTTTAGGCGAGGGGTTGGGGTTGGAGGGTAGTGCGCCAGAACCAACGATGTTTTGAGAGTGGTCAAGCGCGAGTCGTGCGGGGCAGAAAAGTTTTTAGGCGAGGGGTTGGGGTTGGAGGGTAGTGAGCCAGAACCAACGATGTTTTGAGAGTGGTCAAGCGCGAGTCGTGCGGGGCAGAAAGTTTTTAGGCGAGGGGTTGGGGTTGGAGGGTAGTGAGCCAGAACCAACGATGTTTTGAGAGTGGTCAAGCGCGAGTCGTGCGGGGCAGAAAAGTTTTTAGGCGAGGGGTTGGGGTTGGAGGGTACTGGCCAGAACCAACGATGTTTTGAGAGTGGTCAAGCGCGTGTCGTACAAAGCAGAAAAAAGTTGGTGATCTTTTTTTTTAGACGAGGGGTTGAGGTTGGGGGGTAGTGCGCCAGAACCAACGAATCCCCTCTAAAAAATGCTAGCCAACCTTTGGATTGCATGAGGTAAGTTCAATAATTTCTCGAGTCATTTTGCAACCAATGCAAGCAAGTATATTTGACCCCAATTAGTTTTACTGCTTTCGAAAAGATAATATGTCGTTGACATTTAACATGTTTTCGACCAAAATAAATCTAAGTTTAGATTTCCATTATTCTGAACAGAAGTTTAAACTACTGATTTGTAAAGTAAAATTGGTGGGTAAGCCCATTTCTCTATGAGCGAATCACCGGGACAGTGGCGCATGGCGGTTTGTAAGTTACTAACTAAGATAGTCAAAGTGACTACACTTTCCAGCTGAATCTTATGAAATCCTTGTCGGGCTCATACCAAATTTTAATTATCTCTCCAGCCCCAATCTTCTAGACATAAAGCCCCGTTTCTTTAACGTGAGATGGTGTCCGGCCGGTACTCTAATCTATTAATAGCTGATCAAATATTCGTAGGCTTGCTCGTCTGCGCAGGGTCGGGAGTCCGGACGCTCTCTTCCACGGCGTAAAACCAACAGTAACAGTCCTTAGGCAGAGTTTAGGTGATGTTATACTCTAGTAAGCAAGTGCGGCAGGGGAAACAAATATGCTAGCTAAATTTTTAATCGCATTGCAAAATGTTGCCAAGTATTCCATTGAACTGGCAACACTCCCGGCAACAGCTGATCAAAGTTTTTCGTAATTATTAATTTAAAACAATTGTTAAATTCAAACTGTAATTAAACCCAAATCCAATCCAAACTGTTAATTAGTGGCAATAAAAGTCGTAATAATAAGTTTTAAAGTAATTTTATAAGTGCAAATGTGCAAATATATGTAATTGCTACATGACAGTGAACAAACAACGGTCAGCGACACCGATTTGAATTTGTTTGTTTTGCTACTTTCCGAATTTTTTTCCGAATGTTAAAATATAGTCGAAAATAAGGTAAATTGTTACAGGTAATTACACTTAACTAGAAATTGTCACGAACATACTCTTAGCTCTTTTATTTTAAAAACTCCTTAGTCTACACAACTTCCCTGCATTCTTTAATAAATAATTATGACTACCCGTTCAGCTACTGCTCGCCAACAGGAACTTAAACTCCAACAGGCCCTGCAGGAGCTCAAAAATGCAGGGAAGAGTGTAACAAACTACTTGTGGAAAGGGAGGAAAATGAAATAGAAATGTTATCAGTATTAGATTAAAATAAACAACTAAAATTTGATCTGTCAAAACTTAACCAAGAATGTGTAGATTTAACCGTTGAACGAAATGAGCTCAAACAAATAGTTGACAAATTTGATAAGTGTTGTATTGAGTATGAACGGACTCTGAACCGCACTTCTTTGTTGGAACAGGAGCTTCATGAAGCACACAGTCAGATATCCTGTCTGAAGTCAGCTAAGCTTGACTTCACAGTTGTGCAAAACCGGAGTTTGTTCGATGAGTTAGTCAATGTTAGTCCAGACTTGGCCTCTGCTACATCTGGCAGTTGCACAACTGCGGTCACAATTGATTGTGTTAAAACAGTTTGTGATGATAAAAACACAAGGGTAAAGATTGTAGGATACAGCAGAACCAAGCTGAAGAAGTATTTAAAAATAAATAGATTTATTTCAAAATTAATAATATAATTAGAAGGCAACAAAATATTGTTAAATGTATGAAACACAAACGAGATAGGATTAATTTAATAGATAAATTAAACATTTTGTCTCAAGAATTAGTATTAAGTAATGACAAGTATAGAACTGACACACTGCGACTTGAGTCAGAGGACACTTCCCTGCAAGTGTCCCTAGACCAAATAATGGAAAAATACAGTTGAGCCCAAAAATAAATTGAAGAACAAACTAGAGCCATGGATGGCCTGCTTGACCTCTGTAAATACAACGCTGACAGGTTTGAGTCACTTAACAACCATCAACAAACCTGTGAATGTCAGCAGATGTTGGGCATGTCACAACATGACAACGAGTCTTCTGTTTCTCCTCATGTGACAGTTTTTATACTTCTCAAAAAAAACAATAGTAACAAAATAGTACAAATTCTAAATTTAAATAAAAACTGTAATGTTGTTCATGGTATCCTATTGTGGGGTAGCGCGGCTGATGTAAATACAATATTTTTGTTACAAAAAAGGGCAATTCGTGCTATTTATAAATAAGGATCTAGGATATCTCTGAGGGATAGGTTTAGGGAAGTAAAAATTTTAACTTTAGTGTCGCAGTACATATATGAAAATCTTTAAATGTACATAAAAATATCAATAGTTTCAGCAAGAAAAGTGACGTTCACAAAGTAAATACTGGAAGTAAAAATAAGCTGTTGGTGCATGATACACGTCTACACAAAATAAGTAACTCTTTTATGGGGCAATGTATACACTTTTACAAGTAAAAACAAAGTTCCCAATAAAATTCAAAATCTATCAATAAGTAAATTTAAATCTTTTATCAAGCAGGTAATTTGTAAAAAGGCATACTACAATATTTCAGACTATGTAAATGATAAAAATCCTTGGGACTGATGATGCTCAATTACAGGATGCATAGGTAAACCAAATTAAAATGGAAATAACATAAAATTGTATGGGTGATTTTTTTTTATTTAAAACATTAATTGTATTTTTAGTTTATTTGTATTATTGATAGTGTTTTTAAAAGAGTAAGTATAGAGACATTGTGAACCGGCGGGAAGGTGGGAGGGTTCAAAAAATAATATTTTATAACTTTGACGATTCAAAAGTGATTGTAAAATCCTTATTTGAATAAACCATTTTGACTTTGACTTCAGTGATGAGATTGGAAAGCATATGGGTTACCTACTTAGAGCAAACTTGGATCAGCCTGTTATTAACCACTGCATGCCCAACTGTTCTTAACAGGGCATACTTAATTTTATTAAGGACTAAAAATTTTCTGAAAACAGCATAGTTGTTATACTTATAGGGCAGAGAGGAAAAATGAGAAAACATCAATTGACTAAAAATATAAATAATCTTAGCATATAGAATGTAAAACAAATAATATTGTTCACTTTTCCATTTAGCAAATACTTACATGACAATTATAACCTTTTAACATATAAATTCAATTTGTCAATGCATGCTATGTCCCAAAAATGTAATAATTTACATGTAATTGACATCAATAATTATATTAGTAACAACTATTATGTAGGAAAACATAGGAATTGTGTATCAAAATCTTATAAAAGACAGATAGTACGCTCATTGTCATATTATTTAAATAACTTAGCCAAGCTAATACTAGTTTTAATATACCGACTTTGGAAACGCTTCCAAGAAATTCTAGCTAAATGGCCTCTATTGGCCAAGATTATAGTTTTAAGACTTTGGAAACTGTTCCAAATACTTTTTTTTAGCTAAGTGTTGTAGGGTATTAAAAAATAATATGTTAAGGTTAAAAAAAAGTATTAGAAAAGAACCAGGAACTTGGTTTTATGTAATTAGTTAAGTATATTCGATAGTATCATTGTCATGGCAATGAACTTTTATAAATAAAAAAGATAAGTATAAAACAATATGTCACGGGACAATTATATTATAACGAGCGCCACCCGTGACGCTGGGAAATTCTGTCCCCCCTACAACCGAGATAGTATATTATAAAAAAAAAAGGACAGAACCCCACGAAATGCCGGAATGACCTGATGATAGGTCGTTTTCTTTTATGGACAATTGTACCCAAGGTGCGTACTTACGTGGTGCATGGACTTCCATGTAACAATAAAGGAAAAAGAATCATTTTTTGTAAAATTGTGGTTTTAAGGGGCTCATGAGAAGTAACTGAGGGGTCACATGAACGGAATTTTGTCGAAATAAACTATGTCTAGAATGTCCCTATTTCACTGCCCTCTTTCCCACGAGGCCTTTGCCCCCACACTTCACTGACATGACATCTCTGATGGAGATGTTCTCTTCAAAAAGAAAGACATAAAGGTCAAAACTACGTACTTCAAATATAAGACACTGAGAGAAGCGTCCACCTTTTTGACGCTCATCACTCCCGATGCGCAGCACGATCTCCTACTCTCCAGGTGCAGTACACCAACGGCCGGACTCGGAATCCCTCACCGGGTGGTGTGGTGCTTACCGCGGCTCGGCGTCCACGTGGCGGGCCCTAGAGCTGGTCCATGTACTTCGTGCTGGAACGTAACAAATTGGCGGCGGCAGATGTCTAAACTCATTTGCAAAATATTTCCCGATGCATCCCTGTTGCTTCTCTTTTCAAAGATAGAAGGAGCTAAAAAAATTTGTCTCTGAAGGAGAAGTTGTCGATAACGATGATGAGTAAAAAAAAATGAAACCCTGGAATTATTCTCTCATCTTGATTTATTTTCTCATAAAGTATGTCTTCATGGCGTTAAAAAAATATTTGTCCTCTCTGATACAAGTTGCATGGCCGGTCCACCATCTTCTTGTTTTTCTTATGACATCGCGCAAAGCAAGGAATTTCTCCGCGGCGCGGGTCAATCCACTTTCATCTTCAAGGGTTTGAAACCTTTTTAAGATTTCTAATAAGAAAAGATTAAATAAAACTTCTTCAAAAAAAGTAAGAGGGCGTTAAGTCATTTTTCAACGTATATTTTACATGGTTTTGCTTTGAGCCATTTCCAATGCATCTAGTTCATTACCTCTTTAATGAGAGGAACTATTTATAATTAGTTTGCATTCCGCTAGCGAATCAATGTTTTATTACATTTCATCAAGGTGTTTGATTTGTTCTTACTTTTAAAGGCTGATAAGTACTTCACTTATGCAATGCAACCGTTACTTGCGATATAAGCGCACCGCAATTCTTCATCAAAAGGATGACTAGAACTGAGAGGGATCTCACGATCTTACGCAAACCCTCAAACAAGTTGTTGTTTCATATTTCGCCCAGGGTTCGAAAACCATGGTCAGGTGCGCGGCCATTTTTTATGCCCTCATCTCATTTTTCGCAAACGACTTGCATATGTTTCTCTAAAACTTACAGCTCTGATGAAACGATGCCAATGTATTATAAAATATATAAAATGTATAATAGAGTATAATCTATACCTTTAAATATGATGAATTATTACGAAAGCTCATCGTACGTGACGTGCTACCTATATTATAAGAACTGGTATGGTACATAACTACCCGACACGTTATAAGCACTTTGTTCTAGAAAATACTGATATTTGACTCACCACCTCGGCGTTAGACTCACTGCCTGGAGAAACCTGCTATGACTTGGACTGTAATGAATCCGAATCGCTCGACGAAATTCTGCCTCGCCTACGCCGTGGTACAGGAGACGATACTTTTGCTGGTACAGGCTGGGATTCGGTATGAACCGCAATACCATTATCGGAGTCGATTTTAATTTTCTTATCACGCAAAATTCACCACACTTTTTAAATGTACATTTTTAAATAATATATTTATATTATTTATAAAAATTATATATTAATTTAATTATTAAAAATATGCAATTCACAAGAACTTTTCTAATGATGAGGACTACGCTATGAAGCACTGACAGACTGCATGCACCCTCCTGGAGCCACGCGATGATTGGTCGCTCGTTGGTGGGTTGATCGAGAAGCGAAGTGATTGGTTGTAATTGAACGGAAGTACTACACCGCCATCTCCCAGATGCTGTGCATCGTCACATGCCAAATAATGATAGAATTACTTACTAACAAATTTATTAAAAATTGCATAAAATAGGGAAAACGATAGCTAGTATCTTAATCTGTCTAATCCAGAATAGTACACAGGGCTACTGCTTTCGCAGAACTTCGTGAAAAAAACAGTGTATGCAATTGCAATTGCAATTTTTCTTTTTAAAACTAGTGCTTTACTATTGTGCCACCACCACCCCTCGTTTTAAAAAGTACTCATTTTCGCAACAATTGCAACAAACAGTATCAAAACATAACTAGGTTGGAAATGTGCCAAAAAAGTGCCAAAAAATCAAGTTGAGGTTAGAACAAATTTGAAATGTAGGTAGGTACAACAAAAGTACCACAGGCAAACAGGTCGGTAACTTCGCTCTGGCTACCAGAATTGTTCTCTTTAAGTATAGTTGAAAGCTGCAAGGCGATTACTAAACTCTATCGGTACTTTTGCTGTACGTACATGGACCACGTCTGTCTGTCTAATGTCCTCTAAGGAGATTTAAGGGAGCTCTAAATTATATCAAGTGAATTAGAGAGGATATAAAAAGCATGGACAGGATCTAAGTATGTATATAAAGATAAAATAACTTCCCTGGTGTAACGTAGTTCGTCCACTTTTTATATATTTCCACTAACGCAATCCACTATAACATAATATTTGTATAAGCGTAGGTCTTATGTAATTTTAAATATCCAGAAACCACAACATATAAGGTTAATTATTTTGCCGAGTGTAATGACCGACGAATAAGTACTGCAGAACAACAAAAAGGCTGCGTTTGTAACCTGCGCGTTGCAGATAGTTCTAACGGGACGAAACACTTAGTATGTCAGAGATCGCACAAGATTTGTATGTAATTAGGTATGTGTGTGGTTATACAGAACTACCCGGGTGTGGACATAACTAACTTCACGTCGGCGTGGTCGGACGGTCTGGCGTTCAACGCGCTAGTGCACCGATGGGGTCCGCACCTGTTCGAGTTCTGTTCGGTGACCGCGCGTGCGCCGCCTGACCGGCTGCACCACGCGTTTGCGCTCGCACAACACCACCTCGGGATCGCGCCGCTGCTCGACGTCGAGGGTGAGCGCTGTCACAAGACACTATTTTACCTTGCTCTTTCTCTCTCTTTTTGTGTGTCTGTGCGTAAGTGTGTTTACTTACTAGCCTGGTCATGTGTTACAGATGTAAACAGTCCGAACCCAGACAAGAAGTCAATAATGACGTATGTGATGTGCCTGTTCGAGGCGCTCCCGCACACCGGCGAAGACTTGGCATCGGGCACGCCGCTGCCCGCTGATGGCCCCGCTGATGGTCCCGCTGACGCGGACGCAGACCTCGGCTCGAGCCGGCCGCTGTCGCTAGCGACATCCGCCTCACTGGAGCTGGGCGGGTACGGGTGCCTGCTGGAGGACGTGCTTGCCTGGCTGCTCGAGGCCGAGGAGCGACTCAACGAACAGCCGCCGCTGGAAAATGCTGACCTCCACGAACTCAAAGAGTACTTTCACACGCACGAGGTAAGTATATGTATGTCACCACTGTCTCAGTTCACTTTATAAGTTTTAATTGATATTAACTTTGTTGCCAAACAAGTTCTAGCAAATATTTGGCAGAAGTTTTTTATTGCCCACTTTTAAAAATTGGCAGCATTCGTTTTACCATGATAATGACCCGACGTTAATTGCGATTTGAAGATAAGTTACAGTATTCACAAACTCTTTACGGCTTCCAGCATTAACGAGCCAGCATGATCAGGCGAGGTCCTTCGCTAATAACACAGTATTAATATTACTACCTACCAGTATTCCGTCTTATGTACTTTCGCAGGCCAACGATGGGGGCTTGCGGGGAAGCGAGCGGCAGAGTCGGCGAGCGGAATCTCAGTCAAATCAAAATCAAATAAAAACAATATTTATTCAAATAGGTTTCTGAGAACACTTTTGAATCGTCGATACAATGTAAACAATGTTAATTTCTGCCAAAAAAAGCTAGCAAAAAGTTCTATCTGAAGTAATAATACAATACTTTGATAATCAGCTAACAAATATACAATATGTATTGAAACACTTGAAAGGTGATATAAATAAGTTAGTAAGCTACTAAAAAAAAAGGCAATGTTAAACACATGTCAATAATAATTTTTTTTTTTTATGTAGCATCAGTTAGTTTGCGCTTTCTGTTCGGACGTACGTTCGAGTGTTACGTACATGTGTGTTCGGACGTACGTTCGGGTGTTACGTACATGTGTGTCCGGGCGTACGTTCGGGTGTTACGTCCGTGTGTGAGACTTGAGCGCACCTAACTCTCGTATATTCGCAATGGTTTACAGAATATGTTCTATTTATAATTAATTGCATGTTCCTCCTACTGATTTTGTTAATTATTGTAAAGAACTGGAAGTAAATTTTATGCAACATTTAAGATTATTTGTTAGAAATAACATTGCTGTAAAACTGTACGATTCTTTGAAAATAGTTGAGTTCAAATCCCGACCCTGCACTTAAGAGTTTTTATATAAGTTATTGATTAGAATAAGAATCTACTACATCACGAAATTTAATAAAAGAACGTTAATAACGGCAAGGTCGAAAATTTGTCGCAAACACGGCGCCTCGCAGCGTACTTCATACAAACGATTTTTCTATTTATTTTTAACATTTACTGATCAAACTCCGTGAAATTTTTTAGACATGATCTCAAGCTGAATATCTATATTTGTGGTTTTTCAAAATCTTGAAAAATGTTTTTACTAACTTTAAATCTTAATTTTTTTAAACCATTTGTATGAAAAACTAGAATCCTCTATAACTTTTAACCTATACAATATAATAAAAAACTGGCACACTGAAGTCCTATATATTTATTTTTACAACACGTCTTTAAAATTTTTTGATGTTCGATTAGTAAGTGTCAAAAGCTGGTGGAAAAATCGTTTGTATCAAGCACGCTTTGCGGCGCCCGGAATTGTATTCTCTTAACCTACTAGGTACCAAACATACGGCCACAGTGCTATCTGTTAAGCAAAGTTTACACCTACTAGGTATCAAACATACGGCCACAGCATTTTTTCAACGTTATACAAATGTACTAAAATATAAGCGAGCGTCCAAAATGGCGTTCGGTTGGCGACTGAGTATGGTGCAGCTTATGAGCATACATTTTAATGGCGACGTAGCCAGGCTGCCAGAGCATCCAGTGGCCGTAGGGAGCCGTAAATCGTGGCTACGCTTCCAAATTAGCGACGTTGCCAAAGCGTCGCCAAGTGAGTGAGAGCCGATACATTTCTATATGAATTATTTGGATACGTAGTTGGCGACGTCGCCATGGCATCCCGGTGAGGCAGAGCTCTAAGAATCTTTCTTAAATGCTCATGCGAGCAATGTGTAATTATCTCTTATTTTGATTCGGTTGTTCTTATAAATTTTCTTTGCAGAGTAGTTGTGATACAACAAAAAGTATCTCAAATTTTTCCGTGAAAATAACTTCCATTCGCTTTTTCGGAAATTATTTTTTTTCTATGAGATTTTATAATTGCCGCTGTTATGTATAGCGTCACCGTTCATTTGTTTTATTGTTTTTTCCGAGATCCTTGTCTATGCCGCTGACACGGTTTGCACGAAATTATTATGATTTTGGTATTCTTCTTACTGTACAGCAATCTTACAGATACATTTTTTTTTATATAATTAAGGAATACATTGTAAATATACATACATAGCAATAATCTTTCATCGTTTGAGACTCCTGGAAGAGTGATGTAAAATATATCGTCATGAGGTCTCACTTTAGTTAATTATTTATAGTTTTACAGAACAGGAGCATAATTAATTAAAAAAACTTTCTGCAAAATAATTATCACTTAAAATAATCCAGAAAAATAACGACACACTAAAAAGTATGCGAACGGCGCTATGCTATGTATTTAAACACGCCGTGCAATTTTATAAAAAATATTATACAAAATGGAAAATAAAAAAATCGGCCAAGTGCGAGTTGGACTGGCGCACGAAGGGTTCTGTACCATTATCTACAAAAAACAGCAAATAAAAAATCACGTATGTTGTATGGGAGCCCCCTTAAATATTTTTTTTTCTGTTTTTTAGTATTTGTTATAGCGGCAACAGAAATACATCTTCTGTGAAAATTTCAACAGTATATCTATAACGGTTCATGAGATATAGCCTGGTGACGGACGAACGGACGGACAGCGAAGCCTAATTACCTTTCAGGTACGGAACCCTAAAAATTTTCCTCCGCCCGTGAGTTGTCCCGATGACGGCGGGAGGCAAATTATAAATAGATATCGCTGCACACAGTGTCCCAGGGAGGGCACTGAGCGACCCCGAGGTGCGCACCAAGATACCTGTAACACCAGCGTCGCGTGCGCACAATGTTGCGTCGACCCACGTGATGTAAACTTATAAATTTGGGCCAGTCGGTCACCATGTGGTCCCTACCGCGGCAATAACACATCCGCGGTCCAAAAGCCTCTGCCGCAGCACACAACTGCCCACCTCCTTGAGGTCCAGGCAGCTGTCTAGGCAACTGCACCAGTGGCCTAGTCCTAGCGTAAGAGGTGGAGGGCTCGGAGAGAGCGAGTTTATCTCGACGACACTCCTTCTCTAAAAAACCCACCAAATTTGCAAATTTGGGGAAGGGAGTGTCGGAGTCTCCCCCGTGCGAGCACTCAAACCGGCTTCTCACGTCCACCGGCAACTTTCCGCAATCTATGTGAAGGAGTAGTAAAGACCACTTCTCCACTGGTAGCCTTCAACGCGTTGTACGCGACTTATAGGACGTTAGGATACCCAATCCGTAGGTTCTTATCGTTCCGAATCCGTGTTAGCCCCAGAATGGCGGAGACGTGCGCGTCTGCCAATTGCCGCACATTCTGATATCGCTTATGCAGCAACTCTCGCGTCACCGTATAGCTGGCGTCATCTAGCGGGAGATGCTGGAAAACGTCCAACGAGGTCAATAAGTATGCCAGCTTTTCGGCCGGAGTTAGGTCGGAGCGGGCGTCGACCAGGCTGACGAACATATTCCTAAAGAAAGTCCACTGTCTAACCGTTCCTTTAAACCTGGGAACATTCAACACCGGGAGCCTACTCAGTAGTGCCGACGTTCCCAGGTTTGGCACCCTCCCACTCTCCGGCTGGGGTGCAATGAGATCCCCTACAGCCTGTCTGATCATGTCCACTATCTCCTCGGCCTGATCAATATCGGCCAGGACCTGGGCTATGGCCTTCGGCTCCAAATTTAATTAACCAGCTCTCGGTAGGCCTGACTCAGCACCTCCATTCTGTCATCGAACTGTCCCGACCGCGCAATTAAGGCCTGCCTATGTTAAGCTTAGCCGACGCTAACTACCGCAGGACATTCACAACTCTCGCCCTCGCTTTAGCAATCGTTGGCGATTACGAAATACACCCAAAAATTAATTAAAAGATAAAAACAAAATTAGCTATACAAAGTATTATCTTATAAATACACCGAAAATACAACCGAAAAATAAAAAAATAAACAAAAGGAACCCTAAGTTATAATAGTATATTTGCGCGCGGAACCCTAATCTATTTCTGTAACCTAATTGACTAAGTAATTACTAACTTTCAAACCGTATCTCTTATCGCACTACCTATATACCTTAACAATACCTAACGTAAATTAACCCTATATGTACCAAAGACTACTGGGAATTGAACTACATTTCGATCTCGACTTCATATAGGACCAAAATTGTTTAGGTGTTCTTTCAATAGAACTTTCGACAGTTAAGATAAGAGTCATAACATGTTTTTTCTTAGTTTTTTTAATCTATCCCTTAACGACTTAAAGGACTCTCAGTCACAGCGGTTGCCATAGGTTTTATATTATTTTCACTCATTGCTTTAACTAGCACCATTTTTGAGTACCATATACGATACTTATTCCTACTTGGGTTGCCGGTATATATTTGGCTCTAATGTCTAAAAACATCATAAAAGTAGCTTACGGCTTCTTTTCAACTTACCTGTTAGATATCTCAGTATCCCAATCGACCTTAGAATCTTTGTCGATATATAGCCTGTATCGTTGTAGAAGTTCTTGCTGGAGCTGTCGGAGCAGCAGACGCGAGTGGGGGCGGTGCTGGAGGAGGGATCGCGGCTGGTGCGGGAAGGGGCGTTGTCGCGCGAGGAGGCGGCCGAGGTGCGACTGCAGCTGCGTCTGTTGGCGCGGCGGTGGGAGCAGCTGCGCGGGGCGGCCATGCGGCGTCAGGGAGACGTGCACCGCGCGCTGATGCGCTCCCAGCGGGCGCATCTCGACACGTTCCGCGACTGGCTGACAGACACCGAGGACCGCATGTCGCGTCTCGCGGAGCGCGGCCTTGCCGACCCGCCAGACGAGCACCTCGCCGCGGTCGCCGCGCTGCATGACGACCTGCGTGACCGACAGCCGCTCGTCGACGCGCTCGCGGACGCGGTCGTCGTCGTCGACGAACACCAACCGGACAACGAAAACTGTACGGGACGACATACTTAATCACACACATTACTAAATCTATGTCCAGTATTTCGCTCAATTCAAGTTTTTCAACTTAATGAAAAAAATAATATTGTTTCGTACTTTAGTTTGATGAAAACTACAGAAATGTCTTTTATTTAAATAAAATAAAAATAACTTGTATTAAAAAGGGTGGTGTAGTTTTAAGTCTATGTTATGTAATTGCATAACGAAATAATCTTTCTGCTCAAAGCTGTGTACAATGCAAACTTAATGCCATAGGGCATTATCTTCCAGGAAATCATTTTAAAAGCTGATAAACTGCCGGCGTTAACATTCTTGACTCATAAATATTAGTACTTACCGTGGTAAAAACTTATTTAAAAATTAATAATTTAATATTACCTACGACACATGGCTCTTAAATGATATCTCCAAGCATTTAAATTTTCAATCTAACAATGATAATAAAGCGATCATTTTGTCAGACTTTATGAATCTAGTTGATTTTAAGCAGTATAACGGGTGTAAAAATGCTCATGGACTTATACTGGATCTTGTACTGAGTCTTCATCATAAGTCTCTTGAAATATCTGTGAGTCCACACACACCACATTATGTTAAAAATACATGTAATATACACAAAAAAATCCTATTTCACGCCGCGGATTATTCTCAAATTAAAAAACATTAGCGTTTACCGATTGGAGTGTTATGAGTAAAATGAAGACTGAGGAATCCCCGTCATACTTATACACTATTTTAAATAATCTAATACAACAACATGTTCCTCAAAAACATTTAAATCATAACAACAACTGTCCTCCCTGGTACTCGATACCATTAATAAAATTAGGCCGCGAAAAGCGCAAAATTCATAAAAAATGGAAAATATATAAAAACCCTCTTGACTATCAAGAATTTCAAGTTTTACTATCCAGAGAGAAAAAAATGGGAAGAAAATGTTATAATAATTATATAAAATTCTCAGAAGACACAATATCTAATACACCAAAATTCTTTTGGGTCTTGAAAATCAAAATCCTCAAATTGTAACATTCCGGATTACATAACTTATGAAGAGAAAACCTCCTCAAAGATATGTGTAATTACTTTAATGAATATTTTCACTCTGTATATGGAAACGATAAGGATATATTCACCGACCAAACCGTCTTCAATGACAACATTACTTCGCAGAATCTTGTCGATATTTGCAATATTTCAATGTCAGAAAACTTGGTATTAAAATAATTACAGTCAGTGGACTTGAACAAAGGAGCGGGTCATGATGGTATACATCCAATCTTTATTGTAAATTGCTCAAAAGAATTATCAGTTCCTTTTTCAATAATTTATAATAAATCGCTACCAATGGTGTCTTCCCAGAAATGTTGATTGATGGGCGGCAATAAACACGATGTTAAACAGTATAGTCCGATATCAAAGCTATGAATTTTTGGAAAATTTAAAAAAAAAATTATTACCGCCGTGCTTATCTCAACTTTGTCTCGTCTATTCTCTCTTGAACAACACGGATTCTTGCGTGGTTGCAGTGGAAATACTAATTTGGTTACATACACTGTTTTTTTTTCAAAATCCTCTCGATGCTGGGTGTCAGGTGGATGCCGTGTACAACGATTTTTCAAAAGCTTTTGACCGAATCAGACACAATACACTTCTTAAATAAAATCATATATCATATATATCCAGTCGGAGGCAAGCTATTACCCTAAAAAGGAAAGACTGCCAAATTTTTGAATGTAAATTCTGGTGTCCCACAAAGCTCCCATCTAGGTCCAGTTCTCTTTAACCTATACATTAATGATATTGGTTCTTCTTTTTCAAAGATAAGTTACAATTGAATAAATTTATGCGGTTTGATAACAGGTGTGACTGAGATGGAGGACTCTCTGCGCGCGCTGGGTGAACGGTGGTCGCACGCGTGCGCGTGGACCGTGGACGCGCTGAGCCGGGCTCGCGACCGGCAGAAGCGTGCCGCGGCCGCGCGCGATGCTGGTGCTGAGCTGCGGCTCGCGTGCGACCGGCTCGAGCGGGACCTCAAGCAGGTGAGCGCGGAGGTACTCGAGTCGTCAGACGGTGTGTGTACCGTTTGTGTTGTGCGTTCGTGTGAGGTGTGGTTGTTTGCATGCAACAGATGGAGGCGGTGCCGGTGGTAGGTGTGTCGGAGGCTTTGTCGCGCGTGTCGGCGCTGGAGGCTGCGCGGCGCGAGGCAGGCGCTCGCGCTAGTGACGTGGACGCGCTGCGCGACGCGGCGGCGGACCTGCGCGACGATGCAACCGCCGACCTCGCGGAGGCGCTGCGCGACCGACTCGACGCCATGCTGCTCATACTCGACGTACAGGCGCAAAGGGTACCTACTTATACTACACCAAACGAACCACGGATCTTGGGGTTTCAAGTTAGACTCTACTGTACCTAATATTTTTTTTTATTAAATACTGTGACTGTAACCTACATCTAGGTTTCCTTTGTACTATTATAAAAATACAATGTCTGAACAATTTACTAAAATAGTCAATAACAGAAGTAAGAATAGTAGAGAATGCACTCGGAAAACCCGACTTATAAAATATCTAGTCATACGTTTCGGCTAAAATCTGGTGTTTCATCAACTATCACCGATTACCGTAACACAGTTTTGTTCAGGTAATTACGGTTTTTGTAATCATAAGAAAGTTAATGAAACCATTCCCAACCACAACCATTCCTTAATTTTTTTAAACACGAAGCCAACATAACCTTTAGAAATCATTTTAAAACAATGCACTTTAGAATAACAGAACTATACTTGAAAAAAACTTTAACTTGTAAAATTATTATCGTGATACTCTAAACAACGCCAAATAGAAATAGAAACCTTTAATAGAAAACTTTAGCAACACTCAGCTATTTTCGGCAAGTGTCGTGTCGTAGTCGTAACCAATATCCTTCATCACCATCAGGCATTGAGCCACTGCCTAGTGCGAACGCTTGTGTGCTCGATGTTTATCATTGTGTGCAGTGTAAATACATAATAGCACCCATGCATACATTTGTGTATGCACGGGGCCCACAAACGCAAAGGAAATTTGCGGTAACTTTAACGTAGATATCCTTAAAAGAAATAACCTATCAATTCAGTTTGAAAATTTTTAACTTGATTTTTACCTAAAACAAGGTATTAAGCAACCGACACATATAAAAAGTAGCACGTGCATAGATAATATGATTCACACCATAAATTCAATAAATATTATACTGACATAGCTAAGCCTAAAAATAAATACGAAAACGATGAATTCGACATACCTGGTATTAATGTTGATTTTAATCGTGAAAATAATGTCAAAAGTTAAAAAAATCCTTAACAAATTCAAATATAGAGGTGATACTTTGAATTCATTATTCATGCTACTAGCGGTTCCTCATGACATAACCAATATAATTAAGTGTATAAAAAGTACAAAATGCAATGAGCGTAGAATTTTAAATAACAAAAAAAATGAGTTACTTGAGATCTCCTTAGGATGTTCCAACCAGGCTAGCTGCTTCTTAGGTAATTGGGATCCTTAACTTCAAACGTACAGCTCAAAACGGACATCCGGACACGAAGAACTTTGAGTTGAAATAGGGATATTTGTATATTCACAAATAATGTTCCTTCTGGATTCAATATCCAAAATTTTAAATATAAAAAAGTAAAATACCCGTTCCCTGGAAAGAACAAGACTTATGTAACACCAGTGTCTTTAAAAACAAGAGCTCCAGGGACATTTCTAATGAACGGTTAAGATTTTCTAACCTATCAAATTGACATTTCGAAAAGTATAAAAAGGACATAATTCCTTGAACAGGACTCACGACTCACCAATATATTGGGAAGCACCCTCCTCTCCGACTAGATGTGTCTTCCAAAAACTTGTTGTACCAACTTTTTGTCTAGTTAAGATTTTGGAAAATAAAACTCTGCTTCACTATACTTTCAACAAATCACAAAACTTTAGACATATCTTTTCACCTCTTCGGCCAGAAACCCAAAAAGGCCTTTCGACTTGGCTTCGCCTTTTTATATCCTCTGTTACTAGAAATTACGTATAAGTTCCCGAAAACGTATTTCAAACTTTTCTCGACGTTTTTGATATTGTTTTTCCTTTTTCT
This sequence comes from Apoda limacodes, assembly GCA_946406115.1. Classification (NCBI taxonomy): domain Eukaryota; kingdom Metazoa; phylum Arthropoda; class Insecta; order Lepidoptera; family Limacodidae; genus Apoda; species Apoda limacodes. Next base: position 23,724,126 of record OX291560.1, on the reverse strand, counting down.
TTTTATTGTTGGTTTGTACAAATACCAGTGATTTCGAGAACATTCCGATACCGTTCCTTTGGCCGATAATAATGTTACTTTGAGGCCACTTGTCAGTAGAAGTCTATAGTATTTTGATTGTAGTATATCGGCAGAAGTGCTCAAGCGCGACCAGCGCCTGCGGCGGCGGAAGGAGAAAATATTCTTATCAGGCGCAACGCATAGATGTCGTTACCTGTGTCGAAATTTGCAGCCTGACAACTTCTTGCAGTTTCCGAAAGCGTACAGCATTTGAGGCATATATTGAAGGTCGAACATGTGACAATTTTCACAGACCACAAGCCTCTACTGTACGCTTTCAAACAACGTAGAGAAAAACTTCCACTAGCCCAACTGAACCAGCTGTCATTTATTAGTCAGTTTACGACAGATGTTCAGTTTATCAAAGGCAAGGACAACGTTGTAGCAGATACTATGTCCCGTGTCGAAGCCATCTCTGTCGAAGAGGATTACGCGGCACTAGCACATTCTCAGGAGCTAGATGACGAACTGCGTCAACTTCGCTCTAGCTCCTCTCTAAAACTTCAACAAGTAGTCGTGCCCGGGATAGATAAATTAATTCTTTGCGATACGTCAACAGGTAGACCACGACCATATCTGACACCACATTTTCGTTGAGTTGCTTTCGAGAAAATACACAATCACAGCCACCCTGGCGCGCAGACTACGGCACGCTTGGTATCTGATCGGTTCGGGTGGCCTCAAATCCAAAAAGATTGCCGTGCATGGGCACGCGCATGTATCCCATGACAACAAAGCAAGGTTTCGAGGCACATCAATTCTCCGCTGGGTCATTTTGATAACCCGTCTGGCAGGTTTCGCCACGTACATCTAGATATCTGGTCCTATGCCTTCTCTTACTGCCTGACTGCAGTTGACTGGTTTACTCGCTGGCCAGAGGCATGGCCAATGACTACTATACCAGCAGAAGAGGAAGCCAAAAAAAATTTTCAGTGGTTGGGTATCACGCTATGGTGTACCTACCACTATTACTACTGACCAAGGGCGTCACTTTGAGTCCCAGTTATTTAAACAACTTTGAGATTCCTGCGTTACCAAACGGATCCGTACCACAAGCCATCCCTGTGCTAACGGCATGGTGGAGCGATTTCATGCCAACTTAAGGCAGCCCTGATGTGCCATAATGACACATGGGTCAAGGCGTTGCCTCTAGTGCTACTAGGAATACGCACAGGCTTTAAAGAAGATTTAAAATCTTCGTCAGCGGAGTAAGTTTATGAAGAACCCTACCCAGGAGAGGTAGAAGTACCATCTCACACGAACGGACGGAGCGAGGACGTTACAAACTTTGTTGTCCAGTTGAGGTAAAAGATGTCTTAGATGAGGCCTATCCCAGCTTCGCGACATAATCAGCTGGCAACATTTGTTCACAAAGACATGGCAGTGGCAACCCACGTTTTCTTGCGTGATGAAACCGTACGCAGGTCACTCCAACCGCCTTACACTGACCCGTTCCGAATAGTTAAGCATAGATAGGGTTAAACCGGCACACATAGAATTAGACAGTAGTGTAAATAGTAAGCCACAACCCACACTAGTAACTACACCTCCGTCTCAACAAACCACCAGGTACTTTGTATTTTTTTAGCTAATTTCTGCAATAAATCGGAAATAAGTTTGTATGCTGCTAGTGATTTTGTTTGTTTTTTTTTATATACCACTAAGGTAGCAAACAAGCACACGGTCCGCCTGGTAAGCGGTCACCGTAGCCTATGGACGCTTGCAACACCCGAAGTATCACTCGCGCGTTGCCGACACTTCAAAAATCCAAATAACTTCTTTCTTGAAGAACTCCAAACTGTAGTCCTTAGAGAAAATCTTGGCAGGGAGCTCATTCTACAACCTAAGCGTACGCGGGAGGAAGTTTCTCTGAAACCGCACTGTACGCGACCATTTCGGTTCTAAAGTTTTAGAATGAATTTCCTGCCGATGGCGAGCGGTGCGATGGTAAAAAGTATTCCTCAGAACACATCCCATTGTACAAGCGGTAGAACACACACAGGGAGGCAAAGTCTCTCCTCAGACTAAAGGGTTCGATACGGCAAATGAGTTTGGGATCGTCGACAATTCTCACAGCCCGTCGTTGAACCGAGTTAAAAGGTCCAAGCTGGAATTCGGGGTGCACCTGCCCAGAGATGGCAGCAGTACTCCATATGGGGCCGAACTTGCGACTTGTAAAGCAGCAACCTCTGCCCCGACGTGAAGTACTGCCTCGCTCTGTTGAGTACACCTAGTTTTTTGGACGCCAGCTTCATCTTATCTTGTAAATGATCTCGGAACTGAACATCGCTGGAGATGTCAACACCAAGGATCCCAATGCTCTTGGAGATGGAGAGGGGAGTGTTCTGGAATAGTGGGACTACAGTGAATGGGGTTTTCTTAGCGGTGAACGCGCAGACTTGTGTCTTTGTAGGGTTGAATCGGACCAAGTTTACCCGTCCCCAGTCAGAGACCTTGGACAGTGTGGTCTCGATTTGAAACACAAGTTCTCCGCGGTTTTACTCTACGAACGAGGTATGTTTGCACGACCCGTGTAAAGAGCGTCTCCAGTACTGTCATCTGCATACCAATGTATGTTGTTGATGTCCAACATGTCATTGATATGCAGTAGAAACAGCGTAGGAGACAGCACAGAGCTTTGCGGGACACCTGCATTAATGTCCATGCTATCAGAGCAACTACCGTCAACTACGGTTCGTATGCGTCTGCCGGACAAAAAGCTAGCCACCCATTTGCACAAACCCTCGGGCACTCCGAAAGATGGCAACTTCGATGGTAGACCCCGGTGCCAGACCCAATCAAACGCCTTCGCTATGTCCAGGCTACCTGACTCTCAATGGCTAGTGCCCATCGGTGAGTTAGATACCCTAGAAGGTCACCAGTCGAGCGACCGTGACGAAAGCCTTATTGACGATCACTGACCAGGTCGTGTTCTAGGTATCTTAGAAGCTGTGTGTTGATCACACGCTCCATCACCTTGGAGAGGAGAGAGGTAATAGCGACAGGCCTGTAATTCAATGGGTCTGATCTATCGCCCTTTTTGGGCACCGGGAGCACATTCGCAGTCTTCAATGAAGACGGAAATTACCTAGTATGGTAGGAAAGCGCGAAGAGGCGCGTGAGTACAGAACATAACTCTGGAGCTCACTGCTTTATCACCACTGCTGGTATACCGTCTGGCCCACTCGACTTTTGAACGTCTAGGGAAAACAACGCCCGCCGGACCTCTTGCTGTGTTATAGAGATTTCCGGCATGGTCTTACCGCACCACGGTATAGTAGGTGGTACAGCGCCTTCGTCGTTCATATTCGAGTTTGAGGCAAAGAGACTGCCCAACTGGCTTTATCTTTAGCACTATGGGCCAAGTCACCATCGGTCTTCCGCAGTGGTGGTAACGAAGACAGGCAAAAGTTCCCTTCGGCAGCTTTGGCAAGCGACCAGAAAGCACGACTCCCAGTAGGATAGCTCGCAAGTCGTCCACCTATTTTGCCGATGAATTGGAATTTTGCTCTCGCAGTTGCTTTCTAACTGAACCTCAGAGGCAGCATTTAATTTGCGTTTTACCTCAGAAATATTCGGATCCTTATTATTACGAGCCGTGGTCCAAGCCTCATATGCAGTTTGCTTAAGAATTTTAGCTTATCTGCAAGACCTATTAAACCACGGTCGTTTATTGACGCCGGCAGCCACTTCCGGGTTAGGAATATAACATTCCATCCCAGCGAGGATTATCTCAGTCACTGCGGCTGTGCAGACGTCAGGATCTTCTGAATTAAAGCAGATCTGCCTCCACGGGTACGATGCATAAAATTCTCGCAATCCATCCCAGTCTGCCGACTTATAGTGCCACACACGACGCCAATTAGTTGGCCCAGTTGGATCGGGTTGAGTGCATGACACTTGAGTCCGAACGAGACAGTGGTCCGAGAAGCCTAAAGACCCATCCACTGAGATGGAATATCCGTCCGGACGGGTAGTCAGCAGAAGGTCCAGTAAGGAGCTTGTATGGTCTTTTATATCTGGTATTCTCGTAGCAGAAAGTACCAGCTGAGAGAATCCATAGATCAAAGCAAATTCATGAGTTGATATCCCAGCATAGTTATTGGTTTGAGAACTGAGCCACTCACGATGGTGGGCGTTAAAGTCTCCCAAAATAACTAGTTCTGCTGTGGGATATTGCTCTAGAACTTTGTCAGTCGTCAAACTCAGGTGCATGAAAAGCAGAGTTACGTCCGTGTCACCGCTTATCTAAGCGCACCCACAATATCGACAGGTCCCTGTCTTCAAGGCTATGAAGGCGGCGACAACAGATATCCTCCCGGACGAACATACATACACCTTCACGGCTCACAAAATTGTGCTCGAGTTTGTAGCCGGGATAATGAAGGTATGATGTGTCGGCCGGGCAGGATATCTGTGTCTCTGTTATTATAATTGGATGGAGTAGCCGCTGTAAAAACTCTTTTCCTTTCCGTTCTTTTGGCTATTTTATTTAAAAAAGTTACTTAGACTAAAAAATGAGGATGCTACTTCTCCAAGTATTTTATTAATTTTTAAACCTACTTAGCTATGATATTTTTACTTTTAACCTCGTTATTATTATCGAAAACAACCATTTAGATGGCAAGGTGGAGGAGTGTGACCCTTTATTCTTAATAATTTACAAATGGAACCCTGAATCGAAAAACACACACCCGCAATAGTTTTGGACGATCTATCCAAAGACATGGTGCGAACCAAGCTATGATAGTTTTACTTTTAACCTTGTTATTATTTTCGAAAACAACCATTTAGATGGCAAGGTGGAGGAGGGTGACTCTTTACTCTTAATATTTTACAAATGGATCCCTAAATCGAAAAATACACATCCGCAATATTTTTGGACGATCTATCCAAAGACATGGTGCGAACCACGGGATATAAATTTCAAAATATTGTTTTACTTCTTTGTCGGCGTGATTAATATGTATCGTCGTTTCAGCCGGAACACTTCCACGTCTAAGCTGCCCGTGTCCATTGGCTTCCTACAGAGTCTTACCAGGTCATCCGTCCGTCCGGCAGGAGGCCATCCCACGCTGCGTATTCTGATTCGTAATATACATATTATCCGTGCCAAATTATAGCTTTTTGCCATAAAGAGTCAGCTAACTGACGGACATGGCAAAACTATTAAGTTTCCTTGTTGACTGCAGAACCCTAAAAATGAACTTAAACTATTGTACTGGTTGTTAACTGAACAGATCCGAGAGCTGGGCTTCGAGCTGGAGATGAGTGTAGACGAGGAGCCGGAGTCGGCGGTGAGGTCACCACCGCCGGCGCACTCGCGCAGCAAAAAGCCGCGCCTGTCGGCCGACGCGCGCGACTTCCAGGCGGGGTACCGCAAGTACCAGGAGTGGGCCGACAGTGCCGAGGACAAATTAGACAAGGTCAGCAAAACCTCATCTCTGCTACAACACCATAAATCCGACATTCATACTCGTCACTTAGGCCCTAACATTAATAGTCTTATATGTTACTAGTTACACCAGGTTGCACCAGCCGCGGACACAAGAGATCTGTTGTGGCGAGGTGTATACGTCGGAGGAGGTCGATACGTTAAGTAGTCACGTCACAGTATACTCACACGCACAGTATCTGAATAGTCGATGTCACTTACAGCATTCGAGACTAACGGTATCTAAACGTCTATAATTGTGATGAATGCTGAGGATAATTTAAATACCATCTTCGTTTGAACCATTGATATTTTCGTGTTCGTTTTTTTAATTTTAATAGCTTCACGCACAATTCTATTGTAATTATGGCGATCAGTGTTGAGGATTTGCATGCATGCAGCTCGTTGCAGTGATTAATTGCAGCGTTAATCTCATAATATGCGCTAGCGGATTTATTTGTCTGGTGGTTCATGTCGGCTGTGATATGTTCTTTGACCCTTGCTGCTGCAGTTGCGCATTTGATTTGTCCGATATAAGGAATACTTGAACTAGAAATTTTATAGACGACCGGTGCCTGGTGCCTGGTGACTTTAGAAGTGTGTTAATATGATTTAAAACTATAAGGGACATGCAACTTATGGGCGTGTAACATATACGGACTTGGTGGAGTAATTTATTTGAGCCAATCCACGTCACTCGTATTACATAGGGCATAGTGACAATGACTCCTAGTTTACTTTGTGTTTATGACTTACTCGTTCTATTCACTTCTTATAAACATTTTTATAAGTACCTCCAAAACATGTGCCAGTAGCAATACAAAAAAGGTGCAACCTGGCAATATAAGGCCGATGTTTGTTCGCTTGCAACACCCGCAAAATACAAAAGTAATGTGTACATAGTATATAATACTCTTTATAGTTTTACTCAAAGGGTCACACCATTTTTATTAAAATTCTATTATTCTAAATGCAGTATAGTTCTCTCATATCGATGTAGTCATCGTTCAGACGATCGTTTATGTTTGTATAGTGCAAGCGTGAATTGGACGGGGCGAGTGGAAAAAGACGGCAGATATTGTTTACTGTGGAGCGCGTTGAGAAGGAGATAGAAGAGCAGCGTGTAGATTTCGCGCATGTCGAGGAAATACAGCGGCGATTAGCGAATGACCCCGCACTGCAAGGTTAGTTTCATACTTCCTTGATATATTATGTTTATAATATTTACTTAATATTGAAATACGTTTTGAAATGTACCAGAGTGTCTCATAGTAAGAAGGTAACGTTTTGTATATTTTGTTAAAAAGTTCCATATCAGGAATTGGTAACTTACCTCGCACTTGTATAAAATAGAGTCGAATCTTTCTAATTTTTAACCGACCGATTGGCGTAAGTGGTAGTACGTTGGACTGCTATAACGATACATGATTTTGCCGAAATTATACAGATTATAGCACAAAATAATTGACGATACCGATACGATAAAATAAATAAATAATGGCTTAAATTTAACTTGACATTTATTTGGAAAGATTAAACTTGATAAACGTAAAAATTTTAAAAATAATAGGTTTTTTAAAAGATCAAATGTATTAATTCTGAAATATGCGGGTGTAATATGAGTTGCACAAAGTGAGTATAGCTATCTTTAGAAACTGTTATTACATTAGATTGAAAAAAGCTTGGGTATTTTAAAGTAAATTATTGACAATGGAGATATATCGGCCTCATCGATACATTTTGTGCCCAGCACGTTGATAGCACGTTGCCTGTCACGTCTTTGGGAGGCGTAAATATCATCGGTGATGTGTAATAATTATTGTTTCTTAATAAATGTGTGTCGTAGACGAGGCGAGACTGCACGCGGCCACCATCGACGAACTTAAAAACCGTTGGGAAAGGATCCAGAAAACGTCCCTTGATATACGAAACACTCTGAACCTTCTGGAAGACAAAGAAAACTTCAACAAAAATCTAAAAGAGTTTCATAAAGAACTCGATGACATAGACGCGTGGAACCAGCGGACGTCGGCCGAGAAACCAACGAACAACCAACTGATACACCTGAGAAACAAGCTACGCGCGCTGAAGCAGCTAGAGGCGAAGCTGAAGGAACTCAACGCGCAGGCGATTGTGTTGCTCACGAAGCCGATATCGAAGAGCCACAAGGACGAGGTGGAGGAGGACGCGCGGCGGGCGAGCGAGGAGCACGCGCGAGTGGTGCAGGAGGTTGCGGGGCGCGAGGGGGCGGCGCGAGCTGTGCTTGATGACGCGCGTCCGCAGGGCGGGGACTTGCGTGACGTGCACCAACAGATAGAGGCAATAGGTACGTACAATTCCGTATCCTCATAAAACTATTTTGGTAAGATGTTATATAGTGCGTGTCTCTCCTTACGTATATTTTAAATTAAGTTTTCTCGTTTAAGGCAAAATGTACTGTACTGTGATACTCATCCTATAAGAGCACTCCACTCTGTTGATCAGAGAATAATAATTTGTTCAGAGTCACAAGCGATTGCGGAGCACGCTATGGTGTCGGGACTCGAGGAGATGCGTTCGAAGGTGTCTCGTCTGCAACAGCTGCGACAAAGGTTCAGCGAGGTGCAGGCGCGGTGTGCGGGCGCGGTCGAGGAGCGGCGTCGCGGGGAGCGGGGCAGCGTGCGCGACCTGCGCAGCAGCCTTGAGAATCTCGTCACGAGGTTCACTGACACCGAAGCTATCATCGAACAGAAAATTAACAAGTTACAAAAAGGTAATTTAATTACCTTCATTTTAAGAGAGGTAGGGCGCAGCAAGTACTAGCTCGAATAAGCCAACCGAAAAATAGCAGGTCATAGCGAGTACTCGCCCGAATGAGCAGCCCAAACTGGGGAAGTACGCTGCCTTACATAAAACCGCGGCTACAATAACGCTAACATTGAGTAGTGTTGTGTTTCTGGCGGTGAGTAAGGTCTTGAGGATTCGCTCCGATTCGATGGACCGGCAGTGCTCGTTGCTGTCATTGCTCGGCGTAGACGTGGCGTGCTGGTACGGTGGTCAGGGAGATTAAATGGCTGATCGCTGGCCGCCCAGGTTGAACGGGTTCTCGAACCCAGGGAGTACTTAATCTGTGCCCTGGGAGGTTGAACCGCTGACCTGTGTAAAGTCTCTGAAGAAGTAGTCGTGCCGGACAAGGACTACGCAGGGATATCTGCTCATAAATTTGCACTGATCTATGGATTCTCGCAGCTGGTACTATCTCTAACGAGAATACCAGACAAAGAGGACCATATGAGCTCCTTACTGGACCTGCTGACTTACACGTCCGGACGAATATTCCTTCTCAGTGGATGTGCCTCTTGGCTCCTCAGACCACTGACTCGTTCGGACTTAAGTGTCATGCACACAACTCGACCCTCCTGGGCCAACGAATTGGTCGTGTGTAGCATTATAAGTCGGCAGTTTGGGATGGATTGCGTGATTTTTATGCATCGTACCTGTGGAGGCAGCTCTGCTTTAGCTTAGAAGATCCTGATACTGATACAATCCTCGCTGGTATGGAATGTTATATTCCTAACCCGCGAGTAGCTGCCGGTGTCAAAAAATGACCGTGGTTTAATCGATCTTACTAAAATTATCAAGCAAACTGCGTATGAGGCTTGGACTACGGCTCGTAATGCTGCCTCGAGGTTCAGTAAGAAAGCAACTTTCAGAGCTGAATGTCAATTCATCGGCAAAACAAGTGGGCGACTTGTAAGCTATCCCTTTGGGAGTCGTGCTTTCTGGTCGCTTGCAAAACCTGCCGAAGGGAACTTTCCTAAACGCTTAGGTTGTGGAATGAGCTGCCTGCCACTTTTTTCTCTAAGGACTACAGTGTGGGGTTCTTCAAGAAAGATTTCAGAAGGATCGGCAACACGCGAGTGATACCCCAGGTGTTGCAAGCGCCATACGCTAGTGTGTGATCGATAGCTTGTGTTCCACCTTAGTGGTATGAAAAAAAACACAGTTCATAAAAAACACGACGGCTAATATTTACTATCAACATTGTATGTCGCTCTAGGTGTAGAATTAGTAACCCGGTTAGAAGAGGAAAGCCAGCTCTTAAGGAATTGGCTGAGCGAGGTGGAGAGTTTCGTGTCTCGTAACGGCGCGCTGCCGATTGGCGACGCTGAGGGTTTGGAGAAGCTGCTTGACTCCAGCAACGTGAGTACCGATTACAGTTTGTGTAACATCTGATTAATTTGTGTTTCTACATCTAGGACTTTGATGGTTTTACAATGACGACAGATCGAGCAAATTCCGAGCCTGAGCGCCTTTCGCTGGCGATAACGTATCCTCGCGTACCCTGCCCGCAAATCACGCATGCGCACGTGCACCATTGTGTAGTGTTCAGTGCGCGCATTTGAACTGTGACGCTCAACGGAACACTTAACCGTTCGCGTCTTACTTTAGTTTTCAAGTTAGACCTCAATACCCTGAGATATTATATAAGTTCTACCGATCCTATGTGAATTATGTAATAACTGTGTGTAACTAATTTTAATCAAACGACTAATTTAACTAAGTGTGTTTGACTTCCAAGTAACTATTGGACTATCTATAAAGTGGCATATATATATTTAAGAGCCCATAGTTGGGACTATGGGCTCTTAAAAACTAGAAACTAAACGTCGAACTTGTTAGATCAGATATAGTTATCAACTGTAAAATTTATGTTAATAAGCTAAAAAGTAAATCATTATATTATAATATGTTAATATTGTAATAGTCATTGATTTGAAATAGTGCAGACAAGCGGCTGCGTTAGCACGTGGTGTTTTTGTCAAGTAAAAAATGACTGAAACGACACCCGCGTTGCGAGTGATGGGTGGGATGGACAGATAAGTCACCTATATAAGGCACTGTCTGTCCCTCTTTGACTTCGATTTATATATCCTATCATCGAAATACCTACCTAAATTATCATTTCATTCATTCATTTCTATACCGTCAAATCTAACAAACTCAAAAGTGTGATCGGTCACACGGACCCATTAACAAATATGTTTCACGAACCTAAGATAGTGTACATGAAATGTGAATAGCGTCGTGTGTCGTATTCGTAAAGCTTTATTAATTTTTATACATAATTTAAACTGATTTGTAAGAAATTAAATTAAAGTGACTACGTGACTTTTAGTGATCTAGTAATCTTTTTAAAATATTTGCGAACTCGTTATCACAAATGGATCATGGGTGATTCCGACCTAGAAGATTTGGGGGAAGTTGAGGATAAAACACAAGGTTCTGCCTCTCCGCCATCGGCTTACCTGTTTTCTAGACCTGTAAGTCCTGGAACGTCGGTAACCATGACAGACGCACAATTTAACCAACTGATCCAACGCCAATCCCTACTGCTTCGACATCTAGATGTCACGGCTTTTGTAGAAGCTATTGAAGGACAGTGTCTAAATAGACGATGATATTGACTTAAGGGGTATTCCAATGCTGTTGACGGGGCTCGCCGCGACCAACCAGGTCAACAAGGAAGTAAAGAATTTGTTCAAACGTAGTCAGAAGCCGTCGAATTACTACAAAGAAAACTTACGGCCCACGTCTATCTCCTCACAGAATTTGTCGAAAAATATTTAAAACGGAACAAGGAAAGGAGCTAACCGAAATTTTCATATGTCTAATTAGAGCGTTGATCGCGCAGCTGCCAAACGGAACACTCACCCAGGCGGTACACCTAGATATGTTATACAGCCTGCTACAAAGATAAAACAGAGAACGAATGTCTGAAGACTCCATTAATTCTATCGTGATAAAAGCCCGTGGGGCTGCTAGAAAGAGCCCGCTGCCTGCAAGATGTGTTCGAAGAAAAGAGTTTAGAGATTGTTTCTGTCACCGCATCGGAGGACGTCCTGCTTATAATTTCGGTCCTGCTGTATCCACTCGTGGTATGCCCACTACTTGAGACTGCACAACGGTGTCGCTAGCTCCCAAGCCTCCGGTTAAGCGTGCGTGGCGGCGAGCGGCCCTGCCTTTACCAGCACAGCTGTCGGCAACTTCGTACGAGCGCGCCGCCCGTACACCTGCACCGCCTGCTGGACAGGTGCCGCATATCGCTGCACCGGGAAGCCTTTAAGCTGATGGCGGTAGGATGTATTCAAAACTCACCGGCAAGTTATTTTGTGTGTATTGTGGAATACCGTGACACAGTAGTGATAATTGTCTAAAAGTGTTAAGCACAGTGATGTAGTGACATGCTACGGCTGTGGAGCTAAGGGTAATGTACGCTCTTATTGTAAGAATTGTTATACACTTACTAATTGTTATACCTTATATTGTTATACCCTACGTTGTACACTTTGTCACTTTCTGTTCTAAAACTCAAATTAATATTATAAATAATAGTCTAACCTTTAAAAAGTATTTGTTAATCAAGAAATAAGACTTTTTTGCAGCTTTGTGAATAAAATTATCAAATTTAAATGAAGAATAATGTGTTTATTTGCAAATTATTGACAGTGCCATTTTGACTTTGCTGTGTGTGGTAAAATTAGATTGTTGAACATGGAATAGTTTTGGTTCTCTCAGTGATAATTGGCAGTGAAATTAATACGTTTTTGTGCAACTTTTTAAAATAAATTCATATATTTCTAACATGAAAATATTCGTAACGCCATCTTTAGGATAATACACACAACTGGGTCTGGTCCCTCGTAGGAGATTGAGTTCTATTCATATAGTACAAGTTTTAGTGTCTTCTAACAGATGGCGCAGTAAAAAAAATAGTTCACGATTGAGAGTTGTACTGGAAATAGCTACAGATTTATTTATTTTTGAGCAACATTAGATTGCGTACAAAGATGCAGTGTGGTGCTTGTAATGCTAGAATAAAAACGGATGTGTATATGCGCTGTTACGTCTGTTCAGGAAACTATCACATACAATGTTTAAGAATATCTATTGATCAATTTAATGCACTAAACCAAGACTATAGGGACAAATGGACATGCCCATCATGTAACAACGTAACAAAGAGATCGCAAGTAAATGTTAACACGCCAGTAAGATCTAATTTATTACCATCAGCAAATGATTCTATGAATTTGTCTTGTGAAATCATGGAAACTTGTGATATCTCATCTTATACAAACCAATCAATTGCACTCGATACACTTACTACCGATAGTAACGCTACAGTTGAAAAAATTGGTAAGATGATGGATGACAAATTCTCACAATTTATAAATGAATTTCGCAAAACCTTCAATGAAGACATTAAACGAGTTGTCCAGGCGGAATTAAGCTCTACACTTAGTAAACTCAAGACAGAATTTTCCGCAACTACAGACTTCTTATCGGCTGAACAAGATTCTATCAGGTGAGAAATAGAAATCAAAACAAAAACTATTAAAAGCCTTGAAAGTGATAACATTCGCCTGCAAACTGAAGTCAGTAAATTGTGCAACAGACTCTCATCGATGGAAAAAATATCTCGTAGCTGTAATCTTGAGTTGCAGGCTGTTCCTGAAAACAAAAATGAAAACCTTTTAGCATTATTTAAAAAAACTTTGTGAAATTGTAGAAGTGACAGTAAATGAGTCTAATATTTATGCGTGTAGGAGAGTTGCTAGAATGGATTCTACAACAAAACGTCCTCGAAATATATTAATTACCTTAAGTACGTCTCTTCTAAGAGATTCAATCATCTCAGCAGTACACCGATATAACAAAAAAAAACACATCGAATACTATCAGCTCAACTTGTTTGGGAATAGCAGGAAGTAAGAGTAGGATTTACGTAGCTGAACATTTGTCTCCGGAATGTAAAGTTCTGTATGCAGAAGCGAGAAAAGCAGGGAAGGAAAAGGGATATAAATATGTGTGGGCAAAATTTGGTAAAATTTACATGCGAAGAGACGATAATTTTAATAGTATTGTCATTAAAGACACTAAGACTATAAAAAATTTAAAATGAAATATTTAGGTTAAAAAGTTTTGATCATAATATTTTAGTTTTATTTTTATTATTACTTTTAAATGGATGTTTTTTATCAAAACGTAAATGGTTTAAGGTCAAAGTGTAAAGATTTGTATTTAAATATTTTAAATTGTGATTATGATATAATTTGTCTTACGGAAACCAATTTTGATGGCGGTGTCTTTTCTAAAGAATTTATTGATCGCTGCACTAGTAGTAATATTAAAAAGAGCGGTGGTGGAGTTCTTGTCGCATTAGGGAAAGGCATTGGCTACGTTAGACAACAGTCATGGGACTCAGTATTTGAGGATATTTGGATAACAATTCAAATTAAAGCTTTTTCACACTCTAGTTATATATACTTATGTCTTTGTTATCTTCCTCCTAATCCCAACGCTTCGACGCTATCCTTTTTTTATGAGAATTGTTTTAAAGTAATTACCACAAATAATTTAGAAACTTCACCAATTTTAATTGTTGGCGACTTTAATACGCCTAATATTAGCTGGGTAAAAGTTCCCTATGGTTTAGGTTTTTTACCAAGTAATCCTATGGATCAAAAGGCGACAATGCTTACAGATGCTATATCTGTAATGGATTTGGCACAATTCAATGGAGTTTATAACTCCAACAATAAATTACTTGATTTAGTTTTGTGTAGCAGGTTAGACTGCTCAGTGTTACCATGTGAACCGCTAGTCAAAAGTGACCATCATCATCCTTCTCTTATATTGAAAATAAATTATCTCTTAGAAACGGTTGAAGTGAAACCAAATACTAACAAAAAACGGTTTAATTTTCGAAAATGTAATGTCGAAAGAGTCAAACAGGAACTTAGATCAGTAAATTGGTACGAGCTTTACGAGATGTTGCAGTTACTAATTTTTATAATCTTATTAATAAAACAATATCTTTAATTACCCCTCTAATTAAAATTGATATTCACCGATACCCTATCTGGTACAGTGCTGCACTAAAGAAATGTATTGCAGAGAAGCGTAAATATCACACTCGTTATAAAAAAATCGGTAACCCTAGGGATTACGATACCTTTAGTATGCTTAGAGCGAGAAGTAAGAACATGATGAAGAGATGTTATGATAAATACCTATCGAATGTTGAAAATTCTTGTTGTGACAACCCTAAAGCTTTTTGGAGACATGTAAATAGTAAAAAGTCTTACAACTCATTTTCACAGCATATGTCATACAATGGTGTCTCTAGTTCTGATGGCCAAACAATTTGTGAGTTGTTTTCCCAGTTTTTTAGTTCTGTGTATTCTAATTCCAAACTTTTTGTTACTCGTTCAGAAAATACTTTAAATTCAAATAATATTTTATCAATGTCTTCTTTGTACATAAGCCGTGAATCAATTAAAACACGGTTAAGAAAACTTGATTGTAACAAGGGCTCTGGTCCCGATGGTTTACCACCTTTTATAATTAAAAATTGCGCAGACGAATTATCTGTGCCCCTGTACATCTTATATAATAGGTCACTGGCAAGAGGTACTTTTCCTAAAGCATGGAAAATTAGTCACGTTATACCTATATTTAAGTCGGGTGACAAATCGGAATGTGAAAATTATCGAGGTGTAAACATTCTTTCTCATTTAGCAAAAGTTTTTGAAGGTCTAGTTTATGACTATATTTATAATGTAGTAAAGACTGATATCTGTAATGAACAACATGGTTTTGTTAAAAAACGTTCAACAGTTAGTAACCTTCTAGAATTTAAAAACTATATTTGTAGTGCTTTTGCTAAAACAAAGCAGGTAGATGTCATTTACACAGACTTTTCGAAAGCATTCGATCGTGTCAATCATGAGCTCTTATGCTACAAATTGTTCGCCTATGGAATACAAGGAGACCTGCTCAGGTGGATAAAATCTTATTTACAAAGACGGCATCAATTAGTGGCACTTAAAGGTTATTTGTCCGTAGCTACTGAAGTTCCATCGGGTGTACCTCAGGGGTCTCACCTCGGACCATTATTTTTTATTATTTTCATTAATGACCTAGTCAAAACCATACAGTGCGAATGCTTAATGTATGCTGATGATTTGAAAGTTTTTAAAGTCGTTTCTGAAATGAATGATTGTGTGATTTTGCAAAGAGATATAAACAAAATTGAAGAGTGGTGTATAGACAACGATATGTTATTAAATGTAATGCAATTACTTTTACTACTAAAAAGAGTACAATTTTATACAACTATAAGATTAATGACCATGTTTTGGAAAGAAGAGAAGCCATTAAAGACCTCGGAGTTTATTTTGATAGTAAACTTACATTTAGGGAGCACTATGAATATATAATTAAAAAAGCAAATCAGATGTTTGGTTTTGTTACAAGAAATTCTAAGGATTTTAAAAAGCCTAAGGTTTTTCTTTCACTTTATTATAGTTTAGTAAGAAGTATCCTTGAATATGCATCCATAATTTGGACACCTCATTATAAAATACATAGTAACCGCATTGAATGTATTCAGAGACGATGTCTCAGAACAGTAAGTTGGAGATCGGGTCAATCTCGCAGGCTAATAGACTATAATAGCAGGTGCAAATATTTTAATGTGACAACACTTCACAAAAGACGGGAGCTAGCTTTACTAGTTTGTTTGCATAGGATATTGCATTCGACAATGGATGCAACTAATCTTTTATCATTTATCATGTTTAACATAAGGCACCGCTGTCGAAACTCTAAAACTTTTACGTTGAATGTATTTAAAAATAACACTTCTTTCTTTAATCCTCTTGTAAGAATGTGTCGTTTGTATAATGAACTTAGCTCTACTAACCAAATATTTCAATCTTCTCTCAAACATTTTCTCAGGGATGTCGATAAGGTCACTTAACAATAAAACGGGAATTATTATTTGTTTGTTAAAAATTATAGTGACCCAAATTTTAGTCGAGCATTTTCTTTTTTTTTTTTATTTTATTATTTTATTTTTTTATCATAAATAGATAAGTAGCAAACTAGCAATATTTTATGTACATTGATATGTATATGTATGTTTGTGTATATGTATGTATGTATATGTATGTGTATGTATGTGTATATATATATATGGATATATATTTGTTATATATGTTTAGTATTTATATACTAAAGGGTATGTAATGTATGTAAGGGTCATGTTAATATATGTTTGTGTATGTATTCAAGGTTAGGCATTTATATTAAACAAGTGTATAACTGTCCTGGTTTATGTAAATTGTTCTGCAATAACATACATGTTTTGGTATGTGTCTAGATTAAAGACTTTAGATCTAAGATATTGGTACACTCATTGTCACATACTGTTTTGTGTGTTGAATAAATAAATAAATAAAATAAAATAAAATAAATTGTAATAGCGCTTCTAAAGAAACATTTTATTTTTGTGATTGTACTTTGAACGGTGAGACTACAAAAACTTTTAATGCAAACGAAAATGTTTCCGTACATACTAACAAACCGATAATTTCAAACAAGGCCGATAATAGTGTTTTGTCCGATCGCCATTTGTCTTGTGATTTTACTGATGTTGTATCAATAGGTTACTTATTTTGTGGTAATAATGTTAATGTTTTTTCAGATACTAAAAATGTGTATACCTTAGTGCCTAACAGCATACCCTAATTGTATGAAAAGTGTGTACTTTAGTACCTAATGTACTTAAAATTGTAAAAAGTTGTAATGTTTCGCAAGATAATGAATTTTATGACGAGGCGAGACTAGTTAAGGGATCCTACGTCTATTTTTTTGCACCGTAACGTTCATGAGCGCCTGGTTTTAAATGTTGAGATTCTTGGATTTTGCGGCACGGCCCTATTAGATGCGGCGGTGAAACATAGCATTTCTGGTCATACCCTTTACGCATTACTTAACCGACAGGGCCGTGCTGCGCGATTACCATATGGCCCTTAAACTAGCCAATGGTAGAATGAAAAACGTAAGCGTTAAGTCAGCCGATGTCGAAGTTGGCATCCGGGGCTCCACTATACACATAGGGACATAGGTATCTATCACTTTTATTATTTTACCGGATTCTAATAGTAATGAGACTTTGTTAGGTGTTGATTTCATTAAGACAGCGAGACTTATTTTGGATTTCTCGAATATGCAGTGGACTGTAGCGTCGCACCCTGCTGATATTCAACCCCTGTTTGGCAAAGACTCCCGCGTAATTTGTATTTACGCGACGAAGGGCTTATGTTGTCGCAGAACAAAAAAGGACAACTAGCAGACGTGTTATAGTGCAGTCATTGGAGCGAAAAATAGGGTCTTACCTCCGAATTTTTTCACTGTCAATGGATTTGCATGAAATTTTGGAATTAGACTCATCTTACCCTTAACTTCAAAAGTGAAAATGATCTGAGCTCCATCTATTATTTTTAAGGGGTGTAAACAACCCCTTACTAGAAAAAATGACATTGACCCATTGCATCGCTAGAAAACGTGTTTAATATTAAGGGGTGAAATTGTAAAGTGTTTTATAACACAATTACCTCATAATAAAATCATTTTAACCCCTTGAAAACCTTACAATCCTTGCAAACAACCCTAAATTGAAAAAATTACAAAAAAATACTTTGGTATGACATTAAAAGATTTAAGTAAAGAGTAAATAATATTTTATGTTCTCTATTTTAATTATCGAATCTTGAACCCCTTTTGACCCTTAAAAACAACCCCTTGATAAAAAATTGTTTAAAAAAATTTCTTTTGTTGAAATGAAAAGGATAAAAATGTTATTCCACATTCTCGAAAATGATTATCATATTCTCAAGCTTTTCAACCCTTAAAACTACCCCTAAATTAAAACAGTAAATATATATGATGGTTGGCCCCTCCGAGCAATTCAAAACCTTCATTCAAATGTATTATATATACATATATGAACGTTAGTATGTATTCAAGCCTACGTTTTCTTCAAAATATATGTCCATAATATATATATATATATACATATATATATATATATATATATATATATATATAAACATAAGACAATAGTTTTGGGTCTCTATTACTGTGTACTTTCACTTTGCTCCAAATATTCACACTCCGAAATTTTCAGTTTAATAAGTAAAAAAAATACGATTTGTTTTTGGACCATAACTCCTTCAATTTTGATGCTATCATAACTTATAAAAAACCATTTTGAAGGTAATTAAAAGAGCTACAACTCTTTTCATACAATATATAGTGAAAACCCTTTTTTTTAAAAACGGTGAAGGGTCAAAGGGCTCGAGACAGACTGTGATTGCGCTGCCGCGCGCTCTTTAAACAATCATATCTCCGTCCATTTTTGTGAGACAGAAAAAAATTTTTTTTTTTCAGAAAAAGACCTACATTTTTTTTTATTCTTTTATACATATCTTATATCATTTTTGAGATATAATGAAAAGAAGGTGGTTTTTGTAAAAATTCTAAATTTTTTTTTTCTTAAAATCGTGATTTTTTTTGAAAAATATATCTCCTAAAGCAGCCAAACTACTAGAATCCATTAAACTCTTTGTATTGAAGTTAATTATAGACGGAATAAGATTAATTTTAATTTTGGTGGAAATGGCACTTATGAAACCCATTGATTTAAAAGAAAAAACCATTAGATGTTCCTCTTATTTGCATTACAGCTCACTCATTTTACGTGCAAAAGACTTTTAACAGTG
The DNA here is from genome assembly GCA_946406115.1 of Apoda limacodes. Lineage (NCBI taxonomy): Eukaryota > Metazoa > Arthropoda > Insecta > Lepidoptera > Limacodidae > Apoda > Apoda limacodes. Next base: position 23,705,019 of record OX291560.1, on the reverse strand, counting down.
CTCATTGTAAAGCTTATCAAAAGCACTTTTCATTAGAATGCATAAAATGTAGTATTAATTCGCCGCTAGATGGCATTGAATACATCGATTAAATTTCAGACAAAATAAAAAACGGCTTTGATCTTTTATATCTAGCTTAATCTTGGACTTAGAACATTTCATAAAAAACCGATTTGTTCAGTTTTTTACCTGCTACAATTTTATTCATCAAAAATTTTTCGTTAAAATGCATATTTTTGGAGATATTTGCAAAAAAACGATGAAAAACGTTCCGAAAATTCCGATTTTTCAATTGCCAATAACTGGCATAGTATTGGGTTTTTTGAAAAACTTTATAGAACATTTTTTTCTTAAAAATTATTTTGAAGAAAAAAAATTTACACCACCGAGAAGGGGGGTAAGGGGGGTGGGTGCGGAGTTCAGATCATTTTCACTTTTGAAGTTAAGGGTAAGATGAGCCTAATTCCAAAATTTCATGCAAATCGGTTCACAGTAAAAAAATTCGGACCAATAACGCTTCAATGACTGCATTATTAATGCTATAAGAAAATATATAATACAATACAAATACTCTTTATTGCACAAATATTTACAGATTTTGGATAAATATACATTGCAAAGAAAACGAATGCAGTACAATATAATATAGTGGTCTTATCTCTTCCAGACAAACTATGTGAAAGAGATTTTAAAAGCACTTTACCAGAAACCCTATTGCACATGAAAAATAACGACAGTTAACTTAATATTATAAACTTACTAAATACTAATATGCATATATGTACATAAATCAAAATATTACTGTATATACATATCTATAAATTTATCAATATATCTATATGTACAAATTATATGTCGCGGTAATAGTTTAAGATTAAAGAAAATGAGACTTGATAAGTTTTTTGAAAACACCAAGAGAATTGTTTTGTTTCAATGGGTAACTGATTCCAAAGCTTAATTGCTTTAACTGTAAATGGATTGTGTATGTGTGAGACTGGTGTACTGGTAATTTCAGTAATAATCTAGTTGTATCGCTTAGAAATTAATTGGAATTGTTCTTTTACGCAAAGGTGTTGACGGACTGAATAAGATGTTGAAAAGCAGAAATAAAATATGAGTATTCCGGCGAACGTGAATTGGAAGCCACTTGGGCCTATTACGAAATTCGGAACCATGTTCATATTTGTGTTAACCAAATATGAATCTTATACACAAATTTTGAAGTCGCTCAAGCTTATTAAGACGGCGTTATGAGCTAGACCGCGTAAATACGCCGTTTTTGTGCAAATTTTGTGGCTGAACTATTATAGCATCTTAAGAAATGAAAAAAATATATGTTATAAAACTTGCTTTTGTCTAAATCATTACCTAAATGAGTGATTTTCATTTATTGTATTGAATGCAATAAACACTTGGGCAAATTTTTAAAGCGTGTATACCATTTTATAATAATGAAAGTTGATTAAATAATTAGAATAGCTTGTTATATGTATAGGATTTAAAGTTAAGCCATATTTTTACTCCATGTCGCAATATATGATAAATTTAAATTTATTATATCGATTGCTTTATTGAGTTCTTCAATTGAAGCTAGAGTATATATTTGAAGATCATCTGCATAGAGATGGTGGAGAGAAAAAATCTAAGAAACAGAGTTAATGAAAACAGCAAAGGGCAGAGGAGACAACACGCAACCCTGATGACCTAAATATCGTACCAACAGAGAAAAAATCATCAGCCTTAAAGCGCTGTCGACGTCCATGCAAGTAACTATGAAACCAGCCGATTACTGTAGGAAATATGTTAAGCAACCACACGATCCTTAATAAAATATCAAAACCAACCGAATTCAAAGGCGTTACGCGTCTAGTCATTTCAAAAGATTTCTGAATTAGAAGAGAAAAAAAGAAGAAAGTGAGATTTCTTTTTTCTATTCCTAAGCTGATATTATCGGTGAATTCAATGAGTGCAGCAGTCGTACTATGACCAGGAAGGAACCCAGATTGGTAAGGATTTAACCCTTCGCACGCGCTTAGTCCCATTACGGGGTTTAGGCGTATGAAGCACCTCATTAACTAATTAACTGTTTTATTATTATTTATTATTAGTTTATTTTTTGATAAGAAACAGCTAAATTGTTCAGAAACAAGACGTTCTAAAAATGTAGAAGAAAGGTAAGATGGATATGGGTCGGTAATCGGTAAAGGATTACGTTTACGTATTACGATTAGGTATGGGAATAATTTCAGCATCTTTCCTGGGTTTAAGGAATAACCTTAGATGTTATGGTATGGTTTAAGATATGAGTAATGATAGGAGTAATAATGTCAAGTATTGGGATGATCATATTACGACTAATACAGTCATTTCCAATGGCATTTGAGGAAATATATAAATATTTTTGGACATTACACACAGCGCCGTCTGGCCCCTAAGTAAGCAAAGCTTGTGTTATGGGAATACATGCACGTAAATCTAGCGATGATCTTGAAAACGCAGAATTCATTTTTTAGATGTGTTTGATGTAGGAGCGCGGGGTGTGAGGGTTGCACTTTTTTTCAAATCATTACTAGGGGTCACAAAACTGGTTTTACTGAAATTGATATGGTGGGTGAACCGGGTTTACACAATTTTTTTTGAAGTGAAAACTTCTTCAGCGGCGCAGTGCACTTTTTTTGTGATGGGTAAAAACTGTTAAACTTGCGTCTGGTCAATTGTCCTGATCGAAAATTCGTAAGATGTCACTCGCGTTAGGACACGTGCCCTTTATTTACATTAGGTCAGTTTTTATTTTTAGTATATGGCGATTATGAGTAGTACAGGGAGGTTGGATATGGGATTTTAATTCTATGACAGATTGAGCTGTCAAATATACAACGTCAAAAAAGTAAATAAACAAAAGTTATTATTTTTAATAAATAAATATGGATAAGAAGTGATGGGAAGTAAATAGCGAGTATGTTTTCACTTCTGCCGGCACTCCCGGAGTGCAACCCGTTTTTTTTATTTCTTTTATTTTGAATCATTTATTATGTTTAAGATTTGTCAGAATCGAATTTTATTCTATCATACATTACATTCCAATTTTTTTTCTACATGCTGAAATTAAAAATTAAAATGTGTTTTTTTTTATTTGTTTCTACAATATTTAACTAATTGTCCTGAAACTTTGGTTTTAGACAGCAATCAAACACGGTAGCTAGTGGCTGACTAAACATTAATTTGCTTAATTGTGAAATACACTACATATTTTCCCCCTTACGGGTTACAGTTTGCAGTTAGGTACATTATTTATTTCGACATACAAGTCAAACTATAGCTATGTAGGTACATATTAACTTACTTTTGCACGCGATGACGTCACCAATCGTGGCGGCGAGGAAGAAACGGGTTGTATTTCAAACGTTGTCCAACTACAGAAGAGTAGCCAATGTCAACAAGATGTCTTATGTGCTCGCCTTCTCCCCTCGCTTCCCCAGGTAGTCGTCCGCGCGTGTCTCAATATCGTCACTATCCACGGTGACGTCTTTCCTTCCTTTATTATTTATTTCTCTTGGACCGGTACTCGTACGAGACAATGAAAAATCTGAAATTTTGGTTCGAGATAATCTGATCCAAGTGCCTTTGCCAAATTTTCCCATCTTTCATTTTTATCCTATATGATACAGTCTTAACTATTACTTGACCAACTATAGTGTTACCTTTCAACCATTTAACGTTTTTCTCGGTGTAATTACGTACGAGAACCGGGTCTCCGCGTTGTATCTCGCTTGGCGCGAGCGACGACCGAGGCATCGGGCCGCAGCGCGTCGACCCTTCCGCGTAGCCGCCGCCCCATCAACAACACTTGGTGCTTGCGGAAAATTCTTGTCGGCAGCAGATGGCGCTAAGTGTTATAAATCTACTACATTATTCGACCGTGCTTGTGGAGCCTTGCCTGCTGCAGGCCGTATTATACGTCGGGTCGTAACGTTCCCTAAAACATGGTTGAGCGAAGCGATGGCTGATACATGTGTCATACTTGTGGAGGCTGGTCTGCTCTTGCATTCTTACTTCTTTGTATTCTTAGTATTTAGTCTTACTTTTTTATTTAAAGAAACAGTAGATTCCCAGACAGATTAGCTCTTGTTGTTCGCCCAAATACATCCTCGTTCTTGAGACAATCATACCCAATGTGTATAGCTATTTATATTTATAACGCTCTCCCAAAGGAAATAAAATCATTAACATCATTTAATAAATTTAAAGGAAAATTGAGCAACTGGTTAAAACTCAAAATTTTTATTCAGTATCCGATTTTTTAATCGCAAAGTCCATACATAATTCAATGGTGTATTAATGACAAGATATTTTTCTATTTTATTTATTGTAATGAAACGCTATTTTTGTTTTAAAATATTTGCATGCTATTGTACGGTCGCGGTCAGAAAATGTTTACCAGTTTTGAAATTAGATTCCTTATCACACTTTATTCACTAAGTCTAAAATGCCATATCAAGTTACTTATTACGTTTCAAAAGCTATTATGCAAAATGACGCATCGAGGAAAACAACAAGAATTATTGATCACTATTTGATAATGGAACTAATATCTTTATTTGTTGAAATGACATTTATCAAAAAATATTGTTTGAACGTCGTTTTGACAAGAGTAAAATTTTACAAAAGATTTTTTCATAACGAAATAAAATGGCAAGTTTAACCCTGGAGCAAAGGGCTGAAATAATATTTCTCTTCGAAGATGGACATAGTATTAGTGCTATATCACGAGAACTCAATATATCGCGATTCACTGTGAGGTTTTGGATTAGGCGTTACGGCGAAGAAGGGCAAATAACAGATCAGAGAAATAATTCAGGACGACGACCGATACTAACCGCCGCGCAAATAACAGAAATCATTCGTCGTTACGAAGAGAATGGTTTCAAACCAACTAGTTATTTTGCTGCTTTATATGGTGTGAGTGCTCGGACGATCCGACGAGCTTTGCACAATGTTGGACTACACTACAGACTCTTAGATCACACTGTGCTCAAGTATGGGATGATATCAGAGGTACTGATCTATGCACGCGTCTTGTTGCATCTATGCGAGATAGACTACGTGCCGTCATAGCTGCAGAGGGAGGTTATACTAGTTATTAAATAAAGATTTTCGAAGTGTCTATTTTATTATTTCTTCATATTCTTATTTAAAAAACTAAAATATTAGTTTTTTCAAAGAAGGTTTTCTATATATTAAAACTTGATAGTAGTCAGTCCATCTCCTAGAGTAGAGATGGCGAACCCATAGCAATTCGGGCACGCCAAATATTTATGAAATTTCTATTTTCACCTACGTATGCTTGCAAGTCATTTTTAGAAATGAACTCTATTTTAGCTTCCATACTGCTTAGTAACAAAGTACGAGCCTGCCCTAATGTGAGATTTTTAGCATCTAATTTGCAACAGCAAAAATCACACTAATTTTTTTTTTTAATTTGAATATAAATATTAAACATTTCGATTGCTGTAAACATTTCGAGCTGCAAGTATCTAAATAGCTTTAAGTTAACAGCAATTCGTTTAATTTTTCTCCATTATTATTAAGTAACCCAGAGTTTTTGACGGCACGTCATAGGTACAGTATTGTTTTTTTCATAGAAAATGGCACATTTATTAATAAAGATTCGCCATCCCTGTCCTAGAGCGATTGATTGTCATATTAGAAAAAAGATAATCTATGGTCAATCAAATTATTATGAAATAGACATTTAGAACTTGTGACTTAAATGTGCACACACATGTGCAATTGTGATCCTTAAGGTGGTAAACATTTTCTGACCGCGACTAAATATGGCTGAATGTGATAGATACCTATTTTGTAATGAACACCAATGTATACTACATTCAAAGCAAATAAATTTCTGATTTTGTATATCAATACTGTAAGACATTGATTATTTCTAAGTGATGAATACATAAACTTCCTTTTTTTATATTTTGCAATTAGATACTTTTTTATGTTGTGCTTGTGCTTTATATTTATGTTCTTTTTATGTTTGTAATGGAAAGTGTCCTTCTATGATAGGAAGGGGATTTTCCAATATTTTAATTGGACGCTGTAAGAGAAAGGGAGAAAAGAAATGCCCTTGCTGAGTTTCTTGCCGGTTCTTCTCAGTACAAGGTCTCCCGCCCTATAGACTTACGAACCGATAGCATAGTGACATTCATAAGTGCTCAATTATTAAATGAATGAATTATATTATTTGATTGATAGGTGCCTGGGTATGTTCGAGCTGTACATCAAAGTTGTCTAGAGATAATATTGCTGACACACCAGTAAAAGAAGTAATTCCTAAGTCTTGTGTGATCGACGAAGAAAAGACTGTTGCACTTACTAGCACTAGAGCCTACTTCTGAGACAGCATAATTGGTGTTATAAATGACGCTATTGCGTGAAGGGATTGTGGACTTCAGGGGAGAATTGTCCAAAGTTAGAGCTAGTTTTTTAGGTTTGTGAAGAGCGTCTCAGCACTTTAGAAATACGAATGGACAGGCTCGATCAAAAAGGCTCCTCAGACTCCGAGTGCAATCAATAGATTAATGAGTTAATGACCACAGTGACAAAACTTCAGGCAGGTTTGGTGGACAGGGACCAAGATTTCTTGTTGAACGATGTTGAGGTGGCAAATATGCCGGAAGATAAAGAAGACAATTTAATTCACTTGGTAACTCTCGTGGCAAGCAAACTCGGCTTTCGTTTAGAGGAGCATGACATAGTAAGCGCGGTGCGAGTAGGTCGTCAACGAACTGGTGAGACAACGGAGACAGTAGCACAGGTAGAGTGAGACCTCGCCCGCTGGTGGTGCGCCTTTCTCGCCGCGCACTTCGTGACGAATTTTTGCGAAGTGCTCGCGTGCGCCGCGGCGTAACAACCGTTGATCTGGGATTGCAGCAGGAGCATAGGAAGTTTTATGTTAACGAAAGGTTGACGAGACATAACCGGCAGCTATTTCATATAGTGAGAGAAGAGGCACGTCAACATGGAAGGAGGTATGTATGGACACGGAATGGGCGCAAAACAAGAGCAAGGCAAGCACTCTCACCGTGTACGCACAGATTCTGAAATAGCTAATATTTTTAAGCAACAGCCTGTTGGGTCATAAAATAACTAGTTTCATAAATAGTTCTTGTAATAGTTTAACATATAAAACAGTTATTTTTTCTAGTTTTAGAATTGTTTTTTGTTTTACAGTTTTGGTATAAAAGACAGTAAAATGTATATAAAAAAATATCATTATTTAGGTTGTACGTTCTAAGGGTATGTTACATGTATATTCAAAATTTCACAATGGAGTAAATAGTGTAAAAATAGGAACTCTTAATATGTTAAAAATCACTATATTGCAGTTATGCACTGACTCTTTGCGCAGTTTCCTCTTAATTTTTTTTTAATTTTCTATGGGCCTTTGTTTTTACGTGTGTCATCTTATATAAATTACTAAAATGTATAAAACAAAAAACTTAAAAGTAGGGCATATATTTTGCAGAGTGTCCGTTATTGCTTTTATAGATTGCGTTTACTGTATGAAGTAAGACCATACCTAAGCATATTGACACTCGAATTCAACTGTGTCACTCCCTAGTAATATCTAAGATAAATTATGCAGATGCTGCTTATGGACCTTGTTTGCTAGCTAAGACGGAAAAACTTATGCAAAGAATTCAAAATGCATGTGCTCGCTTTTGTTTTTCAATCTCACCTAGAATGCATGTAACTCCCTACTTAAACAAGGCCAAGTTATTGAAATTGCACGCCGGACATTGCACCAGGCTGCACTGATGTTTGAAGGCGTCAAAACCAAAATACCAAGTTACCTGTTTGAAAAATTGTCTTGGGCACGAGATAAAAATAAATATGGGACACATGCATCTTCGTATCTGATTCTCTGTCCTCGTCATAAATCAGCAGCTTTTCGTGGCAGCTTAAGTTTGCGGAAAGTCTGTGTTGGAACGACTTACTCCTACCATGTCGTGCTGCAATTACGAAACAAACATTTATTAAATATCTTTAGGCATTTCTAATGAGTAGACAGTTTTTGTGATTCATCTTACCTGGAAGGGGTATAGGCTGTTTTGCCTTGTCCGTCTGCTCGTATGTTAACCCGTTATATTATATTTCCGTCATATACGCACCGGTTGTAAAGAAATTTTACAAAACAATTTCTTATGTAGGTAAACAGGTTTGTTATAAAATTGAAGAAAAATTTAATTAGCTCTCCCTCCATACTTATCGAACTGTGATAAAAAAAATCCCTATTGAGGTATAGGCAAATAGCTTAGGTCTGAAAATCATTTAAAGTTTTCATATAACTTTTCTCTCATGCGCACATTCAACAAATTATTATTATCATATAAAGTAAAATGTTGTGTGCCGCCTTCCTTTTGCATCGTGAGTTCTAAGAATCTGAAAAATTATTATCATAGAACATTTCAAATACATTACGATCAGATGTATTTTTGTCATACTTCTTGTAATTTGAATTACAATTTCGTCTGGAAACTTTTCGTTTTTGTATAGAAATTTACTTTAGTTAAAAGTTGTGAAGTCATGTTCAATTCATTTAAATTTAAAATTTGAGGTATAACAAATTTCAAAGATTTGACTAACTTATATATCAACTCAATGCAATTATACACCTAATTATAGCGTTTAAAATTTGCACAAGTGTTGAAACAGTAATTACTTCCAGATTTTTGTTTACACTTAATACAATAAATAAAAATTAGTAAAGTTATGCATTAGACTATAGCAAGTTTTATAACTTATATATATTCTACAATCCTTCAGATGCTTTTTTGTGTTATAAAATTTGCACAAAAACTGCGTATTAACGCGATCTTGCCTAATGCTTAATATTTTTTTTCCATTGATATATAAAAGATTATAACAAAAATATTTGCTATCATAAATTAATAATTACTTTTTATTTATTTATATTTTTTCAACTTCATATTAAAATACAATATAGCCTTACACTTGGTAATAACATAACAAACAATGTTATAATTTAAAACAATATTACAAATGCCCCAATACAAATAGAAATCAATTAAGTTCTAATTTTTCCAAACATTTTTATCATTTATGTATTTAGCAACTTTGTAATAGCTTTTTGTCATTAAACTATCTTTGACAAATATTTTAAATTTACTTGAGGGTAAATTAACCACAAGTTTTCGAATTTTATTGCCGAAAAATATACTTTGTATTGCGAAAGAGCTATGTACCTTCTGATGACGAAATCTTTGGACTACTAATTTATCCTTATTCCTTGTATTAACACTGTTTAGGTCACTATTTTAAGCAAATAAGTATAAATTTTAGCGTACACACATTATAAAAGTGAAGATATATTTGCAGGAACAGTTAAAATTTCCCTAAGTGAAATTCGAGGACCTAATTTATAGATTGACCGTACTGCTCTCTTTTGCAAAATAAAGACTGTATCAATATCAGATGCCTTACCCCAAAGCAAAGCAAAATGCCATAAGACATGACGGAATATAAATAGCTAAAGTAGACCAAGCGAGCAGTGCCAACATCTGTAAGCTGCCTAACTTTTCTAACTGTATAAGCAGCTGAACCAAGTTTTGCGGCAAGAACTGAGATGTGTACGGGTCCCACTGCAGCCTATTGTCTAATGTAATACCTAGAAACACTGTTGAGTCTAAAAGTTCTATTTCTTTTCCATTTAAGGATAATTTTGTACTTATGTTTCTGATATTTGGCATCATAAATTTTAAACACTTCCTCATTGGTTGCTTTTCTAGAATATTTTCTGGAATGTGTCAAACATTTTTCTTTTAATCTTGACTGAATAGGCAATATTGTAAAATTTTAAATTATACTCATCAAACCATCGTCTGGTATGACTGTAGTTTATGCACTAAACGTATCTTGAGAAAACGGCTTTAAAGAAAAAATTGAAATATTTTTTAATACTGAAACTCTGTTTACCGTACTTGTATCGTAAATAACTATAACAACTACCCCATTCACTACAATAGTACACCAAAAAATATTATTTTGAAATATAGTGATATTTCGTGACCTTATTCTTAAAACCTTAAACTTAGTTTAGAAAAAAAACGAGATACCTAATTGTAGCAGATTGAAATAATAGCTTAGGTGAACTTCGAAAAAAAATACTTATCTTGTAGTAACGGCTATTGTTTTGGTGTACTAAAGATGACCCTCAATGCTGTCAACCGGTTCTTATTATTTAAGAACACAATTTATAATATAGCGTAGAAAGGTAAAATTTGGTTTTGTTTATATGTTTAGAGACCGTAATCTCTGCGAGTACTAAACTGATTGTAACAATGGTTTCAGTAATAGAAAGCTACACGATTCCTGGCTACAAAAGGTTTTAAAATAATTTCATTAAATTAAGTTTCTAGTTTGACTTCAAGAGGAATAAAACATGTAGTGTAATGTAATGTTCTGTCATTTAGTCTGCTTTAGGGGCTTATTGCTTACTTATTTGAAGTCTGTTCATGTTTTTGATAAAAAAAAAGTTTATTTATTTATTATATAAATAATCCTTCTACATCCTTTGAGCTATCTATGTACCAAACATTGTTTATTTATCATAACTAAATCCAGAAAATTAAAAATGGCCAAATGTGAACACAGTGTTTTGAGGTACAAATCCATAGTTAGCACTGTCTGTTCCTAGTGCAGGGCAAGGCATTCTGCCTTCACGGAATATTATTTATAATTTGACACACAAAGCAATTTTTCATGACTGTTTGTTTTAAGAACATTGTATGAGCATTAAGGACTACTTAGTTAGGTTTCACAGATGGTTTCTCGTTTAAGACCAGTGTCTGTTTAGGCGAGTAACCTTTATATAATAGTTAAAGTTGATTAATTATTTTCGGATCTCTTGCAGAAATATCACGATGAAAATGAACTTTTTAAAACCAAATTAGAGAGCATCGAAATATTAAAGGAAAATATCCTGGAAGATTGCGGAGAATCGTTATCCAAGAAAATCCAAACAGACTTTAAAGAGTTAAAGAAGAAATACGTGACAAATGCAGAAAAATCGTTCGAACTGAATGAAAACTTACGACGAGCTTTGGAAAAAACAGAGAGCGTGTTCAGAAAAATCGAAGAGACCGAGAAATGGCTCGAGGATATCGAGGAACAGGTCCCTAAAGAAGAGGAGTGCAAGATCACGGACTCGGCGGAGCTCTACCAGATGAAGACGCGCTTCCAGACGCTCAAGGAGAAGTGCGACGACCGCACGCAGGAGTTCCGGAACCTCAACGAGGCAGGTCAGTCACCTCACTTCTAATCAGTTTATTTTAAAATCTACGTTGCGTTCATAGTATTTAATTGGATATATGACTGGCTTTTCACTACTAATTTAGTAACTATCAATTTAAATAAAAAAATATATAGTTTATTGTGAATAGTCGAACCCAAAAAAACACTTACAAAGTTGTTACATTGTATTTAAATGGTTGTTTTCTATTTGAGTATATACTGATGTTAACGTGACAATGTATGTTGAAGGTTTGTGGTGCAGAAATAGAAGAGTCGCGTTGTTAGATTATGTTTGTGTGTGCGTGTGTGTTTAGGTAACGACCTGCTGCTGGCCGCGGAGGAGAGCCGTCCCGCGGCGCTCGCTCGCCGGCTCACGCAGCTCAACGCGCGCTGGTCGGACGTCACGCACAAGGTCTACGAGCGGTATAAGTGAGTCACACAACACAGACATAATTTCTTTCATGTACAATAATACGATTAGTCAAAATACTAATTAGCATATAGATTTATGATTTTTTTAATTTATTATGATATTGGTTTTAGCAGAATCATTTAGGTAAGGAGCTTATTATTGATGTAAGTGATAGCCAAAGACATTACAGTAGCATAGTCTGCTAATGATTCGGAAAATGTATAAAAACCACATCAAACAGTTTACGGGGAAGCGGGGCGAGGGTAGCAATGAAAATTATACCATAACTGAATTCTTAACCAATAGCGAAGTAGCTGGGACCAATCAGAGCGCTGCTTTATTATTTTCTTTTTTAGTATTGTTTTATTTGGCAAAATATTGGTAGGCAAATAACTTAGTCCAGTTAATTCGTATGTCATCTGCTAAAAACATGGGCTTTATTTTGTAAGTCTGGATCACACAGTAGTATAAATTACCAAAGATTACAGACAATATGTGTGTAGGAACTACCGATTTTTCCTTGATCGTCATCTTCATGTATTTTCAGTTGCAATTCGATATCCTTTTGAAGTTTAATAAATTATTATTTATGTATTCAAAGTTTGACTGTTACACGGGTTCGGTTCATGACAACCGAAAAAGGTACGTATAGAATATCGGTGCTGTGGCTTTGTGTAGCTTAAACTTAAAATGACTATTAAAAGAGTTTGTTATTGTTTACTTTAGTTACTAACTTATATGTAGATAAATATTCATACTTAAAAATAATCTTTCTTCGTTTATGACACCCTGAAGGTTAGAGTCTTAGAAGAAAATAAATTATACATGACATATCTATGGCTATATTATCAATATAATATAGCCATATTATTTTTATTGCAAAGATTAAGGACGAGCCAGGACTTGAACCTGTGTGATCTCCTAATTTAGCTATTATTATTACTGATCAAGTTATCGCTAGCTCAAATTTTTAAGATAAATGGGATCAAATTGTCAAAAATTTTGATGATCAATATTTTATTATTCTCGAAAAAACCAATTGTGTCCATTTCTGATAATAAGATAATAAAGTAGAGCTTTTATATTTCTTAATGTGTTAAATTGGTACAGTTTCTTTTATTTTTTATTACTTTTGGCTCCACAGTACTAGGAGCGATGAGAAAATTTGAAATGTTTATAACTTAGTGATGAAACAATACAGAAGTCTATTTTGAAACTAATTTTGAAGCACTAAATTTTAACTTTATTGTGACGGATATATCTACAAAAAAAGAAAAATGTACCTAGTACTAAAATAATTCGTAAATATCACTAAAATCATACTTTTTGCACTATTTAACCTAATTTTTATTGAAAACTGTGCCTGATGAAAAAAAATCTAAACTGGATTTTTATTTAACATGTAAAATTGTACAAGAATCCTTACTTAAGCGGCTGGAAAATAATAATATATTTATTTTGTTGACCAGTATTATAGAGAGAGAAGTAACTAGTATAACTTTATAAATTGTTGCATTGTCTGTTTTATAATCCTGTGAATATAATGTTAATATTATATTAGTATCTACCTAATAAGAAAGTAGAAAAATTTATAAAAAAAAACTTTTATGAAAAGTCCTATTTTTGAAAAAGAAACCTATGTACCATTAAAATACATACCTCAAAGATGTATCCTAATTTGCAGAATCCAAATAATTTTAATTTTATATTTTGAATGTATAGCGTAAGTATTTAAAGTGAAACGCTGATTTTCCAAATATAAATTTTAATTGAATATCAAACTCGGCTGTATAATATTCTTCTTAGTCCCACTTGTTATAGGTAAACTAAAAACCAACTGTTTTTAAATATTCCTGAATTTATTTTGTTGCATGGTAATATAAGTAATATTTTGTGCTTGCAAATGATTTTTTACGGTTTTATTCTTGTTCGTAAATATTACTTATTCGTTGATAAAATGCCGCATAGAATTGCCAGATCGGCTCGAATTCGGCGAGGGCTCTGATAGACGATGAGCAGGAGCCTATACATGTTTACCTACTTTAGCGGTCTACGCTACTCTATGCTACTCCAATGTTTTTGAGGACATCATAGAGTTTTAGGGCTGGTCCAGAGCAGTTGTAGAAGAGGCTCCTACATTTCAAATTAATTTCGTCCCTCTAAATTTGTAAATATTTGTTGTTGGCGATTCGTCGATCCAGATGTTTTTATGAGTCATTTTGTGGTTGCTGACTACTGAGTGACAGGTTGACAATGTTCCTTACATAAGCTACATGTAACATTTTAGCACAATACTATTTTTAGCACAGGGGCAGCTAGAAGAACAGATAATAATACTGTTTTATACTACTAAGGTGGCAAACGGGTTAACGGTCTGCCTAATGGCGTAGAAAGGAAGGTCTTAATTCAAATTCAAATTCAATATAATTTATTCAGTTTAGGCTACAATAATTGAGCACTTATCAATGTCACTACGCCATCGGTTCGTAAGTCTACAGGGCGGGAGACCTTGTACTGAGAAGAACCGGCAAGAAACTCAGCAAGGGCATTTCTTTTCTCCCTTTCTCTTACAGCGTCCAATTAAAATATTGGAAAATGCCCTCCCTATCATAAAAGGACACTTACCATTACAAACATAAAAAAACATGAAATATAAAGCACAAGCACAACATAAAAAAGTATCTAATATAAACAAAAGACAGTTTATGTATTCATCACTAAGAAATAATCAATGTCTTACAGTATTAATAAACAAAACAAAAAAGTAAGACTAAATACTAAGAATACAAAGAAGTTTGCAAGAGCAGACCAGCCTCCACAGGCAGCACCCGTTCACGAATATGACACATGAATCAGCCATCGCTTCGCTCAACCATGTTTTAGGGAACGTAACGACCCGACGCACACGCCACCACCGCAGAGACACTTTGAGAGAGCATGACACACTCAAGCAACTCTAATAAAACTTCTTAATGAAGTACACGAGTAATGTGAAAGCTGAAAGAACAAAGAAGCACATAGAATACTATTAACTCAATCACGTAGTATATTTTAGCGATGTGATGTATTGTTGGTTGCAGGGTGCTGTGTGAGGCGTGGCTGGAGTCGGGTGAGCTCCGCGCATGGCTCGCGCAGGAGGCCGCGTGGTTGGACGGACTGCAGCGCCGCCTCGCTCCGCCCGCGCCGCAGCCGCCGCCGCAGGACGCCGAGGAGATCGCCGCCACGCTCTACGTACGCACACACACACCACCATCCTGCACAATACACAAACAATTCTATTCATATGCATTTGATTGGTTTAATAAAGTTGTCTTCCGTAGTTCAAATATCCACAATTGCAGAACGCCTCTGGGTGTCTCCAAGAGCACTGAGATCCTTGGTGTTTGCATTAAGGTCAATTAGCGTCCAAAAACAAGGTTTACTAAAACAAAACGAAGCAGTTATTTATCTCGCGGCAAAGGTTGCTTATATATCGCAAGTCCGACCTCACTCCTTTTAGCACATGTGTCTATTTGTTGTGGAGAACCAATTGTCATGTCGATGTCAAAGTATCCATAACATTCTTTTTTTGGCGGGTACTTGTAAAATATGACACATCGCATATAATATAATTAAATATTTTTAATGTTTAAAACAACTTATTTATAGTAATTCTTTAGACGGTAGACTATTCATAATATTTGAATATTACAACCAAATCACCAGAAGTGTTTGTGTAACTTTCCATGCAATAATCTTAAAATAAACTGCACATACCTACCGACATTACATATTTGTATCAGAAATTAAATATGAGTGTTGCTGATTTACATGATACACAGAAATCCTTTAAGGCCAGCTTACTGCAGCGGATGGCAGATTTTGAATCCCATTAACAATGAGCTACTCATTGCAGCACTGTGACACAATTGAAATTACTCGATCCCTTGATATAGCAGAAATGAGGCATAGAAGAAAAATGTCTTCTAGTCAATGGCATCCCTGAGGTCGCTCAGAAAGACACTATTAACATTTCAGCTTCAGTGTTTAAAGATAAATTAGCTATTCCAGAAGTGCAACCAAGTAAGTCCATCCGTCTGTCACCAGGCTGTATCTCATGAACCGTGATAGTTAGACAGTTGAAATTATCACAGAAGATGTATTTCTGTTGCCGCTTTGACAAAAAATAATAAAAAATAGAATAAATAAATATTTAAGGGGGCTCCCATACAACAATCGTAATTTTTTTGCTCGATTATGCTCGATATTGATATCGGCAACAAGTAGACGCTTCGCGCGTCCGGTTATTTAGTTAATGTGGTGCTTCATACGCCTAAATCCCGTAATGGGACCTTGCGCGTGCGAAGGGTTAAAATATGCACAGAATATTAAGTTATATAGTCACTTTAAAATTTAATAATTAAATTAAAATAAAACAAATATTTAAGGGGCTCCCATAAAACAAACGTGATTTTTTTTCCATTCTTACGGAACCCTTCGTGCGCGAGTCCGACTCACACTTGGCCGATTTTTTTTTCTGTGGCTATTATCTGCAATCAGTCCTAGAACTATGAGCAGATGAGTTCTTCGCTGGTTATCATGCAGAGTTTGCCTCCAGTGAAGACATGTACTCGGGAATTACGCAACTTCAGGCACTTTCAATGCCATAATATTGTGCCGCTTTAATCCTAGAACGCGGCGAATTGGCGGCAAAAAAACTTTTTTATTATTGTCAATACAGTTGTCAATATAATTGTTTTTTTTACACCCATGTTTGAGAGAAGTGGCTACAACTGAGCATAACTGGACTCTGTTATAATATACACATATAAACGTAGGCTACGTATATTACAATATATGAAGGTACTGAGTGGCGAACAAAGCACGTCATATATGCCCAAGTTTAGTTACCGTTGTAATATTTCGTCCTTATTCGCTAAAAATATCTTTTTTATGTTATACATATTTTTAAAAACACCCTCAGTATGTACATATAACTTTTGTTTATTTCTTAAATGTCTGATAGATCACAGATAAATAACACACTTTAGATGGATGAAAGATAACCAACCAAAGATAAAGCAAAGTTTTTTCTCTTTTAATATTCCTATAAGCCAATTCAGTTGGCAATGGTCTTAATCCTTACGGCCTTAGTTTTTAACGGTAACTTTAATTTTGTAGTTGTTGATGAGTACTTTTATTTATCTTTCTTCGTTAATTTTTTATTTTGTTGTTACTAATTGTTTTAGGTTAGATAATATTATAAACCAATCAACGTAAACTACTTTCCAACCCTTAGTTGATCAAATTTATGACGTCATGTTTTTTTGTAATTATATTATTAAATAACTTGACCGTAACTGGAAGCTTTTATATTGAGAGAGCATTTCCGTTTCCGTCGCAAGTGCCGGCTGTCGTACCCCCACCTAGAGTCCGTTTTTGGAAGTGGCGCCACCTGGCGGCTGCTCGCTATGTTAGTTTCTTGTTACATCGAGCGCCATTTTAAAATCATTGGCGTTTAAGTTTCCGTCGAAGCAACACGTCTACAACACTGTATCACGACTGTTGCGTTATTATAAAATTAATATTAAAAATTAAAATTCTTTTTTAAAGATAAATTCAATGATATAAAAATTTTCTTTTAATGGTTATGCCATTCGATAAAGTTGCAAATTAGTGTGCCAGTTATTGATACACTGACTGTTCTTAAATCTTTTACCAGTGTGTGTCGTAATAATAGTTAAGTGTTAATTTTAAACTAATTCGCAAATGAACGGGAACGCCTCAAATACTGAGCCATGGACAGTGGCTGGACCAAGTGGAGAGGGGCGCAAGCGGGAACGAAGCAACTCTACTAGTAGCACTAGTAGCTCTTCAAATTCATCGTCTTCATCGGACAATAAGAAAAGGCAGCGTCGGCGCAAACATAAAACCAGTAAGCGTGCCAAGCGCTCTGATCCCAGGATAGAAAAGCTGGTAAAAGAAGTAAGTGAGCTTAGACAATTCTTTACCTTAAGCAATAATCCATGTGATGACAGTGTGTCAATTTATCCAGATAACGACGGATTTCAAGAATTTGACCCTGATCATGAAAGTCATGAAAATCCCTTCACATTCGAAATAGAAACGAAATTAAAGGAACCATCTATTCCTAAAACTCCAGATAACTATTTAAAAATGTTGTTGGATGTTCAGCGCTTAGGCAGCACCTCTTGGTCTGACGTAAGATACGCTGACACCCAAAAATTATACAATCATAACCCAGGCTTTACAGACCTGGAAACAAACGATGAGGTAAAAATGTATGATACATTGCGTCACCTCACGTACGCTGATAAATCATATGCTGCCATAACATACTGTATATTTAAACAAAAAATTTCACTGCAAGAAGGCATTCGCAATCTTCTCTCTTGGGCAAAGAGTACAGATGTTAATGCCGAAATCTTGGTAATAAGGTAGATGAGCTATTTTTAAAAGGGGATTTATTTAAAATTTCATCTGATCTTTTGCAAATGGTTTGTGGACATAGAGCTGAAAGTATCGAAATGCGCCGCGAAACAATTACAAGTCAAGTTCGTGATCCCTTTGTCAAGGCGTCAATTAATAAAATCCCACCTTCAACCACGCACATTTTTGATTCCAATCTTTTAACATCAGCATTGGAAAAGGCAGGCGGAGTTGGCAAAGCTTTTTGGCCCTTGAAAATTAAAGGACCGCAATCACAACCACAAATGAGCCAAAACAATTACCACCCCTCGCGGGGGCAAGGTGCACGAAAACTGACAGTTCCATCGCGTGGAACCCAATACCAGGCAGGCAGCACGCACTCGCATGCTTGTATGAATCTACCCTCGCGGGGTGAATATTATTTTCAAAACTACCCTCCCCAAGGCCAACCCTCAAACACTAATTTCAACCTCTGTAATAATAGACGCTCGTTTCACAACAGAAGCTCGCGGCTCGATCGTGGAAGTTACAGAGGACGAGGAAATGCTCGAAGAGCTTCCAGAGGCGGCTATAGTTCAAATAAAAAACAATGACTCGAGACTTTTTCGAGCAGGTCAGCTAGCGCATTACTACCTAGAATGGAAAATGATGGGAGCACCAGAGATAATTGTAAGGTTAATTCAAGGGTATCGCGTACCATTTTTTCAAAAACCCCCTCTTGTTTATCCCAACGTAATCAGAAGCCTATATCAAACTCCTATTTCAAAGGAAATGACTGCAATTATACAACAATTGAAATCCCAAGGCATTTTAAAAGTAGCAAAACCCACTCGGAGCTTTATTTCCCCTATGTTTCTGGTGCCCAAGCCCAACGGCACAGCTCGCCCTATATTCAACCTCAAGGCGCTGAACGAATATGTGCTGACCAAACCATTTCATTTAATAAACATGCACAAAATACCAGATTTTCTTCAACCACAGGACTGGATGTGCAAAATCGATTTATCCCAAGCATATTTTCATCTGAAAGTAGTGAAGTCCCAAAGACGCTTTCTACGACTTATTTACAAGCAAGAATTACTAGAGATGACATGTCTACCGTTCGGTCTGAGCACAGCCCCAAAAACCTTTTCAATTCTTACGAATTGGGTAGCTCAAATATTGCGAGAACAGTGGCACATAAGGATCGTAGTGTACTTAGACGATTACTTACTGGTACATCAAGACAAATGCGTGCTTCTCAATCATGTCCAAATAACTTTACAGACATTGCAGAGGTTAGGGTGGCAAATAAATTTCGAAAAATCTATTTTATATCCCCAAAAAAGATTAGTTTACTTAGGGATAATGTGGAAACCCTGGGTCAATCTGAAAACCCTGCCGAAAGAAAAGACCGAAATCATAGTAGAAAAAGTAAATCTGGTACTCGGCGAAGGCAGAGCGAAAATAAAAACGTTACAGAGAATAGTAGGACTTCTCAATTTTGCCAGTTTTGTTATCCCATGAGGTCGACTACATCATCGACAAACGTTAATGTTTCTGAACTCACTGCCGAAACAGTCGTTAGAAACATACCCTCTACCACAAAGTGTATGCAACGAACTGAGTTGGTGGACCCAGAACTGCCAGCTTCCAACAACCTTACATTACCCTCCCCCAGTACACTTCCTGGTTACCGATGCATCGGACCTAGCGTGGGGAGCACAGTTAAACGATCAGGCTCTATGGGGAACAGCACCTACATTGCAATCAAAAGGAAATGTTGGCCATACTACATGCTCTTCAGGAACATGCTCTTTTCCTGCAAGGCAGCTCAGTCCTGATACAATGCGACAGCAAAACGACAGTTGCTTACTTACGAAAAGAAGGACGAACAAAATCCACGCCTCTTATGAACATAACCTATCAAATTCTTACATTGCTCGATCAATACCAAATACACTTCAGCATACACCATATCCCAGGCAGATACAACAATCATGCCGATCACCTATCGCGTCATCTTCAGCCTCCGGAGTGGCACTTGCTACCAGCCTGTGTGGAAATGGTGTTTGCAAAGTGGGGAAACCCAGTGATAGATTTGTTCGCATCCAAAACGGCCCATGTAGTATACAATTATGTATCCCGAGATTTGAAAGACCGTCAAGCGCTATATCACGACGCGTTCAGTGTTCCATGGAATAACCCGCTAGCGTGGGTGTTCCCACCGCAGTTTCTTATTCCCAAAGTACTGACACACCTGAATCGGTCAACAGGAATATTTTTAATAGTAGTCCCCCGTTGGGAAAAAGTGTTTTGGCGGGCAGACCTAAAAGCCCGAGCGCTCGAAGTGCCACTCACTGTAACCAATTTACACAAACATCTAATCGACACGGCGACGGGACAACCACCGCCGAAAGTTCAGCACATCCTCCTGGAAGTTTGGAAATGTGGGGCTGGACCAAGGCGATAGAAACATGGAACAATGAACAGTTATTGTTGCTTAAAAACTCTTGGCGAAAACTTACCCTAAAAACTTACGAAGTAGCTTGGAAACTCTGGATGTTATGGGCTAAACATAAACATGTTGATCCAAAAAATCCTACTGGCTCTCAGTTAGCTCAATTTTTATCAGATTTATATTTAATTAATAAATTATCATACAATACTATTCTCCTACATAAGTCTGTAGTTTCTACGCTATGTAACTCTGAAACATCAAGTCATTTGACATCGCACATCCTGGTAAAACATATTCTAAAATCAATCGCTCTAAAAAATCCAAAAAGTACTAAAGCACCTATTTGGGACGTTAATAAATTAAGCTCATTTCTAGCCAGTTATACTGTCAATTCAAATAATTTATTCCAGACATCGCGTCATACGGCGATTTTACTATTACTATGCTCTGGACGACGTATACATGACTTAACATTATTAAAAGTTGATTCTGATCATTTTATTAAAACTTGCGATAATTCAATATTTTTGCCTGAATTTGGCTCAAAAACTGATACCCATAATTATAGACAGTCAAATTGTAAATTTCTTCCAAATTTATCGAATCAAAATTTAAATCCTATTTTTTGGATAGACAAAACTATAACATTGTAAAACGAAAGACGTAATACTGCAAAATCATTTAATCTCTTTATTACAATCAGAGGAGATGCTAAACCCGCTTCACGTACTGTGATAGCAAGCTGGATAAGAACAATTTTTAAAGAAGCTGGTATAACAGCTTCTCCGGGAAGTGTCCGCTCAGCGGTCGCCTCAAAGAGCTGGTTAGAAAATGCTTCAATCGACGACATCCTAGCTCGAGGAATTTGGCGATCAGCAAATACTTTTAAAATTTTTTATAGACGTGAAATATTAAGAACAAAAAGCTTCACAAAATTTTTTACTCCAATAGATTAAAGAAAACAATAACCTTGTTTCCATTCTATATTTCTTAAAAAAAGGTTGTAAACTTTTGATTGAGAATAACCTTAAGACGAATTACGTATTACTAAATCAATAAATTTAATACTGTTGATTTTATTTATTACCTTTGAGATGAGTTACGTATTACTAAATAATTTATTTAAATCTGTTCATTTTAGTTATATTTTTGAGATAAATTACGTGTTACTAAATAATTAATCTAATACTGTTGATTTTATTTATCACTTTTTAATTAGTTAGTTCATTTGTTTTTGAGTTCAAAGGAAAATCTCACATTGGCGTTAGGTTACCAAAAAATTTAAAGCCCTACTCTAAACTGGGGCGCCACCAGGCGAAAACAAACAGGCTCTCAATATAAAAGCTTCCAGTTACGGTCAAGTTATTTAATAGCAGCGTTTTACCTGAAATAAAACGCATATTAAAGTACTTACCTAACTGGAAGCTTTCACTTTAATTTCTGCCTGGTGAATATATTTAGCCAATGATTTTAAAATGGCGCTCGATGTAACAAGAAACTAACATAGCGAGCAGCCGCCAGGTGGCGCCACTTCCAAAAACGGACTCTAGGTGGGGGTACGACAGTCGGCACTTGCGACGGAAACGGAAATGCTCTCTCAATATAAAAGCTTCCAGTTAGTTAAGTACTTTAATATGCGTTTTATTTCAGGTAAAACGCTGCTATTTTAGCCGCATGGTAATGCAGCGTGTCGATATTATAGCACGTCTATTAGTTTTTTTAAACTATTAAATATATTACTGTTATTAATTATTTATACACATATATAGTATATTATATATCTATGATGTCACAAAATCCATCCCATGATGATTATTTATACTCTGTTGATGAAGATTTAAGTTCTTCATTCCACTCTCTTGATGATGATTCACCTACGCTACGAAATAAACTTGACCGTGAAGGTAGCAGCTTAAACTAATCGTTCAATACATATCATTTAAACGCACAAAGTATTCCTTCCCACTACTCTGATCTACTCGGCACATTTAATTCTCAATTTATTCATGCTGTCTTAATCTCCGAAACTTAAACCTTATCTAGAATCTATCCACTATTCTCTTCCCGGATTTGTGTTGATCTGTAATGATCGTATAGGAAAGAGGTGCAGTGGAATTACTATCTATTTACGTTGCGACAGAATACCAGCATAGACATAATGTCAGCGGCTCCGCCCGCCCTAAATTTGGTTATCGGCGAGGAACTCCTTAATTAACTCATTAATTATTATACTAATGACGTTTGCTATAGCACGCTGTAGTTATAGCTATAGTTCGTTTAAGCTCGGTTATAGTTATTCCCGCGGCAACTTTTGAATTTTTCGGGATAAAAAGCCTATGTGCTATTTCAGGACCTAATCTATATGTGTGCCAAGTTTCATCCCGATCCGTTCAGTGGCTGAAGCGTTATTGAGTTACAAACATCCATACAAACAAACTTTCACATTTATAATATTAGTAGGATTTCAATACTGACATGGTGAAACTTTCTCCCGGTAAGTCAAACTGTTAACAATCCTAAAATCATCCAATCTTTTCGTCCATCCACGGCAACCCACTTATCACAATATCAATTAATGTGACACTTGGCTAGCTTTAACTATTACTTCATCTAGCGATAAAATTATTAAATCTGTTTAGTTAGCTGCTTCCGCATTTTCAAGGCATGATTTATTATTTTGCATCATATAAGCTTAAACCTCCAAAATTTAAACCTGAAGAGATTCACGGGCGTAATTTTTCGGAACCGATGGCGAGCGGTGCGGTGGTAGAAAGTAGCCGCCGTGGGCATCATTTCGAACAATTCCTCAGAACACATCCCATTGTACAAGCGGTAGAACACACACAGGGAGGCAAAGTCCCTCCTCAGACTTAAGGGTTCGATACGGCAAGTGAGTTTGGGATCGTCGACGATTCTCACAGGCCGTCGTTGAACCGAGTTAAAAGGTCCAAGCTGGTATTCGGTTGCACCTGCCCAGAGATGGCAGCAGTACTCCATATGGGTCCGAACTTGCGACTTGTAGAGCAGCAACCGCTGACCTGACGTGAAGTACTGCCTCGCTCTGTTGAGTACACCTAGTTTTTTGGACTTCAGCTTCACCTTATCTTGTAAATGATCTCGGAACTGAACATCGCTGGAGATGTCAACACCAAGGATCCCAATGCTCTTGGAGATGGAGAGGTGAGTGTGAACGCGCAGACTTGTGTCTTTGTAGGGTTGAATCGGACCAAGTTAACCCGTCCCCAGTCAGAGACCTTGGAAAGTGCGGTCTCGATTTGAAACACAAGTTCTCCGCGGTTTTCCTCCACAACGGAACAAGGTATGTTTGCACGACCCGTGTAATAAGCGTCTCCAGTACTGTCATCTGCATAGCAATGTATGTTGTTGATGTCCAACATGTCATAGATAGAAACAGCGTAGGAGACAGCACAGAGCCTTGCGGGGCACCAGCATTAATGTTCATGCTATAAGAGCAACTACTGTCATCTACGGTTCGTATGCGTCTGCCGGACAAAAAGCTAGCCACCCATTTGCACAAACCCTCGGTCACTCCTTAAGCTGGAAACTTCGATAGAAGGCCCCGGTGCCAGACCCGATCGAACGCCTTCGCTATGTTTAGGCTACATGCCAATGCCTCCCCCTGACTCTCAATGGCTAGTGCCCATCGGGGTGTGAGAAACACTAGAAGGTCACCAGTCGAGCAACCGTGGCGAAAGCCATATTGACGATCACTGACCAGGTCGTGTTCTTCTAGGTATCTTAGAAGCTGTGTGTTGATCACACGCTCCATCACCTTGGAGAGGAGAGAGGTAATAGCGATAGGCCTGTAATTCGATAGATCTGATCTATCGTCCTTTTTGGGCACCGGGTGCACATTCGCAGTCTTCCATGAAGACGGAAATTGCCTAGTGTGGTAGGAAAGCGCGAAGAGGCGCGTGAGCACAGGACATAACTCAGTTTGATATAAATATTAAACGATATATGTATGTAAGTCTACGTTAATATGTATATTAGTAATTATATATTTATACTATCACCATATATTACACTAGACACGAATATTAAGCAAACCATTTTCTTTAATACCAAATTATTGCCAGTAAATTTTGAGCTTGGCTCCATGGTTGGCTGGTAGAGAATGTCGCATGGCATTAAGTCCGCCATTGTTCAAATGTTTGTGTAGTAAGTTTAAATAAATAACAAAAAACATTAATTGCTGCAGTAAAGCTGTCTTTAGCTGAGAAGGGTATGTTGTGCGGTCTACTCCGCGGTTGATCTTACTCGACATGCTATAGACTCCACTCTGCAAGTGGTACCTCGACACGCTATAAAATAGTAGGTACATTGCACAGTCTACTCCGCGGTTGGCTTTTATAACACGCTATAGAAGAGTACGTTGCGCGGTCTACTCTGCAAGCGGTACCTCGACACGCTATAAAATAGTTGGTACATTGCACAGTCTACTCCGCGGTTAGTCTTTTTTAAAACGATATAGAGGAGTACGTTGTGCGGTCCACTCTGCAAGTGGTACCTCGACACGCTATAAAAGAGTAGGTACATTGCACAGTCTACTCTGCGGTTGGTCTTTTTTAACACGCTATAGAGGAGTACGTTGCGCGGTCCACTCTGCAAGTGGTACCTCGACACGCTATAAAAGAGTAGGTACATTGCATTTTGCTAAATAAATGTTTTTCTTCTTCTTTCTTCTAGAAGACAACGTTGTGCTGTGTTGTGTGAGAGTGGTCCCTCTGCGGTTGGTATCTCTTGACACGCTATAAAAGAGTACGTTGCGCCATCCTTTCCAGGGTTGGTCTCTTTCGACACGCTATAAAAGAGTACGTTGTGCGATCAATTTTAGGGTAGGTCTCTTTCGACACGCTGTAAAAGAGTACGTTGTGTGGTCCATTCCAAGGTTGGTCTATTTCGACACGGTAAGTCAAAGTCAAAATTTCTTATTCAAATTAGGATTTTACAATCAGTTTTGAATCGTCAAAGTTATGAAATACTATTTTTTTAACCCTCCCACTCTCCTGCCGGATTCTTCTACCGAGAAGAATCCGGCAAGAAACTCGATAGTTACTCTTTTTTAAAAAAAATCTTAAAAACTACAAATACAATAAATGTTTTCAATAAAACTTTTAAGCCGTACAATTTTATATTATTTCCATTTTAATTTGGTTTACCTATGCATCCTGTCATTGAGCATCTTCAGTCCCAAGGATTTTTATCATTAACATAGTCCGAAATATTGTAGTATGCTTTTTTACAAAGTACTTGTTTGATAAAAGATTTAAATTTACTTATTGATAGCTTTTGAATATTTGTTGTAAAAGCGTATACAACGCCCCGTGAAAGAGTTACTAATTTTGTGTAGACGTGTATCATGCACCAACAGCTATTTTTACTTCTAGTATTTACTTTGTGAACGTCACTTTTTTTTTTTTTAAACTATTGCTCGCCATTAATATTAATACATGTTTGTATCATTAGGTTTTTTTATCATTAAGTAACAAATTATTAGCGTTAAACCAATTAACAATTTCAGAAATGGCATTATTTAATTCATTATTACATGTCTGTCGTCTCTTAACTATAAAAAGTAAAGAGATGTTATCAGCAAATAAGACAATGCCCAAGTAGCACATTAGCTTGAATTATATCCGAAAACAAGCTATATTACAGTCTAATACTGTAATATAAAGAGGATAAAACTAGTCTGATTACTGTATTAGCAGGATTTCGTACACTGATTTATTATATTAGTAGAGATCGGATTTGGAACCGACGCGCTGCGACCGGCCGCACGCAGTCTCAATACTACCCGAGTGCTGGGAGGGAAACCGCACCATATTTATGCTGCTTACTTTCACCTTCGCTATACCTTCTTTTTACTATTCTATCGATCGATCGATCTTGTCTTCTTAATACTCGTTGCTGTTGCTTATTGCTTTCGCTAAATTGTAGTGTTAACTGGTCTTCGTCTGATTTATAAATATAAATATACTTTGAAGAAGTTTTATTTGCACCTTCAACAGGCTACCTACAATTTCATCAAAGTAGCAGCGGTGTTCTTTGATCTATCTTGCGCTTTTGATCTGGTTCTTTCTGGACCACATTCTTTTAACCTCAAAATAAGAGAATTACAGTAGGTGAATCACTCTTCTTATTTAAGCGCCTTGCTCTTGTCGGTGTAGCTGATGCAACCCTTTCCACCTCTCTCCAATGCAATCTTTTCACCTCTTGATGCGACATGTCATCCACTTTCTCTTTTATTTGGCTCATATATCTTATTCTGGGTCTTCCTCTTCCTCTCTTTCCGTCTACTTTTCTTTCTATGATGTTTTTTTTTTATTAATCTGTAATTTCGTATAAAATGGCCTATCATTTTCCTCTCCTATTTCCAATAAGTTTAAGTAGTTGTCTCTGTTCATTGACTCTTTCCAATACTTTTTCATTTGAAACTTTTTCTGTCCAGCTAATCCTTTCCATTCTACGCCAACACCACATTTCGAATGCTTCCAGTGTTTCTCTATCTTTTTGTGCCTTGTCCATGTCTCGCATTCATAAAGTGCTATACTCCATATAATGGTTTTATGAAGTTATAATTTTTGTATTTTTCGATATATTAGACGTGAATATATGTTTTCCATTTTGAAAAGCTTGTTTTGCTATAGCTATTCTTGATTTGATATCTGGTTTACATCTAGAATCTGGTGTAATAATACTGCCTAAATATTTAAATTTATTTATGTTTTCAAATTTATAGTTATTTATTGCTATTATGCTTGTTGGGACCACTTGGTTCTTAGTTACACTTAATATTTTAGTTTTATATAATTAATTCTTAGTTAGTATTCTTTAAAGATGCAATTCATGGACTTAAGTAATTTTTCTAAATATGTTTTATTTTCTGCAATTGCTGCTGTATCATCTGCAAATCGAATATATTTGATTGTTTCTCCGTTAAATTTGACTCCTTTATCTGTTGTAAGTTCCGATACTTTATTTATGGCCACTTCGATAAAAATGTTAAATATAAGTGGTGGTGGTGGTTAAATATTTACTTAGATAAATTTTCTATGTACCTTTTCCATCTTTCTAGTATATTTTTATTATCTAATAATATTTTATTGTTTTCATCGTCTTTTTTGTTTCTTACTGAGATTTCTTATAATATTGTATGCTAAGTCTATTTTTCCTTTGTTCATATAATGTTCTATACTTTCGCAGTCTTTTTCTTTAAGGTTGCTGGCTTAGCAAATTTTCCGTAGTTCCAAAAACATTGATTTCTATTATTTTTGCTGTATATAGATTAAAATATATAAGCAAATTATATATTTTTAAAAATAAACAATGAATTCATATAGACCTGTGAGTAGGACTAACAAAAATTTACTATTATTTATTTAATTAAGTATATGTGTTTGTTTGTCCACGTAGTTCTTAAAAACCAGAAATCACATTTTGGATTAAATATCGTTCAAATAAGGGCAAGTTTCATCAAAATCCGTTCGGTAAGTCTCTCCTTATGGCTTGTGAGCTTGGGATTGTTGACTGTTCTCTCTCGTTCGCTGAACCCAGTCTAAAGGGCCAAGCTGATATCCGGATACACCCCCGCGTAGAGATAGCAGCAGTACTCCATGTAGGACGGGACTTGTGACTTAAAGCAGTAATCTTTGCCCCGGGGTGAAGTACTGCTCCGCTCTGTTGATTACCAGTACCTGATTTTTGAGTGCTAGCTTCACCTTGTCGTCCAAATGATCTCGAAACTGAACATTGCTGCAGATATTAACTTTAAGGATCCTTATGTTTTTGGATATGGTTAGGGCTCGATTTTTCACACAAGTTCTTCGTGGTTTTCTTCTACAACGGAACTAGAGATGTTGGCAACGCCCGGGTCATAAGGGTCTTTGCTGATCATGTCTCTTCTGTGTCTAACTTTCATTTGTTTGTGTAACGTGTACTAAGCGGCACACAGGTTTTTAAGCGTATCCGGTAATTAATTTAAAAATCGGTCGTGGTCATTTTTGGCGCAGGACCTTGAGAATTACATTCAGAACCACAGCGACGGGCGGGTGTCACGCATTCAGGACCTGGGCCGGCAGCTCATCGATGCGCACATCATGCCCGGCTGGATCCAGGCAGAGATCGACGCGCTGACCGACAGGTGGAACGCGCTCCAGACTCAGGTGCTACACACATACAGTATGACGAGTGATGTCCACGCACAACATCTGCCATATAATCAATAATTAAAATAAAAACATTGTTTAAGTAACTTTAGTTTAAAGAGTTCGTAAAGACAGTGCTTAGGCCCGGCTTTTTTTATACGGATCGCGCCGTTTGCGTGTTTTTGTTTTACTCTGTGGTCAGTCATTACACTCTGAATATAATAACCTTAGTGTTTCTTTTTGTATTTAAGCAATTTTCGCGTATTATTTCATTTAGTACCTGGAGGACACAGCAAATGCTCGGTTTTTTTAAACAGCGCCATCTATTGTCAAGTAGCTTAAGCGTTGCTTAATAACGCCACCTGTTGTCAAATAGCTTAAGTTTTGCTTAATAACGCCACCTATTGTCAAATAGCTTAAGTGTTGCTTATTACTACTCGCCAAAAGATGTCAGGAAGAGTCATATTTTTCAGTTTATCACTGCCTTATAAACACTGATAAAACGACGTTTTCTAAAAATGAAACCTAGCTAGAACAATTTATCGAGCATACATATATACAAGAATTGCTCGTTTAAAGGAATTAGATATGATTTCGTGCTTACATTAACACTACCATTAAAAATGTTAAGCATTTTAAGAGTGCCAAGTGAAACGGAGGATCACACATACTTAAGGTTAATTACTAAATTATAATGATTTAATTAATCTGAGGGGAAACAAAAATAGGGACAAGTTCTACAACTTAACATTAAAATATAAACAAAACAATACTTGTTTATATTTTAATTTTAAGTTGTAGAACTTGTCCTCAGATTAATTAAATCATTGTAATTTAGGGCTCCCTTGGGTCCCTTTGGTCAAAGTAATTTTTTTTTTAATTCAAATTAGGTTTTTACAAACACTTTTGAATCGTCAAAGTTATAAAAAACTATTTATGAAATCCGGTTTACAATGTTGTTGATTTCTACCAAGAAGAATCCGGCAAGAAACTCGATAGTTACTCTTTTAAACAATCATTAAAAATTAAAATACAATCAATGTTTTTTAAATAAAAAATTGAAGGCGTATAATAATTATTTTATATTATTTCCATTTTAATTTGGTTTACCTATACGCCCTGTAATTAATTGAGCATCTTCAGTCCAATGGATTTTCATCATTTACTTAGTCTGAAATATTGTAGTATGCTTTTTTACAAAGTTGTTTAGTAAAAGATTTAAATTTACTTATTGATAGCTTTTGAATATAAGGAACTGTGTTGTAAAAGTGAAAGACATTAGAAAGACTTTAGAAGACATTCGGACAGACAGACGTGGTCTTTGTAGGGACAACAAAACTACCAATTGAGATAAGTCGCCTTGTAGTATTTAATTTGGGTTGCACTTTACCCTGTCATCTAAGACACAACAGACAGTATACAAAGAATCTTTTTATTAAAGAGTTAGCAAGTGTGGTCAGGTATGTAAAGGATTTGTCCGTACGGTTCGGGGTGCGGAATCGCAGGCGGGCGCACGCACGACGGAGCTGGAGCGAGCGGCCCGGGCGGCGGCGCGGAGCGAGGTCGCGCTGGACGCGCTGCACCAGTGGGTGGACACGGTCAGGCCCGCACTGGACGAACACCTCGAGACACACGACAAACAAGTACGGATATATCGATATCGACAACTCATATCGTTTTACTACAGAAATACACTTATTTTTGTTTTGTATTGCACTTTTGCTTTTTGCTTCTGTAATACTCCATTTCACATAGCATGGTGCGAGTAATACGAGAGATTTTACAAATTGCAGCTCCGCACCATGCTTTGTAAGATGGAATATAGTTTATAGATAATATGTATTATTATCAATTAGAAAATAATAAATTTGTGTACGTCTTGTGTTGTTAGCGTATATGTGTGGAGCTGGAGGCGCAGCTGTGTGCGGCGCGCGAGGTGTCGCTGCAGGCGGACGCGTACCGCGCGGCAGGACAGCGCGCCGCCGCCGACCGGCTCAAGGACCAGCTCGACCTGCTCACTGTAACTACCTACCTACATTACACACACACACACACACACACACAATACACACTCGACTATACACAAACACGCACAAGCACACACTCACACATATATTTGCGCAAGAGTTTTCTTATATTAAAGTGTTTTATCTTTATTTATTAATTACTAAGATGTTTTCTATGTGTAAGGACGGATAGAGAAACAATATAACTAGATAATTTAGAGTTATGTTAATAACTATTTGGTCTATCAATAAATAAATAATTTACATTATTTTATCACAACTCTGATGGTTAAAAAAAATTTTAATTTTACTATCTGACTAGCCGGGAGACGTCCCTTTAACTCAAACTCATGTAATCTTTAAAGTTGCATGTTTACAGTTGAATCTTTAACTGTGATTTTATTACATTGATATACAATATATTAATTAAAGTTAATGAAAACACTAGTTTTATAATGATGAATATATCGCTTCTGGTTCAAAATCAAACACTTAACTATTTGATTACAATGGATTATATTTTCTTATTCAAGTCTACCGCAAAATAAGAAACAAGCAATGCTCTCTAACCTCGCATTACAGTCTAATTTATAACCTCCCTTCCATGCCTTTTTTAACAGTCAAGCTAGTGTCGCGCAAATAATCGATTAACATTAAACTATCGATACAATTAAATAAAGAACGACAATCGATTACAAGATAGCGCTGCATCTACATATTTGTTTATATATCTGGATGCAGCGCATAATACAATACTCGAATAAGAGTTATTAGTATGATACCTTACAACTCGGCCATCCTCCGCAAGGTGAGTCTACTCACTAATGCAGAACCTGAACAGCCCATTAGTTAACAAATTTAAGGTATTTAGGTACTAAAGCTTGCAGTACAATTGAGATATCCTAAGGTAAAGCAAAACTTATTTATTTTAATTACAGTTATAATATGTATAATTTCTGATAGCAATTAAACATACAATATACATGAAGAATGTTTCTTATCTCAACAAATGAATATGATATCAAATAAATGAAAAGTGATTAAATTCATGTAGTCATCTGTGCACCGACTACTCTAATACTATTCAAATTCGCGTACATAATGCTAAGGTACAGTCTGTTACAATCTGCGGTCATCTATGCGATAACGACAAGTCGATATCATTCACAATCTGCACTGACCGCTCATAACCCATACCCCAACATAACTACATTTTCCAGCATGGTCTGCTATGATCTGCAACCATCTGTGCGATACCAAAATCCTTATATCAGTCACTGTCTGCACTGATCGCTCATAGCCCAAGCTAGAATATCACTTTCAACACTAAACTTGGATAATTTGTAAATAAATTAATTATTTTTTTACCATGATACACATTACTCAAGTGCAGTTACTATTACTCTAGATCTGTTATCTATCCATCTATGAATCAAATCAATTCAAATTAGAATTATTCAAATCTTACTAACTAAAAACAATATTATATGGTTCAACTTATTCATTTATCA
The DNA here is from genome assembly GCA_946406115.1 of Apoda limacodes. Taxonomy (NCBI): domain Eukaryota; kingdom Metazoa; phylum Arthropoda; class Insecta; order Lepidoptera; family Limacodidae; genus Apoda; species Apoda limacodes. The sequence goes on along the minus strand of OX291560.1, from coordinate 23,672,731 downwards.
TTTAATGCACTTTAACAACATAACATTCGATTTTAGCTCTAACAAATCAAAGTGAAATAATTTCTGGATTCTAATTATATTCACGTTCTATATCATTAATTCATATCAACAAACACTAATTATTGGATGATAAATCTGCATTACTGTCATTATCGCTGTCCTCGCTAGAAGATAGGTTCTTAAAAATAAGCCATGGATGAATTTTATCTACGGCCACAACATTTTCGTACCGTTTATTGCCTTTTTTTGTCAATGGGGTATCTTCGACAACATATCGGTCATGCGGAAGAATTTTAATTATTCGATAGGGGCCATGAAATTTAGGGATAAGCTTTTTGGACTGTCCTACGTGGTCTTTGTCGTAGATAGTTCTCTCTATCCGAACTAGTTCCCCTACCTTGTAGGACTGCGGAAGTTTCCTACGCTTGTCAAAGTCTTTCTTTGACCGTTGTTGTTCTCTTTCTACTCTCTTTTTTGTCATAGATCTTAATTGGACCAAGTCTTTTTCTGTCATTTGTTCACGTGTCTCATGTACGACATCGCTTAGAATATTCTCAGTCGTGTTCATAATTTTAATCCCAAAAAGCAGTTCTGATGCACTTTTCCCTGTAGTTTTATTCACAGCAGTGTTTATGCCTAACTGTATGTCTGGAATTATTTCGTCCCAAATATTTTCTGGTTTACTGTGGCACTGCGTTCGGAGTGCATCAAGTATCGTACGGTTAAATCGCTCTACTTGTCCGTTCGCTCTAGGAGTGGCCACAGCATTTAATATATGTTTTATGCCTGCTTTATCGATAAACTTTTTGAATTTTGCGCTTGTAAAGCAGGTTCCTCTATCGGTGATTATTCGAGATGGTGTCCCAAAATACCCAAAATGTTCCCTTAAATGCCTTATGGCTGAGAGGCTTTTCGTATCTCTAACCGGCTTTATATTAATAAATTTCGTAAATGCGTCTATTATTACGAGCATGTAAGTATTACCCCTCCTAGATCGAACGAATGGACCCAAGTGATCAGCATGTATAGTGTGAAAGGGGATGTCAGCTTTTGGAATAGGGTGTAACATGCCTTCCTTGCGGCCACCAGGTGCCTTGTGGTGGGCGCATTCTAAACATGCAGATACGTACTTTTTAGTAAAGCGACGCATTTTTGGAAACCAAAATGTATCTCGTATGCGGGTAAAAGTTTTCTCAAAGCCGAAATGTCCCACATCATCGTGGTTTCTCCGTAATACTTGCCATCTAACAGCTCTGGGCACAACCCAGCGTAAACTATCATTTACCACTCGGAAAACATGTTCGCCCTTCACTTTAAAATTTTTATGTACGTCGAGTAGGTTTTTAGCATTTTCGTCTAATAAAATGTTTTTAATGTTTTGGATCTCGTCGTCGGCACTTTGTATAGTCGCAATCCAGTCTTTGACGTCTACCTGCAATATATCTAATACACGCGTGACGTCATCGATGGTAGGTTCAGCTACAGGACCACGACTCAGTGCATCCACGTGAGCCATACGAGTGCCAGGTCGGTATTCTATTTCGCAATCGTATTCCTGGAGTTGAACCCACCATCGAGAAATTCGAGGTATAAGATCCCTTTTGGTAAGGGTTGTGCGTAACGCATTACAATCCGTTATTATTTTAAATTTTAAGCCTAGCAAATATACGCGGAAGCGATTTAAAGAGGCAACGATGGCTAAAGTCTCTAACTCGAACGAGTGTAATCTTTGTTCTTCCGGTGTCGTTTTTCGGCTGTAATATGCTATGGGTTTAAGTAAACCAATGGTATCTTTTTGCATGAGAATACCAGCAATGCCCCATTTTGAGGCATCTGTATGTAATTCCGTCTCTAAACTTGGATCGAACAATGCTAAAACTGGGCGTTCAATCAATTTTTGTTTAAGAGTTTCAAAAGCTGAAGTACATTCATGTGTGAATTCATCGTGAACATTCTGTGGAACTGGGAACCTAGAAACTGCATCCGTTTTACGTGAACCTGGACGGATCCCTTTTCCACTCACTTCAAACCCCAAGAAATCTATCTCTTCATAGAAGAAAAAGCATTTTTTTAATCTTAAAGTTAGGCCTGCCTTGTTAAGAGTTTTGAGGACTAAATCAAGTCGTGACAGACCCTCTTGAAAACTACGTGCCGGTATTAAAAGGTCATCCATATAAACTATGACAAAATCTAAATTTTGTTCGTTTGTTTGTTTAGCTTGAGATATTATCTTATGAATTGCCCGTTGAAACACAGAAGGTCCATTGACCAGACCAAACGGGAGGCGATTAAACATATATTGGCCATCCGGGGTAACGAACCCGGTTTTGTCTCTGGAGCTCTTAGCAATGGGAATTTGGTAGTAGCCAGATGCAAGATCCAAAGTTATAAAAAGGGAGTTACCGGCTAATCTGTCGAGCTGATCATCTATCAGTGGCATTGGGTAATGTTCCTTTTTTGTTTTTTTGTTTAGTGCCCTGTAGTCAACGCATAGTCTTCTTTCTCCCGTCTTTTTCTTGACAAGCAAAATTGGGCTGGCATAGGGCGAGCTAGACTCAGTTACGATGCCAGCGTCAATCATCTCTTGCACCATAGATTTTACCAATTGTCGCTCAGGATAAGAAAGTCTATACGGACGGTAAACTACTGGCTTTTCGTCATCTAGTTCTATTTCCATTTCTAGAACGTTGGTGTAACCCAAATCCTTAAGTCCACTGGAGAAACATGTTTTGTAATTGTCTAATAAACTATTAATCATGTCTCGCTGTTCACTTGTTAACTGTGCCCCAAAGTTTAAATCAGAATCTAAGTGCGAATCATTCAAATCAACGATATTAACATCAAAATTAGTCTTAGTGGGTAAAGCTCGAATTATTAAAAACCCTTTATTTAAATGTAATACTCCTTTAGAAACATTCTGAACAAGGAGGGCTCCCATCCCGTTTTCAACACTATATTCACCCGGTAGTAAATAAAATTCATGATTTGGTTTTCCACGCAACGTCCCTCCTACACACACATAGCCCGAATACCCAGGTTCACATTGTATATATAAAACTGACACATTGCCCGGCATTATATCAATGCTTGTATGTAAGATTAAATTTAGTTTAGTCTGTGGGCTACGTTCAAATTTCAATGCGTTTACCGTTTTAGTTATAATAATTCCGGGTCGTTCGGTAAAACTGTGACCTATGAGTACAGGGTATTTTATAATGTCGTCTTCTACAACAAATACATGAACCTCCTCGACAATGTTGTTAATGTCAATAGTGACAGTCGTGGCCCCTATAGGTAAAACAATGTTGTTACCTATCCCTCTCATGACAGGAAGGTTGTCAGTCGACCACTTAATTCCTAAACGAATTGCCAAACTGCGACGTAAAAGTGTGCACTGGCTGCCCAAGTCAACGTAACCTTCAGTTACTTGGTCATTTATTTTTAAGTTCACGATATATTTATCGTTACTGTTACCAATATCAAGTCGCATTACAGTTTTCTCACCAGCATTATTAATATTTGTACTTGTATTTGAGGGTAGTTTAGGGCAATTTATAGTTAAGTGTCCTAGCCTGTTGCAAATACTACACTTCATAATTTTTTTGCTACATTTAAAACTGTAATGCCCTGCCTCGTTGCAGTTGTAGCATTTAACTGAACTGCCAGCAGGTAACTTAGAATTTCGGGGGTTGTTATTTATGGGAACTGAGTTATTATTATTAATGTATCCCTGCATACTAGATTTCCTGTCTAGGGTTGGTTTTGTTTTGTCGAATTCTCGCGGTTGTTGTTTAATAGACTGGAAAAATTTTAGTACTTGCTCGGGTTCTTCACACTTAACGGCTTTAGCGCCTAATCTAACAGATCTATCATCGATTCCATATAATAAACAATCAACTGCACGTTTGCCACGAATCTCACATCGGTTTAGTAAATTTAACTTTTGATAAAAATAAAGTTCTAAAGACTCGTTATATTTAACACGTTTCGAAAGCATTTCTGTTAATAATTCAGCATAGTCATCACTACTGGGAAAAGAGTTTACCAATTTATCCTTCCACTCGGACCACGAGAATGACATTGTTGGTAATGATTGGTACCACGTTTTAGCCACACCTACTAATTTCGGTAACGCATAGTGAATAATTTGATCATCACCCCAACAGTATAACCTAGCACACTCTTCAACCTTTCCTAGCCACATGTGTATAGTTTGTTCCTTTACCATAGGATCGAATTCAGGTATGACATTCCCTAACATTGGGAATTTATTACCCCCTGAGCGATTGCTAGTAAGCGATTTGACAAGTTCAGATAAAATAAGTTGGGAATCATTTGAAATAGGCTTACTTACAGTTTCAGGTTGAGGTGTCTGGTCACCACTTACTATGCAGGTCGGAATGTGCAGTCTGTGGTCTCGATAGCGTTGGCGCCGGCTTCTAGTGCGGCACCGACGACTCCTGCCGCGATAGTGATTTCTTCCTTCGGCTCCTTGATCAGGACGGTCGTTGTCACTGTCCTGCTGGCTGCAACTACGGTCGCGGTGGCTGCTGCGGCGGTCTCGGCGACTTCTGCTGCGCTCACGAAGGCTTTTGCTGCGCTTACGACGGCTGTGACGTCTTTGTTGCCTCTCGCGCGATCGCGATTTCCGTTGCATGTGGTCACTACATCCACTGCTGCTCGAAGAACTGTTGCCTTTTTGGTTTTTATGCCGTTTTCTGTCGCGATTTCGCGAATGACGCACTTTTGATGAACGAGTACTTCTAACACTTTTGCTACCCATTATAGGTTAGGCACTGTTTAAAACTCGTTGACTGAACGATGCTCCAAATAATATGGATAATAACATGAAATATAGAGAGGTTTATAAAGATCCCACTTCTGAGATGATGAATATATCGCTTCTGGTTCAAAATCAAACACTTAACTATTTGATTACAATGGATTATATTTTCTTATTCAAGTCTACCGCAAAATAAGAAACAAGCAATGCTCTCTAACCTCGCATTACAGTCTAATTTATAACCTCCCTTCCATGCCTTTTTTAACAGTCAAGCTAGTGTCGCGCAAATAATCGATTAACATTAAACTATCGATACAATTAAATAAAGAACGACAATCGATTACAAGATAGCGCTGCATCTACATATTTGTTTATATATCTGGATGCAGCGCATAATACAATACTCGAATAAGAGTTATTAGTATGATACCTTACAATAAGTACTTTTATTATAAAGATTATTTAAAGAATTAACAATTATATTAACAAGGTCAACGACCTGACACGTCGCGCGACCACAGAGCAGAGACCAAGAAACAAAGAAAAAATGAGGTTGCGTTACTTGTGTGCGTTCATTTTATTGCATCATCCTCCCTTAAACATAGTCCCATCTTGCAGGAGCAGTACATCAGCCTGGGTTGTGGGGTTGTTTTAGTCAGCATGTCAGCAACCATCTCTCCAGTGTTCACATACTGCACCTCAATCTTGTTTTCATTGTTTTTGTCTATAACAAAATGGTGCCGGACATCTATATGTTTAGTCCTGTAATTATACCCATCAGTACCTGAAAGGTCAATACATTTTTGATTATCGCAGTATATAACAATTTTTTGATGTTTGAAGAGTGGCCAAAAATCTTCTAGAAGTTGTTTAAGCCAAAGCGCTTCTTGGGTACAAGCAGACAAAGACATGTATTCGGCCTCTGTCGTTGACAATGAAACAGTAGGTTTGCGCTTCAAATTCCAACATATGGATCTTCCCAGAAAGATAAAAGTATAGCCAGTACATGAGCATCCGTCATCTTCTGAACTAGCCCAATCAGCATTGCAATAGGCATGAGCTATATTTTCTTCTTTGCATTTTTTGTAAGTTAATCTAGTTAGTTAGTTCCTTATAAATATGTCAATACACGTTTCAAAGTAGTCCAGTGTTTCATTTCTGGTTTATTATTGTATTTACTTAGATAATTTATTACATAACTAATATCTGGTCTTGTGCCTTGAGAAAAATAGAGAACACATCCAATTATTTCTTGGTAGGGAATATTTCTCAATATTGCATCTTCTTCGCCAGTCGAATGTAGCTTCGTAAATCTATTGGTGTATTGACAGGTTTACAATCTGACATACCATATTTCTGTAATATTTCTTGAATATGTTTCTTTTGATCAATATACATAACACGATTTTATCTGTCTCTTGTTACATGAAGTCCAATACTTCATTTTTTCATACTAAATTTTTCACTTAGTTTTTGTGTCACATAATCTTTTGTTGATTTGCAGTTTGTGAATAAAATCAAATCGTCAACATAAATTGCCAAAAATGTAATATTGTTTTCGTTTTCAATTTTGAATAAATACATGGATAAATGCTGGAACGAAAAAGACATATTTCTTTAAGAGTAGTATCTAACTTTTTATTCCATTTACGGCTGGCTGCTTTCAGTCCGTATAAGGATTTCTTTAAAAGACAGACATCTGTTTCATTTTCGGTCTCATACATAGGTAGTTGTTCCATATATATCTCCTCTTTAACTTCACCTTGTACAAATGCAGAAACAGCATCCATGTGTTAATATCCAAAACATATTTTGTATCAAGTACCAATACGTAGCGGAGTGATGTGTACCTTATAACAGGCGAGTAAACTTCTTCGTAGTCGATACCTTTTTTTCAAAACATCCATTTATTACTAGCCGTGCTTTGTATTTAGCAATGTTTCCTGTTTCATCCTTTTTTGTTTTGTATACCCACTTTATGTACATGATAAAGCCTCTTCTAAACTTATTGGATCATTGCATATAGACAGATATGCATAGTACAAATTGTCAAAAGATTCATCAGCAACTTTTCGTTTCTCTTTTTCTGATTCCTTGGTCTGAGTGTGATATCGGAATAGCGTTGTTCAATCATGCTATCGTCAGCTGTTTCTTCGCTGGGAGGAGTATAAGTTAAGTCGTTTGCATCGGATATACTATCCTCTGAGATAGACTTGTCCATGTTTTGGATATGTGTCTCAACCGTTGACTCATTTTCTAAGTTTGATTCATTCAGAGTCGGTATTTCTTTCTCGATACTTTGTGTACCTAATCCTAATTCTGTTGAGATTGTTTCATTGTTTTGATTTGTAGAAGCAGACGTTGGTCTCAAAAATTCTTCTTCTATAAAAACAACATCTCCATACCCTTTTTCTTCATGTTTAATAATTAGTATAATAATACCTTTAGTATTTTGACAATAGCCAACAAATCTCATTTCAGTATATTTACAGTCCCATTTCATTCTTAGTTGTTTTGGTACATGAACCATAGCCTTGCAGCCGAATATCTTTATTTTATATGGCTAATGTTGGGTTTTTTATTTAACCACGTCTCTTCTGGTGCAATGTCATTAATCACTCAAGATGAAGATCTAATGATTATGTAGGCTGCTGTTGGCACAGCCTCGGCCCAATAGATATTCGGTAGATTTGAATCACTGAGCATACATATGGCTCGTTCTTCAAGCGTTCTAATCTTTCGCTCGCCTAAGCCGTTCTGCTCGGGTGTGTAGGGTGTTGTCGTTTGATGCTTGATGCCGGAGTCTGAAAGATATTTTTCAAAAATTTTATTACAATATTCGGTTCCGTTATCGGTACGGATATACTTTTTTTTTTTTATGTTGTGACTCAGTTTCTACTTCACATTTAAAGTTATGAAATACTAAAGTTATATCCAATTTACTCTTCAGGAAGTATACAAATACTTTTCTTGAATAGTCGTCAATGAAGGTTATGAAATATTTCGCCCCTCCTAGTGAAGTGCATTCCATCGGGCCACATAGGTCAGAATGGATGACCTCAAGCAGTGAAGTTGCTCGTGAGCCTTGAGTATCAAACTCAAACTCAAATCAAACTTTGTTCAAGTAGGTTTTCGAAGGGTCGGCAACGCGCGAGTGATACCCCTGGTGTTGTTAGCGTCCATAGGCCACGGTGACCGCTTACCATCAGGCGGACCGTGTGCCACCTTAGTGGTATAAAAAAAAAAAAAATTGGTAGTGAAGTATTTATTTTTTCTTTTCCTTGTTTACAAACTCAAACTCAAATCAAACTTTATTCAAGTAGGATTCTTAGAACACTTTTGAATCGTCAATACAATGTAAACAATGTTTATTTCTGCCAAAAAGAGCTGTCAAGAAGTTCCATCTAAAGTAGTAATACAATACTTTGATAATTAGCTAAAGAGTATACAATATGTACCAATACAATAGGTAATAAAAAATAATATATTAAAATATAAATAATAATAATATATAAAATATAAAAAATAAAAACAAACATTTACATACATATATTTACATATACTTAAAAAATATCCATACTGTCCATGAATATAATATAATAATAAATATTATAAATGCGAAAGTAAATCTGTCTGTTACCTTTTCACGGTGAAACCACTGTACCGATCAAGATGAAATTTGGCATGCAGATAGTTTTAGAGTCCCGGAAAAAGACATAAGCTACTTGAAAACGTCAAGTATTATTATTTCTTTAGTAATTGAGGACCGTACACAAGTATTGTAGGGAACGTAACGACCCGACGCACATGCCACCACCGCAGAGACTTTGAGAGAGCATGACACACTCAAGCAACTCCAATAAAACTTCGATTGTATTAGTTACAATGTGCGTAGTAAAGGAACAAAATATAAATCCGATTCATATTGAAATTTACACACACAAGTTTACATTTAACATTACAGGGCGAACACACGTACTCTGAACTTAAAACTGATTTATATTAAAACACGGTGTATCAAAAATTGATACTACTAGAAAAAATATACATATATTTATAAACTTACATAGGTACAAGTATAATAGTATTAAAAGGAAGTCTTGTTTGTTTGCCTTGTATACACGGAATACATGTTTTAGTGTCACATTTTGTTATCTTGACCCCTTCGGCACAAGATTCTAACTTTTGACATCAACATAATTTAAATGCCCCAATCTACGGTGCCAAACATCTAAAATATTTGTACATATTGTTTATTATTCTTACCGTTGCTACCAAATGTTTTTCTTTGTTATAGATATCACCACCAGTACTATGAAAATTAACTTCACATCCATTTCTTACTAACTGACTGACTGACAATAGGTTGGTGCTGAGGTCTGGTATAAATAAAATATCTCTCACCTGGACTAGGTTTATATTACCGTCATTACAGCTAAGATTGAGATCCATGGTTCCCATCTTCTGTACAGTAATCGAAGAATTATTGGCCACCATTACACTTTGTATCGGAGGTGATTTGATATCATACAACCAATCTGATCTTCTTGTCATGTGCATAGATGCACCCGAGTCCACATACCAGTTGCAGTCGTCCATCGTAGTACAGGCTGAAAAAACTGCAGAATAGTTTTTATTAACATTTGCATTTTCCTTTCTATTAAAGAAACAATTTTTACTTAAATGTCCATATTTCTTACAGTTATAGCAACGGGGTCCACGGGGTTTATTTTGGGGGTTATTATTCCTTTTTGGGGATTTTCTATGTTTAGTGTATAATGCAGTAGTGTCAGATTCATTCCTAACCTCTTGTAATAACTTGGTTTTATTGGAATCTGCACTAATTTTAACACCGGAGCTTTCTAAACCCATTATCATAGGTTTGAATTGGTCTGGCAAACCGGCTAACATTTAAGTTCCAAGCCATTCATCGTCAACCTTAAAACCTATGTTTATCAGTTTGTGTGACGTTGTAACTATTTTTTTTAAATATTCCTCAATGTTAGTACAACTATCTAGGTTTGTGTTGATGAGATCACGTAATAAGGCTACTTTCCTGTTTAATCCGGACTTTTCAAATGCTGACTGAAGTTTGGGCCATACTTCCCTTGCACATTGTGCCTCTTCGCTTGCTTTTCACTTTAATATCCTCCTTAGGATCTACGGTTTCTTTGCTGTTTGGGTCCACACATGACCAAAATTCCTCGTGCTGTAAATATGACTTTATAGCAAATTTCTAATTATTGTTATTGTAACTTCCGGTCAGTTTATCAATATAATGTTAATCGACATTGCTTTGGAAACTGATAGGTTTTTTAGCTGAAATGTGCTGAAAAAAAATAGCGTGGTTAGCGACCTAACCTCACTTTACGCAACGCTGTACTTTTTGGAAAACTACACTTTTATAAAATTTTCATATGGTTACGGCCCATAACCAAAAGTTAATTAAAATACTAGTTTTATAAGTACATTTATTATAAAGATTATTTAAAGAATTAACAATTATTTTAACAAGGTCAACGACCTGACACGTCGCGCGACCACAGAGCAGAGACCAAAAGACAAAGAAAAAAATAATTTACGGTACTTGTGCGCGACAATGTTCATTTCATTGCATCATTAATATACTACCACTTTATTTTGAAAATTCCGAGTCTATAGTTATCCGCAAGACAATTTTCTAACGCTAATGGAAATACGTTCTAGTCCATTATTAGTTCTATTCCGGTAATAGTATCGAGTGATGCACAATACCTACGCGTGCGGTAATGTTAGGCTATGGACTTGAAAACAATTAAGATTACTTCATCCCTAACAGTTTGGTTGTACAAAAGGGCGTTCCACAACTGACGCAGGTTTTGCCCTTATACAACATATATTTGATGATTGGGAACAGTCACAGAATGCCATTGGTATCTTCTGTGATCTATCAAAGGTATTCGACTGCGTGCAACATGAAACTCTTATACGAAAACTCAGTCATTATGGTATTTCAGATTCACCTTTAGAGCGTATCCTATTTAAGTAGTAGAATGCAGAAGGTTCAAATCAATGAAGTAAAATCCAATGGCTCAGAAGTAAAATTAGGAGTTCTTCAAGGTTCTATTTTAGGTCCTTTTCTATTTAAATTTACATAAATGACTTGCCTTTCTTTGTGGAGAAGCTGTGCAAGATTGTACTTTTTGCAGATGACACTTTTCTTATTTAAAGTAAACAGTAACAAAACTAATTTTGACGACGTAAGTAGTGCATTTTCTCAGGTTCTTCAGCGATTTATGGCAAATTAATTCTTAATGCGTAAAAGACTAGGTGTTTAAAATTTATGATGCCAAATGTCAGAAACATAAGTACAAGATTATCCTTAAACGAAGACGAAATAGAACTATTAGACTCAACAGTAATTCTAGGTATTACATTAGACAATAGGCTGCAGTGGGACCTTCACACATCTCAGTTCTTGCAGAGAAATTTAGTTAAGCTGCTTATGCAGTTATAGACTACTGGCCTATGCTGAAAAAATTATGGGTCATTTGAACCACCAGGTGACCTATCTAGAACGATATAAGAGCATAAAATAATAAGATTCAGCACTATGCCGTCACTTGTAAGCTGTCCAACTGAGTGCAGGTGAGAATTCGAAAGTACAGGTAGAGTGAGTACATTTTGGTCACATATTTTTGTACGGCATTCTTACCACCGATAGATCCATGAAAAATAATAAGAAAACGCACAGTGCCGTAAAAAAATGGTGCGCCACAAAGTCGGTTTTTTTTTTTTTTATTTTCCGACAATCACCAGGGTAAATTTGGTCATTTGATTTTGTGCGGCATCTGTGTCATACTATTTCAATACTGCTTCAAATCCATTATTCCGCAACGCCGTACAAAAATCATGCGACAAGGGGAAAAAATCGAGGGTTGCAATCCCCTCTCTTTCCGTGGTCCAGGGGGTGATTTGAAAAAGTACGGCTTCGGTTCCAAAACATTATCTAGCACTCAAAAGTACTATTAAAAATAATGCCGTCAAAAAATGATTGTTCATTTGAATGTATATCAATAATTATCTTCATTTCATCGTATCCTTGATTTTTAGAGCTGTAAAATCATTTGATCCTGTACGGGAACTTTTTTTTTAACATGATATTGTAAAATACAATTGTTACATAGTATTGCCGTTCAAAAGAAACCGTTCTAAAAAGAATTATAGAGAAATACAAAAACTGAAATTTTGCAAATTATTGTAAAAGTTTAAATATCATAGATTAATGAAATATAGCAGTATTTTACATTTTATCCCTTGTTTTAAATAGTATTAACATAGATAAATTAGGAAAAAATGATGCCGTACATTTTTATGCAGACCATATCTTTTAGGCTGATGAAAGTGACGCTACAATTTTAAGGGTACTTTATGGCCATCTGATACAGTACGGTATTAACATATTTTTGAAGAGAACAATTGATAATATGATAAAATCACTATGACGTCTAACTGAACTGAAACGGTGTGTATATTATGACCAAGAATTGAAACTGTCAATCCCAGTATCAACAGTTTTATATACTTTTTGGTTTAATATATACTTCAAACATTATTGATACATACATATAATTGATTTGTTTCATTGTAATGATGTGAATAAATAAAACAATAATTTTTTAGAAAAAATCTATATATTTTATGATAATTATAAAAAAAATTGTCATTTTTTAGAAAAAATCGATAAATTTATTCAGTATCGGAATCAGTTGCTGAGTTGTTATCGGAATCAACGTCTTCAGCGACGTCCGAATTATCTTCTCTATTATTTTCTGAAACATAAATATGTATTTGTCAAAATAAAAGTCTTACGTACAAATTAAAGATGTAAAGATTTATTTATTTATTTACCTATGACGTCATCATCTTCTTCGCCTGATTCCTCATACGGTTCCGTTATGTCACAGACTTTTATTGTCTATATTTTGGTATAAATCGATAGTATACAAACCCATATTTAACATAGTTTCTAACTAGGAACCTAGAATCACGAAAAGACTATGAAAATTTGTACAAATAAACTATCTAAATGCCGTATAAAAAAAATTTCACCTTACATTTCGTTATATGGATTTTTTCTTTTTGATTTTTTCTTTTTCAGTTTTTTTTCCCCTTTGGACCAACGAAAATGTACGGCCTATCAAAAAATATTATCCATGCATAAAATACTTTCAAAATAAATTTATTTCATGTTGTGTCAAATCACCCCCTGGACCACGGAAAGAGAGGGGATTGCAACCCCCGATTTTTTCCCCTTGTCGCATGATTTTTGTACGGCGTTGCGGAATAATGGATTAGAAGCAGTATTGAAATAGTATGACACAGATGCCGTACAAAATCAAAGGACCAAATTTACCCTGGTGATTGTCGGAAAATAAAAAAAAAACTGACTTTGTGGCGCACCATTTTTTTACGGCACTGTGCGTTTTCTTATTATTTTTCATGGATCTATCGGTGGTAAGAATGCCGTACAAAAATATGTGACCAAAATGTACTCACTCTACCTGTACTTTCGAATTCTCACCTGCACTCAGTTGGACAGCTTACAAGTGACGGCATAGTGCTGAATCTTATTATTTTATGCTCTTATATCGTTCTAGATAGGTCACCTGGTGGTTCAAATGAGCCATAATTTTTTCAGCATGGGCCAGTAGTCTATTAGAAAAGTTTGGCAGCTAACAGATGTTGACACTGCTCGGTGGTCTTCTTTAGCCATTTCTATTCCGTCATGTCTTATGGCATTTTGCTTTGCTTTGGGGTAAGGCAGCTGATACAGCTTGATTTTGCAAAAGAGAGCAGTACGGTCAATCTATAAATTAGGACCTCCAATTTCACTTAGGGAACTATTTAGGGTTTGCGCAAATGGGTGGATAGCTTTTTGTCCGGCAGCCGCATACGAACCGTAGTTGACGGTAGTTGCTCTGATAGACATTAATGCTGGTGTCCAAAGCTCTGTCAGCAAGGCTCTGTGCTGTCTCCTACGCTGTTTCTACTGCATATCAATGACATGTTGGACATCAACAACATGCATTGCTATGCAGATGACAGTACTGGAGACGCTTATTACACGGGTCATGCAAACATCCCCCGTTCCGTTGTGGAGGAAAACCGCGGAGAACTTGTGTCTCAAATCGAAACCACACTGTCCAACTGGGGACGGGTAAACTTGGTCCGATTCAACCCTAACCGCTAAGAAAACTCCATTCACTGTGGTCCCACAATTACAGAACACTCCCCTTTTCATCTCCAAGAGCATTGGGATCCTTGGTGTTCACATCTCCAGCGATGTCCAGTTCCGAGATCATTTGCAAGACAAGGAGAAACTGGCGTCCAAAAAACTAGGTGTACTCAACAGAGCGAGGAAGTACTTCGGGGTAGAGGTTGCTGCTTTACAAGTCGCAAGTTATATATACCGGATACCAGTTTGACCCTTTTGACTCGGTTCAACGACGGGCTGTGAGAATCGTCGACGATCCCAAACTCACTTGCCGTATCGAACCCTTAAGTCTGAGGAGAGACTTTTTCTCCCTGAGTGTGTACAATGGGATGTGTTTTGAGAAATTGTTCAAAATGATGCCCACGGCTACTTTCTACCATCGTACCGCTCGCCATCGACAGGGAATTCATTCTCACACTTTGCAACTGAAATGGTCGCGTACAGTGCGGTTTCAGAGAAACTTCCTCCCGCGTACGCTTGGGTTGTGGAATGAGCTCCCTGCCAAGGTTTTCTCTAAGGACTACAGTATGGGGTTCTTCAAGAAAGAAGTTATTGGATTTTTAAAGGGTCGGCAACGCGCGAGTGATACCCCTTGTGTTACAAGCGTCCATAGGCCATGGTGGTCGCTTTCATCAGGCGGACCGTGTTCTTGTTTGCCACCTTAGTGGTATTAAAAACAAAAAAAAAATGATATTTTAACTATTCCTTCCAATATATCTTCAATTGTATAATATAGTGTATGTACGCAAAATTGTCACTTATTTGCTAAAAATAGTTAACTACACAGTGTTAGTACAAGGAATAAGGATAAATTGGTAGTTCCCAAATGTCGTCTTCAGAAGGTACATAGCTCGTTTGCAATACAATGTATATATTTTACAATGAATTCAAGAACATGTGGTTAATTTACCTTCAAATAAACTTAAAACAGAATCCGAAACGAGGAAATTCGCTAAAGAACTAAGGTTACCGACATAGCCCAAACAACTAGCAAGCTTTAGTGCCAATAGGCAGGCCACATCGCTCGTCGATCCGATAACCGATAGGGAAGAAAGGTTCTCGAGTGTCGACCACGGATCGGAAAACGCAGCGTGGGTAGGTTTGACAGACGATATGGTCAGAGCCGCAGGAAGCAGAAGGGCGCGGGCTGCTCAGGACCGGCCGTTGTTGAGACATATGGGGAGGCCTACGTTCAGCAGTGGACGTCTTTCGGCTGAAACAAACGAAATTTAAAATGTATGTCAAAGATGAAAAAAAGTTGATAAATACATAAATGATAAAAATGCTTTGAAAAATTAAAACTTAATTGATTTGTATTGGGGCATTTGTAATATTTTTAAAATAAATAAATAAATAGATTTATTTGCAAGAAACACGGTTACATATGATGGTTCTAAAATATTTAAGTACAAAACATGTTTCACCTTCTTAAGGCATGCAAAATTATTGTTACACCATCTTAATTTACAAAATTATCACACTTGGTTATTAATATTCGAGAAATTCTTGTAACGTATATAAGCATCGATCTACAAGCCAATGCTGCAGTCTGTATTTGTAATCATTTATTGTAAGCTCTCTGATGTCTTTAGGTATCTTATTGAACACCATAATTGACGTGATGTAACAATTTTTTTGATATAGAGTGCTTTTACACGATTCTAGTTTTAATTTTGTGATATCTCTTGAGCTATATTTTAATCCATCATTGGCTTTTTTATAAATATAATCATTTTTCTTTACAAAGAGACCTATTTCAAGTATTTAAAGTTAAGCAAAGGTCTACATGAATGTAATTGCCCAACACCACAAATTGCTCTAATACATTTTTTTTGGGCAATAAAGGCTTCGTTAAATAAAGTTGAATTGCGCCATAATAAGAGTCCATATCTCAATGCACAAACAACATACCCATGATATGCTGTTAGTGCAGCTTTTAAAACATTGTTTGTTATGTTTTTACCTAGTGTTAGGCTATATTTTTTTTAATATGTAGTTGAAAAATATAAAAGATTAACTGCTGAGTTTCTTGACGGTGGTAATTTTGGTAATTTAATTTAAAAATCTTGAATAAAAAAGTTTGAGTTTGACAATCATCAAAAAATATTTGAAAATATTGCGACGAGCACAAGCGACTAGCTGGACGTCCCCGAGGTTCGTTTGGGAAAACACGGAGATAGATCGATTAACATGAATATAAACTCTTTTGCAAAAAAAACGGGCAATTTTTACATTTTTTTCTTTACTTTATTGAATACCGGGTGCTTCAAAAAAATGTATACACACTTTAAACTATTGTAGTTTTCCCGCTCTACAAGGCTAATGTTATATTTCTTCGCCAGGTGCAAGCATAATCGTCCCTCTATGTTATATTATCAGTTGGAATTTGTAATATCAACATGGGGGACGTACGTTTGAGTTTTGAAGAACGTAAGCAGGTTATTAAGTGGTACTGGAAGTTTGAGAATGTAAATGAAGTTCAAAGACAGTGGAGAAGGGAGTATGATACAGAACCACCTTCAAGATTAACAATTACACGCATACGAGACAAATTCGAAGTTCATGGAACAGTGTGTGATGTGCATAAAGTGCCAGTGGATAGGACGCAGGGGGCCAATCGAGTTTCCAGCACGCTCTCCAGACCTTACACCACTGGATTTCTTCTTGTGGGGCACAGTAAAAGATGAGGTGTACAAACGTAAACCACGTAACCTAGACATTCTTTGGAATGAGATTCAAGCAGTGTGTAGAGAAATCTCATTGGACGTTTTGATACGATGTACAGAATCTGTGGTGACTCGTACTCAGAATTGTATTGATGCTGCAGGTCACCAATTTGAACAGTATTAACATTTGTTATTTATGTTTCATTTACATTGGACTTTCAGCTTTCTATTTTCCTGAAATTTAACTTTGTAGAACGGTAAATAAATTTTCTATGGAAGTTCAAAGTGTGTATACATTTTTTTGGAGCACCCGGTATTACAAGAAAGAGGTTTTAATAATTTGACGATGTATTGGCATGTTCTTGAAGCATCCTGGCATGATTCTTTACGTTCCAAATTTAAATTTTAAAATTAACAAAAGAAAAATAATGTTTATTGTGGATTATTGTTCAATTGCTTTACTAATGGCGCGAATTGCTGAAACGGGGTTTAACTGATTCTTCAATTGAATCTTTCTTTTTTCATTAAAACTGCGGTATAGACTAAATTAGATCCATTATCGTTATATAAGAGATATGGCGCACCTCTTCTAACTGCCATTCTCCTCAGAGCAGCTGAAAAATGCTGAACTAGTCAGATCGGACACTAGCTCTAAACCTACGACTTTGGTTACCAAACAGCTGAAAACTGCTATGCTTTGGTTCTTTTCACTCCTCGTCCTTTGTTGACCTTGATGTCAATAAATTCGGTATAATCTACCCCGCAGTGGTAAAATGGAAGAGCAGGGTTGGTGCGACCTTGCTTGTACTTAACTGGTCAGAATCAGAAGCTTCGTCTTGTACGCCTAGAGATGGATTTTTCAATTAAGCAAGTAATTCTTGATGTTGACCATTCTTGATATTGAACATTCTGAACGGATTTTAAATTTTTGTAGTAATCTTTTAATATTCTCCCCCAGTGAAATATACATGGCTTCTACTTTCTTTTTCTGTAGCAAGACGGTCATGATTATACTGGTAATCAGCCCACTGCTGTTCCAATGTACAGACAAACGTGTTTTAAAATAATCTACAGTTCAGGCTTTTTTTTTTGCTATTCTCACTATCTTTTCATCAGTTCATTAGCTTTGACATACTCAGAAGGGTGTTCGGTTGTATTGCACCGAACAGTAACGGTATTCAATATTTCCATTTACATCGTATCTTTGTTATCTATGACAGAATAAGTCAATACATCAAGAACGTGAACAGAAAAAAATTAGGAAGCGTACATATAATAAAGCAAGATATGCAAAAGGTTAGAGGACCCAAGACTCAAAATTCAGAAGACTACGAAGCCAAACGAAAATAAGCAGCCCTATTTTCCTTTCTTCTATTTAACCGAACTTTATATCAGAAGACTTGCCAGAAAAGTACTTGACCTACGAATCGAAATTGGCACGTAAATTCTTTATCGGGTGTAGAAGGAAACATTTTGAAAAAGAGGCGTACTAAGGGTGTCAAATATGCTTGAAAGTTCAAAGAAAGCAAGAAATGGGGTTCTTCAAAAAAGAAGTTATTGGATTTTCGAAGGGTCGGCAACGCGCAAGTGATACCCCTTGTGTTGTAAGCGTCCATAGGCCACGGTGACCGCTTACCATCAGGCGGACCGTGTGCCACCTTAGGGGTATAAAAAAAAAAAAATTTGGTAGTGAAGTATTTATTTTTTCTTTTCCTTGTTTACAAACTCAAACTCAAATCAAACTTTATTCAAGTAGGTTTCTTAGAACACTTTTGAATCGTCAATACAATGTAAACAATGTTTATTTCTGCCAAAAAGAGCTGGCAAGAAGTTCCATCTAAAGTAGAAATACAATACTTTGATAATTAGCTAAAGAGTATACAATATGTACCAATACAATAGATAATAAAAAATAAGTAAGTAAGCTACCAAAAACAAAGTCAAACATGTCAATTTTTTTTTTATGTAACATAGGGGGCGCACCATGTGAATGTCAAATATCGGTATTCGAGTGAAGGAATTTAGATATTTAAGAGAATTCTGATATTTAATAGTACTAGTGGCATTAGCGCCATCATAATTATATTTTTGCACAATCATATGTACATAGATATATTTACATATACTTAAAAATTTTCAAACTATCCATGAATATAATATAATAATAAATATTATAAATGCGAAAGTAAATCTCTCTGTTACCTTTTCACGGTGAAACCACTGTACCGATCAAGATGAAATTTGGCATGCAGATAGTTTTAGAGTCCCGGAAAAGGACATAAGCTACTTGAAAACGTCAAGTATTATTAGTTTAGTAATCGAGGAGTTGCCGTTGAAATCTTACACCGATGACCGAATACAAAGAAGTTTGCAGGAGCAGACCAGCCTCCACAGCGGCACCCGTTCACAAGTATAACACATGAATCAGCCATCGCTTCCCTCAACCATGTTTTAGGGAACGTAACGACCCGACGCAGAGACTTTGAGAGAGTATGACACACTCAAGCAACTCCAATAAAACTTCGATTGTATTAGTTACAATGTGTGTAGTAAAGGAACAAAATATAAATCCGATTCATATGGAGATTTACACACACAAGTTTAAATTTAACATTACAGGGCGAACACACGTACTCGTAACTTAAAACTGATTTATATTAAAACACGGTGTATCAAAATTGATACTACTAGAAAAAATATACATATATGTATAAACTTACATAGGTACAAGTATAATAATATAATAAATATAATATTAATAACCCGCTGCAATCCACCATCGGCCGCCCAGTGCTAGAAGGGTTCCAAATGCGAGAGGGCGCATCACACAAACGTGCACACATACCCATATGCATACACATACTCACAGACGTTGTATATCATGAAGTAGCCCAGCTCCCACACGACAGTCCTGCAACAAATGGCCACCATATAACGTACTGTCACTTCGGAAACAAGCCTAAGGGAAGAAGAAGTGACAAGAAACTTCCCGGGTGTACACCTGTTACCATCAATCACGCAGGAACCAGGCCAACCGAATACACAAAATCTATGCAAATATGTGCAAACACACATACATGTACACGTCCATGAGCCACACCCATCCCCTCAGAACCCCCCCAACACCAAGCAGCCAACGGTGGATGACTATTCATGGTGCATCCTCTGATAGTAATGTGTCATTAATTATCAACTACATAAGTCATGGATGTCCAGTACTGGGCCCATTCCTTTAATTCCAGACATTATTATCGTTATTGAATTCTTCCACAGTATACTATCCCTTGTTAATAAGAACCTTTTTAATGCAAGTTTCAAAAGTATATACAGGTAGGTTAACAATATTCTCAGGAATTGTATTAAAAAAGTAAATGCTCTGAATTATGAAAGAGCCACGCACCTTCTGAAGGCGACATTTTGGAATCGCAAGTTTATTTTTATTTCTAGTATTAAAATTGTGTATGTCACTATTTTTAACGAATAAACTTAGGTTTTTACGTACATACAGTAAGCACGTGTAAATATACTGAGAAGCTACAGAAAGTATATTAAATTATTTAAAGAGGTCACGAAGCGAATCTCGACGTGATAAGTTATACATTGATCTTATTGCTCTTTTTTGAAGTATAAAAATAGTTTCTATATCGGCCGCCCTTCCCCACAATAAAATACCATATGACAAAAGGGAATGGAAATAACTAAAGTATACTAACTAATTAGTAAATTGAGCAACTTTTCTGACAGCATAAGCGGCGGAGCTGAGTTTTCGAGCTAAGACAGAAATATGTAAGTGCCATTGCAGTTTAGTTTTTAAAGTGATGACCAAGAAGACTGTTGACTCAACTAGTTTGAGTGCTTCATCGTTTATAAATAATTGTGTTGGAGTGTCTTTAACATTTAGTAAAGAAAACTTTAAACATTTTGTTTTCTGTGCATTCAGTAAAAGATTATTTGATGTGAACCAACTAAGAACTTGCGAAAGTGTATGATTTATATCGTCATATGTATCTTTGTTTCGATCAACATATCAATATTAAAACATTGTACATACATACATACATACATAACATCACGCCTGTTTCCCAGAGGGGTAGGCAGAGACTAAAGTTGCCACTTGCTACGATCCTGGCATACCTCTCTTGCCTCATCTATAAGCATCAATGCTTTCATACATTTTCTACGGCTTAAAACATTGTACCCTAATATTATTACAATGTAGCGTAAAAGGCTAAAGAGCAACTTGTTTTTGACCTAGTTTTATAGAAGAGTATTTTTATCTAAGAATGTGTCCAATGGCATTTTTCTTACAGTCTCTAGTTAAGGGAAAAACACTTTGTTCTAGTGCTCTATATTGGTAGTACTGGTTTTTCACTACATTACGCTTGATAACACTTCACTAACTCAAAAGGTTTAGTTTTTTTGAGCCTTCTCACTATGTCCGTGTTGTCGAGGAGCTGGATTGCCTCGACGTTCATATAATGATGAAGTCTCTGCTCGTGAACTTCTGCATACTTTTTGATTAAATACTTTGATTTGACAAAATCTACGTTTAGGTCCCAGTGGAGATCATCGTTTTTTGTGTACCAGGTTTGTTAACTATTCCCTTGAGTACCTTATTTTGAAATCTTGTGATTGTATTGTATTTAATTATTGAAAAATATCTCGCATTTTTTCTTGTTTAATAATAATAATAAAAATTTTCTTTTAACCACAGACGCAATTTTTAACCGAAGCTGTTTATTGCTTTTTCCGTAGTTATGTCATCAAGCATTTATTATATATAATAATAGCAAAAATATTTAATTTTTTACATAATGGAGAACAATGCGCATCTAAAGCTTCTCCACATATTAGCCGGACTACTTGTTTTTGTAACTTAAATATTTTGTTTGCTTCTTACAACTATCCCTATAGTGATCGCCAGAATTCTAGACCATTTATCATGGTTGGGTAGAAGTTAGAATGTTACTCTTTTTGGTACAGCCCCACAGCTGTATACCATAGGTCCATACTGGCATTAGGACTTGTTTATTTAAATATATTTTGTTGTGTACGGCCAGAGTAATGCCTTCCAAGTACCCAATACATCCTTTTGTACCCTAGTTCTAATTCATCCCTTTTCTTCTTAACGTGCGCTTTCTAGCGGAGCTTTGCGTCAAGCGTCATGCCTAAATACTTTGCTGTATTTTCACATGGTATGATCTTGTTGTTATTAAACACTGGACAGTACTCATATTTTTTTTTTGTAAAGTTTTTATGTATCGATTTTAGTTCATTCAACTTTATTTTCCATCTTATTGTCCACTCATGGATTTTATTAACCGCTTTTTGGAGCTTCTCGGGCGCTTCGGCATGTGAGTTCCCAGCCGCCATTATTGCAGTAAAGGTAGCTATTGTGTTGTTTTCTAATTTAGGGATGTCACTGGTGTACAAAAAGTACAGGACTGGACCTAATACACTTCCTTGTGGCACCCCAGCTTTAATAGTTTTAATTTCAGAGTATGCATCTTCTTGCCTTATTCTAAAAACTATACTAACGTACGATTCTGGAATGTCTGCATATGATTTAGGCATCATTTTTCTTAGTTTAAGTATAAGGCCTTCATGCCATACCTTATCAAATGCCTGTTCTACATCTAAAAAGACAGTAGAACAGACTTGTTTGTCCTCGAGAGTTTTCTTGATTGTATTTGTGATTCTGTGAACTTGGTCTATCGTGTGATGCTTTTCCCTGAAGTCGAACTGATGGTCTGGGACAAGGTCCATGGCTGCTAGAATAGGTTTTAATCTTTTTAGTAGAAGTTTTTCAAATAATTCGGACATAACTGGTAATAGGAAAATTGGTCTGTATGATGTCGCATCACCAGGCGGTTTTCCTTGTTTAGCTATCTTTATTACTTCAGCTATTTTCCTTAGCTCTGGCACATCACAGTCGAATGCCTTTGATAGATCACAGAATGAAGCATCAAATATATGTTTTATAAGGGCAACACCTGCATCGGTTGTGGAACGCCCTTTTATAAAACCAAACTGTTGAGGACGAATTAATCCATTTAAGTTTAAATGTTTAAGCATCTGATTGAACATAAGTTTTTCAAAAAATTTGCTTAAGGCAGGCAGTATAGAGATAGGTCTAAAATTATAAGGATCATCTTTACTTCCACTTTTAAAAAGTGGTTTTATTTTCCTTTATTTCAATAATTCTGGGAATATCCCTTCGACATCACACTTATTAAATATTATGGCTAAGATTAGTGCTTTAATATGAATAATTCCGCTAAGGACTTTAACTGATATACTCCATAGGTCACCAGGTTTTTTCTGAGTTAGTAATTTAAATGTCTTTATAATGTTTCCAAAAGTAAAATGCTCAAATTTAAATATCGCCTTGTATTTATTTACATTACGTTTTAAAAGTAACTATGATTCTAATGGAAAGAAATTTAATGCATTAGTTGTAATTGTAGGCATTTCAGTAAAATATTTCTCAAAATAGTTTGCGACATTAAGATTTGAATAAATTATTTTTGAATCTTCAGTAAGTGAATAATGATTGTCACGCGGTTTAAGATTTTCGTCACATGGTATAGCCGTACTTTTAAAACATTTATTTACAGAGAAATAGTAATTATATTCAGATATACGTTCATCACATGTTTACTTTAAAAGGTTTAAGTTCAATACGTGCTGAGTGATTTTCGCAATAAAGCTTTTGTTTTCTTGATTAAGATGCTGAAATTGTTCTAACTTTTCGTTATTTTGATTTAACTAAATTGTGACTGAAAGTTTACTAATTAAAAAAAAATCGGCGAAGTGCAAGTCGGACTCGCGCACGAAGGGTTCCGTACCATCATCTATAAAAACGGCAAAAAAATCACGTTTGTTTGTGTGAGAGCCCTTAAGTATTTGTTTTTTTTTAATTTAATAATTTATTTTTAAAGTGACTATATAACGAAATATTCTGTGAATATTTAAGCGTCTACCTGTTGCCTATATCAATATCGAGCAAAATCGAGCAAAAACAATATTTAATTTATTCTGTTTTTTAGTATTTGTTGTTATAGCGGCAACAGAAATACATCTTCTGCGAAAATTTCAACTGTCTAACTATCACGGTAAGCTATTTATTCACAAACTGCAAGCAGAACAATTTTAAGTACTTAGGAACCTTAATGACTGATCCAGTCTTAGAACTGCTAACGTAATATTAATTTAAAATTTATACTTTAACAAAATGTATATAATTAGAAACACGCAATTAAATATCTTCTACAAACGAGTTACATAATCAGTTGTACTTAACTGAAGTGTTTTTAAATTCTGCGTTCCCATTCAGTTTTGGCAGCGTCACGGCTTATTATATAATTACACTGTAGCAATATACTTCCATTCCTTTTATTCCACACCACACAACAGTTAATACAACTAGTAGTAGGCTTTAAATCTAATACACAACTGAGCCAGCTCTTTTTTCTTCTGACTGACTACTGCAGTTGGCTGATGCAGCCATTACTACTCCACCGGGCTTTTGGGGCGAGACTCAGCCCATAAAGCTCTATCGAGCCAAACCCTTTATACTCAGTAATAAGCAAGAAGTCGTTCGGGTGTGGTGATGCAGGTGGCACACTAGAATCACTTATGTTTACATTATAACAGAACTGTAATAAAATTAGAATACACATTTAGACTACAGATTTTATGTATCTAATACACTTTGTAAAACTACATACAATATGATTTCACTTATCATTTAATTAATAAATGAAAATATAAGCAATCATTATTCATATATTTTATCAATTGTACAAATATTTCTACACTTCTTTTTATTAAAAATAATCATACAAAGTACAATAATCTATCAAACACATAGGGACTCGTGTACGTTTATTAAGTCGGTTGCGATACGGCAGGTGTGAAAGTGCGTGGTGTATTGTTGCAGCAAAAGCTGAAGTACGTGGAGCAGCGCGTGCGGGGCGGCGGGGGTGAAGGGTGCGGGAACATGGAGGAGAGCGGGGCGGCGGCAGAGGCGCGGGTATCGCGGGCAATGTCCGCCCTGCGGACGGTGCAGCGCGGGGCGGCAGATGCGCTCGCGCCGGGATCGCCCGCACCGGACGCGGTGCGCGACCAGCTGCGACACTGTCTAGTGAGTAACACACTAATCCTATGCTAGCACACGACTAAGTTTTCGGAATCAGTGGAGTATTTAGACGATACGAGTACAAAGTAAAAATAATTTATTTAACAAAATTATGTTTAGATTTGTTGTATTACCTGTCGTAGTTGGCGATTCCTTCTGAAAAGGTCGTTTTGACACACCGCAGACACTTACCGGGGGCATAGTGCACAGCCCACAACACTTGTTTCACAATAAGAACGAGTTAAGATTTTGGGCTGAATCTATGACGCACCTTAGAAATTCTATCTAGAATATAAAATAACTTATAAGTATCTTACTAGAAAATCACTAAAAAGTTGATTTATATTGATAATAATTTGCTGACAATAAGTATCTTTATTTGCTAATCTGCTGGGAGATCCCCCATGGGAGAGGCAGACAAAGCATGGGTCACATTTAAAAAGTACACTGCGAACAGCGCTAACTAGCCCGCGTGAGTTCTTTAAGTGTCCTAGATAATAAGGGTAGTCAATTAACTGGACTTCAGGGTTAGCATGAGGGGGCGACTGACTTCATAAGGCAGTTAAAAATCTCGAAGCCTACCTCCAACTTAAGGGAACCAGCCTTATCAATGAAAGGGTTTAGCCAACTAATGGCTCCCTTCAGTTTGCTATGTTCGCACTGTGTGCTATGTGCTATGTTTAAGAACAGAATCAAAGTGCTCAGCCTGGCGACTCGAATGCAATTAGATACCTTTTGACGAGGTTCTGAGATAAGAGTAGGGAAAAGGATCTTATTTTGGGGATATTGAGAGTTATGGACAAATAGATATAACCAACTAGTCATCCTAAGCAGCTTATCTAAGGAGCTGTAGCGAGATATTAGAAAGCTAGGGTCCACTCTGTCCTGCAGAGGACCAGAAAGTAAAGAGTTGAAGTGGGAGGCCTAGAAGATTAAAAAGGAAAGTCACTACGCCCCATCAGAACGGATGACAAGAGATTAGAGGTAATTCAACGCTTGAAAGTGCGGTCTGCTGGAACATGTCTCGACAAGATTGGGACGTCACATCTTTATAATTGTGACACGCGAATCCCCACTTAACAACAATCTGGCCCGCCCAAGAAGGTCCAAGGTCCAAATGTTTACTCAGAAGAGTTTTTAGATGGTTGGTTACGCAGGCTGGTAAGAACAGTAGTCCCAGCCAACTCCAATTGTGCAACACCGAATTTGGTGTAAAGAGAAGAGACCCTGGTCTTTGACATGAGTAGATGAACTGAGGTGGCATGTTCTTCACTGCCGTCCAAAGATAGACGACGGCGCACTATGGGATCCTCCCGTACAAGAGCATCTCTAAAATGGTTACGACAGAGCTCGTAATATCAAAATATTTTTATTTGTTTTGCATATAAATAACTTGCTTGTAAACAAGCATAGGTACTTTTTTATTTTCGTCTAAAGTACTTACAATTACCGTCAAACTTGACACTTCGTTTTTCCCGTGTTTTTGAAACTACGCATGATTCTGAAGAAACTATACTATTAGGTATTATACAATTTTGAAAAGCTCAGGATTTGTATTTTCTAAATCTGTACCTAACTGATTTGTTGCAGATAATAATTTACAGAAAGATATATTTGAACCTTTTGAGATATCAGTTTTTAAAGTTTTTCATTTTCAATTATTTGGAGTTTTCTCTGTGAGCGCTGACTGCCGCTGTCGAGTGAATAGTCGTTTTGTAAACCTAAATTGTTCAAAAGTACAAGCAAAAAATAAAAACTTGCGCATATTTGCGTTTTTTTGATTTAGACCTAAAAATGTAAGGAAGGGCAAAATTTCATTTTATGGTCATTTGTTATTATATTTTTTTGTTTAATAAATTAGTCATCTTAGATCTTGAAAAAGTATTTTATTTTGTTGATTAGCACTTTGTTAACATAATAAATTATTTATTTCAAAATAATAAATAAGGTCATTCCTGATAATTTTTGATAACGAACTTACATGCTTGGATTAGAAATATGGAGATGATACTGCATATTTCGTATAAAATACCGTTTCAAAAATGGTCTGCAACAACAACAACAACTCGTGAGACCAAGAAAAGCAAGAGGAAAATAAAAACTTCCAGAGACTTTTTCGCATAGACAGACCAAGACACGGCACTCGCAGTAGCAATAATGGGAACACAGCAAGACAAGGCACTGGCAATAGCAATGACGGAAACACAGATTTTTCAGAAGAGAAATTTTTTTCAAAACTACGAATGCTCTGCGCATGTGTTGATGAAGAATTAATAAAATCATTATACATAATGCTGCAATGCTAAAAATCCATCGCGCAATCCTACTTTCTATTCCTATTACTCGCTAACCAACGTAATGCCTTATAGACAGTTATCGGAAACATTTCTTATTCAGATTTGCCCTTTAGTAATACTGCTCCTAAACACGTATCGCTCGCATCCGTTGCTATTTGCGTTTTTAACCCTACCTCATCTGAGAAATAACGTAGTAACGAGGGTTCCTGTATTTTTCCTAATAAATCCTGTAGCGCTGCTTTGTGTCTGTCTCCCCAAGAAAGTTATCTATTTTTATGTGTTAGATCCGTTAATGGAAGTGCTATCCTTGCAAAATTTGGAATGAATTTCCTATAATATGACAAAAACCCTACCAACGATCTTACCTCTTTAACATTTTTCGATGCTTATATGCCGTCAATTCGTTTCAATTTACTTTTATCCGGCGATATTCCGTTTCTTGACACTACATGCCCTAATAGTTTTATTTCAACATTACCAAACGTACATTTAAATGGTTTCAATGTTAAATTCGCCTCATGTTTTTTTCTAATAAACTACGTAATCCTACTAAATCCTCAATGATTAATTATTATATTATCTACATAAACTAACACTTCCTAATAATGCTTTAAAGACTGTATTAATTGTTTTCTGGAAGAAACTATGACTCGTTTTCAACCCGAATAGGACGTTCCATTCGTAATTATTGGAGCCGCTTATAAATGCTGTTTTATGTTTCTCACTCTCCTCTAAAGTCAATTAAAAATATCCTGAGCTTAAATCTAATTCACAGAAATGATTCGCCCCTTTTAAACCTTGTAAAATGTCCTCAAAACGCGGAATAAGGGGACATATATCTTCAATATTTTTATTTAATTTCCGATAATATACACAAAATCTCCATGTATTGTCTTCTTTCTTAATTAACACTATAGGAATTGCAAAGTTACTTTGGGATTTCTGAATTACTCCCATTTTTAACATATCCTGAATTTGTTCTTCGATAATTTTCTGTTGTGCCGCAGATACTCTATACGGTTGTTGATACACCGGCGTATCATCTATCATCTCTTTTGTGACTGGCACCACATTGCATTTCCCTAACTTAAATTTATCGAACGCAAATCTATCTCTATTCTGAAATAAAATAGAAAACATTTTATCCCTTTCACATTCGTTTAATTCCTTAGAAATGTTAAATTCTACTTTGTCCTCTTTGCATACTAAATAAAAAAAACACTGAGAGACATAGCACTGAGTCCCACACCTCACCAAGACTTTAAGCTGAATTTGTAACCTCACTTTCAAAAATAATTCCAATTGTCTTAAGTGAACCTTTTCATTTTATTGCCTTCGCCAAGTCACGCTACCTTAGCTGCACTACATAAGTATTCATCAATACCACAACCCAGAAAGTATCTAAAATACAAATACCTTTCCATTTATAGTTAATAAACGATTGCACAAGTTGAGTATGCAGTTATAATATATGATAGTACCTTCGCATAAAATCCAACCCTAAAATAACTTGTATACTTGCTTTAGTTACAATAAAATCTAGTAGAAAGATTTCTGAGAATTTTTTACACACATATTCCTCAGTTTTTATCCTGTGAACACTGTACCATTCGCCGATATTAAAGGGATTTCTGGCCCTTTTAACTTTAATTGACCAGAAAATATTTCCTTGTACATTTTCCACGGTAATATGGACGATACCTATCCACTATCGATAATACACCTATATTTCCTATTTCATAAATAAATTAATACCATAACAACTCATCATTGTTTATCAGCACACTATCATTATCATCATGAACGGCTTGTTATAATAAGGATCCGAATATTTCTGAGGTAAAACGCAAATTAAATGCTGCCTCGAGGTTTCAGTAAGAAAGCAAATTCCAGAGCAAAATTCCAATTCATCGGTAAAATAGGTGGGCGACTTGCGAGCTATCCCTCTGGGCGTAGTGCTTTCTGGTCGCTTGCTTAAGCTACCGAAGGGAACTTTTGCCAGTCGTTGATACCACCACTGCAAAATACCACTTGGCCCATAGTGCTAAAGAAAAAGCCGATCTACTGGGCAGTCTCTTTGCCTCAAACTCGAATATGAACGATGAAGGTGCTGTACTACCTACTATACCGTGGTGCGGTAAGACCATGCCGGAAATCTCCATAACACAGCGAGAGGTCCGTTGGGCGTTGCTTTCTCTAGACGGGGGACGGAAAGTCAAGTGGGCCAGACGTTATACCAGCAGTGATACTTAAGCAGTGTGCTCCTGAGCTATGTCCTGTACTCACGCGCTTCTTCGCGCTTTCGTACCACACTAGGCAATTTCCGTCCGCATGGAAGACTGCGAATGTGCGCCCGGTGCTCAAAAAGGGCGATAGATCAGATCCATCGAATTACAGGCATATCGCTATTACCTCTCTCCTCTCCAAGGTGATGGAGCGTGTGAACAACACACAGCTTCTTAGATACCTAGAAGAACCCGAGCTGGGCAGTGACCGTCAATTTGGCTTTCGCCACGGTCGCTCGACTGGTGACCTTCTAGTGTATCTTACACACCAATGGGCACTAGCGATTTAGTCAGGGCACATGACAGATGCAGATGACAGTACTAGAGATGCTTATTACACGGGTCCAAGGTCTATGCCTGGGGCGGCTAAACTTGGTCCGATTCAATCCTAAAAAGACAAGTCTGCGCGTTCACCGCTAAGAAAACCCCATTCACTGTAGTCCCACAATTCCAGAATACTCCCCTCTCCATCTCCAAGAGCATTGGGATCCGTGGTGTTGAAATCTCCAGCGATGTTCAGTTTCGTAATCATTTGCAAGACAAGGTGAAGCTGGCGTCCAAATAACTAGATGTATTCAACAGAGCACGGCTGTACTTCACGTTGGGGTAGAGGTTGCTGCTTTACAAGTCGCAAGTTCGGCCCCATATGGAGTACTGCTGCCACCTCAGGGCGGGTGCACCCGGATACCAGTTTGACCCTTTTGACTCGGTTCAACGACGGCCTGTGAGAATTGTCGACGATCCCAAACTCACTTGCCGTATCTGTGTGTTTTCTACCGCTTGTACAATGAGATGTGTTCTGAAGAATTGTTCGAAATGATGCCCACGGCTTCTTTCTACCATCGCACTGCTCGCCTTTGGCACGGAATTCATCCTCACACTTTAGAACCGAAATTGTTGCGTACAGAGCGGTTTCAGAGAAACTTCTTCCCGCGAACGCTCGGGTTGTGGAATGAGCCCCTGCCAAGGTTTTCTCTGAGGACTACAGTATGGGGTTCTTCAATAACGAATTTTTTGGATTTTTGAAGGGTCGTTTATCGATGTGTTGATATATTGATATTTAAAGTACACAGATAGTTTCTTAATAAGTTTACAAAATTGTATGCTAAGTTCACTTCACAGCATGTCACGTTGCAAAGTCACGTTTCACAGTCACACCGCGAGGTCCTGATTTCTGATGTGGTTGACAATAATAAACTTTGATAATGCACAGTAGAATATATTTGATTAATTATAAATACAAAAAAAAATGATAATTTAATGCTATGTGAGCACACGCGTCGTGGAGCCTACTATAATATGGACTGAGGTAAGTACTTTAAGTTCTCAATTTTGCTGAATTGCACATTTAGCATTATGTGCGGTTTCATGCTCCCGGACAAGAGGATGAGAGAACAAAAAATGATTTTAGGAAAAAAATGTTGTTAAATGCTGAAGTACATCTACTTAACATGATACAATATAAAATGCGTTCGTTACACAAATTTACAAAGTTACAATTAACTTTAAAACGTTAATTGTACAATAAAACATTTATAGTAAAAGCATATGTATATAAATGAGAGGGCATTCTAATAACTCAGTCACGGTACTTTTAAAAATTTCTCGATTATTTGCACGTTCATACCGTACACTGTCACTCGAAGACCGTGTTGCAGGCTGTGGGGCAGCTTCCATCTCTGATGACGTCTCAACCGCCGACATGCTAAGACTGCTCCAATTATCCCTACGACAACCATGATCCCGTATATGGCGGTATAATGGTGAATGTCGTGGTAAGAAATATCCTCTTATAGTGCTGTGCTGTTTTTGACCATATCGAGTTGACTTTGTATATCTGTTAAATCCTTGTGATTTAACTCGAACTCAGAGGTATTTACGACTGATAACTGAGGTATTGATATGTTTATGATATGGTTTATGGGAGCCATGTCTAGTGACTCAATATCAGGTCTAATGTCGATGGCGCTCGTTATCTGCCTATAAGTATATATAGTATAATCTTGCGACTTGATATCGCATCCCTGAGCTACAGTCAACACGCCGGCACGCGTCAACTGCAGCGCGGTAATCTGATCCAGGCATAGCAAACGAAGTCTAAACTCTTCATAACAAAAATAGATATAATTATTCTGTTTGTTTATCTTGAACCATTTGTTAGAACACGAGCGTACATTTGTTTTACACGTTGCACTTTTCCTGTCGGTTAGGCAAAAACTTTCTTCATTTTTAATGTGAAAAATTGGTTTGGTGTATAAAAACATAGTACAGCCTCAGCACTTTGTTGCACATAAATTAATTTCATTTTTGGTCAGTGGTAATAAAGTATCTTTGTTAAGGTTGATAGATATGGGGGATAACGGAATTATGCTTATCATATTGTTGTCTGTTCTATGTTGAATAGGTACAATTTTCATGATCTTATAGGTGTCTCTCGTGATGATGCGAAATTTTAATTTCGACTATGCAGAAGGGTTTTGATATTTTGGCCTTTGTTAGCAGTAAATTATATATTTTGGAGTACTCGATGGAGTTTAGTGGCAGTGATAAATCCTTAGGTAAGAGTTCCGCTATGATGAGAAGTTCATGTTTTAGCTGTTGTGGTGTTATGAGATGTAAGCTGAGCTGACCACTGTAAACATAAGTAATAGTGTCAATCAACTTGTCCTGAGTGCTTTTTAATTGCTTCAACAAATTGCCATCATAGCTGACATGGAGAAGTCAGTAATAATTGAAATTTTTTGAACTTCGTTTTCTAAATTTGATAAAGAGTCACCCAGATCCAATAATTTTTGATGTATTCTTTTGTGTTCTTTTTCCATGACATCATCTATTCTCTTAAGGAAGTTGAACTCTGCTTCTACTATAGAAGTTTGATTTTTCCACAGCATGGCAATGTTATTAATTTAATTTCTTTCTCATATTTTTCAGTGAAACTTGCTTCCAATACTCTGAATAATTAGCCACATACCCGCGCATCATCTTGCTGATGAGTAAGTAACATGTTGTTATAGTGCTCCATTCCACCGTAACTATGACGTAATTGAGAGAGTATTCCCTCACAATGTGATCGCGCGCTTATCGGTGAACATATGTTTTGTAAATATGTGATGTATTCTGTTAACGCTGAATTTCCTTCCCAATATGGATTCATATTAAAAAAGACAATGAGATTCCATTCGTCTCTAATCAAATGCATGTTGTTTATTTTATCAAAGTATAGCGATTGGTTTTCTGATAGGGGTTTTATATTGTAAGCACCTTGCGAAGATGATATGAGCGTCATGAAAAATAACAAAAATGTAGTAGCCATAGATAAGAAATTAAATCTTTTTCTTGTGGATTTTTTGTGCAATCTTGGGAGTTCGATGCTGATTGATAGGAGAGTCAATGATAGGTGTTTGATTGATAGGTGGTTGCACTATGTTCTCTGTATTATAATCTTGTTTATTTGTTGGCAAGACTGCCAATTTGTTGACTAGACGTTTCTGGAATCCATTTTTAGTCTTAATTGTAACTTCTCGAACAAATACGTCATGGCCCGGGTGGACATTCACCAATCGACCCAAGGACCATTTTCCTGTAGGTAAGTTTAGTTCGTGTATTAACCATATGTTTTGTAAATATGTGATGTATTTTGTTAACGCTGCATTTCCTTCCCAATATGGATTCATATCAAAAAAGACAATGAGATTCCATTCGTCTCTAATCAAATGCATGTTGTTTATTTTATCAAAGTATAGCGATTGGTTTTCTGATAGGGGTTTTATATTGTAAGCACCTTGCGAAGATGATATGAGCGTCATGAAAAATAACAAAAATGTAGTAGCCATAGATAAGAAATTAAATCTTTTTCTTGTGGATTTTTTGTGCAATCTTGATGGAGTTCGATGCTGATTGATAGGAGAGTCAATGATAGGTGTTTGATTGATAGGTGGTTGCACTATGTTCTCTGTATTATAATCTTGTTTATTTGTTGGCAAGACTGCCAATTTGTTGACTAGACGTTTCAGGAATCCATTTTTAGTCCTAATTGTAACTACTCGAACAAATACGTCATGGCCCGGGTGGACATTCACCAATCGACCCAAGGATCATTTTCCTGTAGGTAAGTTTAGTTCGTGTATTAACACGACGTCTTTAATTTTTATGTTGTTTTGCGCATGCTGCCATTTGCTTTAGGAATTCAATTGAGTTAGGTATTTCAACTGCCACCTTTTCCAG
The DNA here is from genome assembly GCA_946406115.1 of Apoda limacodes. NCBI lineage: Eukaryota > Metazoa > Arthropoda > Insecta > Lepidoptera > Limacodidae > Apoda > Apoda limacodes. Next base: position 23,639,080 of record OX291560.1, on the reverse strand, counting down.
ATGTCGTTATATATTTTTTGAGTTAACTGCCATCCTAAGCGAAGATCCGTCTCGGTGTTATAAATGTATGGTTAAATTCGGTCCGCGTGCCAAGAAATGAACTGGTGTTAGATAGTCTAAGTCATCTGGATTTTCTGATATTGCGCACAAAGGCCTAGTTTAAGCATGCTACGATCTGTACTAGAATGGTGCTCAACTCTTCATACGTTAACTTCTGTTCGCCAACTACTCTTTTAAAATGATATTTAAAACTTTTGACCGCCGCCTCCCCGAGGCCGCTGGCTGATGGCCATGATGGAGCATTAAAATGCCAATTTATCCGCATTTCAGTTACGTCTATCATACATGCTTGTTGAATCTCTTCATATTGTTCTTGCAAAATCTTATTCCCGCCAACGAAATTGCTTCCATTGTCACTATAGATGTGACCTGGGGAGCCCCTTCTAGCTACAATTCTGCGAAGTGCTGCCAAAAAGGCTGATGTTAATAGGTCGGAGACTAGCTCCAGGTGTACGGCCTTTGTTGCCATGCAAACAAAAACTGCCACGTAGCCCTTTGATGTCTTAATGCCACGTCCTTTGCTGGCCTTTACTACCATATGGCCAGTTAAATCAACGCCTGTATGGTAAAATGGTCTAGTAGGTTGACACCTAGATTCCGGTATGTCATCAACTGATTCTGCTTGTTTGAACAATTTTTTCTACAAATGTTACACGAACGTAAGCATTTTTTTACAGCTTGATTTCCTCTAAGTATCCAAAACTTTTGTCTCAATACTGCGGATGTCAACTTAGGTCCACCGCGGAAGGTAGGTATATGAGTGTTATCTATAATTAAATCTGTTAATTTATGATTTTTCGGTAAAATGATGGGATGCTTAGAACTTTCACTTATGTAAGCATTTTGCAGCCTACCGCCCACTCTTACACCATCAGTATCAAAGTAAGCATTTAATTGTATAATTTTGCTTGATGATTTAATTTTGTTTCGCTTTTGTAAATCGATTATTTCAGCTGAGAATTCTTCCTGCTGTACATATCGGATTAATAATGTATTCGCCCTTTTTAGTTCTTCTAAAGTAAGGTATGATTGATTTATTTGTGTTTATTTTGCTTTTTTGTTATAAATCTTAAGATCCATGCTATTATTTTTGTAGTCTTGTTAAGTGTACTACATCTTTTGATTAATTGCTGAATAATCAACTCTTTGCCGTCTAATTTTAGATTAGCGTTGATTTTTTCTTTTTTTCTCTTCCTGATCTGTTTGATAGTTTAAAGATGCTGGTGTCTTTGTATTTTGGTAGCCAAGGTGGTCCCTGCCACCATAGTTGATAATCGCGAAGTTGAGATGCTGTTAATCCTGTGCTGCCTACATTTAGTAGGTATAACTTAAGTGATTTGATCAACTCTGTTGGCTACGAAAGATTTCCAACAATTCACATCGCCATTTAGCCAGCCTCAAACCACCATAGAGTCTACCCAACAGACAGTTTTGATTGTGTGATTTGATAAGCATTTTAGAATTTCTGACATTAATTTTGATAATAATAATGCTCCACATAACTTTAGTCGCGGTACTGAAATATTTTTATTACATGGTACCAGTTTTGTTTAACCCGCTTTCAGTACCACAGAGCTCTCGATCTTGCAGTATACTGCGCAAGCGTACGCTTTTGTTGACGCGACACAAAATCCATGCAATTCGATTTGTTTTGTTTGGTATTAAACCATCTTTGAATTTTAAACTGTTAAAACATTTAATATTTTGTGTAAACTGTAACCATTCATTGTAATAACATTAAAACTAAAACAACATTGTAGCGAGGAAAAAATTTTCAAATTGTGTGAAACCAACAGGAACCTCGCAAAGCGTATCGAAGACATGGAACAGTTCTCAAGGCAGATAAATATTGAAATACGTAATTTCCCCGAACGAAAAAACGAAAATTTAACAAATATTGTCTGTGAGATTGGTAAAATTATTAAACCTTAAGTAATAAAAATTTATTAAGTCTTACGTCCTTAAAAATTATTAAGTCGTTGCGTTGACACAGGGTACATCGCAGACACGATGTTAACCCGTTCACCGACCGGTTCTCGTCGTACTGGCGGCGGCGGTATCGATGAAAATAAAACTAATGAAACTTGTAATAATATCTGTGAGCAATGTTTGTGTAGTGTTGTTTTCAATGAACTGTTATCCTTTGTGACTAACAAGGTTGATACTTTACCGGAAAAAGCTTTGATCCCGATTTGTGTGGGTACATACTCTACAGAAGAAATTGAAAATGCAAGGCAGCTAACCTGCAATTTACTTGCCCCAGCTAAGAAGGCAACTAGACGAAAGGAGGGTTCTGAAGCCAAATGCGTTCAAGAGATAATTAATCGTATCAAAAAAACTGAACCGAATATCCTACCTATTTTTGTGGTGAAAGATTTAAATAAACTACCGCCTGTGACATTTGATCATATATATGTCACTACATTTCTTAAAGAAATGTCGATTTTGCAGAATTTAAATCGCAAAGGTTGAAGGAAATTCCTCTGAGTAGTTCACACCCTTCTTGGCATGATTTTCAATCCCTAAAAAAGGACATTAACGACGTCAAACGTATGTTAACTGACGTGAAAGACAATGAGCAGCGACCTATTTTTGTGATTCCTGTGTCGAGTGACGATAAATCGCGGAACTGTGCGCCTTCGTTGTCCGTGGCCTCGGTGGCGGTGCCCGCATCGGCGTCAATGACCTAGCTGCGGCAGCGCCTGCACCGACTGCGCCCGGCCATTGTGGCCATCAATAATAACATCAAACCGACCTACACGTGTATTTTGAGGGACTATAATTTACCTCAATTGGAGTGGATTTTACCGAACGAATTAGGCTTTCTTGAACCCTTAATGAGTAATACTTCTAATGCTAGCTTGTCACTGATTAAAACAATGTCTTATTAAAATTTAAAACAATACAATCATTTGCGCAACGGTAACGATGGAATATTAGACCTTGTCTTGTGTAGCACCACTGTCACCATAGATAATTCTGTGGCACCTTTGATAACTCCAGACCGTCATCATCCGCCTATTTTGTTTATACTTGATACTCAAATATCCCAGGGCCTACGCGAAAATTCAATTCAAAAATTTTGTTTTCGAAAAGGAAATTATGATGAAATTAACTTAGAAATTAAACATCTCGACTAGTCCGCAATTTTTGATAAATTGACTGTGGATGAATGTGTAGACCTTTTTTAGGAACATTTATACAAAATTATTCGAAAGTACATTCGACAAATAAATATTAAATCTGACAAATTTCCTTGCTGGTTTAGTCAAGAGCTTATCAAGCTTTTTAAACTTAAAGAAAAAGCATGGAAAATGTACAAAAAATTCCCAAATAATGCCAGAAACTAAAACTTTTTCTCATTGTATAGATCTAATTTAAAAAAACTAGCTAAAATAACATATGATAATTATATAAAACGTACAGAGTTATCAATTAAATCAAATGTTAAATAGTTTTGGAGTCATATTATTAGCCTGAAAAAATAATAAAAGCTGCTTTCCAAGCAGATTCACTTACAACAATGTATCATCCGACGATCCTCAAATTGTATGTGATATGTTTTCAGATTTCTTTCAAAGTGTTTAGCAACCCTCTCAATTGGACCCAGTAAATTTTACCACACCGACAGAAACAGACTTCAGAGCCAATTTAATTTCATAGATTTATATATCCCTGGATCAAGTTACAAAGTCTCTCGATATTACAAAGGGGGCGGGACCGGATGGTATCCATCCATATTTCATTAAAAACACTGTTGACTCTATCAAATTTCCTCTCTACCTTAACCGTAACAAAAGCTTGACAGAAGGGCATTTCCCGACAAAGTGGAAAGAAGCTAACTTAGTCCCAGTTCACAAAAACGGCAGCAAACACAACATAGCACACTTTAGACCCATCTCCATTTTATTAACTTTTTCTAAACTATATGAGAAGTTGATATATCAACAACTCTATCCAATTTTAAAAGATCAAGTGATACCGAACCAACATGATTTTGCTAGACACCGCTCAACAGTCAGTAATTTAACCATCTTTGTGACAAATTTATATAAAGCAATAGATACTGGGGAGCAAACAGAAGCCATCTATAATTATTTTGAGAAGGCGTTTGATAAAATCGATCATGTCATTTTACTGCAAAAACTAGCTTACAATAGTATTAAGGGGTCTCTCTTAAGGTGGTTTTTATCATATATTTCCAGTAGACAGCAGAAAATTGTTATGAATGGTAACGAGTCATAACCTTTTACAGTCACATCTGATATCCCGCAGGGCTCTATTTTGGGACCTTTCTTATTTGTTTTGTATATCAATAATATCGCAAAACATATAAAACACTCTCATTTTCTACTTTATGCAGATGACTTGACCGAACCATTCATAGCATCGAAGACTGTCTACTGCTTCAAACTGACTTAAACTCTCTCGCTAGCTATTGCGTCCTAAATAAAATATATATCAGCTTTTCAAAATGCAAAACTATCACTTTTACTAAAAAAAGAAACCAATAAAATTTATATATAAAAGATAGCCATGAATAAGCACATACTCAATATTACAAACAAAGCATACCAAATGTTGGAGTTCGTTGCGCGTAATTCATTTATGTTTAAAAACGTTAAAACCTATCTGTACCTTTGTACAACTCTTATTAGGCCAATTTTAGAGTACGCTGTGATAATGTGGGAGCCCCGTTACAAAATATACAATAAGTTAGAAAATGCTTAAATTAGTTTCCTACAGATTTCTCTATACTGGTCATAATTACGAAACATTATTGTCTAAATTCCACATGTTATCTCTAAGTAAAAGCCATCTACTATTAGAATCTGTATATCTGTTTAAAATAATTAATAACTTTATAGACTGCCCTGAGTTAGTTGAACATATAATTTAATTACGGACCCCGAGCAGAGCACGCGACAACTCACGCAAATTATTTTACATAGCGCCCGTCCGCAGCAATGCTGGTGAACGAGCGCCCAAACGGAGAATGTGCGAGCAACACAACAACTTATTTACTGACATAAACTTATTTAATATAACAAGAAATAAATATAAGAGCTTGATAAGTGTAGCCTTGGCTTTTAGCACCGAGACGAGTACGTAACTCATTAGTATTGTTGTTATAATTTTTTTTTCTTACTTTCATGTCAATCGTGGCTTTTTACTCCATCTATATTTTATTGCTATTTTTTATTTATATATATGTGTGGATATGTATATCTATGTATGTATAAATATGAATATATGTGTGTATGTATGAGTATGTGTGTATGTTTATGTGTATATACGAGTAAATTTTATTCATTGGTAGTCTGTGCCAACAGTTCATACAATTCTCTATTGCTTTAATCTATATGTAGGTGATAACAACGTTTATACGTTTAACGCACCAACATCATTATTTAAATACATCTGTGGAACACGTAGTTAAGGATACAATTACTTTATTGTTAATTTAATATTGTTGCTTTATTATTGTATTTCTGTTGATTTTTCCACTCAGGATCCATCCCAGACGGTTTTGTTATGCTATAGGCAATGCATTGTGTGATTTACAAATGCCTTCCAAAAGTATTTCAGAATAGATGTCATCCCCTAACAATAAGTCGATAGAGCGTCTGACATAGAAGTCCGGGTCAGCTAATTGTATGCCATCCAAATAAGACCATGTTGGCTTCGAAAATGTTGTGGTAGGTATTTTTTTAATAAGGGTTTTCATTATAAGAATATCGGTTTGAAAAGAGTAATCATTATGTGTTGAAGAACAATTGATTGTGATAGCTCCTTTACAGTTGTTTGGCTTGTCTCCTATCCCTGAAACTACTCCCTCAATATTTTCAATAATAAAGGCTAACATGATTTGCATGAAAATCGCGTCAATAATCGTCGAGAGTACTCAGTCGAAGTTTAATATAATCAACATTTTTTCTGTCTGCGCCGTCCTTTTCTAAAGTTAGTATAAGTTGCTCGATTGCCAAAATAAGCTGATTTTTTGTTCTTAGAAGATCCTCCATGCTGGATATTGATAAAAGGAACAATTGGAAAGATCTTACTTGATATTGCTGGAACGGTAACTTGGATGTTACTGGTGTCTCGAAAAGTGGTTATCGATGTGTTGATTATAATTGATATATTGATATTTTAAGGACACAGATAGTTTCTTGATAAGTTTATTAAATAGTTTGCTAAGTTCACCTCACAGCGTGTCACGTTTCAAAGTCACGTTTCACAGTCACACCGCGAGGTCCTGATTTTAACTCGAAGGACCAAAAATATGTCTAAGATCTTTGTTGTGGTTGACAATGATAAACTTATAATGCACAGTAGAATAGTAGATTAATTATTAATACAAAAAAATTGATAATTTAATGCAATGTGAGGACACGCTTCGCGGAGCCTACTGATATGATATGATAAAATAGATGATATGGACTGAGGTAAAAATGTACATAAATCTATAAGTTGTCAATTTTGCTGAATTGCACATTTAGCATTATGTGCGGTTTCACCGTACATCTACTGCTTCCTCATTTCACTGTTGAACACTCTCCTCACTAGTTCTCACACTGAATGTCCCGTTGATCTCCCGACGTATACCTGTCTGTGACAGTCGTATCCGCTTGCTGAACACAATGTTGTTCCCCACTATAAAAATTACTAAAATTTGGCGTCGTCTAAACGACCTTATGATTGAATTACTCAATTTTTCGTTCACACCGCCGAATTCCTATTGTCTCCGGCTCCTTAAATTGTATGGTGTCCTAAAATGCTGCTGCGATGGGTTAGGTTGTGCATATCTCCCTGACGATCCTGCATTTGCGCTAAAACGAGGTGTCTGCATTACTAGGGGCACATATATTTGATGTCGCTCCGATGACATTGTCATAGAGGCTACTCCATCAACGACTAAATCTTCCGCAAATTCGGTGACTACTCTAGACAGCTGTGCAAGAGTTAATATCCCTAAATTTTGAATTTTCCGCCTCCACTTCGGTGTGAGGCTACTTTCATAACGCTTTATAGTTATTTTTTCATCTACGATGCCACAAAGCTTAGGTTGTGCTAATATACGGAAGAGAAGGAGTTCGATGCCGTCTGATTCCTTTTGCTTTATCTCATAAAATACCTGATATTAGTTTATCAACTTTTCCTCTAATAGCCTCCACTATATCACTATAAGTGTTGAGTCTCCGAATTTATTAGATATCAGTAGGATTTTTTTCCAGTGATCTGGAAGGATGAGTTTAATGACCTGCTTTTATCGAGGCTATTTAAAATGATCTGTGCAAATTATGTAACGCACTCGAAATATCCTATTGCATAAGGCAGGCTATCTTTTCTATATCTAACATTGTTATGGCATATACAGATTTTCACACTCTAATCTTAATTCGCTCTTGCATATAATTAATATAAAATATTCGCTTTTGCATGTAAAATTCACAAACAGAAATTCGCATTTGCTAATTTCCTCCTCCAAAGATGGCTCAACTCCAACTCTTTTGTTTCTCGCTGGCTTATAATAATTGCTGAAGAGGTACTAGGGGCGTACCACTACTCTTACCGTAGTAAGATTCTAGGATTCTAGACAGGATGTGGGACTCAAAGATGATTAGGGGTGTAAATATTTTTGTTTATTCACCCCTCTACTACTCTAAATTGCTGATAATGTTTCAAAATCAAAAAATCAAAATCTCTTTATTCAAATGGGTTACTACGAACACTTTCGAATCGTCAAGTAAATTAACTATAACTAGCTTTACAAACTAATTACAATACTGTTTTATTGCGTGCGTCCAATAGGTAATCTTTGTAAAATCACAAACGAAACATAAAATTATAGTGTATCAACTAATAAATACATGTTTTGTATTGAAACATTAAATAATTAAGATTTACAATGTAAATTGTTTGATTTAAAAAAAAAAAACAATCAATATTTATGTAATATTTCAATTGCCTATTGTTTTTCAGATTGCATAGGGGGGGGCACCATGTGATGCGTTAAAAGTTTTCAATTATTCTGTGACGGGATTTAAAGTAACTCCCGAGAAAAATATATTCATATAACATATAATATTACATAGCAGACGTACATATATATATATCATAAGAATACAAAGAAGTTTGCAAGAGCAGACCAGCCTCCACAGGCGGCACCCGTTCACAAGTATGACACATGAATCAGCCATCGCTTCGCTCAACCATGTTTTAGGGAACGTAACGACCCGACGCACATGCCGCCACCGCAGAGACTTTGAGAGAGCATGACACACTCAAGCAACTCCAATAAAACTTCGATTGTACTATATTCATATAACATATAATATTACACAGCAGACGTACATATATATACACATACATACATATTTACATTTTACTAAAATGCAAATAAATAAATAAATAGGTATTCATAAACATATTAAGGATAATATAAGATACACATACATGCACATATTCATATGTACACATACAGACAAATATTAATACATATATATAAATATACAAATATATGTAAAAGATAGATAATATAACTAAACGTAAAAGAACTTATAGGTCCTATCTGATTCAATCCTCGTTCGACCGCCCGATAGCGACAGGGCTCCGAACACGAGCGGGTGCTACACACAAACACGCACATATAAATATGCACACACATATTCACACAGACGCACAGTATTCGATATGGCCAATTTAGAGGGACAAAAGGTATATTTACAAAATTAAACAGAAGTTTAAAGCAATATATTATATAAGTCGCTGGACGTTCGGTGTATGTAAACGTTATGAGTGCAAAAAGTAACGCTCGAACATGTTTATACGTGTTTCAATAACCACTAACAAGATCTGTTTTGACGCGTCTGATCAGTGCGCTCGCGACTCTCAAAGATTAAAGTGTTATTTATGTGGTTATATGTTAATTTTATTCCGTCTTGCTATGAATCCGTCTTCTAATGGTCAGGCCATACTAATATAACAATATATTTTATAATATTACTTTGTAGTAAACCCATAAGCCATTTGTAATTACATTATAGAAAATTATTCCTAAAAATACCGGATTTTAATACCAAAATATACTGCAAGGTATTGCAAGGATTTTAAATCTATTTAAAACATTACTTTAGTCAATGTACTTTACAGTAAGTATAATATTAAAGTGCGGCGCCTTGCGAGTTTTATAATAATTGTATTTTTTTCATTAGATAGATATGGCGTTCTACGAAACTCACAGACCGTTCAGGACATTTGATTGAGTTTGTGCGACAAAAATTAGAGATAGTAGACTTAAATAATCAAAATTTCGTCAAAATAAAGCTTGTTGACAAAAGTGGTGTAAAAAAGGCAGAGGATATGATAATTTTATAAAATCCTAAAACGAGTGGCTGAATGAAGAAATAGATTTAGGAATCGAGTCCATTCACAAATAATCTGATGACACAGTAGGTCGGCCTCAGAAATGTTTTGATGAGAGTTCTTCTAAGACCAAACATAGGAAGGTTAAAATCCTACTAAAAAGATTTAGTAGTGTGGAATTGTCTTTTGCGGCAGCGGCAAGTTTAAGGGCTAGTGGCAAGAGAAACATCGCTAAATTAATTAAAAAAATTGTAACGTCGTCTCCGAAAAGTCTTTCAAAGTATAAAAAAAAATAACAAGGACTTCACTGGAACAAAGGCCATATAAGCCTGATGAAGCGTTAGCTTTGTTAATTAGTTATAAAATGACAATAAACCAATATCAAAACATTCAACAGGAAGCACGTCAAAGAGGATTTAATCTTTATCCATGTTATGAGTTGATTTTTAACGAGAAGCGCAAGTGTTACCCATCTGTCGAGAATATAGAAGTCACAGACATTTCTGCGAAAATAAATCTTCAATCATTACTCAACCATACAGCATTATGGCTTTCTTGTAAGGTTATCCCAGAGGTATTTGATCGCTTAGATATGAATCACTCAAATTGTACGATTGTTTATAAATTGGGTTGCGACGGGTCATCCGGCCATAGTATATATAAACAAAAGTTCGACGATCCTGAGAAGACTGATGAATTCCTGATTGTTATATCCCTTGTGGCAATAAGAGTATCAACGGAAGACGGGCAAGTGATATGGCAGAATTCACGGCCTTCCCCTGGTAAAACCGAATTGTCGATCATATAAAAGTCCCTGTACACAAAAATGTGAAAGCAATTGATTTAGCAAGATTTTTTCAAATATCCTCCTAAAGACAGGTAGAACATATTGGTCTAAAATTTGAGGGATCTTCTTTGTCACCAGATTTAAAAAGAGGTATCAATTTACATAATAATTTGCATTCATAAGGTCTGGAAATACACCATTATCAATGCATACATTAAATATGCAACAACTGAAATGATTGAGCTAATTAACTTAACAGACATCCCTCACAAATCGTCAGTAATTTTCAGATTAGGGGTTTTAAATGTTGTGATAATTATTTGGGGATCCACGTGTTTAAATTTAAAGTTAAAATTACACTCATTAACACTGTCCTTTAGAATAGATTCCGCAGCTTGGCAAGATGACGTTAAGGATTCAGTTATTGTTGATGGTATTTCGCCAAAGAAACTTTAAAATATTTGGGCAACTTTTTCGTCATTATCAATTAAACCAGAGTCTGTTTTGATATTAAAGTTCTGTTCACGATGTTTCATTAATCTATATCTATTCTTTATATATATATATAAATCAATTGCTGTTCAAATCAAATCGTTGGTCTCGCTAAAACTCGAGAACGGCTAGACCGATTTGGATTTGGACGGCTGGACTTATTGGTACCAATTCGGATCATTTTTTTTTGTTGTGTTTGTTAGTGTTAGGGCAAGGTTTTTATGAAATAAAAAACGGTCAAGTGCGAGTCGCGCACTAACGGTAAACCGATTTTAATGAAATTTTGGTAAATTATGCGCGCGCCAGGGAAGGTTTCTGAGAAAGAAAAAAAGGGTAAAGTGCGAGTCGGACTCGCGCAAAAAGAGTCCGATTTTAATGAAATTTGGGTAAGTTGTTTTGCACACGCCGGGGAAGGTTTTTGAGAAAGAAAAAAAGGGTAAAGTGCGAGTCGGACTCGCGCAAAAAGGGTAAACCGATTTAAATGAAATTTGGGTAAGTTGTTTTGCAAGCGCCGGGGAAGGTTTCTGAGAAAGAAAAAAGGGTCAAGTGCGAGTCGGACAGGGCAATAAGGGTGAACCGATTGTAGTGTAATTTTGGTAAGTTGTTATGCACACGCTGGGGAAGATTTCTGCGAAAGAAAAAAAGGGTCAAGTGCGAGTCGGACAGGGCAATAAGGGTGAAGCGATTGTAATGAAATTTTAGTAAGTTGTTATGCACATGCCGGGGAAGGTTTCTGCAAAAGAAAAAAAGGGTCAAGTGCGAGTCGGACAAGGCAATAAGGGTGAACCGATTGTAATGAAATTTTGGTAAGTTGTTATGCACACGCTGTGGAAGATTTCTGCGAAAGAAAAAAAGGGTCAAGTGCGACTTCGGACTTTCGCAATAAGGGCTTAAATACAAATTAACTTCACATATTTAGGTATATAAACAATACATCTATATACATACCTGTCGACTGGGAGCTTTACATGGCGTGCGCTGGCTAAGAGTTACATACATTTCTAACAGAAAGCTATTTAAGTTAGTTTATCGACATAAGTAAACATGTCCGGTTCCATACACTTCTAACGGATGGCGGTGTAAGTTAGTTTATCGTCATAAATGTCCGGAATGGGTAAGTATCTAATAGAAATCCCCACGGGTGTAACAGTGGGTAATAGATAACCCTTGGTTGTAACAGTGTGCTTAGTGTGAGTTTTTGCGAATTCGTAGATCTACAATCGCGGATGCTTATTCATTAAAAGTCCTATGAGAAAAAATAGTCTCGAAACGCGTAGAGGCGCTCCTTCATTACCATACATGTATTTCGTTGCCGCGAACGCGATAGTAGCGTGAAAAACTCACACTAGGCACACTGATGGTGCTATAGCGCATCAACTTTAAGGGCAGAACAACGGCCAGCTAGTATAAGATACAAATTTTACTTTATACATAACTTTTAGGTATATCGCTTCTGGACTTCAGACATCATTGATATATTATTACAATTCCCGACCTGTTACAGTACTTACCTAGGTTAATAAAATCACAATAAAGTTCCTATTTGCATAAATAATGTTTTATAATAAAAAGTTATTACTTAAGTAGTTTAAATTGACAATAACACATCAGTAATATTAAGAACCTCGAACCAAACTGGTAATTGCCTGTTTTGTTTATTTATATCATTTATTTGCCTGTCTAATTATTTTATTAGCATTAAGTTTCATAAACAGTACTTAAATTATGAAAAAAGTATGGCTGTAAAGTTTGTCACTTTCTTGGGATCTAGAACTTCAAAATATATCAGCAATACTCTTAGTATTACTCTTAGTCTTATCAAGCTATTTACAGAAATTGTTCAAATAAGCAAAAAACTTAAATTTGCCACGAAGATAACGATGAAAATCGTGGAGATGAGAATTACCCGGGTGCCACACGATCTCACTGAAAGAAACCTTATGAACAGTGTACCCATTTGCAATTCTTAATTGAGACGTAACGAAACCGAACCGTTTTTGAAGAGATTGATGGTGATGAAAATTGGATCACGTACGACATGAACGTGCGAAAAAGGTCGTGGTCAAAAGTCAGTCGGGCTTCACAGACTGTGCCAAAACCCGGGTTAACTCGCAATAGGGTGTTGCTGCGTGTATGGTGGGATTGTAAGGCCATTGTTCATTATGAGCTTTTACCGCGGGGCACAACCATCGATTCGGATCTCTACTGCCAACAACTAATGAGATTAAAGCAAGAAATTGAGAGAGAGCAGCCGGAACTGATTGATTGAAAGGGTATGGTCTTTCATCACGACAACGCTAGACCACGCACTTCTTTAGCCACTTAGCAAAAATTAAGGGAGTTTGGCTGGGAGGTGTTAATGCATCCGCCATATAACCTTGACCTTGCACCTTCAGATTTTCTTCTGTTTCGGTCTCTTTAGAATTCTTTAGGCGTTGTGAGGTTAACATCAAGAGCTGACTGTTAAAACTACTTCTCGCGTTTTTTTGGTCAGAAGTCCTAAAAGTTTTAAAGCAACGGAACAAGTCACTACCTACAAGATGGCAAAAAGTCATCGAACAAAATGGCACATATACACCTGTGTCTCGCTGATTGCCTCAAACGAAAACCTCTGCTTCAGTTCATCATTGGTAACGTCAGAAAAATAGTTTCGTCAATTTTATTAACTAAAAAAAAAAAAGTTCGATACAAAATGAATACTAAGAGTATTTATTTTGTATGGAACTTTTTTTTTTCGTTTTCAATTCAGTTAAGCAGAGGTTTTCGTTTGAGGCACAGGTGGTATACTGTAATTAATTGTAAATAAACTTTGAAAAAAATGTCAAGTTTTTATATAAAATGTGAAGAAACTTTTTACCCAACTAATTATATACACACACACATATTGAAACACATCGCATACCCAAAGTGACCAAGCTCATACACAACAGCCTGGCAACAAATGCTATTTAATTAAAACTACCTTCGCTTCGGAATCTAGTCTAAGGGGAGAAAAAGTGACAAGAAATTTCCAGATGTACACCTGTACGCCAACTGGCTATGCAGGAATCGAGCCACCAAGTACACAACATCTATCCAAATATGTATATATACACACATATGTATATACACACATACATGGGGGCACACATCCAAAATCCCACCAAACCAGGCAACCAAAGGCGGATTGCACATGTTGCATACCCTGGTAGCTCGCCACCAACCACTATGAAGTTTACAATAAAGTCATAACATTACTAATTAGCTTGGTCTTTAGAGTGCTCCTTTAACTTATTAAACGTAAATTATCTTAGTTTGAATAGAAAATCTAACATTAATTTTGTATAATACTAGGCCATACAATTTTGTTATTCAAATATTCATCTACATTATAATACGCTTTCTTACATAGCAGATGTTTAATATTAAAATATGGTTTCAATAGTAGCAGCATACCATAAGACATTACACTGTGGAAATAAGCAAAGTAAACAAGTCTTGCTATGGTTATGTCAGTCAATTGCCTGATTTTCCTCACCGCAAAAGCCGCAGAACTAAGTTTACCTGCTAGTACTGTAATTTGTGGACCCCACTGCAATTATGGTTGAGTCAATAGTTATTCCTAAAAAACCCTTTTTTCAATTAATTCCAATTTTACATTATTGAATACCAGATAACTATTAATTTGGATTACATTAGGCGGTGAAAACTTAATGCATTTTGTTTTATTTGCATTAAGTACAAGATTATTTACAGTAAACCAGTTTGAAACTTTTGTAAGGTGTCTATTTATGTCGTTCGAATTGTCGCGTTTCCTGTTCACTTAAAACAATAATGAAGTGTCGTCCGCAAATAATACTATTTCTGTTAACTCTTGCACCATAAAGGGTAAGTCATTTATATATTTTTAGTATATATAAATCACTTACACAATCAAACGTCTTCGATAAGTCGCAAAATACGTCTACTACATATTAGAACTCTCCCATGCCGCGAGAATATGCTTCATAACCAAGGCTCCAGCATCAGTAGTTCAGCGTCCCTTGGTAAAACCGAATTGACGATCATGTCAAAGTCCCTGTATACAAAAATGTGAAAGCAATTGATTTAGTAAGATTTTTTCAAATATCTTACTAAAGACGGGTAGAACAGATATTGGTCTAAAATTTTAGGGATCTTATTTTTCACCAGATTTAAAAAGTGGTATCAGTTTACTACATTTCATAAGGTCTGGAAATACACCATTATCAATGCATGCATTAAATATATCAGCAAGATAGGGAACAATAACTGAAATGATTGGGCTAATTAACTTAACAGATATCCCCCACGAATCTTCAGTATTTTTCAAATTATGTGTTTGATAATTGTTTGGGGATCCACATGTTTAAATTTAACGTTAACATAACACTCAGTATCACTGTCTTTAAGAATAGATTCAGCAGCTTTGCAAGATGAAATTAAGGATTCAGTTTGTATTTCACTGACCTGCGCGTGGGGCGTCTCGACGCAAAGGTGAGCGTCTTCTGTCCTATCGTCAGTAGGGGCCTAGCTCGTAAGAGGGTATTTCATTAAGGGGTAACAAGATCAGGGGAAAGAGAAAATAAATAATAAATTTATCTGTTGTGAGATAGCCACCGCCGTTGCTGCGATCCGACATGTAGTAACCCGGCGGTTATTTCGGCACGTTGTAGAAATTGAGAAGATGCCGGTTAAGAATTATGCATCAATGCACTGTCCACTAATACGACACCATTCACTTATCCCAAATATTCTATAGGGAGGCCATTTGCCTCTTTCCGTCAATAGGTCAAATATTCAAATACGCGGGACGCGAAATGCGTGCTTACTACTCGCCATGGTTTTAAGACTAAACTGCCGCCGGCGCGGCGTTCGCCGTGCCGAGTCGAACACAGATAAGGCCAATGACGTCATTGCTTATCTTTACTGAAAAGATTTATTTTTAATGGTATTTCACCAAAGACTTTTTCTGCATTTTAATTAAACCTGAGCCTGTTCTGTTCATGGGCCTTTGATCTACCATTTTCATTATTAACTACATTTCAAACAGTTTTGATAACATTATCAGATGATTTTATTTTTTTGCTTATGTGATTAGACTTTGCAACATGACAGACTGATTTAAAACAAAACGGGTTGCATTCCGGGAGTGCCGGCAGGATTGAAAACATACTAGCTATTTACTTCACATCACTTCGTATACATATTTATTTATTATAAATAATAATGTTTGTTTATTTAGTTTTTTGACGTAGTATATTTGACATCTCAATCTGTGATAGACTTAAAATCCTATATCCCTGTACTACTCATAATCGCCATATATTAAATATAAAAACCCAATGTTAATAAAGGTCACGTGTCCTGACGCGAGTTCCGTCTTACAAATTTTAGATCAGGTCACGTATCCTGACGCGAGTTTAGCATTTTTCACCCATCACAAAAAAAAGTGCACAACGCCGCTAAAGTAGTTTACACTTCAAAAATTTGAATACTTTTATTACTTCTTTGTTATTTATAATCGGCTCAAGGTTGACGAAGAACGTAGTTTTTTGTCAGGACCATACCGTGCATTTATTATTTCTCCTCTTACTCTATTGCCAGTTGCTGTGATTTCTTCTATTATAGCACTATGAGGTGTAGTGTGATGAAGGTTTCTGATAACGATTCTAAAGCTTTTAGATTCCTTTCTAGAAAAGGTGTAACCAATAAAACCTTTTGCTCTTATAATGTCAATGATTTTCTTGTAATCTTCAGGGTTGTCGACTAAAACGCGTAATTGGTTTTGACGTGACAACGTCTTATAAATTGGTTTGCCGGGTGACACTTCAAGAAACTGCGTTACGCTCCGCTCACGTTATGCGCTCACAATGAGAGCGAGTGAGAGGCACGCGGCATGGTTAGCCCGCCTAAGAGCGAGAGAGACAGACATAAAAAGTGAAAGGCACAAGTTGTCACGATTCCGGACGGTTGTCCGACACTATTTGTTCACAATCCTGTATACAAAGCTACTTTTGTCACTGACGGTGGTCAATATATTTGTGAGCTCATTAACGTCATCAATGCCATACAATAATAATTAGAGGGGGAGTATTTGGTGGTTTGGGTCTGCTGTCGGTGATATTGTCAGTTGGGTCAACTGGGAGATTACTAAAGCGATTTGTTGTTTGGATTATATGTGGTTGAGGGGGTGAGCAGTCTGGTTTCTTGCGTTTAGAGGGATGAGATCCAGGAACTTGTTGCCAGGATGGTGGTACAATTTCTTGGTCTTGTTGAGAGTCAGGATTGTTTGTAAGAGTTTCAGCTGGAAAATTGTTTGTTGTGTGGCTGGTTGTCCTTGATTGATGAGGGTTTTTACTGTCCGTTACTGAAGAGGTTTTTTGTCTGTTGAAAAAAGCAGGGTGAAAAACATTGTTGGGTCAAAGTTTTTTTAGTTGTGATTGTGGATGATGAAGGGTTGTTTGTGTGCAGGGGGCTGCATGTGGGGGAGATTTTGGTCTTCATTAATTCTGTAGGGCTACTTGGAGCTAGCGAGACAGCCACAGGGAGGGATTCTTCAGCACAGCTAGTTGCTATGGTTGTTGGCGAATTGTTGCCTGGGTCTTTTTTTGGAGGCGTTCTCAATAACGAGAACCTCTTTGCAAATGGGTCAGGGTGTGTAGATTTGGGACTATATTTTGTTGAGGTTGCTGATTTTTGGATTTACTAAAGCGAAATTGCCCCCCCCCCCCAGAATCCGTGGGGCGACCTGTACATTTTTCTGCAGGATCTGTAGAATCATGTACAGAGAGGGATTCTCCGCATTCAGCGGTACCCTCCTGGGGTAGTTTAGTTTTTAGTACCGCCATTTCATAATTTGAGACTGGTCCACAGTTTCGTCTTTTCTGTCAGGGTAGGATCCCTTAGGCTGCATCTTACAGAACTAAAGGCACGCCCATGCCTACTGGTTTTGGTTCGCGCTAGGTATTTGATTTCCCTAGTACCTCCTATATCTGGGGGGCATTCCCCTATCCACCACCTGGGGACGCGGTAGATGGAAGTCCAGCAACTCCACACGACAGTCCAGCAACTTCACACGACAAAGTTCTATTTGACAGCGTTATAGATATAAGTAAATAAAAGTTTGAATGAAGTCCATTATCAAGGTGCCATTATGGTTTATGCGGAAAATTGACGATCTTATAACACCTCTTATACACTTTTACTGAAGGTAATATAGAACCACCATTAAGTGTCTATATAGGCTTAACTGCTAAATTTTTCCCCAAAATCGAAGATATAAAGGTGTTATTACACTCTATAACTCTCTTATAAATTATACGCTAACTCTTTAATATTTAAGCAGAACCGAAAAAAAGGTCCACTACAGCTTCTCTTAACGCTAAAATGTTACTTAGGTTGATATCAAGTTGTTTCAAGAAACGCTGACGATCGGCTAACTTGATATTAAGTTCGCAGATCATCGATTTCTGGTAACCTATAAGCTCAACAAAATTATAAAATATTTCATTACAAATTAACTACATTCTCTGTAGATGTTTGGAATTCATAATAATTGTATATGTATTTTCCAGAGCTTTTATCGCACCCTGAGTGAAATCAAATCTGAGGTCGAGTCCATTATCAAAACTGGAAGGAGAATGGTGGAGGAGAAATCAGTATCCGAACCACAAGAGTTCTCCAAAAAGATAGACACCCTAAAGGAGTTGTACAACAAGCTCGGCGCGCAGATAACGGAGTCCAAGACGAGGCTAGAAAACGCGTTGCTGACCGCGCGGGAAATACAGAATGATCTGCACTCGCTGACTGGGTGGCTGGACGGGCTTGGCGCGCGCGTCGGCAAGCAGACACTTGAGCTCGAAATGTCACGAATGGCGGCCGTCCGGGACAAACTGAACTCCAACTATGCGCAGTTTGCGACAACCTGTGACCCGGAGTACCTCAACACTCTGCGAGCCCAAGTCGAGGCGGTGAACGCGCGCTGGGACCGGCTCAAGCGTCACGGGCAGTCGCATGAGAGCGACGTGGACGCGCTGCACAACTATCTACGGGAAATCGAGCTCGAACTGGAAAGCGGTGAGTGCGTGCCCGCAACCCGACTGCGCGCGCTTGCGAACGAACTGCGCGAGCGGGCCTCTGAACTCGACGCCATACACGATGAGCCTTTGCGTCGTCGCTGGGACCTTCTTCAGCAAAAGATTAAGGTGAGTCTCTTGTGTCTCAATCCGTTTCACCAATTCCATATTGGCTCTCAATTAGGCTTGGACTATAAGCACCCAGAATCTCTGGGATCAAGTAAAAATCTATTTCTACGTGCTATCGACAATACTTAATTTTGACAGCTTTAATTTTGACGTGACAACGTCTTATAAATTGGTTTGCCGGGTGACACTTCAAAAAACTGCGTTACGCTCCGCTCACGTTATGCGCTCACAATGAGAGCGAGTGAGAGGCACGCGCCCGCCTAAGAGCGAGAGAGACAGACATAAAATCATTGTCACGTAAAACTTTCGCCCGTATACCGACTTTACAGGCAACCCATTTTTTTTTTCATAAGAAACGCTTACAATAAGTGTTTTTGGAAAAGTATTTAACAGCTTTTAAAATACTATAATACTTTTTCAGGTGTTTATTATAAGAATAAGACAATAGCAAATAAAACTTTAAGTTACACAGTGCTGGTTCAGACTGCCAAGGTTTTCTGTAAGGACTACAATATTGGGTTCTTCAAGAAAGATTAGATTTACAACGGGTCGGTGTATGAATTTTCTGGAGATGATTAATAAATAATAAATAAAGTCTTAGTGAATTATTTGCTTATAAAAATGCTAAACTAAATTATTTGCTAAATGATTGACGAGTAACAAATTTATATTCGGTGCCAGTTTTAGGGCATCCGTTACGTTTTTGATGCTTATAGTCCGAGCCTTAAACTCATGTTTCGATACTTGTTCTCAATCAGAGTTTAAATTACCATTATTTTGTAAATGCTTTGTTGGCATGTTTATAAACATGACTCGTCTCGCCGGCACGGTAAGTGACGCTCTCACGCAGGCATTTGTTTGTACCATCAGTGTGTGAATATAAGTTTTTGTTACTGATACACATAATGGTCCATGTTGTGACGACGTGACGCACTCGTGCAGCCGGCGGCGCCCTCGGAGCGCGCAGATAGCTGTTCTCCGATAACTCACTGTAAATACTCACACGTGTAAATAGAACATTTCTGACTGTGGTGTTGGATCCTGTGTGGTGTGAACATTCGGCTTGGTTATTCCCATCGCATCGTCTTCGATGCAGACATATCGATGCTTCATCAAACTCACAATAGCAGGGAATCACGCTTGCTTCATACGTCTCATCAAATTCACACTGAACTGGGCTTGGGATTCATACTTCACGCTGACATCTCATACTTACGAAGGTACTCTGGACACGTGTGACTCGAGACTAACCCTGTACATAACCGTCTCGTAACCTCTAACATGTAATCGTACGAAGCGGAAATGCAGCGACCGGTCTAACGTCCGGTCTGGTTGCAGGCGGCAGCGGGCGCGCCCCGGGATCCGGGCTACGAGCATGTCACCGACACCATCAGGCGACGACTTGACAGTCCGATCGACGCGCCTCATCTGGACAAACCTATTGAACTAAAGAAATCCAAGATACCCTTAGCCTTAAAAAGCCCCGTACCCATTAGGAAAGAGATTAAAGAAGGAGGAAACAGAAGTAGAGGGTCTTCGTTAGAGCGACGAAAACGAAAAGCCGGCAGCCCGATGTCGGACATTTTCTCTAGCGCAGGGTTGCTCGACGATCCGGAGTCCCAGCAAAGGTTCGTCCCCTCCACGACAGAAACTTCTAAAAAAGACAGCAGCACCTTCAATCTATTGAAGGATAGCGATCTCTTTACCCAGATATTAAATAACAAAATTGAACCTGAACGGCCGGCGCGACCAGAGAGAAAGCTGAAGACGGATGCGTGTCATATGGTTGAAGTGAAGGAGCACGAAATAGTGAAGTCTACGGTGAGTCCCGTCGAGCCGATAGAGATGTACCAGTCTGAAGCCGTCGAGACGGTTGCGCAGCTTCTACCACAAACCGTTGAAACCGTTGAAATCCTTGAAGACACAGAGTCAGAGTCAGTTTGTGGATCTGATGCCGAGGTCAGTGGCACTGTCGAGGATATAAGACGACCGTCTGTCGACTTAGGGTCAGAACCAAAAACTTTTGTGGTAGAAGTATTAAAGTTCGAAGAGCGGATGAAACCGACGCTGGGTGTTTTAAAACGAAAAAATAGTTCCAAAGACGAAAAACCCAAATTAATGAAAGTATCGATGAACGTGCCCGACTTGATATCGTCAACGGACAGGCCACCTGATGGCACCCGCACGCCGCCGCCCACGCCCATGGACGAAGAAGCGGCAGACTGCCCCTTGCTGTACGATTTGGCCGTCAGACAAGAGGAGGCTCAAAAAAGTTTACGGAGAGATGAAGTCAACGAGTATTTGATATTAGATGAAGTCCCAAAAGATCAGGCTGCCCTTCCCGAGCCGTCTGTTACCGCGACGGTTTTCAAGGCAGATGCAGCTGAAGATGGAACACTGTTATCTGAGGATGTCGATATTTCCGAAAAGAAACTCGATGTTTGTAATTCCGTTCCTAAAAAGAGCTCTACAAGAGTCGTGGACAACACCGTGGAAGAGGAAATCATATATTCTGAAGTGGAAGACATACTGCAGGTAGTTATTTTGTAATTTAAAACGAAACGTTACTTGTAATTATTTAAATCAATTAAACTTTCTCTAATCTAATAGTCCTATTCAAACCTTTTAATATATCACCCCCCCCGACATTTTACATGTGAGACTAATGAAACTCATTGAATTTTTAATTACTCATTTTTTCTTTTAGTTTTGTTTGCAATTAAGCTTTATTTGCCATTTTTAAGTTTAAAGCTCAATTCAAGCTTCAAATTTCATTAATTTGGTCCTAACAAGTCTATCAAAAATGTGACAGTATCTCGTAGGTTGATAGAATTTATATGTCTGCAAGAATCATGCGCGTCTTCAAACGCCCTTCTGTAGATTCAGTGCGGTTTGTTGATTCTGTTGTAATTCCACAGGCGATTGTCTTATGCTAACCCCATGGCGGTTTCATAATTTTATACAATTATATAATTTAAGTGCCGAGTCCCTCTTCTAACTTTTCAACTATGTGTTTAATTTCGAAGCCGTAAGTTAATACGGCTAGTTTTTAGGGTTCCGTACTCAAAGGGTAAAAAACGGGTCTCTTTTTCTAAGACTCCGCTGTCCGTCCGCCCGTCAGTCACCAGGCTGTATCTCATGAACCGTGACAGTTTGACAGTTGAAATTTTCACAGATGATGTATTTCTGTTGCCGCTATAACAAAAAATACTAAACAGTAACTACTTACAGTATAAAATAAATATTTAAGAGGGCTCCCATACAACAAACGTATTTTTTTTTGCCGTTTTTATAGATAATGGTACGGAACCCTTCGTGCAGGAGTCCGACTCGCACTTGGCCGATTTTTAACTTTCCTCATCTTTTTATTTCATCTTAATTTTTTTGAGTTTTTACTACCATTCTAACCGTTTTTGTAAATAACATTACTTTCTCCTCTATTTTAGTTTTATGCTAAATATAGGTTGGATTCCGCACCCAAAGTGTGCAAACGAGACTGTGACCGTGACTAAGCCTACAGCTGCCTGTATTTCCGACTTTAGAGGCCCTATCTTTTCAAGCCTACTACAGTTCGATTCACGGATAATGAAAATATTAAAGATTAAGTACTGAATTTCTTGTCGGCCCTTCTCGGTAGTAAAATCATTCCGAACTAAAAGTAGTAAAGTTTATTATTTTAATAATTAAACTAACGATTCAAAAGTGCTGTTTGAAAATCTACTTGAATAAAAAAATTTGAGTTTGGATTTTCATGGTTATATTATGAATGCGCATGTACACTGAGTCATATAGGAGTTCAAAATTAATATTCATATCTATATTAATTGGTAAAAAAAATTAATTTCCACACTTTTTTTTTAGTCAAGTGTAGTTTGAAAATCGCGAACTAATTAATGAAAAAACAAATGAAAATCAATCGGTAAACGCGGGCAAAATTATGCAGATGACCTTGAAGCCCCAAGATTTGTGATTCGAACTGTACCTAGGATGTTGAAGTTTTTCAGAATATGTATTCTCTCGCCAGCCTTCATACGTTCCCACTGTAGGAGCACAAATAACAAAAGAAATAGAAAGTTAAAGCTTTAAAGAGATATATACATGTTTTCTTAAAGTTGTTAAGGTTCCGTACCTAAAAGTACCGACAAAACCCTATTATTAAGTCCACGGTTTTCGTCTGTCTGACGGACCCTTAAAGGACCCTATCTTATAAAGCATACAAGCTATGATTTTAAAATTTGCACAGAATATATTTTCTTTAAACGGGGCGTTTCTCGACAAATAATAAAAGAAAAACAAAAAGAAAAAAATAAAGGAAAAACAAAGACTTGTTGTTTTCATCTGTGAAACCTGTATTACGTCCTAGCTTTAAACTTAGATTGGGTGAAGTTTAAAGCCTTAAGCAGAACAACAAATAACAAACAGGTTGCTGTACTAGTTTCGAAAAATAAAAAACAATGTAGATATGATAATTTTTACTACACGTATCTTAAATGTCACAGTTGCAATAATTTATTGCTGATTATTATTTTTGTTGCCTGTGATTGATTGATTCGAGTCGCAATTGGCTGGTTTTTTTCCAACTCTAGTAACGTACGTACATTAATCTTTGTGATGTTTCTGTCTATCAGTCGCGAGCTGAAATAGTTACGAGCGGGTTCGACGCCAAAGAGCCGTTGTCGACGTCGACTCCGATAAAGCGATCGGACGATAAAAATCAAAAACAAGCACAGGTGGTCGCCATGTCGCCGAAACTGTCGGATGGCAAAAAGAGAGCCGCGACCGCAGAGATGGAACCGCATTCGCCGCCGAGCCCAGCCGTTGGCGTATCTGTCAGTCGGGACGGAACGAATTCCGTTGAAAAATATCAGAAGAGCGAGGACACAAAGGTAAGTGATTCGGGAGGTGCGGGACTGTTTGTTGATACTAGTGTGAAGTTTGTTCGTTCATTGTTGTCAGGGCACCGGTGGGACGGACGCGGAGAGTGGGCCATCGCTGGGCGCGCGGTTCGGTCCCGCTTGCGACGAGGAGGTGGCGCGGTTCGAGCGCGAGGCTACGGCGCTCGCGCGGCGGCTCGAGGTCGTCGCCCTCACCGTCGGCGGCGCGCACCACGAGCGCGACCTTGGCAAGAGACAAGAGGTACACACACACAGCGCGAGCCCTGGGGTAGAGCGTGAGGAGCGGTCGCTCTAGGCCTCAGTTTACAAGGGGCGCCAAAAAGCCAAATGTCAAAAAATAAAAGGCAATAATAGAAATAAAATACAGCTATCATAACGATACGTACTCGCTGTTACCGATGTTGCGATACGATGACGAGTGACGAGTGTCGACGCTTTGCTTTTACTAATTCTTATGGGCGTTTAACACGTCAGAAATCATTTTCAATCCTTATTTTTCAGAGTATGTTTTCCCTTAATGAAGTTATTAAAATACCTACATAGGTAACAGATTTTATTATTTAACATTGAACATGTGTGACATTGAAATTAACACCAAATACTAATTTAATTGTGTAGCGATGGAAACTCTCTTATGCTAAAGAAGCAGGAGTATAATAATTAGAGCTTTATTCATTTAATATAAATTCAATAAATGTTAATGATTTGGGAATTATTATTTGAAGTCGGTCGTGGCCCAGGAGTTTCGATGTCACCTTGCGTCCTAAGTGGAGGGGGTCGAGCCCGGCGTCTACCTATGAGTCTTTCTTATTTTATCCAGTACATTGATTTATTGACACCATTAGCTAAGTGGTAAAGAAAAACATCGTAAGGAAACCGGCATACATCAAATAAAAAAAGACATATAAGGAGTGTAGTTTCAAAACCCGCCAAAACATTGATCTTATTAAATATGAAGCTACTCCGATGCTTCTATCACATTCCATTGAGAATATTCAACCAAATCCTGTTATATCAACTTACAAAAAGCAATTTGCTGCAAACGCCTCTAAAAGAATACCAGTGCGTTTCAAACCATGTTACAACCAAGTTTACCAATCACAGCACGGCATTCCTAACGGGTAAAAATAAAAAAATGTGTTGAATTTTATACTTACATAAACCTTGATTTTTAATTCGATAGACTAAAATGACAGCTGCAATCGACCTTTTTTTTTAAGAAAGACATTAAATTCAAATATTTAACTATACTAGTGGTGTGTGTGTGTTTGTATGTGTGTCGATCGAATGGTAGTTTTTGTTATGTTTTTTTATAAATTAATTAATTTAATTTATTTCTAATGCATATTATACAAAAATATGAGCTTTTTGCACTTTTCTATTTATATAAAATGCTTTGTCCTGAATGACTGACGGATCAACGCCCAGCCCTAACTGCTGAACGTAGAGACCTGAAACTTGGAGAGTCTCTAAAAGGAGAACAAAGTTTGAATAGGACAACGTGATTCCTTGGTCCAATCTACTTCAAATTTTGCATTAACCTTTCTTACCGGATTTGATGGAAGACGTGTTTCGTATTTAATTGAAATTCATCCCCTAACGGGGTTAAAGAGAGGTAGAAAGTTATTTGCTTCGAAGCTGATATCCAGTGCTTATTCCTTAGTGCTTTTGATTTAAATTACATTTTATTTTGACTCGGTCACTCCGTAAGATGGCAACTTCGATAGAAGGCCCCGGTGCCAGACCCGATCGAACGCCTTAGCTATGTCCAGGCTACATGCCAATGCCTCCCCCTGACTCTCAATGGCTAGTGCCCATCGGTGTGTGAGATACACTAGAAGGTCACTAGTCGAGCGGCCGTGGCGAAAGCGATATTGACGGTCACTGACCAAGTCGTGTACTTCTAGGTATCTTAGAAGCTGTGTGTTGATCACACGCTCCATCACCTTGGAGAAGAGAGAGGTAATAGCGATAGGTCTGTAATTCGATGGATCTGATCTATCGCCCTTTTGGGGCACCAGAAAACGGAAATTGCCTAGTGTGGTAGGCAATACGCGAAGAGGCGCGTAAGTACAGGACATAACTCAGGAGCACACTACTTAAGCACCACTGCTGGTATACCGTCTGGCCAACTCGACTTATAAACGTCTAGAGAAAGCAACGCCCGCCGGACCTCCCGCTGCGTTATGGAGATTTCCGGCATGGACTTACCGCACCACGGTATAGTATATAGTATAGTGGTACAGCACCTTCGTCGTTCATGTTTGAGTTCGAGGCAAAGAGACTGCCCAGTAGATTGGATTTCTACGGATATCAAAAATACATTGAAAACATTAGAAATAAAAAACACCACAGACCTTTGGGATTAAAAACTATAAACTTAATCATTCATGTTATAGCACAACCCTTAGGCATAATTTTTAATAGTTGTGTTGATAGTAGTGTGTTTCCTGATGAGATGAAACTAAGCAAAGTTATACCTCTTTTTAAATCAGGTAGTTCAACAGACCCTAATAATTTTCGCCCTATTTCAATACTACCTGTACTCAGTAAAGTTTTTGAAAAAATCATACTTTGTCAAATGCTAAGCCATTTCTGTATTAATGACCTACTTAGTAGTAAACAGTTTGGCTTTATGAAAGGCCGTTCCACCACCGATGCAGGAGTGGCACTATTAAAAAATATATTTAACGCCTGGGAGGATTCGCATGATGCTCTTGGAGTGTTTTGTGATTTATCTAAGGCAGTGTCCAACATGGAAATCTCACCAGGAAGCTACATCACTATGGAATTAGAGGCAAAGCTCTCGACCTTTTGAACTCCCACATGAGTAGGAGAGTACAGATAATAGATGTCAGTGGTGAAATATCTCTGGGATCAGCAGTCACTATGGGAGTCCCTCAGGCCTCAATTTTAGGTCCTTTTCTATTTCTTATTTACATTAACGATCTCCCATATCATGTAAAAAACCATGTCATTGTCTTATTTGCTGATGACACCTCTTTACTTTTTAAATTTAAGAGACGACAGACATGTTATCATGAATTAAATAATGCCCTTTTTAAAATTGTTAATTGGTTTAACGTTAATAATTTGTTACTTAATGAAAAAAAAAACCAAATGTGTTAAATTTACATTACCAAATGTTAGTCAGATACAGACATGTATTAATGTTAATGGCGAGCAATTAGAACTTGTTAATTCAACAGCCTTTCTTGGGATAACGCTGGACTCCAAATTTTAATGGGGTCCTCATATTCATAACCTAGCCAAAAAACTTAGCTCTGCTGTGTATGCGATCAAGAAAATAAGACAATTGACCGATGTCGATACTGCAAAACTGGTATATTTTAGCTATTTCCATAGTTTAATGACATATGGTATCCTATTGTGGGGTAGCGCTGCTGATGTAAATACAATATTTTGGTTACAAAAAAGGGCAATTCGTGCTATTTATAAATTAGGATCTAGGATATCTCTGAGGGATAGGTTTTGGGAAGTAAATATTTTAACTTTAGCGTCGCAGTTTCAGCAAGAAAATTGACGTTCACAAAGTAAATACTAGAAGTAAAAATAAGCTGTTGGTGCATGATACACGTCTACACAAAATAAGTAACTCCTTCATGGGGCAATGTATACAGTTTTACAACAAAGTACCCAATAATATTCAAAAGCTATCAATAAGTAAATTTAAAATTTTTAATCAAACAAGGACTTTGTAAAAAAGCATACTACAATATTTCGGACTATGTAAATGATAAAAATCCTTGGGACTGAAGATGCTCAATGACAGGATGCATAGGTAAACCAAATTAAAATGGAAATAATATAAAATTGTACAGCTTAAATTTTTTATTTAAAAAATAGTTTACCCTTTGATGTCAAAGAAGCACAAACTTTAAGAATATTTAAAAATCTCGTAATCACACATTACTTAAAAATTTAAGCTGTCTCATCAACACTGTTTATTCATCTATATTATTTAAGATGTATGTAGTTTGTGTTTTTTTTTTTTATTATTTTTATTTTTTGTTGTTATGTATTTGATATAAATATATTTATTTTGTTTAGATATTTGTACGTATTAGTATTATTTATTATTTATATGTATATAAATTTAGCTATTGCTGTAAATGTATACTTATATTGTTAAGTTTCAGTAAGCACATTCTACTCAATAATTTTATAGTCTCCTCTACCCAAAGGTTGTCTGGAAGAGATCGCTCATTAGCGATAAGACAGCCAATTTGTTATTACTTTTATTGTTTAATTGTTTTGTTTTCTATATGCGCAATAAAGTATATATTATTTAAGCTGTACAATTGTATTTTTAGTTTTTATGATTTTTTTAAAAGAGAAACTATCGAGTTTCTTACCGGATTCTTCTCGGTAGAAATCAACAACATTGTGAACCGGAGGGTGGTGGGGTTTCAAAAAATAATATTTCATAACTTTGACGATTCAAAAGTGATTGTAAAATCCTTATTTGAATAAAACATTTTGACTTTGACTTTGACTACCTATATACATATAAAATGCTATGTCCTGAATGACTGACGGCGTAAACCGCTGATCGTTGAGACCTGAAACTTGGAGGGTGTGTATTTTGTATGACGAAGGCATCCGATAAGAAAGGATTTTCCGAAATCGCGCAAAAAGGGTAAACCGATTCTAATGAAATTTTGGTAAGTTGTTAGGCACACGCCGGGGAAGGTTTTTGGATTATTACAACCCTTTCACAATAGGTTGGTGCGGCAGTAATTTAAAAAAAGAAACAACATTGGCCGGTTCATCTAGTCTCCATATAAATTTTAACTGTGACTTTCATAGGTACTCTTCCGTCCACTTAATTTTTGTAAAAAAGGGGTATAAAGTTTTTGCTTCACGTTTTAATATAACGATTATAGCTACGTCTGTCATGACCTTGACATATAAGCGGTTCTTGTTATAATTAAGAAATTAACGATGAAATAAATAATATGTGTATATATGGTCGGTTTATATAATACGCGTTTATAAAAGTACCCACTCTTGTGACATGCTACGTACACGATCACGTTTTACTGTCGTTCAATTACTGCATCTGATAAACTTTTATGTGATTAACATTTGTTAATGTGTGTAGGTATATCTTAGTATAAAAGAATCACAAAAAATGTATATAATATTGGTATCCCTTTCCTAGTTCGATAGTATGGGTTGACGTTTGGAAAGTTGATAGCCAAGTTTGTAAACAGATGCTGAAGAATCAGTTGAGCGGAGTGGCGCCGGAGGCAGCGGCGTTGATATCCCGCGGAGACAGCTTGGTGCTGGCGCGGCACCGAGACTACCCCCTGCTCGCGGAGCACCTGCAGGCGCGCGTGCTGGACCGACTACGCGCGCAGTGGGCGCGGCTCACCGCAGATGTAGAGGCGCGCCGTGCGGCCGCACTGCGTGCCGAGGACCAGCTCGCGGAGCTCAGCGCACTCGCGGAAGCGCAGCGTCAGTGGCTGCGTGAGGTGGAGGTGGGAGAGAGGGCGATGGAGGGAGACGTGCTCCGGGATGAGTTCGTAAGGCGGGAGGGGGACGTGGAGCGGATGGGACAGTTGTGCCGGGAGCTAAAGGCGCAGCACGTTCGGTACCCGGACCGCGATGTTGCCGAACTGACCGCCACGTGGGGGAAAGCTAGACAATTTTACGATGGACTCGCCACCAAAGACAACGCAAACGAATCTGTAAGAATTCACTTTTTTTTACTTGGTGTTGCGTTGTATGTTTAAAGGCGACCGACCGAGCTTCGCACACTCTATATATATATATATATATATTTCGTCGTCGTCATCGCTCAGCTTCAGCTGGAAGACCATAGGCCTCCACAATAGCCGGTCTTGAGCCGCCCGCACCCATTGGCTTCCTGCGGCTCAAACCATTTCGTCTGTCCACCTAGTAGGAGGCCGTCCCACGCTGCGTCTTCCGATCTTGGTGTTCACTCGAGAACGAAAGGTCCCATCGGTTCGGGGTCCGATGTGGCCTATCCATTGCCATACGACTCCGAGAGCGGCCTTGATTCCTTTAAGATTAACTTCCAGAAAAATATATTCAGCCGAGGTTGAGTACTGACAAGAAGAAGTAGCGAGAATTTTGCATGGAATATAACAGCGTAAGTATATTGCTACTCCTCGTCCCCCTTTACCTACACGATCTTTACTGTTACGGCCGATAACTTTCTAAATGCGTTTATTTCCGGAAACATCGATAGTCAACAAACAACATAAAAAAAAGGTTACAACCTAATGGGCTTCCATTCCACTCAAGATTTAGCGAGAAGATTGCTTTGCAGGCAAAAATGAACCAAATACTTTTATTACATGTTTATCAAAAGTACTCTTACAATTACTGTTTATGTTAAAAGTATAATATCATTTTAGATTCAAAATTATCTAAGGTAAGGTATACGTTTAGAACTTTTTATATAAAGAAAAATAATATAGTAAAATACATATAGAATTTAACATAAACATATGGAATAATTAGGGTTCGGTAGTGGAATCAAGGAAACGTTTTGTCCGATTCTTATGTATTACTTCTTTTTTGTTTTTTATAATTATTTCTACATTAGTTGACAAATCTCTTGTGACAACCAGTTTCATTTTTGACCAAAATTTTGTCTCCTGGAGAAACGCAATGCTCTTCTTCTTAAAAATTATGCAGCTATCTGGCGATTTATAATATTTCGCTGGTTTTTCTTCATAATCCTATGTATGCCATACAATATAATTATTGTTACGCCGATTGTCACAATAATGATTAGGACGTTATTAGTTGATAAGTAATTGTATGTTGTTTGTATGTTTTCATTGGTAACTTGCGTTTTTTGGTCTGGTTTCGAGCTTTCTTTTCCCATTTTGAAATATTTCAATTATTATTTCAATTGTTGAATCTTCATAAATTATTCTTCTTTTTTTTATAACTATTTAAAAGATATTCTTCTTTGAATATGAAAATATTTTTCTTCATTCTTCTCAATGTTTTTCTTCTTTATCTTCTTAAAAAAAAAAAAACAGTGGCACTCGGGGCCTGCCGCGGTATAGCTATTGCATTTATGCAATTATAAAAAAACGAGTTGCACTCCGGGAGTGCCGGCAGAAGTGAAAACCTTAACACACAATTCGCGTTTAACACTCAAATATGTCACAAGACATGTCTTTGACATTGTCAAGAAATAATAATGTTTTTTTATTTACTTTTTTGACGTAGTATATTTGACATCTCAATCTGTCATAGAATTAAAATCCCATATCCAACCTCCCTGTACTACTCATAATCGCCTTATACTAGAAATAATTATGAGTAGTTAGCAGCTAGTCTACACGCATACGTCTAGTCGTATGTCACGTCACACCGTGCCGAAGTCAGCCGAACAGAAACGACGTTAGACGATACACGGCTTTCTGTTAGGTGTTAATTAGGTTTTATTTTTGTTACGGAATTTATTGATTCGGTCGCCGCGCTCAGAGCCCGCGATAAAAGCTATGCAATAGCTTAAAAATCTTAATATATGGTTCTTCATTCTTC
This sequence comes from Apoda limacodes, assembly GCA_946406115.1. Taxonomy (NCBI): domain Eukaryota; kingdom Metazoa; phylum Arthropoda; class Insecta; order Lepidoptera; family Limacodidae; genus Apoda; species Apoda limacodes. The sequence continues at coordinate 23,607,722 of OX291560.1, read as the reverse complement.
TTTATAATTTTCTTCTTAATAATTAAATCTTCTGAAAGTGTCATATATCATTTTCGTTCTTCTTAATAATAATTTCTTCTTAAAACATACATAATTCGTATTTTTTTTTCTTTGAATAAGGACACTATTTAGTTTGTAATTTAAAAGTCACTTTTAACACTGTTAATTTTATTTTAACACTCCTACGTAGCAATAGCGCGTAGGTGTTGCATCTTGGGTGGCCGGTCGCTGGCGGCAGCGGCGCGAGGCGTTAAGCGCGCTCTCAGCGGGACGGCTGGTTTACGACTGGCAGGGTCGCCATATTATATGTGGCGACAGGGAGATAAAAGAAAACGTCTTTACTTGCAAGACACTGGTTTATTACTGGCCAAGTACACAGGGATACAATATGTTATAATATGTAATGTCATCACATCACACTTTAGACGTAAGGTTTACTTTCTTTTGAGGGCCAATATTGTTCATAACGAGAGTGTTTATGTCGGATGGGTTGTTTACGAATTAAAGTACAAGATAGCTCTCGGAGCGTCTAGAATACTCGAACGCAACCCTCGCTCTGTCAGCGAGTATAAAAGGCGCCGAAAGTCGCCGCAGTTCAGTTCAGTTTTAAACTGCGTGCAGAATTACTTCGGAAAGCAAGTAAAAACTTGAATACCTCTACTGCAAGGTTTAAACGGATTACTACATTTTGGTTTACGATAAGGATTCTGTAAGTTTGTGTACAGTGAATTGCAATAAATAATCTTCATCACCAAACGGCATTTTAGTTACTCCAGCTTGTACCATTACGAATAAAAACATAGCCCGGCAGCGCATAGTTAATGGATTCAAGGTTAGGCTTAAACCAAGTTTCAGACACAAAGACAGCTTAAATATTTTTGGAAGTAAACGTTTTAGAGCTAAAGCTTTAATATTTTTAAATTCACTCTCAAGTATATTGCCTAAAGTTTCACAATCTGTGATAGAGTGGAAAGAAGAACTAAGATCAGCAGCAGAATAAAAGGAATCATCGTCAGCTGAGTCTTCTATCATATTAATACTATAAGTTAAATATAAACAAAGCTACGTAATAAATAGACAAATAATGTATTATAATAATTCTACAAAATATATTAGGTACCTATATTATATAATAAACAGTGACACATTGGTTAAATTTCCTACCGGGTAATGTGTAGTATGAAAACTAAAAAAAAAAACCACGATGAAGTAAAATTATAATGTAAGTACTTTATATAGATACTTGTATTTTGTGTTAACGCTACAAGAAAGAAGTGTATGATCAGTGATAATAAGAATTATTTGCAAGATGTGCATAAGTGAATATATAGATTAACCTATTTAAATTTTATACTAGAATGTTTCGTTATGATCGACAAGTTTACATAGGCCGTTAAAACTTATAGAATTAGCTTAAGGATTATAAAGATTGCGTCCATTTTATAAACATATAAAACATAACACAGAAAATAATTTGATGAAACTTGTCTATTGGAAAGTTTGTGCTGTCAGGTACGAGTATATATGCAGTTAAGCTATGATTACCAGCGTGGAATGTTAAAGAAACACTCTAAGTAAGTAATTGGTATATAATATAACTATTAAAAAAGAAAATAAAAGCACAAAATTTGTTTACAATAATTTTAAATTAATTTATTATTTAAAGTACAGCGGGCACAGTTTACCAACTACCTAAAAAAATATAAATTAAACAAAAAAATTAGCATTTATTCATTTGAACTATTAGCGTTGAAATCGTCCTCATCACTCCTGTACGCACTCAGAGATATGATTAATTCATTTTTAATAATATTGTCTATTTTCACATCTCGTTCAAAATCATGTTAAATTATTTTCGTTGTTTTCTCGACGACTTTTCTTTTGTCTTCTGTAATGACTTGTACGCGCAGTTTGTAGCAGAGCAATCATTATTGCAGTACCCTTTATTTGTGCCCAAACAATTTTGAGAAGGAAGCCGATTAGAGGATCCAGCTAGGGTGGGCAGCATTTGGTAACCTTCGTCAAGTCTTCACGTCGCCTATACCGCAAGGTCTGAAGACGATAGTCTGACCAGTGCATCCTACCTGTCATGACTCACTTCGCCGAAAAGTGGACACTTACAGCACGGCTGGTCCACAAGTTCAAGGTCGCACAGCACGTAAAAGAGTGAGCTATGCTCGGAGTGTCTCTAAGGGATCGAATCCGAAATGAGGACATTCTGAGGAGAACTAAATTACCCGACATTGCTCGTAGAATTAGCAACCTGCAGAGGCAGTGGGCTGCCCACATCTGTCGGAGGACCTATGGCCGATGGAGCAGACGTGTCCTAGAGTGGAGACCGCGTATGGGAAGATGAAGCGTAGGACGCCCTCCAGCCCGGTGAACCGACGACCTTTAAAGGGTAGCTAGTGGTGGCTGGATGCGGAAGGCAGAGGACCGGGAGAAATGGCGCGCCGTAGAGGAGGCTTATGTCCAGCAGTGGGCTGATAAAAGCTGATATGATGATAATGATATATATCAACCCCTACTCCTTTTAGTTAGAAAGTAAAAATGTATGTTCAGCAACTTAAAACCTATATTTTGACTGTTACATTTGATTGTAGTCCAGTTATTTTCTGATTCCGGTGGACTACGACATAAAAATCTTAATAATTCTTTATTGATTTTAATTTGTTAATACCTTAAATAATTCTTTTTGTTCGAAACTTTATCGTATTTTCTAGACGTCATTCTGTCTCCAACGAGCCCTATCTCATATTTTAACTAGTGGTAACGCTTTTGAAGAATTTGGTGGGGCGCGGGCGCGGTGTTTGTGTGCAGGAGGAGGCGTGGGGCGAGCGCGTCCTGTGTGCGAACCGTCTGCGCGAGCGCGTGGCGGAGTGCGCGCGGGCGCTCGGGGACGCACCGCTCGCCGGACGGGACTTCGACGACTTCCCGCTGCAGGAGGACGCGCTGCAGGTACGAGATGCTCTCTCTGTCTCTCCGACCTTCCGCTAAAACTTATACTAGTATGTGTAGGCATTGCGAAATGCACTTCCTCGCGTTGACTGCTTAATTAGGTCACAAGTGTAACGTATGTCACGTATGCTTAGTCAGTTAAGTTTTTATATGCATTCAATATACGATCGTCAACTAGAGACCATGTTTTTGTATTAATATATCTCAACACCCAGAGCGCCTAGCGCCCACTTTGTGAGCTGTAGATTTCGCGAGTCTTGTAAACCTTAAAACTGAATAAATGTTCACCGCACACTAATTTTATGTGACACAAGAAATTTGAGTTTTCTTTTTCATTATTTTCCACCCCTTCACACCCCCGACCCATAAAAGTTTATTGGATGAAAAAATTGCGTCTTAACTAGTCGATTTTTTTACGTTTTCAATCCCCATGTCTCAGCCATTTTGCAAAAAATTCCAAAAACTGTATCAACAAAACATTTCATATAATTATTAAACCGGCTCTCGAAATATGATTTCACGAGAATCGGTTGAGACATGCAACCTGTAGAGCAGAACAGTCGGACAGACATACGAAACTATTTTTGCACAAGCTGAAACGTTCACTCGGTCAATAAATATTTACAATAATTTTCTAGTTAGGTATATGATACATTAGTTCAATAAAATGGATCATCTCTGTAACTACCAAACCGCTTTCAAAAATTATTTGAGGGATTTAAAGGCATGACGAGCTTCAGCGACGAAAATAAAAACTGGATACAAGAAAACCAAATCAAATATAATTAATTATCGTTTAATTGTTCATAGCAAATCAAATCAAACAATATATGTTGAAATAGGTTTCTGAGAACACTTTTAAATCGTCGATACAATGTAAACAGTGTTAATTTCTGCCAAAAAGTTCTATTTAAAGTAATAATTTTACACCAAAAAACAAATTAGCTCACTCCTTGAACAAATACTTACTGTATTTAGACCCTTGCGAGTACTGTTGTCATGTTTGTCACAGAGAGTTAAGGAAAGGTTGGAGGAGCTACGACCCGCGCTGGAGGAGATAGAACAAGAGCTGTCGTTAGCGCTCGCGGGGGGAGGGGGCGGGGCGCGCGGGGAACAGGCGGCGCGCGTGCGGGACAAGCTGCGTGCGGAGTGGGGCGCCGTCAGCGACGCGTTTGCGCAGCGACACGAGAGGTTGGCACCAACTGGAGAGGGATACTCGAATCATTACTAGCTTTAGTCTGTGGGTTCGCCCGCTCGGAATTTAGTTGTCGCAAGAAATCTTTTTATTTGATTTTAGGTGAACAACATTTTGTGGCTGGCAACAGTCGTCTGTCAACTATGCTTTAAACCGTGAAACAGCAAAACCTATTTTATTTTGAGAATTTGCTTAAATATTTGTAATTGCTTGGAAAAGTTAATTGAAATGAAATCGCTGAACTTAATTTTCTCTCGCCGCAAAATAAAGCCGTTCCCCACTCAAAGTCCGAAGAATGAAAGATGTGGGTTTTGAAAAGTAAGGTGCGCACCGAAGAGTAATAAATATGAGTTTTGAAAAGATTAAGGAACTGTCTCGTTGACATTAATCTATTCGTTTCACTAGTTAACCCCATATAACATATTAAGAAAATTTTGTTCAAATTGTGTGAAATATCCAAAAAGTATATTTATTTATTTACTATTTTTGTACTATTTTTATTTATTTTATTTTCTTTATTGGGGATAACCAACAGTTGTCACAATAAAACTTAATAAAAAACATATTTCATAGTTAAATAAATTATTGTGCAACCCACACCGTTATCCACGGATTTGTAAATTGCGTCACTCGAAATACCTACTCACAAAATTATACTAAATAACATTAAAAAAAAAAAGAAACTAAAACGTGTTACATAGCTTGATAAAAGATATCTTAAGTACAATACAAAGAGGTTAGGTACATACAAGTATACAAATATATATGTATTTCATATAAGCAGCTTTCTATTACTAAAAAGAAGAGAATTAAGTAGTAAATTTTAGATTTTGCTGCTTTTTATACTTGTAGGTTTTTAATGCGTCTATTATTTGTTTCTAAAGTTTTTGCTCTAAAAATGCGAAAATATCTAGGTCCGGAAAAGTATTGTTAAATGTTTCAGTTAGTCGACGAAGCGGTGCACGTTCCCCTGCGTAGATTCTACACGCAGGGAGGTGGCACAACCGGGGCAACCGCACCTGCCGCCGATGAACGCTCCGCGGTACTACATAACATAGATTGGCGCTCTATTGAGTACCTTTGGGCAATTTTTCCCTTAATACATAGTAAAATTAAAATTGTGTATAAGAGCATTTTTAAATGGGTTGTATGTAGAAAAAATAAAAATAAGCGTAAAGGAAACACAATAAAATTTTCAAAAAAATTTGCACAAAAATTTGAATTAGTTTAACTTATTTTACATTTTCACCATAAAAATCGTACTTGCCAATGCAATATAACTCGACAAATATCAAATGAAAAGCTTTTAAGCACTCGAAATTATTATGGACAATGTAAGTAGATTATCTATACAATATAAATAGTTGGAGTTATTACCTATTATAGTTCAACTACTACTTAGTGCACATGCATATAAATTAACCTATCGTTAAAATGTATGTATGTGTGTGAGTGCAGATGGCGTAAGTGTGCAGAGACGTGGCGCGGGCTATACCTCGCGCTTGAGACGAGCGGAGCGTGGGTCGACGGGGCGGAGCGCGGGCTCGCGGAGGGGAGGGACCTCGCCGACGTGGAGCGGCAGGTGCGACACACACACACACACACACACACACACACACACACACACACACACACACACACACACACACACACACACACACACACACATACACACAAGGTTCAATAAGAAAGCAACTGCCAGAGCTAAATTCCAATTCATCACAATACTGCGTGGGCAAATCTATATTTTATAATCATCACATAGCTATAATTTATACGATATTTCAATAATTGCTTTTATTTTGTTTCTTTTTTTTAAATATTACGTTAATTTATTATTTGTAATGTTTGTAATTTAACCATTAAATAAAACTATATGAAGTCTTTATTTGTTGCGTTTGCTATATCTTTAGGTATCTATTAATAATAAAATTAAATAACTTTATCTGTTGTGGATTGTTGATGATTATTGATGACGAAAATAAAATACTATGTAACTACTAACTACATATTTATGTAACTATTCGCAGCGACGCAAACATTACTGACGCTGATTGCCAGCTAATTTAATATCAAATTTGAATTCGCTTATCTTTTTTAAGTATGGAAGTCGCGTCGTTTATTAAAATTTGGAACGAACCCTTATTTATTTATTTAGAGTACAGTAAAATACAGCACTTATTAGTAGAGTATTAAAAATATTATTTAGTAATTATGTTCATACCTGACATTCCAAGCCTTCGTTTTTGTCACTGTTATCAATTCATCAATTCAATCATAATCGGGAAATTTACTGCAAGTTAGCAACACTAGTCTAGAACAGTGCGGAATGATATCTTTATTTTGTTCTAACACAACATTCGATGTCAAATATTTGATATTGTTTTTTGTGGAGAGAAAGAGAAAAATATATTTACGATAAAATAAGTGCCTTTCTGATAGCTACGCTTTTTCACACGAATTTGTTTAAGTTTTCGTCTCTAGAGTATATTATCTTAATAAGCACAGCATCATAAACTGTTTTTGTAGATTATAAATAATGATCGATTTATTGTTTAAAGACAGTGCTATAAATGAAGTGAGTCAATTAGTATAAACGTTATGTACGTATATAAATGTTTGTGTCTCTCTTGTCTTGTAGTGAATTGTACCTTGTGTGTAAGTGTGTGTGTGTGTGTCAGATGTCGCAGTGGTCGGATGTTGTGGAGACTGCCCGCGCCGAGACGCGCGCGGTGGCGGGTCGCTGCGGCGCGGGGCTGGCGCGCGACTTGCACGCGCAGCTCGACGCGCTGCTCGACCGCTGGCATCGGCTAGCGGAACATGTGCACGAACGAAGGAACAAGGACAAGTACGTCTAGCTAACTAACTACACACACTCGTCTAGCTAACCTAAACCACCTCACACCCACCCCCCACACTCTCGATCACACATAATCACTTGCAGACATCTAGCTCTATTATAGGTATTTTTAAATTGTTGTGTGTAGGAGACAGGGCGCGCAAACCTCTGCGCTGGGGTCGGGCGTGGCCGCGCTGCTGCACACGACGAGCCCCAACCCTGCGGACCGCACCAGCCTCGCCGTGCGGCTTACGCTCGTCAAGGTAACTTTTTATATAAAAAAGCTTTTAGATATGTCCCACGGTTCCACCCGCAGGAAAACATATTCCCGCGACCATATAGCAACTTGTGCTACTTTCGAGAACAAAATGCTTTCGAGAGAAGCAACTTGTACACTTCTAGGGCAGTGATGATTTTCTAATCAATAAATCTCTTATTAACAACGATGTGGAGATCAGCAGTGTTTTGACTCCGGCAGTGTAACTTGTCTTCCGCAAATTCTTCGAAGGTGTAACCGGTAGTCCGGTACATACGCCAACCTCATGTATGACATATTGTAACGCCAAAGAACACTAGTAGTAAGTACAAGAACGTGACGAATCTACAATTGGTTTTTATGGCTTGAACCATTGAAAAACGGGGTAAACAGGCTCTTCGTAATCTCGTTTTACTTTAACCCCTCGCACGCGCTAAGTCCTAATGAGGGTTAAGGCGTATGAAGCACCTCCATAACTAATTAACCGGACGCGCGATGGGTTAAAAGAAGAACCCCATGGAAGGAACGAGATAGACACATAGGCGGCACATACATAAAATTGTATTTATTTTAAATTGTAAAATTCTACGAACAACTGACCCAATTACACGTGGCAATTTTTGCATCCCATAAAACCGAAGATCTAAGAGCTAAACAGGCGCGCCACTTGACCGAGGATATCCCGGACGTTGACCTCAGCGATATAAAAGTGGCTCTAGAACAGTTTAGAAACAACAAAGCTTCGAGGCGGCACATACATAAAATTGTATTTATATAAAATTCTACGGACAACTGACCCAATTACACGTGGCAATTTTTGCATCCCATAAAACCGAAGATCCAAGAGCTAAACAGACGCGCCACTTGACCGAAGATATCCCGGACGTTGACCTCAGCGATATAAAAGTGGCTCTAGAACAGTTTAGAAACAACAAAGCTTCGAAAGATGACGGCATTAATACACCTGAGCCACTAACAGGTTGTAGAGCTTCAGTGCTCAAAGAGTTAGCCAAGCTCTCTAAAGTCGTTATCTTTAACGGCACTATACCGCAGGCTTGGTGCGGGACCGTGGTAGTGTTGTTTTTTAAAAAACTGGTTGCCTGTAAAGTCGGTATACGGGCGAAAGTTTTACGTAACAACTTGTGCCTTTCACTTTTTATGTCTGTCTCTCTCGCTCTTAGGCGGGCTAACCATGCCGCGTGCCTCTCACTCGCTCTCATTGTGAGCGCATAACGTGAGCGGAGCGTAACGCAGTTTCTTGAAGTGTCACCCGGCAAACCAATTTATAAAACGTTGTCACGTCAAAATGAGGCAAAGCTCAAGAACTACCGACTAAACCGCTCTTAAGCCACGAGTATAAGTTTCAGCCGCCTGAGCAGGCTGAGTTTCAGCCACCTGAGCAGGCTGAGTTTCGAAAAGGCTTTAGTAACGTGTATGGACCACATTCATACTGTTCGACAGATTACAAAAACAACACAGGAGTATAATCAGCAGTGTATAGAGTTCGTAGAGTACGGAAAATCTTTGACCGCATTAAAACCGAGTCAGATCTAGAATTTATGCAGAGATTTTGTATAGATTGCCGATATATCGAGATGCTAAATTAATGTCTTTACGGCGCGGTGACTCGTGTCTCATAATTCTATAACTTTTGAGTTTAAGAATTTAACGTAATTAAAATTTAACACACATAATTTACTGTCATTTATCAAAAGTTTTTTTTTGTATATATTTATTTATATAGAATACCACCATGCTATAAGTAAAAAAATCATAAATTTAAAAATGTTACAATTTGTCATTTAATCATAGCTTGTTTTAATATATATTAACTCTAAAGTATAAAAAAACTAATTAAAAATATTACGCTCTATGCAAATTCATATATGAATGATTAGACAGTTCTGATCGATTACTCTATATTATATTGAAACTTAACTCTATAATATATTAAAACTTATATCGAACACAATAATTTGGCTAGGCACAATCACGGATATACCGTAGACAAGCCGATGTCTACTGTTCAGGGATAAAATCGAAAATAAAACGGGATGTGGGTTTTAGGTGACACGTGTAATGATCTAATGAACATTTATGGAAAAAAAAACGTATGAGATATACAATTGCTGTCATCATGGCTTTGCTATTTAATAGGGTCAGGCATTTCAACATGCCTCTCCGCGTTGAAAGACTTTGTACTTTCAACAACAATCCGAAGATAAAGGCAACGGACATATCCTGTTGAAGGCTCGTCGTATGATTCCAGTGGAGGTCCGAATATCAGCAACACGAACAATACCATCAGATCCTGGGTGAACTTCAACCACTCGACCTAATCTCCATTTAAGAGGCGGTAGGTTGTCTTCCTTTATGACTACTAAGGAATCCAGCTTCAAACCGTCCTTGCACGATCTCCACTTCGTTCTCTGCTGTAATTCGACGACATACTCCTTGCTCCACTGAGCCCAAAATTGTTGCCGGAGCTGCTCCACTCGTTGAAAACGGGATAAATAATTCTTGGTGTTGTTCTGGTAATCGGATTGTGGTAAGGGGCCGTCCATTAATCACGTGAGGCCCGGCAAAAATCACGAAATATCACAAGGGGGGAGGTCGAGTAAGTTATCACGTGTATTTATTTTTTTCGTCAAAATTCGAAAAAATTTAAGATTTTTTGTAGGTACTACACGTGGTACACGTGAGTTTAGCCAGGGGGGGGGTAAACCTCACCACGTATCACCAAGGGGGAGGGGAAGGATTAAAAAATGCTAAAAAAAATCACGTGATTAATGGACGGCCCCTAATGAGGTGACAGAACAACCAATAACAAAGTGACCTGGCGTCAGCGGTGAACAGTCGGCCGGGTCTAAAGACAGTGGCGTCAGTGGACGGGAGTTTAAAATGGCTTCAATCTGTGCTAATGTGGTGTTTAGTTCTTCGTATGTAACATCAATTTGCCAACACTCGCAAAAGATGAAACTTTGTCGACTTGACACCCGCCTCCCAGAGTCCGCCAAAATGAGGAGTATACGCAGGAATAAAACGGAAATTAATTCCATCATTAGCAACACTTTCACCCAATGAGTCACAATTGGCCTTTAAAAATCTGGAAATATCGTTGCACGCACCAACAAATGAAGTACCGTTATCGGAGTACATATTGACAGGTTTACCTCGTCGCAAAATAAATCTGTACAAAGTTAGTAAATAGTTGTTGCTAGTTAAGTCACCTACAAGCTCCAAATGGATGGCTTTAGTGGTAAAAGAAATAAAAATAGCAGCGTACACCTTTACTAATCTACAACGCGACCTTGGCGACTGGCACACATGAATGGGCCAGCATAATCAACGCCTGTGCTTTCGAATGGAAATCCTGGCTGAAGGCACTGCTTAGGCAAATTTCCCATCAAAGGAGTAACGACCAGTCCCTCCATTCTATGACATCGTACACACTTATGATAGCAAGCCTTAGCAAGATTTCTGCCGTTTATTGGCCAGTATGATTCTCTAATCGATGCCAACAGCAGCTTTTTTTTTTTTTTTTTCTTTCTGAGCTGACTATGCAGTTGGCTGTTGCAGCCATTACTGCTTCACCGGACTTTTGAGGCGAGACTCTGAAGGAGCCTCAGCCCATATAGCGCCCAACGCTCAAGGGCTCCCCGCGGGGGAAGCCTCGGCTTGGGTTGTCGCTCTCGGGGGCGTCCCTTCGACCGGCGTGAGTCTCGAACCCGAAGGTGAGTCACCGCCAGGAGGGGAGTTCCCCGTTATGCGGGTTCGGTTGCGATTGAGTGGGGGCCAGAAGCGCCCCGACACTCTTTGATACCGAGGAACCCAGGGAAGTCGGCGTCGTGTTTGGAGGGAGGCCCTATTTGGGAAGATCGTAGAGACTAATCTCGCTATCCGGACAGCGAGATCGTCATCTGGGGACGTTAGTACGTGCCGAGGCCGCCTAACAATAGTTTTACGACCGTGACCGGGTCGATCGGGGGGACGAGCAGCAGCTGAGGACCTGCATGCATAAATTTTTTATGTTCATGATCAAACAATAAATTTTGTAATGTATGTACGTAATGTAATGTAATTTTGTAAATTCATGAGTGGACTGTAAAAGAACAGGGTGTTTTTTATCATAAGAATAGTTGTAAGTTATCGAGACGTCCTCCTACACGCATTATTTAATTTTTATCTAAGTAAACACTAAACTTTAGAAGTGCGCATTTTTTTTGGTAAAGACTGCTTATTAAGTAATTAATTAATTGTATTCCGGAAACGATTCACATTGACTTGTTTTAATAATTATGTTCAATGCGTCCTGAACCTCGTCGTATGATAGGAATTTATTACTAATACGACGTTTTTTAGCTTTCTAGCTTCTAGCTTTTCAGGCTGTAATAAATCGCAATACATATCGGAGCGCACAAGTCTTGAGTAATTGGAAAACCTTTTAAAGTCTATAAAACTATTAATGTTTTCGTTCACAATAACATTTAACGACACATTAGACCGAGTTTCTGGCAAATTGTCTGAGAAGGCCAGTTAGACTGATCCTGCTTTAAGAACTCTGGACCCCACCACCATAAATCTATCCCTTGCAGAGAACTCATTTCCACGCCACGAGAAATAAGGTCTGCTGGATTTTGACCTGTTGGCACGTGGCGCCATCTACAGTTACTGGTCTTATCTAAAATCTCAGCTACGCGATTGCGTACGAACGGCGGAAGTTTAAATGGCACCATCTGCAGCCAGCCTAGTACAATGCTTGAATCGGTCCAGCAGTATACACGTTTAACATGTACTCGTAATGAACTTAGGACCTTTTCTAAAATTCGAGCTTCTATTACGGCACCACACAGTTCCAACCTAGGAATGGTGGTAGGCTTTATTGGCGCCACTCGACTTTTGGGCACTAATAAACGAACCATGCATTCACCCTTATCATTGACACTACGAACGTAGATACAAGCACCGTATGCGCGTTCAGAAGCATCCGTAAACACATAAAGTTCTAGATTATTATGTGAATCGCAGACTACATTACGTGGAATTCGAAAATTATTTAAAATAGGTTAAGTTTTCACAATAATATTCCAACTATTTTATAGTTCGGGAGCTAGCGGCTAATCCCATGAAAGTTTGTCCAGCCACATTCTTTGTAATAACATTTTCATTGTAATCACAATAGGGCATAAAAGTCCTAAAGGATCAAAAATGCGAGCAATCGCTGAAAGCAAATGACGCTTAGTGTTGCCAGTAATAGTTAAAGGGCTTGATAAAAAACCCAATTCGTCAGAATTTGCAAACCAGTCTAAGCCTAATAACTTTTAAGGCTGCGTATGATCCATACTTAAGTCTAACGATGACTGAAAACCGTCAGAAACCAATTCAGGTTCGTTAGATTTCCACTTTCTTAAGGACATACAAGCTGATGTAAGTTCCTTGGTAACCTCTGAACGAATAAACCTTATATCTTCTAGAATATTGGCATTAGTAAGCAAGTCATCGACATAAAAGTCGCGCTTGATGATCTCCGCAATCTTTTCGTCCTTACACTAAATACCGATTTACTGAAGATAGCGCGTTGCAAGAAATGGGGCGCTAGCCGTCCCATATGTAACGGTATTTCATGTGTAAACCTTTATAGGATCACATGTACTACTACGCCAAAGTATCTGCTGCAAGTGCCTATCAGATGGATGAACATCTATTTGTCTATACATCTTCTCCACGTCTCCTGACAAGATGTATTTATGACATTTAAATTGAAGAAGTACGGACAATAGATCGCTCTGCACGGTGGGACCCACCATCTGGACATCATTCAATGAAATACCTGATGATGTAGGGCAACTTGCATTGAAAACAACACGAAGCTTAGTGGTGGTGCTGGACTTACGTAGCACCCCGTGGTGAGGTATAAAATAACCAGCAGAAGTAGTGGAAGTGAGATTATGATCTTTATTTAAGTCATGTGATTTAAACTCTCATTTTCTTTCATGAAGTCATGATACAACTTACTAAAATCTGGTTTGGCCTTTAACCCACGTTCAAGGGAATATAAACAATGTAAAGCTCTATTATATGAGTTTCCTAAAACGGAAGGATCTTGTTTAAGCGGTATACGGACACAAAAACATCATCCCATCATCAAAACGTGTTGTATTTTTAATGAAATTCTCCTCACATAGCTTCTCCTCTGGCATGTACTGAGGAAACTGCGAACATATTTCCTACAAATGCCAAAAATGTGTTAAATCGTTTTTAATTTTGTCGAAGTCAATATCAGCGCATTAATTAAAAGTACTAAAATAACATTTAACTTTGTTTCACCTCAAATTTAAACAATTATAAGTCATAGGGCCAGAAACTATCCACCCTAAAGTGGTTTCACATAAAATTGGCTTGTCGGTACCTAACTTTATCCTTTGCGTTCCCAACACGTCAAAAAAAATAACAGCACCAATTAACATGTCTACTTCCGAAGGCTTATAAAAGTTAGGATCAGCTAAACAAATATTTGACGAAATATTAAAACCGGTAATGTCTATTTTATGACATGTCACCTCACTAATGATTAACGGCAATACAAAACAATGATTTTTATACAATAGTAGAAAAACTATTGTTTAATGAGGTAATTTAAATCTCACATGTCTTACCTACGCGAGAATTCACGTTATTTATGCCAAATACCGATCCATCTACCTGTTTTGTTTGTATATTTAGCTGTTTACATAAACGCTCGGTTATAAAACTTGATGTACTACCGCTGTCTAGTATCGCACGAACGACACACTCACGACATTACAATCACGTAATTTGATCAAAGCGGTAGACAGTAACACACAGGTTTGTTTATGAACGCTATGAGGAGTTGCATTGTTAGCCGACAATGAAAAATTATTCTTATCATTATCAGTAGTAGACGGTAGATACGATGGCGACGGAAACGCAACAGATGGTATGCCGTTATTATCCATGTGTTGGTTACGATCACTGTCACCCACACACTTAGACTCCGACGAAACATGAATCAATGTATGATGCCTACGTTTGTATAACTTGCAGCCTGGTTTTTTACAATTGTTTGCGAAATGACCCGTACGGAAACAGTTATAGCATACCTTATAGCTTGGCAATACTTTTCGTCGAGCTTCAATACTCATTGCCAGAAATTACGGGCAATTACTTAAATTGTGCCTTAGTAACTAAGTCTAAGCTAGATTTTCTAGGATATTGTGTTACAACCATAGTCTTAGGCTTTGGACTTGATTTAATTATTGAATGGGAATTACCTGTGCTACGAGATGATTCTAGCGTTTCGACTAAGTCAGCACGGTTGCGAATAAACTGCATAAATGTATCAAATGTGGTCATGCTGTCTTTGTCGAGACGACTTTTGTGCTCCTCTCACCCACAATAGGACCTTTGATCTAGCTTACGACTAATCATATATACCAGCAACGTGTCCCACTGCTTGACTGGTTCACCTAAAGATTCCAGCGCTCGTAAATTCTTATTTATTTGGTCGATCAAACCTTTCAACGCGCTAGAAGATTCCCTCAAAATAGTATCAATGTTAAATAGGGCTGCCACATGATTCTGAATTAATATTCTTTTATAATTGAAACGATCGCATATTAAATTCCACGCCACAGTGTAGTTTTTGGCTGAAAACTCGATTGATTTAATGACCAAAACAGCGGTTCCTTCCAAAGAAGCTCGTAAATAATGAAATTTATTAATTTCATCCATTTCAACATTAAAATGAATTAGGCTAGTAAAGGTATCGCGGAACTCCAACCAATTGCTATATGACCCATCAAACTTTGGTAACTGAATAGTAGGTAACTTAACTGCCTTACGGTTGCTAGCGCGCGTACTTTGATCGCTGTTCAATGAGTAATTATCCTTATTATATTTACTTATGATAATTTGTGCTCTAGACAACGATTTGTAATATAAGGACTCAAACTCAGATCGCTCAGAAATTTGTATTTTAATTTCATCAGCAATACACTCCAGTCGTAACTGTACCTCATCATATTGTTCGTACAATGACTCAATTTTACCCATGCGCAATTGTAACTCGGTGACATGACAACTAGTCAATGTGTTGACGTCAAGTGCATCGAGATAGTTAATAGAGGCAGTCAAACGGCCTTTGTAGCTTCCACGTTTCTTTGTCAACTCTTTTACCTCGGACATACTGGTAGTCGGGTATCGTCGACCTGGAATTTATACAATAAAAAACTTAGTTACACCTTAATTCACCTTATCAACCAAAAAAAAAATTACCTACTTATCTACTTATGGTTTGTTCCTAATTGCAAGCCTATATATAAGATTAAACCTAAAAACAAAACATGTAATAATTTTAACAAGTACAATAACACGATTTACCTAATTGTAAAACGTATAAGTATTCACAGTTGATATTATCTTCTAATGATATCAAAGAATGTTATAGAAAAATACCTACCTGACACTCACAACTTATATTTTATTGCGAAGATTACCTACACATACACAACTAACAAGAACAGTCATCACTAATTTGCATCAGTAAAAATTGATTAGGTAAAAAATGTAGCCTTAATTATCTACTATACTGTATTACGTATGTTTTAAACCCAAACTGTATGTATATCATACAGTACAAACTATTAACAATGGTGGTACATCCTTTTTTATGAACACAATAAAATATACAAACCTTATAAAATCCTAATTAAAATACCTTACTGAGTGTTGGGTGACGATATTACACAATAATATTAATTCTTAACACCGCAAAAATCCATGTACTTTTTCCACACTCCACATCCACCATATGACTTCGATTTGATAGGTATCTAATATTTTATCTTCGTAAATTTACTGTTTGCACTGGGTATTCTTCAAAAATTACGATAATCTTCAAAAATCACGTAAGTCTTCAATAATTACGGTAATTTTTCAACATCCAGCTCGATTATGGACCATGTTCAGGGATAAAATCGAAAATAAAACGGGATCTGGGTTTTAGGTGACACGTGTAATGATCTAATGAATATTTATAGAAAAAAAAAAACAAATGAGCTATACAATTGCTGTCATCATGGCTTTGCTATTTAATAGGGTCAGGCATTTAAACATCTACTGAGGTGCATCGTCCAGCATGAACCCTATTGTGTGACGTCATGACACACGCAGTGCTGTCATGCCGCCACAAAATAAATAAAAAATATTCAAATCAAATGAAATCATTATAATTTCATCTCACCACGTCCTGCCTACGAAGGCGTGCAAATATTTAAAATAATTGGTATAATATTAAACATTTGGAGCACAGTGTATGTGCCTTGTATTTAAATAATTAAATCTAAAAGTCCTAAATTTAAATAATGAAAATAAAATCAATAATCACAGAAATAAAATTATAATCAAAAATAAAATTAGTCTGATGTCTTTAGGTATACATAATAAAATTTAAATTGTTTTATCATTTAAAAAAATATCAACACTTTGTTAAACAGAAGCTTATTCAATATGCTTTTTAAATATAATAACATTATTTATATTACGAATAACCTAAGATTATTCGAGTTTATTATAGATATGTGTTAATATGCAAAAAATACTTCTATTAAGGAGGGTAGTTTTTGACGGTAAACAACATTTTCAGAGAGGTAGGGCATTGCAAGTACTCACTCGAATAAGCCGCCCGAACAAATAAAGCAGGGCATAGCAAGTTCTTGCTCGAATGAGCGGCCCGAACTGGGGAAGTACCTCCACACTCCACACTAACACTAACATTGAGTAGTGTTAAATTGTGTTCCTGGCGGTGAGTAAGGTTGCCAGAGCTCTTTGAGGATTCGCTGCGCGGATAGCGGAGGACCGGCGGTGCTTGTTGCTGTCGGGATCCCGAAATTCACGCAAATCTTAACGCAGTCCACCACCATCTCGAGACTGCGAAGCCGACTATTCTTTTCCTAACGGAGACGCAGATATCCTGCCCGGTCGACACATCATACCTTCATTATCCCGGCTACAAACTCGAGCACAATTGAGTGAGTGGTGCCGGTGTATGTATGTTCGTCCGGGAGGATATCTGTTGTCGCTGCCTTCATCTATCTATGCGTGCCTATACATGTCTCATAGCAGTGACACGGACGTAACTCGACTTTTCACGCACCTGAGTTTGACGATCGACAAAGAGCAATATCCCACAGCAGAACTAGTTATTTTGGGAGACTTTAAGGCCCACAATCGTGAGTGGCTCAGTTCGCGAACCAATAACTATGCAGGGATATCTGCTCATGAATTTGCTCTAACCTATGGATTCTCTCAGCTGGTCCTTTCTCCTACGAGAATACCAGATATAGAGGACCATACAAGCTCCTTACTGGACCTTCTGCTGACTACACGTCCGGACGGATATTCTGTCTCAGTGGATGCGCCTTTAGGCTCCTCGGACCACTGTCTTGTTCGGACTCAAGTGTCATGCACACAACCCGATCCATCTGGGCCAACTAATTGGCGTGGTGTGTGGCACTATAAGTCGGCAGACTGGGATGGATTGCGAGAATTTTATGCAGCGTACCCGTGGAGGCAGATCTGCTTTAACTCAGAAGATCCTGACGTCTGCGCAGCCGCAGTCACTGAGACAATCGTCGCTGGTATGGAATGTTATATTCCTTACCCTTGTCTCAGTGGATGCGCCTTTAGGCTCCTCGGACCACTGTCTTGTTCGGACTCAAGTGTCATGCACACAACCCGATCCATCTGGGCCAACTAATTGGCGTGGTGTGTGGCACTATAAGTCGGCAGACTGGGATGGATTGCGAGAATTTTATGCAGCGTACCCGTGGAGGCAGATCTGCTTTAACTCAGAAGATCCTGACGTCTGCGCAGCCGCAGTCACTGAGACAATCGTCGCTGGTATGGAATGTTATATTCCTTACCCTCGAGTAGCTGCCGGCGTCAAAAAACGACCGTGGTTTAATAATAAGGATCCGAATATTTCTGAGGTGAAACGCAAATTAAATACTGCCTCGAGGTTCAGTAAGAAAGCAACTGCCAGAGCATATTTCCAATTCATCGGCAAAATAGGTGGACGACTTGCGAGCTATCCTTCTAGGAGTCGTGCTTTCCGGTCGCTTGCCAAAGCTGCCGAAGGGAACTTTTGCCAGTCGTCGTTACCACCTCTGCGGAAGACCTATGGTGACTTGACCCATAGTGCTAAGGAAAAAGCCGATCTATTGGCCTCAAACTCGAATATGAACGACGAAGGCGCTGTACCACCTACTAAAAAACGTCCAAAAAACTAGGTGTACTCAACAGAGCGAGGCAGTACTTCACGTCGGGGCAGAGGTTGCTGCTTTACAAGTCGCGCCCCATATGGAGTACTGTTGCCATCTCTGGACAGGTGCACCCGTATACTAGCTTGGACCTTTTGACTCGGTTCAACGACGGGCTGTGAAAATTGTCGACGATCCCAAACTCACTTGCCGTATCGAACCCTTAAGTCTGAGGAGAGACTTTGCCTCCCTGTGTGTGTTCTTGATTGTGTTCTGAGAAATTGTTTGAAATGATGCTCACGGCTACTTTCTACCATCGCGCCGCTCGCCATCGGCAGGGAATAACCGAAATTGTCGCGTACAGTGCGGTTTCAGAGAAACTTCCTCCCGCGAACGCTTGAGTTGTGGAATGAGCTCCCTGCCAAGGTTTTCTCTAAGGACTACAGTATGGGGTTCTTCAAGAAAGAAGTTATTGGATTTTTGAAGGGTCGGCAACGCCCGAGTGATACTTCTGGTGTTGCAAGCGTCCATAGGCCACGGTGACCGCTTTCCATCAGGCGGTTTTCCACCTTAGTGGTATAAAAAAAAAACATAGTTTTTTTAATAATTAGTTTATTATTATTCTGCACACTTTTTATGTTACCAAATAACTCTTTTTGAATAGAGTTACCCCAAAAAAAAATCCATATCTCAAACTAGAGGCTACATATGCGTTGCATGCTGTAAGAACTGTAGTTTCATTTGTCTTTTTCCTGAGGCAGTATAGAGCATATGAGAATTAACACAGAAAGTGTTTATTATTTGTGTTTTTCACTTCATGTTTCTTCAATATTTTGGCCTAAATGATTTATGTTGAGTTGTGTATTGCCCGGTTTCTTAAATTTTCATTATTTTTGTTTTGTAAGATTTATTTTAAAATCTGTGTTATCTGAAACAAGATTACCGGATGGCCTGCAACTTTTGGAAGGTCATTTATATAAATAAGGAAAAGCAGTGGCCTTAGAACACTGCCTTGGGGCACACCACTTGTTACAAGGTTTGTTTTTAAGAAGTACATTATTTCTTGTTTCATTTTTAGACAGTAATCTGCTTCTGCTCTTTAAAATACGATTCAAAAACTGAGTGAAACACTACCCCGAATATCTAAGGCTGCTAATTTATTAACCTTTATAGTATATTGTGATCAACATGATGATCGAAAGCTTGTGGTAAATCTATAAATAATGTATAACTGGTACTCTAATGTCTATGTTAACCATTATTCTGTATCAGAAGTCATATATGGCCCTATTAATATTTTTATTCTTTCTGAATCCATATTGTTTTTTGCATAATATATTGTTTTTCTCTAGAAATGAATATGGGTACTAGTAAATTACTTTTTCGAATACCTTTGAAAAAATTGGTACAAGTGAGATGAACCTATAACAGCCCATGTCCTCTATATCATCTTTTTCAAAAAGAGTTTTGTTATTTATATTTTAAGTTTATCCGGAAATACACCACATTAATATAATGGTTATATAACCCTGTAGCTGTGGTAACACTGAGTTGTTTGTCATTATGTTTTTTCGTGTCTATGAAAACGCGGCCTAATTTCGTTTATTCTGCGCAAAAATGGAAAATATGAAGATAAAACGTAATAATTCCAAGAAAAAGTACTCGAGTCTTTTTTTTTTTTTTTTTTTTTTTTTATACCACTAAGGTGGCAAACAAGCCCACGGTCCGCCTGATGGTAAGCGGTCACCGTAGCCTATGGACGCTTGCAACACCAGGGGCATCACTCGCGCGTTGCCGACCCTTCAGAAATCTAATAACTTCTTTTTTGAAGAACCCCATACTGTAGTCCTTAGAGAAAACCTTGGCAGGGAGCTCATTCCACAACCCAAGGGTTCGCGGGAGGAAGTTTCTCTGAAACCGCACTGTTCGCGACCATTTTGGTTCCAAAGTGTGAGAATGAATTCCCTGTCGATGGCGAGCGGTGCGATGGTAGAAAGTAGCCGTGGGCATCATTTCGAACAATTCCTCAGAGCACAATCCATTGTACAAGCGGTAGAACACACACAGGGAGGCAAAGTCTCTCCTCAGACTTAAGGGCTCAATACCGCAAGTGAGTTTGGGATCGTCGACAATTCTCACAGCCCGTCGTTGAACCGAGTCAAAAGGGCCAAGCTGGTATCCGGGAGCACCCGCCCAGAGATGGCAGCAGTACTCCATATGGGGCCGGACTTGCGACTTGTAAAGCAGCAACCTTTGCCCCGACGTGAAGTACTGCTTCGCTCTGTTGAGTACACCAAGTTTTTTGGACGCCAGCTTTACCTTGTCTAGCAAATGATCGCGGAACTGAACATCGCTGGAGATGTCAACGCCAAGGATCCCAATGCTCTTAGAGATGGAGAGAGGAGTGTTCTGGAATTGTGGGACTACAGTGAATGGGGTTTTCTTAGCGGTGAACGCGCAGACTTGTGTCTTTGAAGGGTTGAATCGGACCAAGTTTTCCCGTCCCCAGTCAGAGATCTTGGACAGACCGATCTCGATTTGAGACACAAGTTCTTCACGCTTTTCTTCCACAACGGAACGTGGGATGCTTGCACGGCCCGTGTAATAAGCGTCTCCAGTACTGTCATCTGCATAGCAATGTATGTTTTTGATGTCCAACATATCATTGATGTGCAGTAGAAACAGCGTAGGAGACAGCACAGAGCCTTGCGGGACACCAGCATTTATGTCTTTATCGTAAGTTATGTAAATATAAGTTTGACATGAAGATTCTTTATCACTATAGATATAAAATCACTTCGTTGGTCTTCTGTATTTTTTTTGCGATAGGACGAGCAACGCTGCATTAATTTCTACGGAAACGCGGCTTAATTTCGTTTCTTCTGCGCAAAAATGGAAAATATGAAGATAAAACGTAATAACACTTTTGATAACGCCAGTTTTGCCACCGACACCTACCGTTCGTGTAGCTTTGAAACGTTACTAACAAAATTTATTGTTTCTTCTTCAAAACTTAAAAAATTAACGGTTGACGTACACACACTACGCTAAAACACACACACACAAACACACTACCATAAACAATGCATATGTATAGGCAGTTTGACAGATTAACACAAAAACCTCACCTCCAGACATGGGTTTAAAATTACATTTTTCGTTGGCAAAAGTGACAAAAATATCGTAAACGAACGCATGACAGATTGTTACAGATGATACTAAAATTTTGATATTTTTGACACCAATGCAAAACGAACAGATGACAAAGTAAACGAAAATAATGATTCTACATCCCAAAACGAACGCGTCCAAAATGTCTTTCATCGCATGCGCTGCGGAAACTATTTATGATAGAACAAAAAAATGTTGTACAATATTAAAGAACATATCAATATTTATAAAAACTATCACTATAACTACTATTTTTACATTCAAAAAGTTTATAGAAATGCCGACCAACATCAGACCATGTTATGCATACTTTTGTATTAATCCTTATCCAAATAAAATTTCGCAATCAAGACTGTTTCAATACCAGTAGATTACTTTTTGAATTATTCAAATCGGACATTCCATTCAAAAGGTATAACGATTTTAAAACTGACAATCTAAACAAATTACTTAAGAAAAATAAACGCCGCCGCGCCACGCCGTGATCTACAGTCAAATTAGATACATTTTTAGGCTAAAAAACATTAATTGGTAGAGTTTAGAATGTTGGTGTACTTGTTCATTAAGACCTCCCGTTGAACATACTAAAAGTCCCTATTAATAGCTGTTGCGCTCGCGACGCCGTCTTGGAAAAAAGGTATCCTTTTTTAGTTTTTTGCTTATATCTCGGCAATTATTGCTGATACGAAAAAAAAATTTGTATGTTAAAACTATAGATTATTAAATATTCTATAAAAAAAGCTAATACATATTACTATGTCTAGTATTTTAGCTGTAATCCGGCGTTAAAGAGGAAAATTATTTATTTTTTTGCTGCCGATATACCCTCTGGTTTATGTTTACTCCAAAATGGTTTAAATATATTTATTAGATTTATTCTGCGAAACTACCAAGAGAGAAAGAGAGATGACAGAGTGAGAAAGAGAGAAAAAGGGAGGAGATCCAAGAGGCAAATGCTTTATGTGACATGACGTGTATGGCTGGGTCGGAATGTGGTCCACTTGGTGGGTATAAGTACCACTAACTGAAGCTATAAAGCTATTGAAGTCGACACCCTGAGCGCCATGCCTTTCTTCTAAAGACGAAATTAATCCCTGTGATGACGACAAAAAGGCAGACTGCTTTGAAACAACTTAGAGTCGTAATGCTGGCTTAGCACTAAACCAGTAGACACCAATCATGACCGCGAGGTAGACAGTGAGGTCAAAAGTAGATGCGCTCTCCCGCCGCTTACCTCTCTACCTCCTGTCATTGCAGACGAAGTACTGCAGACTATCAAAATTAAATTCAGTTTACGACGTGGCGACAGCGTTCAATAAATACTAACAGAACGGTTTTTAAGCTGTTACATTTATAAGCCGTTCTACTTACACTGAGATCGGTCTTAACTGGCTTTTATGCACTTACTAATAGTAGCTTACGAGTGACTGTTGGGTGGCAGATTCGATGACCACATCAATATTAGAGATCTTCTGAGAGCAGGAATGAGATCTAGCTGTGGTAAGCTTTTAAGAGCTTTCTTGAATTTGTCCCAGTTTATCACAGTCTCTCGCAGTTGCTTCGTTAGGCCAAAGGACATAATAACCAAGAGATTGTTAGGCAAGGTTCATTCAGTACTTCTATCGAGCGCAAACTTAGGATTGTGTTCTGTTGAAACCCTATGTTGAGTACGTCCAGCCTATGGTAGTCATTAACGGCGTAGTTAGTAGCAGTCATAATGTTAAAATTGAGTTTGTTTACCAGTCTGTCGAGAACCTTGCCTTTGTTCTACTTAGGATAGGTGGTCTTTATCGGAATCAGACGCAATAATGAACGGCTGATGGCTGGTTGGTCTAGCTTATTGGCTATTCTTACTCACCAAGCGGACTCCGCTCTGCATACTCATCATTTCGCATAATGCATAAAAAAAAACGGGTTGCACTCCGGGAGTGCCGGCAGGAGTGAAAACATATTTATTTATTATAAACTAGCTGCTGCCCGCGACGTCGTCTACGTGAACGCTATACTATAACATCACTTTTTGTGAACGAAACCATAGCGCGATCTAATTCGACGCCAACGCCATCTAGTTAGCGAATAGGAAACATTTTTATATGGTGAAAAATTATAACACATCTAAGTTATGACTTTACACGATTTTTTAACATAAAATAAAAAGCTATGTATAAGAAGAATAATTAATAAATAAGAAGCAAGTCAAATATGCGTCGTTAGATTACACGTTGTTACAGAATGCGTTGAAGAAATAATAGTGGCAGGTGTACAACGGCAATTTCGCTCGAAAACTGCAAATCGATGTAGAGTTTAGCCGTTTGGCACACAGGTACTTTAGGGCAAAACAATAATTTTGACCCGCGGTTCCTCAAAATATTTAATACATATTATATAATATATATTTAATATAATCCTAAAAGTATTTTCAAAACATACCAAGTTTGGGCCCTTCCAGGCAGAAGACGGCTCAGTATTTTTCTCTAATATATACCTTAAATGATGATGATGAGTTTATATCCTCATTTTTAACCCCCTGAAAGCAATTTGGAAAATATAAAAACTTTGTATTTTTTTTGAATTTTTGAATATTGCAATGTGAGACGGTTCCTTAAACTTCAGATATTTATGAGACTATGTGAACTGTACCTGCTGCTTCTGTTTACTGGTGTTGTTGGGTTTGTTACCTACCATAAATGCTTTTATACCACACGAGTTATACCATAAATGATTTCACGGCATCTGCTGTAATTGTAAACATCATATTTATAAACTTAAAAAGTATTCAGGACACGTTTCCATCATACGGTAACTGATATAAATTATGGGAGATTCAATATTCATCTTTTGAACCCAGAGCAATTACGAGATGAACTAAACATAATTTTTGGACAGTTATCGAAAGATTTAGATAATATACAGACCGATTTAAGAAAAATTTACAGTTTATTAAAAGTCAGAGTAAGGTTAACAGCAGATTATTTTATATTTGAAATAAAGATCCCACTTGTCAGTCGAGATTCATATGAGCTAAACCGAATTATCCCTGTTCCACAACAAGCAGAACACAGTACTGTCATAATACAAACAATTACAGAATATATTGCGATTAACTTAAAAAAGGACACATTTTTACCTGTGACTCAATTTGATATGTAAAAATGTATATATTATGATGCACCTGTTTATATGTGCCACTTGCATACTCCTGTATTCCAAAGAAAATCAGACAGCGACCTATGTATAAAAGACGAATATGCAAAAACATGTAAAACAGTCACTACCAACTGCAAGAATTTGTGGCTCGAATAACAAAAATCAATACCTATTTCTTCTACTGTTGCGACGTATGTTCCTTACGAATTTTATGCCAAGATCAATTTACAGTAAAGGAACTCAGGAAGGCTGGCATTTTAGTTTTGGGTCAAAAGTGCCTAGCAAGAAACGAAAAATTCACTGTCTATTCTCACAAACTTTCGACCAGCGAAATGAATATCAGTCCACAAATTTTGACCCCAGAAATTGCTGCCATAAACCATGTCATAAACATATCTATTCCTTTGACTACAACGGACAACGATTCTCTTAAAATATCAGATGACATGATGACTCTAAGGAAACAGATTGATGACATGAAAAAACAAAACATCATATCAGAGAGTATATCATATCACGATATATCATCACTATACAATATCATATGTGCTGCTGGGCGCGGTATTCCTGGTTGGTGCTGTGTACGTCTTGCGGCGATGCACCCGCGCCGCGGGCGGCAGGGCGTCTGGCAGCGGCGAAGCTGCTGCGTCGGCAGTTTCCGAGCCGGTCAGCAGGCCGGCCGGGGCTCTACGAAACAGTGTAGTGAATAGTGTTAGTGAAACTTGTGATAGTGTGAGTGAAAGTGTTCAGGTGACTAGCTACAAACAAAACAAAACTACGTCGCCAATGTTTCGGGATAATAATGCAATTAGTGATTTATAGTAGACATTGAGAATTTACACTAATTAATAGTTTAATCATTAGTAATCTTTTTGTTTCTTTTGAAGATGATAGCTCGATTTTGGATTGAAAATTAAAGTTGTCTTCTTTTGGATTCCGACGTGAACCCAGAGTTTTTGTAGAATCAAGCTGTTTAAATTCAAAATTGTCTCCACTGCATTGATTATTTTCTCCGTTTTGTAATCAATTTGGTGAATTAGAGCTCCATTTTCTTAAGTTAAAACCTCCTGATTTTAATAAACATATTAAATCCTGCTGTAATTTCTTTGCTGACGATAAAGAATGAGCTCCATGAAGCAGATCATCCATGTAGAATGATTCCTCGAGAACCTTTACTGCTTCACTGTTGTAATTTTGTTTTTCAGCTTGTGACAGCATTTTTAAGGTCATCATTGCTAAAAATGATTCATACCGTAAGTTGTAGTACATAATTGAAATTCTTGATATGCTGAGTCAGGAATATCACGCCATATCATCTTTTGAAATTTTGATCCTTTTCATCAATAAGGATTTGCCTAAATATCTTTTCTATATCAGCAGTAAATGCATACTCAAATTGTCTCCATTTTAATATTAATGGTAGTAAATCTTGCTGTAAATTTGGCCCAGAATACATGAGATCATTTAGACTGAACCCGGTAGACGATTTAGCTGCCCAGTGCAGTGCATCGATTGCTGACCATCTAGACTGCAAAGTGTACAGTAAATCTTGCAACTCCCACTTATCACCATCTGCCTCTAAATGTATGTTAGACACCGTCCTTTGAAAGGCTCTTAAATTACTCGTCTGTTTTTTTAGCATGTTTTCTACTTTATCCGTTTTAACATGAGAGTTACCTGCTTGTGACTGCTGAGAAGAAAATGATGGTGCTGACAGAGGAGTTGCTGGTTTTAAAATTGGAGTTGATGGTCTTGTTTCAACCCTATCAGAACTGTAACTCTGCATTACTGATCTTGCATGATTATAAACTTCGAATGCCTGTTCATAATGCTTTTCTGTTAGGTATGTGTGTCGCCTATCCCTGATTTCACATAACTGACGGTGATTCGTTTGGTACTCGTTCCAATACGATTCTAAGGTGTCTAAACGTCGTTTAATGCTATCGGCTGATCAGACCCGTCTTTTTTAAAGTTACTAAGGAGCTTTTTTATTGCTCCCACAATTTGACATTGTCCAGCCAGAATCTTTCATATTGATAACAAAAAAAACAAGATAAAAAATGGAAAGATCTTACTTTTCGGTGTCTTCTACTGCCACTTGCTTGCTGCGGTCGCTCTGATGCTCTGCTGCTGCTCTACTGTTGCTGCTTACTGCTGCTGCTTCCTGTTGCTGGGCGTTGCTCGCTGATAAGACCTTGATGGTCGTGCTGAGGTGAACTGCTTTGATGATTGTCCGTAAAAGGCTACTGATTCCCTAGTACGCGATTAGTCCTGCTTTTAACCAAACCGCGCGCTAGGTCAAAATGCTCGAAGGATCATAAAGATGTTGGGTTTGTTACCTAACACCTGTTGCTTTGCTTTAATGATAGAAGTTGATAAGTAAAACAAGTTATTTTAAAAGGATAAAATGACACACAAAAACAATTAAAATTGATAAAATGAGAATTAACTAAAAACTTGCTAAAATGATAAAAATGCTTAAATTGTAAATATGCTGATTATGCAAAATTTGTAAGAATTGATAATAATTGATAATTGCTGCGAGTATACGCTACAATGCTCGAACATGTACTATTTGATATAATATGATAAAAAATGGTTTAATTGTAAAAATGCTGATTTTGCTAAATTATTGATAATTGATTATTGCTGTGAGCACACGCTACAATGCTCGAACGTGTACTGGCTTCGGAACGTAAATGTTTCCGAATTATAAGAAACGCATCGTGTAGAAAAATGCTGACGCCCGCCATGTACGGTTAGACCGTACAGGTGTTATTTAAGTGTATTTAAAAATTCATACAAAATATTTAATTTAAAAATTTTTCAAATTGCTTTCAGGAGGTTAAAAATCAGGATATAAACTATCATTTAAGGTATATATGAGAGAAAAATACTGAGCCGTCTTCTACCTGGAAGGGCCCAAACTGGGTATGTTTTGAAAATACTTTTTGGAATTTAAAAAACAAAGTAGCCTAAAGGTAATAGTGCGGTATATTTTTAGAACCAGCTTACCAAGCCCTTTCATTTGATACTCCACACGATGGGTTTCTGAAAAAAAACTGCGGCTCAAATGATTATTTTGCCCTAAAGTACCTGTGTGCCAAACGGCTAAACTCTACATCGATTTGCAGTTTTTCTTTGCGTACACCTACGGCTATAAAGGTTCACTGCTCGTTCCCCGTAGGTGACAGCGTGATAATATGTAGCCTATATGTTGACCCGACTTCTTAATAATATTCGTGCCAAATTTGAAGTAAATCCATGCAGTACTTTTTGAGTTTCTCTCGAACATACATACAGACAAACAGAAAAAAAAGTCTAAAAACTATATTTTTGGCTTTGGTATCGATAAAGGTGTTTTCACTTCAAAAAAGATTTTTTCAAAACCTGAATTCCATTTTTAATCCGTACTCAACAGGTACCCATACATTCATTTCAATGTACCGCAAAAAATGAAGATCTTGGTGAGATCTATCTCTTCTGTAAAGAAACTACTAGTCAACGATCAAAAATTACGGAGATAAAGCCGTTTCTAGTTTGACAGCTGTCATCCGAAATAAAGATCTTGATGAGATCTATCACTTCCGTAAAGAAATTACTAGTCTACAATTAATAGTTTCGGAGATACAGCCGTTTCTAGTTTGAGAGCTGTCATCCGAAATGAAGATTTTGATGAGATCTATCACTTCTGTAAGAAAACCACTAGTCTACGATCAAAAGTTACGGAGATAAAGCTGTTTCTAGTTTGACAGCTGTCATCCGAAATGAAGATTTTGATGAAATCTATTAATGCTGTAAAGTAAAATTTACAATGAAAAAGCCCGTAGGAGTAATGACACTGTTTACGAGCAAGTGTGATAAAAATTAACCCAACAGAAAAAAAAAGCGCACAACGCTACTAAAGACGTTTTCACTTTAATATTATAATAGGCGTGGCATTATGGTTTCCTTCTTGCGAATTTTTATTGCGTGGCATTATGGTTTCCGTCTGACTTCCGTCTTTTTTGATCAGCCTGACGCGAGTTTATCATTTTTTTACCCATAACAAATAATAATGTTTGTTTATTTACTTTTTTGACGTAGGATATTTGACATCTCAATCTGTCATAGCCTATTGTTAATAAATCTGACGCGAGTTGCCTTACGAATTTTGTATGAATTTTCGATCAGGACACGTGACCTGACGCGAGTTTAACATTTTTTATCCATCACAAAAAAAGTGCACAAAGTCGCTAAAGAGGTTTTCACTTCAAAAAAAGAAACGAAAATCTTTATTTGACGGTCCATCACAACACAAAACGTAAAAAACATAATTATGTAATTAAAAATTCAATAAACTATAAAGAGAAAAAGAAATAAAATACAAATTTTAGAAAAATAATAATAAAACAACATTTCTTCGTAGGTCTTAAACCTGTGCTGCAGTGCATCGCCGAATAGGTATTAGCTCAGCATAAAATGCTGGAGTCTATAATAGGCTACAGCGCTGATTTTCAGCTGATACCCTTAAATGTGTCATGAGCGAGAGGAGCGCTGTTATACACAAAAAGCAAGATAAAAATTTACAATGTTGTTTTGTGTGTTGGTTGAGAGAAAGACGGCGTGGACGGCCGCCTGCTCTGAATTATCTCCCCTTCTCTCTCTCTCTCATCATCTCTGTAGGTATTTCTATCTCTAGGTAGTGGCATGGAATAAGTTTTTGAAGATATATATGAACATTTTATGGTAAATAGAAACAAAACTGTATATCGATAACAAAAATAAAAAAAAAACTTTTCAATGTCGGATTACAGCTAAAGTATTAGAGATTAATAGTGATACATAAATAATATATCTTAGCTTTTTTTGATGGGAAATTTAATAAGTTACAGTTTTTGTATACACGATTTTATCGTATTAATAATTGTTGCCGAGATATAAGCCAAAATACTGAAAAAATCGGCCAAGTGCGAGACGGGCTCAGGCACAAAGTGTTCCGTACCATTGTATAAAAAAACGGCAAAAAAATCACGTTTGTGTTATAGGAGCCCCACTTAAATGTTTGTTTTATTTTAATTCAATTTATTTTTAAAGTGAATATATAACTAAATATTTGTGAATATTTCAAGCGTCTACCTGTTCATACCCGTTTTACGGATGTAACTACTTCATTTAAGTAACTTTTAATGGAATTTGTAGGAAAATTTCAATACTTAAGTACATTTTATAACTTGGTCGACTATTACTCGTTAGCCTGTAAAATGTACTAACCCGTGATAGTTTTCCTTTTAAATTCATTATATGCACTACCACCGTATTTTTTTTTCATTCCCCAATACTATACTTTTAATTTTAAAATTTTAATAACAAAAATTAGTAATTTAAAGCTAAATGTTTCGCAAACGGAGTTCTAAAAAAAAAATGATCTTTGCATACCATCAATGTTTTTGATCTATCCCTGAATTAGGAATGAGTAAGGACATATAAGGAGATTCTTTAACCTGTAGGTAGATGACAGGTCAAGACCAAATAAACCCAAATACGATGAGACTTGGGACCCCAGTGTAATATTAGGTTATGTAAATAATTTATACCAAATGGTACTTAATTTACAAACTATTTCCAAAAACTGTTATTTACTGACTCCAACTACTGCTCAGAGATTGCAAACTATCTCTTAAATCACGATTAATGATACTGGTATTTAAAATTGTAAATCTTGGTTAAATGTTCTCTAGAATGAATATCTTTTAACCTTTATTAATATTATCTTTTTTAAATAAAGAGAAAGTATCTGCCCAGCAAGAACCTTACGAATCCTTACGCACAGACCATAACAGTCTGTTTATAACATTTAAAAAACCACATTCGGTAATTAGTAATTAAATCGTTGTGAATGTACATCTACCTATGTAAACATTGCAATTGATAGATGTACTTACATAGGTGCTATGTGGAGAACTTTAAACATCTAATACCTTTAAACGAGCAATTCTTGTATATATGTATATATATATACAATACAATATTCTTTATTGCACAATTTAAAATACACAAAAAAAAAAATAACAATAGAGGAAATAGCACAATAAGGCGGCCTTATCGCTTAAAAGCGATCTCTACCAGGCAACCTTTGGGTAGAGAAACATTGACAGGAAGAGGTAGGTGATACATAAAACATCATAAGAAAAATTATAAGGAAGAATAAAGAATATAACAACACTCATAAATACCTTTGTACTTACTATATAGATAAAATACATATACATACTTAATATAATTACTTAAACAAATACATAAAATAAATGATTATATAATATGAATACATAAACATTCATACAATAAATAAAGTAATAAAGATAGATATGTTTGAATAACCAGAGGTTGGTCAAAATTTTAGAAAATTATGAAGTAGTACGTAAGTAATAAGATTTTAACGAATTCTTGAAAACAGGCAGTGACTGGATTTGCCTTATATTTATCGGCAGAGAGTTCCAAAGACTAATGGCTTTTACAGTAAAAGAATGATTGTAAAAATTAGTACTGTGTCCAGGTGTTTTAAGAAGAAGACTAGTAGACGAGCGAAGAGTTAGACAAGGCGAGCTGATAAAATTAAACCGCTCTTTTAGATAACATGGTGTAGATGGATTGAATAGCACGTTATAGAGGAGTGAAAGAATATGTACATTCCGGCGAAGTCGGATTGGAAGCCAATTGAGTTGTGAACGAAATTCTGAGACATGGTCATATTTTCGAAGTCCAAAAATGAAGCGAATGCAAAGATTTTGTAGACGCTCCAGTTTATTAAGTTGTTCCTCTGTCAGGTTAGTACAGCAAATGTCAGCATAATCAAGTAAAGGTAGAAGTAAAGACTGAGCAAGCACAATTTTAGTTGACACAGGTAAAAGATTCCGTAATCTTCTCAGGGTCCGGCCGAAGCAAACATTTTTCGGCTAATTTCCTTGATTTGTGGAGTCCAAGATAACGTGCGGTCAATATAAATACCAAGACTTTTTATTGTGTCACTAAAAGGGATAATGATACCATCGAGTTTTATTGGGGGTAAATCGGTCCAATTAATCTTCGATATTAGTTTTGGGCTACCTATAATTATGGTCTGCGACTTGAGAGGATTAAGTCGAAGTCCATAATATCCACACCATTCAACTATTTTATCATGGTCAGAGTTAATAGATTGAATTGTTGTTACGATATTTTCTATTGGACCATGTGCATAAATCTGGAGATCGTCTGCATATAGATGGTAGAGAGAAGATAGTTTGAGAGTGATAGTGTTAATGAAAACTGCAAACAGGAGTGGGGACAACACGCCACCTTGAGGTACGCCGGCAGTTAATGGGCACCAGTTAGAGAAAGATTCCTCTACCCGAATGCACTGTCGGCGGACACCCAAGTAACTACGAAACCAGTCAATTACTGTTGGAGATATGTTAAGAGAGCTTAGGATTGCCAACAAAATATCTGAATCCACTGTGTTAAAAGCATTGCTAAAATCAAGAGCAGACAAGACAGTGACTTGCTTACTGTCCATACCATAACGGATATCATCAATGATCTTAGTGAGAGCAGTAACAGTACTATGACCGGTTCGAAATCCGGATTGCAAGGTATTGAATAAACTATTTTGAGTTAGAAAAAGGTTTAACTGTTGATTAACTAGCCGTTCAAGGATTTTATATAGGAATGATAATAATGAAATTGGTCGATAATCGGAAAAAGAAGTTGGATTGGATTTTTTAGGCAACGGTATTATGTAAGCATCTTTCCAAGCTTCAGGAAATACTCCAGAAGCAATGGATGCATTAAAAATGTGAGTAATTATAGGAATAATCATAGCACGGCTTATGCAATCACTACCAACAGCACTTGAAGATATAAACATAATACTCTTCTTAACATCACAATCAGTAAATTGACGAAAAGTAAAAGGGAGGAAGTCAGGAGTTGAGGTCATTAAAAGATTTTGCAGCGTAATCGCTTTTTTATTGCTATTCATAGCAGGTACAGAAGTGAAATGTTGATTGAGTAAATTTAAGTTAAGATCTTTTGAAATTGGTGTAGCCTGAGTTTTACCAACTCCTAATGACTTAAGAAATTTCCATATTCTACATGGATCTCCGTTGTCAACGGATTTGTGGATATGGCGTCGTTGTGCATCTCGACACATCGTATTGCAGCGATTTCGCAAATTTTTATACTTTTCTAAGTTGGCTTCAGTAGGGTTAATTTTCAGCTTGGCCTTAGCTCGATTTCTTATTTTTTGAAGGGCTTTAATTTTATCGTCTAGCCATGGTGCAGGAAAGTGTTTTACTTTTATTGGTCTTACTGGAGCATGAGTGTCATACAGTTCAGTAATAAGCGAATTAAATGTATGAACTTTTTCGTCGACTGTATAAGCACTCACAACTCTAGACCAATCAATTTTAGAGGCATCTTCGCGCAATTTATCTACATTCATGTTGCTAAAATTACGCTGCATAAGTGTTTTGGATTTCACTTTTGGTGGACGAATTTTGTAAGATAAATAGATTAAGTCGTGGTAAGAAAATGCTTCTGCTGAAATTTGACCATGTGCAGTAGTATGATGTAGTGAAGAGACCATAATAAGATCTAACAGTGAAGGAGAGCAATTTGGAAAGTAATGCGTGGCGTTAAGAGGTAACAAGTGCAGATTACAAGCCTCAACTATCGTCTGAAGTTGATTAGCACGAAAGACTTTTTTTAGTAGGCAATATAGTATGACTATAGAGTGGGGAAAACGTTTCTAGTAGAGATTCAAATGAGGAAAAGTAATTAACGTGAAGTGAAGGACTGTAACATACGCCAAGAAGGACTTTAATGTTCGATAGAGATATTTCAATAAGAAGG
This sequence comes from Apoda limacodes, assembly GCA_946406115.1. Classification (NCBI taxonomy): domain Eukaryota; kingdom Metazoa; phylum Arthropoda; class Insecta; order Lepidoptera; family Limacodidae; genus Apoda; species Apoda limacodes. The sequence goes on along the minus strand of OX291560.1, from coordinate 23,574,006 downwards.
TGTTCCGCAGCAGGTGACGAAGACTGAGTTGACATGCTTAATACAGAGAAAGATATATTAGATCGAAGATAAATGGCAACCCCACCTCCACCACGCTCTGTGCGGTCATTGCGAATAAGGTGAAAACCAGGTAAAGAGTAGGACGTAGAAGGGAGGCAAGGTTTTAACCAGGATTCTGATACAAGAATAGCGTGTATGTTGTTATTAGTAAAGGTTGCAAGCATGTCAGGATAATGAGCCGGAATGCTTTGTGCATTTATATGAATAGCATTGAAGTTTTTCAGGCAACCTGAGAAGCAAGAATTTAAGTGTTGCACTGAGAGAATCAGGGAGACTTGAAAAGCTATCGTTGCTACTCAATCCACCAGATGAAGCAATAGAAAGAAAGTGATCTGAATCACTTTGGTTACTATCTTTATCAATATCATTATAAATCATAAAATAAATAATATCGTATAGAATATATAAAAGTTAATAAATATAAAAATGAAGGTTTAAAACCGGATAAATATACCCGCCAGCAACGTGGTTAAGATCAGCAAATTATAACACTATATAAATCAAAATTTAAACAAAAAAAAAAAAAAACAAAATAATCACAAAAGCAAGAAACTTTTGCTGACAATATATAAGCTTCTTGGATAATAGCCATGCCATAGAAGTAGAAAATTAAATAAGATTAAAAATATATGTACTAAAGTTTAAATTAATTTTTAATTTTAAGTATAAAAATCAGCCACGGAAAATTTTAAAATAAGTCCTTGAAAAGTATTTTACATTATAAAATGTTGAAAATTAGCATTTAATACATAATAATTTTAATATTGTATGAGAAAAATAAAATAAAAAACATATAGCTGTATGGCCTAGTACCTTTGCCCGCTGTCACGCTGCTGCGCGAAAAGAATAAATGCTAGTATTTACTCGTGAGCGAGAAATGTAAACATTGTGAAACTACGACATATTATAAAAATACGAGGGTACACAGCCTAGAACTGCTAAGAATAGTACCTAGCTATAGCTATAGAAGACAAACAAATATTAGAGATGTCCTAATAATAAATTGCAATTGGCATTGATGGCAAAAGGCATAAGATTGTTAGCCGTAGTGAGCTTAATGCTGCCCCAAACACGACTGCAAATGCCGTGGCAGTTTCTTCTATTGACAGTGGTACTGAAAATTCCTCTATAGAAGCTAAAACTGGCCGACCCAAGAGAACAGCAGCGAAGAAATAGGTGACATTCAAGTTCAAATGTTTACGAACGATTGAAAGCCGTTATGCAGTCTTGCCCTCTCCTGTTATCTTGGAAATATTTTTTTTTCTACCTTCAATTTTCTCTTTTAACCACTTGAGTTAAGTATAATCACATTTCGTTATTTTATTTATCACCGTTTATCACTTAACCTTCAAAAATATTTTTATTTAGTCTTTTTTTTTTAAGAATTTTACGGCTCTAGAAACTTCGTTTTAGGTACTTTAATTTGTACGGCTGTGGTAAAAGCATATTAGGACAACTTTAATTTGTTGTTTTTTTTTAATGTTTCATGTTTTAAATGATAATGATATTAACTATTGTATTTATTTTACCAGAATCTAGCTGTTATTTTCCGTGTAACATAAATAATTCTGTTTTTTTTTTTTTTTGTTTCAGTAATACTTTTTGTTTTGTTGTTTATGTTTTCGATTGTATGTAATTTGTACTTTTTCTAAACCAGACTGCTGGCATGTAGAGCACACATACTTATATATTTCTATTTTATTGTATATCAAACATATTAATAGTCTTTATATTATATTATACGTATATATAAATAAATATTTTATTGTAATATATGAATAGTGACAGCGACAGTAATAATTCTTTCCCTTGTTCTTCAGATGGATTGAACAGTGACGACAGTTCTTTTAATGCTTCTCCTTCTCTCAGCGCTACTTTAACATCCACTTTTTCAGACTCACTGAAACATTTCAATATCGTACATATAAATGCACAGAGTATTCCAGCTCATTACTCCGATATGCTAGCATCTTTTGATAACAAGAACATTCACGCCGTCCTTGTTTCGGAGTCTTGGTTAAAACCTTGCTTACCTTCTACATCTTTTTCATTGCCAGGCTTTCAGTTAGTTCGAAACGACCGTAAAGATAGAGGTGGTGGTGGTGTGGCTATATATCTTAGGTCTAACTTTTCCTTCTCTATTATTAACATTTCTGATCAAATTTCCTCTAATACCTCCGAACATATTTTTATTGAGGTAAAACTTGCAAGCTGCAAAATTCTTCTTGGAGTTTTCTATAGTCCCAATTTACATATTAATTACTTTTCTTCTTTTGAAAGCCTTTTAGAAAATTTAACACCCCTCTACGACCACACAATTGTTATGGGTGACTTTAACACTTGTTTGTTAAAAAAAGATAGACGTTCTCATCTGCTCAACAGTATTGTAGAGGGATGCAACCTACAAATATTACCCCTTAAAGCTACACATTTCTTTCCTAATTGTACACCCTCCCTTTTAGATTTAATTATAGTTTCCTCCCCAACACATGTGTACAAACATGGTCAGTGCGCTGCTGATGCCTTTTCTTACCACGATTTGATTTATCTATCCTACAAATTACGTCCTCCTAAAGCTAAGTCAAGAATACTTCAGCAACGCAATTTTAGTGGAATGGATGTGAACCGTCTGTGCGATGACGCTAGTAAGTTAAATTGGGACGCTGTTATCAAAGCATCTTCAGTTGATGAGAAAATTTTATTATTTAACAAAGTCATTACTGACCTTTATGACACCCATGCCCCAATTCGAATGATTAAAAAAAGACATCTACCCGCACAGTGGCTTACCGATGAAATTAAACAGATGATGGTTAAAAGAAATCGTGCTAAAGTTAAATTTAAAACCAACCCTTGTGAAAGCAACCTTGCTAAGTATAAACTCCTGAGAAATCGCTGCAATAGAATGTGTAGAGATGCACAACGACGCTATATCCATAAATCCGTTGAAAACGGTGATCCAGCAAAAATCTGGAAATTTCTTAAGTCATTAGGAGTTGGTAAGACTAATAGTATTCCCCTTTCACATGATATTGATGTCAATCTTCTTAATCAACACTTTTCTTCCAATGTTGCTATTGAAGGCAACAAAAAAATAAATACGCTAAACTCACTTTCCTTAAAACCAACTCCTGACTTTCCTCCATTTTTACTAAGTCGATTTTCTGATTGTGATGTTAAGAAGAGCATTATCGCTATATCTTCTAACGCTGTGGGGAGTGACTGCATTAGCCGTAACATGATCCTTCCTATCCTTGACATTATTATTCCTATCATCACAAATATCCTTAATCACTCTATTGCCTCTGGCGAATTTCCAGGTTACTGGAAAGATTCATTAATTATTCCCTTGCCGAAAAAAGCAAATCCTGTCTGTTATTCCGATTATCGTCCCATATCCATCTTACCATTCCTTTCTAAAGTTCTTGAACGTCTTGTTCATGAACAGCTGTGTCATTTCCTCACTAAAAATAACTTACTAAATCCCCTTCAATCTGGTTTTCGTCCTGGACATAGTACGGTTACTGCACTTGTCAAAATCTCTGATGACATTCGGCTCGGTATAGAAAACAGAAAAGTCACAGTGCTAACACTATTAGATTTTAGCAACGCTTTTAACACTGTTGACTTTGATATACTACTTTCACTTTTAAGTTCTCTTAACATATCTCCAACAGCAATCGACTGGTTTCAAAGTTACTTGCGTGGGCGCCGGCAGCGGATCAAGGTTGATGATTCCTTCTCCACTTGGTGCTACACCAATGCTGGTGTCCCGCAAGGTGGCGTGTTGTCTCCACTTCTCTTTGCTATTTTCATTAATAGTATAACATCTAATTTATCTTCTCTCTACCATCTATATGCAGACGATCTTCAAATATATACTCAGGCTCCAGTTAGTGAACTAAGAAGTGCAGTTGCGATTATAATTAACGATCTTGCTCGCATTATGGATTGGAGTACCTCTTACGGTCTAAACGTAAATCCAAATAAAACGCAACTTATCATTGTGGGTACTTCAAGAATGATATCTAAGATTAATTTACAAAATCTTCCTAAAGTGAGTATTAATGGAACAGTCATTCCATATAGCGAGGCTGTAAAAAACTTGGGCATCATCATAGACCAGACATTTTCGTGGGAACCACAATTAAAAGAAGTAAGCAGAAAAATATTTGCTACAGCTAAATCCATTAGCAGATTGCGTAACTTCTTGCCCATTGCCACTAAAATTGCACTGGCTAAATCACTACTGCTACCTGTCCTTGATTATGCGGATGCTAGCTATCTTGACCTTACTGAGGAGCAATTAAATAAGCTTGAGCGACTCCAGAACCTATGTATTAGATACATATTTGGTTTACGTAAATATGATCATATATCCGAATTTCGATTAAAACTCAAGTGGCTCCCAATTCGCCTTCGCCGGAATACTCATTTTCTGTTTCTTCTCTACAACGTACTGTTCAATCCGTCTACTCCGTTATACTTGAAAGAGCGTTTCAATTTTATAGGGTCTACAGCTCATCGCGCCACTACAAACATGATGCTGAAAACCCCAACACATTATTCGCAAGCCTATAATGACTCATTCACTGTCACAGCCATAAGGCTATGGAATAGTTTACCCTTTGATATCAAAAAAGCACAAACTTTAAGAATATTTAAAAATCTCGTAATCACACATTACTTAAAAATTTAAGCTGTCTCATCAACACTGTTTATTGATCTATATTATTTAAGATGTATGTAGTTTGTGTATTTATTTTTATTTTTTGTTTTGTATTTGAGATATATATATATATATATATATATATATATATATATAATTATATATATATATATGTTTTGTACGTATTAGTATTATTTATTATTCATATGTATATAAATTTAGCTATTGCTATAAATGTATACTTATATTGTAAAGTTTCAGTTAGCACATTCTACTCAATAATTTTATAAAGTCTCCTCTACCCAAAGGTTGTCTGGAAGAGATCGCTCATTAGCGATAAGACCGCCAATTTGTTATTACTTTTATTGTTTAATTGTTTTGTTTTCTTTATGCGCAATAAAGTATATTATTATTATTGTCCTCATCTATTTTTTTGTGCCCTTGGATCTGCTGTTTTTGTCTTCAACAGGCTTTATCACAGACACGCTCGGTTCCACTGTTGTCGAAGAGGCTTGAATACGTTTGAGATCAGACATGACTTGGACTACATGCCTTTTACCGTTAGGTGCAATTAAAAGGATGTTGCCGCCTTTAGTCCAGCACTTGGTGATGCCAAAACGTTCGCGCGCAGCTAGAAACGTACTGTGTCGCAGTTTCGTCAAAAATTCCGACAGTGTTATGCCTGTACCCTTGAGTGATGACTTAGCATACCACACTTTATCTCTGACACTGACATCTCGAAATTTAACCAGGATTGGCCTTGGTTTGTTGGACGATTGACCCATTCGATGACACCGGCTTAAGCATTCTTGTGAAAAATTAATGAAATCGTTCCCTAAGTTGTCCTTAATAGCTTTGACACATGCTGCAGTGCTGTCTTCATTTTTGCCTTCAGAAATACCATGCACTAGCAAAAACTTACGACGACTTCGCATCTCCTGCTGATCTTGTTCCCTAGCCAGCAGGTCCATTTGTTGTTGTAAGTTGCTCAGAGACGAAATAATGAAAGTCCGGAATGCACAAAACTCAGCTGCAATGTCTATGGATGCGTTTTCCTGGGAGCTGGGCTTATTATTTATTTCAGCTTGGAATTCTGCCATACGTGAATTAAATGTAACTGACAATTCAGCAATTGTTTGCTTTAGTGAATCCATTGTGAAATTTCGTGTATTAGAAGCTTTGGAAGGAAATCACTGCTGACAGGTACCACTGTTAATTACTAAAGATTGTCATTAATTTGAATGTTCAACAGTTCCTTTAAATATTTTTAATAGATTTTCAAAAACTGGAGTGAAATTTATAATGTTAACAGTTTGGCACCTACCCACAAAAATGTATATATATATATATATATATATAATCTAAATCTCGGAAACGGCTTCAACGATTTTTATGAAATTTAGTATGCAGAGGGTTTCGAGGGCGATAAATCGATCTAGCTAGGTTTTATTTTTAGAAAACGTCGTTTTATCCGTGTTTTCAGGCAATGATAAACAGAAAAATATGACCCTTCTTGACATCATTGGCGATAAGTAATACTATTATTTTTACCGACACAGCAACACTAAAGCTACTTAACAATAGATGGCGTTTTTACAAAAAAACGAGCAAAACTCTGTCCCCCAGGTACTAATGACATCAACAAGTCAGTGTCGCTACAGCTGCAGGGTTTCAGGATTAAAAATATATTTTTTTACTTTAAAGTCTCGAGCAGTGGTGCTTAAACAGTGTGCTCCTGAGTTATGTCCTGTACTCACGCGCCTCTTCGCGCTTTCCTACCATACTCGGCAATTTCCGTCTGCGTGGACTGCGAATGTGCAACCAGTGCCCAAAAAAGGCGAGAGATCAGAATCGAATTACAGGCCTATCGCTATTACCTCTCTCCTCTCCAAGGTGATGGAGCGTGTGAACAACACACAGCTTTTAAGATACCTAGAAGAACCCGTGCTGGTCAGTGACCCTCAATATGGCTTTCATTACGGTCGCTCTACTGGTGACCTTCTAGTGTATCTTACACACCGACGGGCACTAGCCATTCAGAGTCAGGAGGAGGCATTAGCATGTAGCCTGGACATAGCGAAGGTGTTCGATCGGTGTGGCACCGGGGTGTTCTATCGAAGTAGCCATCTTTCAGAGTGATCGAGTGTATGTGCAAATGGGTGGCTAGCTTTTTGTCCGGCAGACGCATACGAACCGTAGTTGACGGTAGTTGCTCTGATAACATGGACATTAATGCTGGTGTCCCGCAAGGCTCTGTGCTGTCTCCTTCGCTGTTTCTACTGCATATCTATGACATGTTTGGACATCAACAACTTACATTGCTATGCAGATGACAGTACTGGAGACGATTATTACACGGGTCGTGCAAGCATTCCTCGTTCCGTTTTGGAGGAAAAACGTGAAGAACTAGTGTCTCAAATCGAATCCACTTTGTCCAAGGTCTCTGACTGGGGACGGGAAAACTTGGTCCGATTCAACCTTACAAAGACACACTTTTTAAAATTTATCAACATAAAAGTAAAATTTGCTCGGACCCTCGGAGATTAATGAAGAATGTGGCAAAGATCATTTCGTATGATGAAAAAAATGTGTTCGCTCACTCGGTGCTCGCGCACGTGTCCTCGCTCACTCGGTGCTCGCGCACGTGTCTTCGCTCACTCGGCGCTCGCGTAAAAATATCTAGGTAAGTATTTTTGTCGACTTAAATATAACTGACACTGACATTTGTTTGCGTGAGTGCGCGGTCGTATCGTCCTATCTTCGTCTCGACCGATGTGTTTAATGTAAGTTTTTCGATTAATTGCAATTTACGTAACTGACGCGTCAGCCTTTAAACTAACCGACAGTGAGAAAAGTGTGAGTGCCTACACTATCACTCACTACATAGCGTTTATACACGAAATCATGAGCTAAAGTTTTCATTATTTATGTTGCCTACTCAACAGCGACTATATTGTATACGACTTAGTTGCAAAGCCTACTTTTATAAAATAGTATTATTACTGTATTGGGAAGATGAATATTGATTTTAGTTGAGTTTGTATATACAAGATTGTCTGTCTCTTTTTGGTGTTTCAGAGTAAAATAAAAACATAGAGAAACAATACAAGCTTTAGTATAGAGAAACTTTGAAATTTGAATTACCCGCCATATTAAAAAAATATGTTCTATATTTTTGGTTATAAATTTAAAGTGTCGAGAAGAAAGAAACAGATATAGTATCGCATTAATAAAAAAAATAGCTTTAAAATTTATATTAATTTTAAAAAATTATGTGATAAAGCATGTGACACTTTTATTTTAGATAAAAATTGTTGAAAATGTAAGAACTGCAAATAAATATAGTTTTTATAAAAACAAATAAGTAACAAATATATCTTCGTCTTCCATAAACAAACATTTTTTTTAAGTGTGCTATATTTTTTATAACTTATTCTGAAAAATACTATATTATAAGAAATGTTGGCATCCCTAGGTGGGATGTACCTACTTCTATACATTTTGCTCCCGAGAAAGCGAGACTGACTGACTGGACCAGTTGTGGGTGTTCTTAGAAAGAGGGTATTGAACTCGTAATAAAAATATTTTTTATGTAATTGCAAGGCTTGCTCCCCTTGATGTTGGTCGCTCAATTCTTTTTCTTATCTTTCCACGGCAGTAAAAATATATAATAATTACACCATTAATTTTCTTATTTATATATAGAGCGCGTGAAGCCAGTTCTAACGTGCGGAACGGAATTAATAAACAGAAGAGTGACTGGACAAAGGAAATAATGGAGGAATGAATGAATTAACTGAGTGGCGAGTGTTGTGTGGTTAAAAATGCAATATAATAAAAAATTAAATAAATAAGTAGGTATGAAACTTGGCGCGTACAACTCCGCCAGCCTACAGGTATCCTCTTAATAAAATATTAAAAAAATTACTAAATACTAAACAAAACTTATATAAATTATAAGTTAATCCATCGGCAAAGGACAAATCCGTACTACTGGCCTAATGTAACTTCCAGAAGACGTTTTCACCTTTACAGTTTTATCCTTATTTTATCCTTTCCCGGATAGAGTTCCTCTAACAAGCCTAAAGGCCAACAAAGGGGATGAGCGTTGTCATCCTTGATTACAACTACAGTTCGTAATTTAATAGGTTTGGATGTTGTATTCCACTTCTCTCGTTGCTGTAAAGAAGTAAGATACTCCTGGCTCCATCGTTTCCAGAAGCTATGGGTAACTTTACATAACATTTCATAACGCGATAAGAGGTTATCTGATAGATGCGTATAATCTGCAGCGGGTAAAAACTTAAGAGGCGTAACATTGAGAAAGTGATTAGTTGGTAACGCAGAAATTTCCGAGGGATCCGAGCTGAGAACGCATAGTGAGCGGCTGTTGAGTAAGCCCTCTATTTGCACTAAGATTGTATAAAACTCTTTGTAAGTGAGTATCTGAGATCCTAATCTTAATATATATAAATCTCGTGTCACAATGTTTGTCCTCAATGGACTCCTAAACTACTGAACCGATTTTGATCAAACTTCGTAAATATCTGTTATTTGATCCAACTTAAAAGATAGGATAGTTTTTATCTCGATATGTCAAGTGCGAGCCGGACTCGGGCACTATAGGTGAAAACCAACTTTCGCCGGGTACAGAGGGACGGCAGCGGAACAACGTTCGCCGAGACAGCTAGTATTTTATATAAATGTATTTTTAGACAGCGAACATTTATTTCACTAATACCATTGAAATGAGGCCCGTAAGATGGACTACGCTTAAACTGAACGCGGAACTTCGATAACTCTTCAGTTATATAATTGTTATGAGTAGTGGACTGTATAATAGTATAAATTTCATTTAATTTACGTTTCATTTACGTAAATTTATTAAACGGTCGAAAATATTAGTTTGGAGATTCGGACCTTTATAAAGTATGTCGTTCAAGGATTTCCCGGAACTAGTTTTACAACTTGCATCAATTACTATACGCGTTTTCGATGTGTTTTTTTTTTTCAGGACAATATACAGCTCTGTGTGGTATATAGTATATAGTATGCGTCGGTATTTATTACAGGGTTTTCGATTTTTGTCAAGTAACCGTTATCAATGTTGCTTTGTAGCGTTGCATTGTAATCTGTACGTAAATCGGGTTGCGCGTTTAATTTTTTCTCCAAAATTAACAGACTTAATGTGGCACCATCGTCCTTAAAAGAGAGACATACCGTGTACCTACCGGTGTCATCACGAGAGTAGGTATCTTTAAAAATTTTCTCACATGCTTCATCGTCTGTACTTAAATGCGTTTTATGCGGAACACTTTCAATTTCCCAAAAGCGCTGAGTAAGTCTCTCGAGAGACTGAGATTCGTCTGAGTTATGACAGAAAAACACCTTATCTTCATCATGCGAACGTAGACAGCGAGAAGCACAGTCAGTTTTGCCTAATACTTACCAGAAAGCCTACCAATTAAATACTGGACCTTTTCAGCTTCTGTGAGTCGGGAGTTGTAATGGATAAGACTTTTGAAATTTTCATAAAATATAGGCCATTTACTTGGCACGCCATCGAAAGAAACTAATTGTCCCTCCGTTACGATTTAAAAAATCTGACCTGTTTATATTTCTAGAATTGGCCTTTTCTTGAATGAGTGAACTCTCCACTTGTTTAATATGACAGTATAACTCGTCAAATGAGTTCAAAGCAGCGTAGTTCGGAGTTGTCATGATATTATTTTCCAAATAAGAAATAATAAGTTTATCGAGTGTTTCGATAAATTCCGTTCGAGTTTTATCGAGCGAATGAATGCGGGTTAAAAACTGCAATTTACTTTTCGAGTCGGAAACCTTTAGGCTGAGATTATATACGTCTTGAATTATTTTAAACAAACATTCCTTTTTAGTTTCCAAAATGGTAATTTTATAGTCGACTTTAACGGCCTGTTTACCATCGTCTTTGGAAGGACCCATTTTGGATTAAAAAGAATGTGTGTTTTATATAATTATATACTACACGTAGTAGGTATCTACTAAGTATGAACAAACGCGGCTCAAGCCGCTCAACGAATCTACCCCGTAATAAAACCAATTTGTTTATTTATAAAGGATATTACTTTTATACTAAAATATATACGTAAATATTTTGTAATGATGAATGTATTTAAATGTTATATGTTTTGTATAACTAGAAAACTGGCTATTGAGATTAAATGAAATATAAAAGCGGATGTGAGGGTAAGCAATATAAAATGGCTTCTTAGCGTTTGTTCGTTTTGATTTGAGAGTTAAATATATATCGTTTTAGAATATAAAGTAGTTCGAGTAATTAGATGAGTAGGTGATATGATTGAGTAATTTCGGATAGAAGGATCAAACACATGGATGATAAGTAAGAATTAAGAGAGGTAGGGCACTGCAAGTACTCGCTCGAATAAGCCACCCGAACTACTAAAGCAGGGCATAGCGAGTACTTGCTCAAATGAGCGGCCCGAACTGGGGAAGTACCTCCACCTTACAGAAAACCGCGGCCATAATAACACTAACATTGAGTAGTGTTGTGTTCCTGGGGGTGAGTAAGGTTGCCAGAGCTCTTTGACGATTCGCTGTGCGGACAGCGGAGGACCGGCGGTGCTTGTTGCTGTCATGTTCGGCGTAGACGCGGCGTGCTGGTTCGGCGGTCAGGGAGACCTGATGAAACGGCTGACCGCTGGCCGCCCGCTGGTTGAACGGGATCCCGAACCAGGGATCACTTAATCTCCGCCCTGGGAGGCTGATCCGCCAGCCTGTGTAAAGTATCTGAAGTGGAAGTCGTGCCGGAGAAGGAGACCGGAGTGGACCCGGCTACTACAACAGAGGGTAATCAGGGGCCCTTCCGCCCGCCGTGCCAGCAGCCGTATCATCTGTGGCGAGCTTCGGCAGTCTTAGAACCGCACCTTTTGTCCTCTAAGCTGTCTGTGCAGTGAATCCTCATCCTTAGTCTTAGTAACTTTTTTATATATTATGGCCATGAGAACGAAAAAGCAAAGCGTTTGTACAGCGGCTACTCCATCCGGTATTCACGTAAATCTTAACGCAGTCCACCACCATCTCAAAACTGCGCAGCCGACCATTCTTTTTCTAACGGAGGTCGAAACATCATACCTTCACTATCCCGGCTACAAACTCGAACACAATTTTATGAGTCGTGCCGGAGTATGTATGTTCGTCCGAGAGGATATCTGCTGTCGCCGCCTTCATAGCCTTGAAGACAGGGACCTGTCGATATTGTGGGTGCGCGTAGATTACGGCGGCCACACTCGTATCCATGCGTGCCTATACAGGTCTCATAGCGGTGACATGGACGTTACTCGACTCTTCACGCACCTGAGTTTGACGACTGACAAAGTTCTAGAGCAATATCCCACGGCAGAACTAGTTATTTTGGGAGACTTTAACGCCCACCATCGCGAGTGGCTCAGTTCTCAAACCAATAACTATGCTGGGATATCAACTCATGAATTTGCTTTGATCTATGGATTCTCTCAGCTGGTACTTTCTCCAACGAGAATACCAGATATAGAGGAACATACGAGCTCCTTACTAGACCTTCTGCTGACTACTCGTCCAGACGGATACTCCGTCTCAGTGGATGCGCCTCTTGGCTCCTCGGACCACTGTCTCGTTCGGACTCAAGTGTCATGCACACAACCCGATCCTTCTGGGCCAACTAATTGGCGTCGTGTGTGGCACTATAAGTCGGCGGACTGGGATGGATTGCGAGAATTTTACGCATCGTACCCGTGGAGGCACTCTGCTTTAACTCAGAAGATCCTGACGTCTGCGCCAGCCGCAGTCACTGATCAATACTTGCTGGTATGGAATGCTATATTCCTAACCCGCGAGTAGCTGCCGGCGTCAAGAAACGACTGTGGTTTAATAGGTCTTGCAGAAAAGCTAAAATTCTTAAGCAAAATGCATATGAGGCTTGGACCACGGCTCGTTATAATAGGGATCCGAATATTTCTGAGTTAAAACGCAAATTAAATGCTGCCTCGAGGTTTATTAAGAAAGCAACTGCCAGAGCAAAATTCCAATTCATTGGCAAAATAGGTGGACGACTTGCGAGCTATCCTTCTGGGAGTCGTGCTTTCTGGTCGCTTGCCAAAGCTGTCGAAGGGAACTTTTGCCAGTCGTCGTTACCACCACTGCGAAAGACCGATGGTGACTTGGCCCATAGTGCTAAAGAGAAAGCCGATCTACTGGGCAGTCTCTTTGCCTCGAACTCGAACATGAACGATGAAGGCGCTGTACCTACTATAGCCGTGGTGCGGTAAGACCATGCCGGAAATTTCCATAACGCAGCGGGAGGTCAGGCGGGCGTTGCTTTCTCTAGACGTTCATAAGTCGAGTGGGCCAGACGGTATACCAGCAGTGGTGCTTAAGCAGTGTGCTCCTGAGTTATGTCCTGTACTCACGCGCCTTTTCGCGCTTTCCTACCACACTAGGCAATTTCCGTCTTCATGGAAGACTGCAAATGTGCACCCGGTGCCTTAAAAGGGCGATAGATCAGATCCATCGAATTACAGGCCTATCGCTATTACCTCTCTCCTCTCTAAGGCGATGGAGCGTGTGATCAACACACAGCTTCTAAGATATCTAGAAGTACACGATCTGGTCAGTGACCGTCAATATGGCTTTCGCCACGGTCGCTCGACTGGTGACCTTCTAGTGTATCTCACACACCGATGGGCACTAGCCATTGAGAGTCAGGGGGAGGCATTGGCATGTAGCCTGGACATAGCGAAGGCGTTCGATCGGGTCTGGCACCGGGGTCTTCTATCGAAGTTGCCATCTTACGGAGTGCCCGAGGGTTTGTGCAAATGGGTGGCTAACTTTTTTGTCCGGCGGACGCATACAAACCGTAGTTGACGGTAGTTGCTCTGATAGCATGGACATTAATGCTGGTGTCCCGCAAGGCTCCGTGCTGTCTCCTACGCTGTTTCTACTGCATATCAATGATATGTTGGACATCAACAACATACATTGCTATGCAAATGACAGTACTGGAGACGCTTTTTACACGGGTCGTGCAAACATCCCTCGTTCCGTTGTGGAGGAAAACCGCGGAGAACTTGTGTCTCAAATCGAGACCACACTGTCCCAGGTCTCTGTCTTGGGACGGGTAAACTTGGTCCGATTCAACCCTACAAAGACACAAGTGTGCGCGTTCATCGCTAAGAAAACTCCATTCACTGTAGTCCCACAATTCCAGAACACTCCCCTCTCCATCTCCAAGAGCATTGGGATCCTTGGTGTCGACATCTTCAGCGATGTTAGTTCCGAGATCATTTACAAGATAAGGTGACGCTGGCGTCCAAAAAACTTGGTGTACTCAACTGAGCGAAGCAGTACTTCACGTTGGGGCAAAAGTTGCTACTTTACAAGTCGCAAGTTCTGCCCCATATAGAGTACTGCTGCCATCTCTGGGCAGGTGCACCCGGATACCAGCTTGGCCCTTTTGACTTGGTTCAACGACGGGCTGTGAGAATTGTCGACGATTCCAAACATACTTGCGGTATCGAGCCTTTAAGTCTGAGGAGAGACTTTGCCTCACTGTGTGTGATCTACCGCTTGTACAATGGGTTGTGTTCTGAGGAATTTTTCGAAATGATGCCCACGGCTACTTTCTACCATCGCACCGCTCGCCATCGGCAGGGAATTCATTCTCACACTTCAGAACCTAAATGGTCGCGTACCGCACTTTCAGAGAAACTTCCTCCCGCGAACGCTGACTGAACCTGACTGGCTGGCTTGATCTCCTTAATGTAGGTCGCTGAATTGTTTTTCTAATCTTTCCATGGCAGTAAAAAACCTATAATAATAACACTATTAATTTTCGTATATATATATATATATATAGGTATAGTTTTTCTTGATAGTTTTTTTATATATCGAGAGCGTGAAGCCAGTTCTAACGTGCGGAACGGAATGAATGAACGGAAGAGTGAATGGACAAAGGAAAAAATGGAGAAATGAATGAATTAACTGAGTGGCGAGTGTTGTGTGGTTAAAACTGTTTGATATGCAATATAATAAAAAATGAAATAAATTAGTAAGTATGAAACTTGGCGCGTACACTTCATAACATTTTATCTCTTCGTGTACGAAAAACAAAAAGCTGACAGTTAGTAACTAGTCATAAATTGTGCGAATGTGTGCCGAAAGCCCATTGACGGTCGCTGACCAGGTCGTGTGTTTCTAGGCATCTTAGAAGCTGTTTGTTGATCACACGCTCCATCGTCTTGAAATAGCGATTGGCCTGATATTCGATGAATCTCATCTATCGCCCTTTTTGGGTGCTGCATGCACATTTGCAGTCTTCCATGAAGACGGAATTGCCTAGTGTGGTAGTAAAGTGCGAAGAGGAGCATGATTGAAGGACACTACTCAAGCGCACACTGCTTAAGCACTACTGCTGGTATACCGTCTGGCCCACTCGAATTATGAATATCTAGATAAAGCAACGCCCACCGGACATCCTGCTGTGTTATAAAGATTTCTGACATGGTTGGTTAGACCATGTACAGCACCACGGTATGTATGTATGTATCAAGATGTATGTCTGCTTTGTAGAGATATATGAATATAAATATTTATCTCGGCAGTTACTACCTATATTTAAATCCTGTTACGGAATTGAGGATATTTAATGCTTTACCTTATGCATTTTGAAAAACAATAGACAAATCAAATATTACTTAGATCTGTTTTTTTTAATTCAACTATTTACATTGTAATGCTTGTTTGTTACCTAAGTGTTTCAATACAAAATATGTAATTATTAGTTGAGAATAATATTATGTTTCTATTGTAGTTTTATAAAGAGTAAAATTGGATGCTGGCAACAAACCAGTAGGTATTCAGTTTGTAAAGCAAATTCTTGTTTAATTCTATTGACGATTCAAAAGTGTTCTTTAAAACCCATTTAAATAAAAAGATTTTAAATTTGTATTGCTCATTGCCGGCTCGCTCGCCCGCTGTCTTTCGTAACAAAGCGAAACCGCGAGGTGTTCTCATATTTTTTTCTGGCAATATTTGTAAAACAAGTATGTATGAAATATATGTTGTCGTGAAGTAAAATAACTAGGCTATTTACAGATATATTTCTTAATGTTAGAAAGTAAGTATCCTTTACGTAATATCAGCTTAAAGAGAAAATAGTTTACAGTCTTGTTCCAGTTTTTAGCGAAAATCTCCTTTTTATTTTTTGTATGAAAAAATATTATGAAATTCTCGAATTTGTGTTCCTCATCTTTAATTTATACGAAAATAACACTAAACACGGCCTCTGGTAAAATCAGGACGCGTTAGAATTTTTTTTTTGCGGAGCGGCGTGACCGTACTTCAAATACCCTTGTGGTCAGAACCGGTGGGGATCGGGCTTTGTGCCAAGTTTCATTCTTTGGTCAGAATCCGACGCCGTTTCGGAAAAGCAAAGGTGTTCTGAAGAGAAGAAACGGCAAGAAACTCTTCAGCCCTCGCTAATCATAAGTATTAAATCCAACAAATCAAAGCGCCTAGAGATATTAGTGAATCCAGTATACCTGGTTTATCGCGCTTAAATGATCTGTTTAAGGCTTCGTCACCGCCCGGCGGTGACGTGTTCTGTATGTATTTGTGTAAGCGGGCGCAGAAGGCGCTTGAGCTGTGAGCCTAGGTGTGATATCATCGTCTGAGTCGATTGTTACGTGTCCAGGGTATCTAAAAGGTCCTAAGGCCCCCCTATTGCGGGTGTAGTCACAAGCGTTCGACATCGTGAGCTAATGTTGATAACGCGATCGGGACAATGAACTAAATAAAAAAATGACGCGTAAAAACAGAATGAGATCAGCAACACCACCAAACTAAGTAATTAGTGGTGAAGGGAACCCCAGCGCCCCCGTGAGCAAATTGCGTGTGTATTAAGTTACAAATGTGTTACTATGTGGTATAAAGGCCGGGCCTATATTATTGAGCGGTGTTGTTCCATAAACACTAAACTGATTCACTTGGTTAGGGTGTCAAATAAAGTGTATTTAATGTTGAATAGCGTGTTTTATACACTAATTCATGTACAACGTAAAAATAGTAAGATATAAATGAAAAACCATTTTTCTTTACTGAATTACACGCTAATTATCAGGATTTTGTGATATTTATCAGAAATAAAGTCTGTCGTGGCATTTATTAGGATACCAATAAACTTTAAATCATTCCGATCAAGGGAGCTAGAGCCATCTACATGCGTAGCACCAAGAGTACAAAAGCGGTCGGTCGTTTAAGAATTATGCACACAATTTTCCAAAAATATTATTATCAAACTATCGTCTTTTACAAATACCTATGTATGATATATGTATGTACAAAAAAAGTATACAAGTATTTGTATCCATCATAATACAAGCTTTGCTTAGTTTGAGAGCAGATGGCGCTGTGTGATATATCCAAACAAATATTATTATTATTCTCCTCTCGCATACCAATACATAATAACAAATAATAAGGTGATTACGACTGACTTTGTCAACACTTTTATTTAGTGAATATTATATCTTCACCCGCAACCACGAATAGGCACTTATCTGTGACTTTCTGGTTCGCCTTGCAAAGTAATATATCTTTTGTTAGCGAATTGTTCGTGTAGGTGGTGCGATGAGCCTGTACTATGTTGTGGACAAATATAAAGTTATTCATGAGGCTCAGGGTGTGTGTGTGTGTCTGTGTGTGTGTGTGTGTGTTTGTGTGTGTGTTCGTGTGTGTGTGTATGTCCCGTATAAGGAATTAAACAATCGCAGTGCGATCTCCGCGGCGATATAGTAGGAGTGCGTGAGAGTTCTATTTCTGAATCTATGAAAATATTTGTGTCCCATCGTTGACTTTGGCTCCTGAAGGACATAAGTGCGCGGATGAACTTGCAGCGCTCACGGCTTTATAACTGTAATACAAAGCGCACAATCGTCTGTTTAGAATGTATTCAATAGTGAACCGTAGTCCCTAGAAGCTTAGTGACCGGCGGTATTTCCGTGAGTGTCGGTGAGCGCGCCACGCGGCACTCCTGCGGTTCTCG
Organism: Apoda limacodes; assembly: GCA_946406115.1. Classification (NCBI taxonomy): domain Eukaryota; kingdom Metazoa; phylum Arthropoda; class Insecta; order Lepidoptera; family Limacodidae; genus Apoda; species Apoda limacodes. The sequence continues at coordinate 23,556,199 of OX291560.1, read as the reverse complement.
GTGCCGAACGACGTGCCGCCCGCGGGCTCCGGAACATACGTGTGCCGTGACCTGATCGGACTAACCGTGTCAATTTGTAAACAAAGAGGTTGGAGTCAACGTTTGCACTGTGATATTTGACGGTACCCTATAGTGACACTTTACAGACATTTACCTAAAGTTCAATCATTTAACGAAGGAGGGTTCACTTCGTAACGTTATTAGGTATACTGACTGACGAATAATAAAGTCAACCCTCTCGTCGGCGGGAAACAGCTACATTTTTGTTGAGGCTTAGTTTGGGACCAGATGATGCTCTGTGTAGTGTCCAAAAAATATTTATTACTAGCGTTCACCCGCGGCTTCGCCCACGCTAAATTCTATTATCAACGTAAGATTTCTGCGGCAACTCCTTCATTATAGTAAGAATGTTTGCTACAGCAAGCTATAGCCGTAACTATAGCTCTGTTAACTATAACTCAACGTTTTATCAACTATTTCTGGGCCTAATCTGAGCTCAATCAAAGGTTCATTTCCACACGAAGCTAGGATGAACAAACAAACGAACAAATTTACTGTTGCATTTATAAAATTAGTGCATGTAGGTATTTAATGTATTTATTTATTATTGTATTTTCTTTATTAAAGTTTTTTTATGTTTCTACTCTTAATATGATAATGTGTGTGTGTGTGTGTGTGTGCAGGCGCGCGAAGAAGAAGTATCTGCGCGCGTGAGGGAGATGGAGCTAGCGCGAGTGCCGCGACGACACCTCGACGAGCTGGCGCAGGTGAGCGTTACACTATTACACTCACAATTATGGGCCAAGTCACCATCGGACTTTCGCAGTGGTGGTAACGACGACTGGCAAAAGTTCCCTTTGGCAGCTTGAGCAAGCGACCAGAAAGCACGACTCCCAGAGGGATAGCTCGCAAGGCACCCACCTATTCTGATGAATTGGAATTTAGCTCTGGCAGTTGCTTTTTTTACTGAACCTTGAGGCAGCATTCAATTTGCTTTTTAACTCAGAAATATTCGGATACTTATTATTACGAGCAGTGTTCCAAACCTCATACGCAGTTTGCCTCAGTATTTTAGCTTCTTTGCAAGACCCATTAAACCAAGGTCGTGTTTTGACGCTGGCAGCTACTCGCGGGTTAGGAATAAAACATTTCATACCAGCGAGGATAGTCTCAGTAACTGCGGCTGCGCAGACATCAGGATCTTCTGAGCTAAAGCAAAGCTCCACGGGTACGATGCAAAAAAATCTTGCAATCCTTCGCAGTCTGCCGACTTATAATGCCACTCACGACGCAAGATGGATCGAGTTCTGTGCATGACACTTGAACGAGACAGTGTTCCGAAGAGCCAAGAGGCGCATCTACTGAGACGGAATATCCGTCCGGACGTGTAGTCAGCAGAAGGTCCAGTAAGGAAATGGTATGTTCCTCCATATCTGATGTTCTCGTTGGAGAAAGTACCAGTTGTGAGAATCCATAGGTAGAGCATATTCATAGGCAGATATCCCTGCGTATTTAGTTACTGGTTCGAGAACTAAGCCACTCACGATGGTGGGCGTTAGTCTCCCAAAATAACTATCCGGGATATTGCTTTAGAACTTTGTCAGACGTCAAACTCAGGTGCGAGAAGAGTCGAGCTACGTCTGTGTCACCGCTATGAGACCTGTAAAGGCACGCATAGATACGAGTGTGTCCACCATGACCTACGCACACTCGTAAAATTTACAGGTCCTTATTGCTCGCCTACGTTATACTTTTTAATATATAGATAATAAAGCTATTTGTGGTCTTCTAAATATAGTGTGGTAAGTTAACGGCAACTGATGAAGTACACTGACGAATAAAAATACCTAGTCATTTACATAGGCAACAATATTCCCTAAACAACTCATGATAGCTCTGTGAAGTGTGAAGTCAAACGAACATTGAAGCGTATTTATTCACGCACAGGAAAAACAGTTTCGTACAAAACCTTTTTGGCGTGAGGTGGCCAATGTTGGGGTGACAGACGGACGGACGAACAGCGGAGTCTTAGTAATAAGGTCCCGCTAATTACCATTTGGGTACGGAAGTTTGAAAAGCACAGGGATAATTGAAGATACAGAGAAGGACGTAGGCTATTCCGTAAAAAAATAGAAGTTTATACAGGAATTACCAAATTCCACGTGCATGAACTATAGCCACAGGTAGACCGTGCTTTTGCAACTTTCTTACTAAAATTCGGGAGTGGTCGTAGTAATCCTACGCCAATCTAGCGCGGGCGGAGCCCTTGGCAACAACTAGTACAGTAGTAAATACATACACAAGGACACACATAAATATACATAAAACAAAAACAGTGTATCAAACATTGATATTACTAGAAAAAAATGTACATATATGTATAAACTTACGTAGGTACCAGTATAATAATGTAATAGATATAGTATTAATAACCCGCTGCAATCCACCATAGGCCGCCCGGCCAAGAGAGAAGGGCGAGAATGCGATAAGGCGCATCACACAAACGTGCACACATACCCATATGCAAACACATACTCACAGACGTTGTATATCATGAATCAGCCCATTTCTCACACGACAGTCCGGCAACAAATGCACACCATTTAACACTGTCACTTCGGACACTACTGCATCCGAATACAAGATTAAAACAGTTAGAATCGTGTAGTAAATCTTGACAAAAGCTCTGCTGTTCTCTTTACCTCAGGCCGCCCTCCGCGGCCATTTCCCCTCTCACTCTTCGGTCGTTCCATTCCCTGGTAAAACAAGACCAAATATCTCGGTGTGACCCTGGATAGGCGTTTGAACTTCCGCGATCACGTCAAAATAGTTAGAGACCGTGCCGCCTTTGTCCTCGATCGTCTCTATCCCATGATAGGCAAGTACAGTAAGATGTTGCTTAGAAATGAGCTGAATCTTTATACAACTTGTATCCACCCCATATGCTTGTGTCGTTTATGCGTTGTCTAAACGCAATCTCCATAAACTCCAGACCCTACAAAACCGCTTTCTCAGAGCGGCCACCGGAGCCTTCTGGTACGCCCGCAATGCGGACCTACACAGGGACTTCGAGCTCCTCACGATTCCCAAATATTTCAAAGATCTGGCAGTCCGCTCTTTCGAGCGTACACAAAATCACCCGAATCAACTAATTGTGCAATTCACAACGTATCATCGGCATGGTCGTAAACTATAGTTAGGCGGCCTCGGTAAGTACTAACGGCCCCAAATGACGATCTCGCTGTCCGGATAGCGAGATTAGTCTCTACGACCTCCCCGAATAGGGACTCCACCCTCACACGACGCCGATGTCCCCGGGTTCGTCGGCGCACGAACGGATACACGAGGTATCAAAGAGTGCCGAGGCGCTTCTCGCCCCCACTCAATCGCAACTGCACCCGCATAACGGGGAACTCCCCTCCTGGCGGTGACTCACCTTCGGGTTCGAGACTCACGCCGGTCAAAGGGACGCTCCCGAGAGCGACAACCCAAGCCGAGGTTCCCCTCGCGGGGAGCCCTTGAGCGTTGGGCGCTATACGGGCTGAGGCTCCTTTAGAGTCTCGCCAAAAAAAGCCCGGTGAAGAAGTTTTCAATAACAAAGAATAGGAATTGAATTGAAAATGAATTTGACTTCCCTTTCTTTCTTCTTTCTTCGATTTGGTGACCAGATTTCGCATTATTGCATATAATTTCTCCAGTCATGTGTAAATATAGTCCTGTGCTTATATCTAAGTTTGGCGAAGCGCCATATTTAAGTTTTATCGCGGAAATATCGCGCATCCTCGTTTACATATCCCAAGATTGGGCGGGAGATTTGGTGTGGATCCTCAGACATTGCGCGTCATGTCCTGCCTATTTCCTTATAATTCACTATTCATGAGCCTTCGGTGCACAATTCTTAACACGCTTTCGTAAAACATTGCTAAAATATACACATCGAAACACGCTAAATGAATTTAGAAAAATTAAACACGAAAAGACACCTCTCCTTAAGATTTGCGCCAAAACTCTGAATTTGACTCATCTCGCTTTCCTCCTTTTTTTTTCTTTTTTACGCGCAACATTTTTCAAGCGATATAATTACCAGCCAGTGTTTTTGAGTTGTGTTAATACATAAGTATGAGTATAATACGCTGACCTTGTACTCACAACTCACAGCTAGCGTAGTAACAGATTATATTATTTTTAATAGTTTAGTCGTTCCCATAACATAAATCACCTCAGACTTCACAAACAATAAGACAAAATATACCAAGTACTAATTAATGTGTTTCTTTATGTGTATCGGCTTCTGCCTTTACCCAGTGTAACAACGATTTATTGACTCATTTTTTTTTTGTTTTCTTTTCGGCTCTTTTGTCACTTTCAACCCGCTTCTTAGATAATCTTTCAAAGTATAAGAAATAAAAAACTATATAATTAAAGTAATGTTGTGTGTATTGCAATTGCGATCGATTGATAATTTCAAGTATATGTATGTACATATGATTGTGCAAAAATATAATTAGGATGGTGCTAATGCCACTAGTACTTTTAAATCGGAATTCTTTTAAATATCTGAATTCGTTCACTCGATTGACGATATTTGACGCTTCACATGGTGCGCCCCCTATGCTACATAAAAACAAAAAAAAAATGATATGTTTGACTTTGTTTTTAGTGACGTATTGTATACTCTTTAGCTAATTATCAAAGTATTGCAAATTTATCCTTACAATATTTTAATTTACAAAATTATCACACTTGGTTATTTATATTCGAGAAATTCTTTTAACGTATAAAAGCATCGATCCACAAGCCATTACATCTTAGAAACCTATTTGAATAAAGTTTGATTTGATTTGATTATTTAAAGTCGAAATTGATTTCTATGATTCGGTTGAAACTATGACGACAAACGCGAAATAATTCATGTTTAGCGTCGCACGGATTACTTATTGTCCTTTAAAGAACAACACAGGTACAGATAAATCAGCTTGGAGTTTGTTGTAGTGTACCAATACACTCAGCTATAAGAAACGGAATTAAACAGTTTGCGCTCTCCGCAATCTCGCATCAGTCGCTTATAAGATAAGTACCTACCGTACTCTATTACAAATGCAAGCGCGTCTCCAAGCTGAGTTATCTGTACCAACTTTACCTCTGTATTCTATTATCGATGTTCGTGCCCCGCAACATAAACATGCAACGTGTGTTATCAGGCGCAGGCAAAACTAAGCGCGCATCGTGCGCTGCTGAGCGCTAAGTTGACTGCGTTGAGCAAGCTGAGCGCGCGCCTTGACGCGCTAGTGCCCGCCGTCAGCGAGCTGCGCGCGCGTGGTGCCGCCGGACGCGCAGAAGACATCGCTGTGAGTACTAGCTACTGCGTTTGTGTGAGTGATTACCAACCCTGCCTGACGTGCGTCGTTTTGTGTGCAGGGTGGCGTGCGGGACCTAGAGGTCGAGGTGACCGAAGTTGTGCAGAACTACAAGAACGTAGAACGCGAGTGCACAGATAACCGGCAGAGTGTTGCGCCAGACCTCAGAGACAAGGTCGCCAGGCTGCGTGGGGACTGGGCCGCGCTACAAGCTCTGTTACGAAAACCAGCCGACCACGGCTCTGCTCGCGTCATTACAGGTTTGACTCCTAGTGCTGAAGATTCTGTTGCGAATGTTACGGATTCGGATGTTCGTAACTCCGCGGATTCGGTTCGTAATTCCGCGGACTCGATTCGTTATCCCGCGGACTCGGTTCGTAACTCCGCGGACTCGGCTCATAACTCTGCGGACTCGGTTCGTAACTCCGCGGACTCGGTTCGTAACTCCGCGGACTCGGTTCGTAACTCCGCGGACTCGGTTCGTAACTCCGCGAACTCGGTTCGTAACTCCGCGGACTCGGTTCGTCACTCCGCGGACTCGGTTCGTAACTCCGCGGACTCGGTTCGTAACTCCGCGGACTTAGTCTGTAAAACTGTAGATCAAGTTCAGAAATCCACGGACTTCGCGCATAACTCTTCTGTAACAGTTCGTAATTCTGCGGAACGCAACTCATCGAATTCAGCGCGTGCGTCGTCGGAGTCGGAGAGAGAGCGTGGGCGACAATCCTCCGATAGTGAGTCGCGCAAGAGTTCCACGGACAGCAGCCAGCCGAGCGGTGAGTGCTGTTTGGGGATCACGTGACGGGAAGGGCTCTGTTCATACCAGGGACTTGTATACTAACGTGGGGGGAACGATAGAAACGTGCAGACACTCCTAATGGTTGACTAGAGATCGAAAATTTGCAGTAACGCGGTACGAACTGCTCGTTTCTAACGGTACCCAAGGTGACGGTAGCACGCAGGAATATTAACAATAATGTGATGATTGTATGTCTGATGTGCAATAAACGTGTGGTGCAATACTAACAGCTCGTTTCATTCATTAATTTAAACCTAACCTATCTTTGCGGCTTCGAATTAAACAAAAAAAAAAAGGAAAGTTAGTAAACGAACGCAAAGGCAACTCGACATTACACGCGAAGTCTACTATCGCCGTTGAGCTCTCGTGCAGACCGTTCGAACCCGCAAAGATACACTCTGTCGCTCGTTAACACAAGTATCATTAGACAAGTTGTCTGTCCGTTCCGCTTGACCACCGGTAGTGCTTGCTCTGGGTTGAAGGATGTTGCACTGGGACTGTACTGGGACGTTGTGTGACGTATGTGCTTGTACGAGTAGTTGGCCTCTAAGCTCGGTGACGTATACACTAATGTACCGGCCTTAAATAATGTAATATTACTTCTTTTTTGTGAATAATTATAGGATGTTCAGTGATCCGCATGTCAAATAACGACTAAAATTTACGACTAAAGTGGCAAACAAGCTAACGGTCCACCTGCATGATGGTAAGCGGTCATCGTAGCCTATGAACGCTTACAACACCAAGGGCATTACACGCGTGTGGCTGAACCCTTCTTCTTTCCTACAGAAACCCATATTGTTGTCTTTAGAGAAAACCTTGGCAGGGAGCACATTCCTCTACCGAAGCGTTCGCGGGAGAAAGTGTCCCTGAAATGGCATTGTGCGTGACCATTTAGGTTCTAAGGTCTGAGGACAGATTCCATGCCGATGGCAAGCAGTCGTAGCCGTGAGCCTCGTTTCGAACAATTCCTCGGAACACATCCCATTGTACAAGCGATAGAACATACTGTGTATGGAGGCAATTTCTCTCTTCAGACTTAAGGGTTAGGTTAGGTTATTTTATTATTAATTCTTACAATATGTGAAGGAGAATGTATGTTTTTCCTCCGATTTTTATCTTTTTTTTTTCATCTTTTTTTACAATTTTTGTTTTTTATGAAATATATTTTATATGATGCTCCTGTGTTATGGTCGTGGGATTTGTATAAATACACTTAGAGTGTGGCCCTGACTGAAAATCAGTTTGTGAGTTTAAGTTTAAGGCTCACATAAATGCTGAGTCAAAGGCCATTTCATTGGTACCGAGACATCCTCCATTTTTGTTTATTTACAGTGTTATTTTGAATTTGTGTTTAATTTGTAAATTATTAATGTATGTTGTCTTTCTATCAATGAATAAACGTTTTTCTTTCTTTCTTTCTTTCTGACTACCTACTTATATTGATATTTATGACGACGATATGCCACGAATATTGAGTGGCGAGTTATGGATATATTCTTACATACAGAGTGGAAAAGATAAATGATCACAATAATTTTTTTCTAAATTATAAACGGTATCGAAATACTGATCCTGAAAGTTCTTTACGGGCTCTATCAATAATGGTTTATAAAATAAACTGGATCTAGTTTTTGAAATAGCGTCCTCCACTTTCTCCGCATAATTCTTTTTTTTTAAATGTTCGGAAAAGTGTACTCTATTTTCTTTGCATTTTCCGTAATTCCGACGAATTGGAAAACTGTAATGTCTGTATAAAAAACCAGTCAAGTGCGAGAGAGAAGACTCACGCACCGGGGGTTCCGTAAAAGGTAAACTGTATTGAGGGCCAAACCTAAGTTTGCCGTTGGACAACGGTCCGAATACTCTAAATTCGTATTTATGATGATACTTCTATAAAAAATAAGTGCTTTTCCTCAAGTAGCGATACTAAGTAAATTAATGTAGGTACCTACTGTTCTTATTTATAAGTTACACTTTACTCTTTTCTTATAGAGGGTGATAAAAAGTAGAGTGTATCACTCGGTCGCAAAATTATTTTACTTCGTGCGCCGTCCCTTGAATCCCTCGTTGCGCTCCGGATTCTACCTTAGAATCCTGCGCTCCACTCTGGATTCTAAACAACGCCCTCGCCGTAAGAATATAATTTTGATCCCTTTTGTTTCAATCTACTGTTTTATTGTTAATATTGGTGAAAAGGACTAATTCTGTTTTGTCGCGGTTGCACCATTCCTCCATGATTCTGTTTTGTCGCGGTTGCACCATTCCTCCATGATTCTGTTTTGTCGCGGTTGCACCATTCTTCCATGATACTAAATACTAAAAAAATAAAAAAACATTACTGAAATACTGTAAAATTTGAAAAAATATTGTTTGCTTAGAAAATTATCTATCAATTTGAATTTTAATCTTGATAAGGAAAAAGTTTATCTTTATCTAATTTTTGGCCATAAGTTAAAACTATGTCTCATAAAATTAAAAAAAAAAACCGGTCAAGTGTGAGACGGGCTTAAACAAAAATATTCTAGATTCTTAGGAGAAACAGCTACACATTTATCTATTCAAAACGATTTTTAAAGTTAAGCAACGTCGAGCTTGGTCAGTAATTGGATGGGTTACCGCTTAGCGGCACACTTTTTGTTTTTGTTTTATGTTCGTAAATTACGTAAATGTTGGTCGGGAACCCATGGTGCGCGAGTCCGACTCGCACTTGACTTGTTGAAAATCACCCCCCAGAAGAACACGTAGATCCGACGCTTGTCATTTTTGTTTTAAAATACAAGTGAATACGTCCACCAGCTGTAACTGTGTCGTCGTCATACCTATTTATTTAGAGCTTACACTATGATTATTGCAAGTTTGAAGGTTTTATGTATTACTGTTTTTACGATAGAGCCAACACAACGAAAACGTGTTTCTTCTATGGGTGTATATGTATGTGCCCCCATAATTTTTATTTTTTGGTAGGCAATCGGCCATTATAACACATATTCTATGAATATTCCAGGCTTGTATCTACGTTGGTCCAAAAGATAAATCCCTTTTATGGTGGGACAGACAGACAGACAGACAGCGTAGGCTTAGCAATATAGGGCTCCGTAAGCTCCGTTTGGGTACGGAACCCTAAATATAAATAAGTAGTTAGTAGTAAGCTTAAATTTTTAGACCTGCTTGAGGAAAAAAATTACTACAAAGTAGAACATTAAGGCCGGGTACATATTACGAGAAATTTCTGATAAAAAAAATCTAGCGCGCCTTCCGGCACTTGGAATCTTAATAATGAGAAATATCAAAACAAAGTACAAATGCTCTTTCTTCTTCGTCTCTTTAACTATCTTTGTGCCTTTCAGCTCAACTGGATACTCTGTTGCGGTGTAATTGAGTAACGAACAACCAAACAATCTGTTTCATTTATAATATTTTGGTCAGCTCCGTAGCTCAATGGGTAATGACTAATGACCCCGACTGCTGAATCGAGGGGCGCGGGTTCGATTCCCGCACAAGACAAACATTTATTATTTGTGTTTGTCTTGAGACTAGGTGTTTTCTATGTATAATTGTATGTATTTAAAAAACTCAAAGTATATATACATATATAAATATATATATATTTGTATCCGTTGTTTTATTGGTTTGGGACCAGACGGCGCTGTGTATAATGACCAAAAATATTTATTTTTTAATATTGCCATGTAGAGTGCCAAATTTCAGCTCAATCGAATGCTACGTGTCGGAGTGATTGAGTGAAACAAACAATCCTAATAACTTTCAGTTTTATAATCATTTGTAGAATAGAAATAATAGTGCTAGTAACAATAACGTTACTATAGGCTTGTTATTTTATTATAAGGTTTAAAGGAGAGGCGGGATATGAGTTGTGTTGTTGGGCATTATTTTAATATATAAATATAAAAATGGAAGATAGTTAAAATAATAATAGGTAGTAATAGAAGGTAGGTATATAGAAAATAAAGTAATGTAATAAATGTAATTATAAGGAGATATTATGATTAATATATTGTATACTAAAGGGTTAATTTTAGTTTATCACTTTTTTGTTTTTTTTCTCTTATTTCTTTCTTTTTGTCTTAGGTTAAGTAGGGCGAAGGATAATACTTATGCAGCTGTTTTATGTAGATTATTAATTTTGTATTTAAAATTATAGTAAGTGTAGTTAGTTAACTGTAATTATTAATAATTAAGCATCTTTTTATTTGCTATTGTCAAACGAGTCGCAAACGAAAGGTTCTCACTGAAAATCAGTGTTGTGACCATTTGGTAAAGCTGAGTGAGAAACCTATTTGGCGCACAACTCAAATTAAGTTAATAGTGTTAACATTTCGTTTTTTATGTTCCTGTTATTTATAGGTTGTGTTGTCCAAATAAAATGTTTTTCTTTCTTTCTTTCTTTTTCATCATCCATTCTGTTGTGCGTGCGTAGAAAGATAGAGACGATTCTCGTGGCGGCGCGGTTAGACACAACTGGACGCCGAATCGATGTACGTAAAGTTAGCAGAACAACTATCGCAAATCGAAATAAAATAAGTTGCATAATTTGCCGCTAATTTGCCGTGATTTATCCGTGAAAAAATAAAATTTGCCGCTTTTATATTTTTAGAGTTACAGAGTTTTCTGCTAGCTTTACGTAAAGTTAGCAGAACACAAACGAAAAAAATGGGATTTAGTGAAAGCCAAATACACAGGAATTTGCCGCTAATTTGCCGTGATTTATCCGTGAAAAAATAAAATTTGCCGCTTTTATATTTTTTGAGTTACAGAGTTTTCTGCTAGCTCTACGTAAAGTAAGCACAACACAAACGAAAAAATGGGATTTAGTGAAAGCCAAATACACAAGAATTTGCCGTGATTTATCCGTGAAAAAATTAAATTTGCCGCTTTTATATTTCTTGAGTAACAGAGTTTTCTGCTAACTTTATGTAAAGTTAGCAGAACACTAACGAAAAAAATGGGATTTAGAGAAAGCCAAATACATAGGAATTTGCCGCTAATTTGCCGTGATTTATCCATGAAAAAAAAAAATTTGCCGCTTTTATATTTTTAGAGTTACAGAGTTTTCTGCTTACTTCACGTAAAGTTAGTAGAACACAAACGAAAAAAATGGGATTTAGTGAAAGCCAAATACACAGGAATTTGCCGCTAATTTGCCGTGATTTATCCGTGAAAAAATAAAATTTGCCGCTTTTATATTTCTTGAGTAACAGAGTTTTCTGCTAACTTAACGTCAAGTTAGCAGAACACTAACGAAAAAAAATGGGACTTAGAGAAAGCTAAATACATAGGAATTTGCCGCAAATTTGCTGTGATTTATTCGTGAAAATATAAAATTTGCCGCTTTTATACATTGATTGTTATAGGGTTTTATCTGTTTTTACGTTTTAGTAGGAAACTAACGAAAAAAATGGGATTTAGAGACAACCAGCTTTTATATTTTTTTAATTAAATGAGTTAGCAAAACAAATTTTGCCAATCGAAATTATATAAATTGCATAATTTTCCGTGTATTTATCGTGAAGAAATAAAATTCGTCGCTTTTGGACCTTTTTTGTTAAACGGTTTTTTCTTTTTTTAACGTAAAGTTAGCAGACAACTAACGAAACATTGGGGTTAAGATAGAACCAAAGCTGAAAACTGTGTAATTAAAAAAATATAAAAGTGGCAAATTTTATTTTTAACGGATAAATTACGGCGAAAAAAAGGTCCAAAAGCGACAAATTTTATTTCTTCACAACAAATACACGGAAAATTATGCAATTTATATAATTTCGATTGGCGAAAGTTGTTTTGCTGACTCATTTAATTAAAAAAATATAAAAGCTGGTTGTCTCTAAATTCCATTTTTTTCGTTAGCTTCGTACTAAAACGTAAAAACAGATAAAACCCTATAACAATAAATGTATAAAAGCGGCAAATTTGCGGCAAATTCCTATGTATTTAGCTTTCTCTAAGTCCCATTTTTTTTCGTTAGTGTTCTGCTAACTTGACGTTAAGTTAGCAGAAAACTCTGTTACTCAAGCAATATAAAAGCGGCAAATTTTATTTTTTCACGGATAAATCACGGCAAATTAGCGGCAAATTCCTTTGTATTTGGCTTTCACTAAATCCCATTTTTTTTCGTTTGTGTTCTACTAACTTTACGTAAAGCTAGCAGAAATCTCTGTAACTCTAAAAATATAAAAGCGGCAAATTTTATTTGTTCATGGATAAATCATGGCAAATTACGCAACTTATTTCATTTCGATTTGCGATAGTTATTCTGCCAAATTTACGTACATGCCGAATCGTCGCCCGGAACAGTGTGTGGGTTCTGCCCGGCGCGCGGGAGAATTTTCTATCGGACATTTCTCGCAATTTTTTTTTAGGTCAACAAAGGTACCAATGACAACTTTTTTTTTCATCAATACTGATTCGTATTTTGGTGACAAGGTCAATAGTTGCTGAAAGTGTGTTGGAATTTTGCCGAAAACTATATTGTTTTTGATAAAAGTTTTTGCCATAATGTATTTCGCTTATTGATGCCATGTATGATTTCTTTATTTATCCAGTCTTTCCGTGGTGCATTTAAAACTGTGATTTTTTTAGCTTTACTGTTTGCTAGGACCACTAATAACTTTTGTTCCAGCTCATTTTATGCTTGCTGTTTTTGTTCTTGGTCTTTTCCATGATTTGATATTATTTGCCTTGGTTTACTGTTGTATATTCCGATGTAACTAGTGGTGGAGGCTCATACTGTTTAACTGGTTATGATCGGACATAGCCGATTCGATCGCAACAAGGTAAACGTTATTCATTTTTAAGTTTGAACAAATGTGGTCCAATATAGTATTAGTTGTAGAACTTACACGAGTACAGTAATCTTGATCTACTTTGATAAAAATTCCAAAGTTATTTCCTGCTACTATATCCTTGTAATTGCAAGCTGTACGATCAGGTTTAAGCAAGTCGAGATTAAATTTACCAAATACTCTTTTAATTTTTCTGAGTTTGCAACTCATGTATGTACTAAGGAAGCTATTAATATTTGTTTGGTGGTTTGTATAAGACACCGATATTTAGGGAGAACTGTATCCATTATCCTTTTCCTATTACCTATTATCTAATAACAGTCGTCAATGCAGTGGTCTTAAATGAGATTACTTTTTAGATTTTCTTCTATCATAATTAGTATGATGAATGTTGAACATTGGAAAATTCGTGCTCTTTACGTCTTTCACTAACGACACGTAACGGCCACGTACTAAAGGAAATTCGTGCTCTTTACGTCTTTCACTAACGACACGTAACGGCCACGTACTAAAGGAAATTCGTGCTCTTTACGTCTTTCACTAACGACACGTAACGGCCACGTACTAAAGGAAATTCGTGCTCTTTACGTCTTTCACTAACGACACGTAACGGCCACGTTCTAAAGGAGATTGCATGCAAAATTCAAATTTGAATGTAATGCAGTTATTTATGTGCACCGGCGTGTCTGTGGGGCCTGGCGAGGGTTAAACAAGTGTATTGTTTTCAATAAAAATATAAATATTAACAGTATCGCTCTAGTTTTAATCGAAAGTCGATTTGCGTTTTGTATTCAATTCGCTAATAACTTAATATTGTTGATCGTCAAGGCATAATCGTCAGTGTTCTATACCGAAGTGGCATTAATGTAAGAAGCTTTGTTTTAAATGTGATTATTATATTGTACTAGCACCCCGTCCCGGCTTCGCACAGGTGGACTTTTATTTTGGGAAAAACGTTGAGTAAATGTATCTTTATGCTTGACATAAGTAGTTATTTATTAAAAAAAAAATCCGTGAAAAAAGTCAAAATATTGAATGTCGGTTGCGTTCGCTGCGTAGGAGGTAGGAGGGAGCAGGGAGCCGACCGCGCGTATGAGCCGTTTTTAAATATTGTAGAACATTTTTTTGTTGCTATGCTATGCTATGGAAGACATTTTATGGCAAAAATTTTTACACCTTGGGTTACATTATTAAAGTTTTAGTAGGGATCACTAATTTTTCCTAGTAATTAATATAGCTTTTGTTACTCAGGGATAACGTAGCATTCTAATGGTGAAAGAATTTTTGAATTCGGTCTAGTAGTTTTTGAGTTTATTCGTTACAAACATACAAAAATACAAATCTTTCATCTTTATAATATTAGTGTAGAAAATATTATATATGACTTTTTTATTTATAACCTGTACAATAAATACACAATGATTGTTGTTGCCGAAAAGTTCTATCAATTATTTTTGTTTCTTTTTCTTTAGAAATATTTAACTCTGGGGGGAATCATAACAAAAAAAATATGCTGACCTCAAAATTTGAAACTACTAATAGTTCTTAAAATCCACTAAATATAAGCTTAAGAAATAAGCTCGTTATACAAGAGTTGCTACGAATTCTTCAGGAATCAGGAATGTCCTCACAAAACCTGCTCATTCCTCCGCGCGAGGTCGCTCGCGGGAGCCGCCCCCCTCGCCCTCCTGCTATATGAATGACGATAGCTAGGTATGCGCTCGTGCCGCATTCCACCGCCGCGCACCGCCGGAACTGTATGCGGGAATGGGAGCTATTAATGTCACTTGAGACTGAAGTTGTCCGATATTGTAAAAAAATAGTAAGATAGATATAAATTGTCTATTGGCATCTGACAGCAAGACGAAGGAAACACATACTCGTAGCTCAACGTTATGGTCGTATGTCTGCTTTAGAGGGAGAGGGGTGTTTCTTTCTTTTTATTTATTTTTTTAAGTCGGAATAAGTTTATCAACTTATATTTTAATTTTTAAGTTTTAGCTGCCTCTCAACTTACTTCAATTTTAAGTTGTATTCAAAACCAAAAGAGGACTGGTCCATAATTCTAGGCATTTGGGTGGTCCGTTATATTATATACGGCATTTATACATAATATGTAAAAAAAACTCTTGATCGTGATAAAGTAGCCTGTATCACTCTCGGGGCCTCAAATATAATCACATATCTCTGTACAAAATATAATCATATATTCCTCTACAAAATATAATAACATATCTCTGTACAAAATATAATCATATATTCCTCTACAAAATATAATAACATATCTCTGTACAAAATATAATCATATATTCCTCTACAAAATATAATAACATATCTCTGTACAAAATATAATCATATATTCCTCTACAAAATATAATAACATATCTCTGTACAAAATATAATCATATATTCCTCTACAAAATATAATAACATATCTCTGTACAAAATATAATCATATATTCCTCTACAAAATATAATAACATATCTCTGTAAAAAATTAAAAAACGTACTAAAAAGTGGTACAAAAACCACCTATAAAGTAAAAAATAAACCTTCATAGCACATTGATCTTAGTGTTTTGTTTCCCTGAAGCCAAAAATTTGCAGCAAAAATGCGAGACAATTATTTTTTGGCATCAACTTTAATGAGAAGAAGCCACTCAGCTCAATGAAATATTTACTTTTAATTGAAAGCAGTGTAATTTTTTTATATTATTAATTTTATATTTTGTTTATTAAACCAAAGTCGCAGGCTACATACTCGTAATACTAGACGACGAGTTTTTTTGTTACGTGATTGGTACACATTTATTGCATGTCTTCAAAACTGCCGAATCGATTTTAATGAAACTTGCACTGTTCCTCAATTCAATAAGAAAATAATCATTAAAATTTATGAAAGATTACTAGTTTATGATAAATACTAGGGCAGACATACATACATTTACATGGAATGATATTTACGTTTGTTATCCGTGGTACCCCCAGTAGTACCACCAGTGGTACCACGGTATTAGGGTTCCGTACCTCAAAAGGAAAAAACGGAACCATTATAGGATCACTTTGTTGTCTGTCCGTCTATCAAGACCCTTTTTCTCAGGAACGCATGGAGGTATCAAGCGTTAATTTATATCAAATACTCAGGTCTACTGTTCCTTGGAGCTGTGAAAAAATCAAACTTCTAAGTCAACGCAATCAAAACATACAGCCGTTTACGCCGAAAATTTTCGAAACTCGCAAGGGAATCAAAACCTACAGGGTACTTCCCGTGAACTCAGAATCTTGAAATTTGGTACGAAGCAACATCTTATAGCACAGATAAAGGAAAAATTGCGAAAACTGTAAATTTTTAGTTATATCATATAATAAAAATATTTTAATAATATACAACAACGTATAATAAGTTTGCTCGAAACCTTCGGTGCGCGAGCAACACTCGGATTTGGCCGGTGTTTTTTTCTATAATAAAGGAAAAAATGTGAAAACCGTAAATTTGTTTGTATCACAAAAAAATATTTCTTTTGCAATTATAAACTTATTTGCAGTTCGTAAACTTACCGCGACTTAGTCGATTTATTAGGGCAATAGTTTCAACGGCAAACTTAGTTTATCAATTATATTATCTTTCGTACAAGACGTTTGCTTCCTTTGAAATGCAGATACTCTAATCAATTATGGTCGTTGACTTTAAAGAATATTTGATGGAACCTTTTTTATGCAAACAGTTAATCATGTAAAACACAATGTTTTGTCTCCATGACTTTGCACTTGAACCTGAATTTTGCTTTCTTCAGGCTATTTTTATACATCAAAAGAAAGTTCATGAGACGTACCATTCCTTAATCTTTCACAACTCGAAGCAAACATAACTTTCAGAAATCATTCCAAAACATTGCACTTCAAAATAAAAGAACTTTAAGTTAAATTATTATCGTGTTACTCCAATGACCTTTGTGTTACTCCCAAGAACACCAAATGGAAATAAAAACCTTTCACAGAAATCTTCGGCAGCACTCGGCTATTTTCAGCAAGTGCCGTGTCGTAGTCGTACTATTCGTGTGCGAAACTAATATGCTAATATAATTTATTAGGCATTGAGGCACTGTAGGCCAACTGCCGACCGCCTAGCTTGTGCCTCAACTGTGCTTGGGGCACAAAAACGTAAAAGAAGGCACCGTGTCTTCACCACACAAATCATTAGCAGTCGTTCCTCGCGCATGTATGGCATGCACAATTGTACTTCAACCTCCCGCTCATAGAGTATTGATTGTATTGTATATGATAATCTTAAAAAAATCACTATCACCCATGATATAATATTTCAATTCTGATTACAAATTGAAACCAGATGAAATCTACAGGGCAAGTAAGTAAGCGGTGCCGTTCTGCCTATATGGAGTGCACGCCACTGGTGGTTACTTACGGTTCGATCTGCAGCTGATTTTTGGTTTTTTTTTTTTTAATACCACTAAGGTGGCGAACAAGCTTACGGCCGGCCAGATGGTAAGCGGTCACCGTAGCCTATGGACGCTTGCAACACCAGGGGTATCACTAACGCGTTGCCGACCCTTCAGAAATCCAATAACTTCTTTCTTGAAGAACCCTTTACTGTAGTCCTTGCAGAAAACCTTGGCAGGGAGCTCATTCCACAACTTAAGCGTTCGCGGGAGGAAGTTTCTCTGAAACCGCACTGTACGCGACCATTTAGGTACTAAAGCGTGAGAATGAATTCCCTGCCGATGGCGAGCGGTGCGATGGTAAAAAGTAGCCGTGGGCATCATTTCGAACAATTCCTCAGAACACAACCCATTGTACAAGCGGTAGAACACACACAGTGAGGCAAAGTCTCTCCTCAGACTTAAGGGCTCGATACCGCAAGTGAGTTTGGAATCGTCGACAATTCTCACAGCACGTCGTTGAACCGAGTCAAAAGGGCCAAGCTGGTATCCGGGTGCACCTGCCCAGAGATGGCAGCAGTACTCCATATGGGGCCGAACTTGCGACTTGTAAAGTAACAACCTTTGCCCCGATGTGAAGTACTGCTTCGCTCTGTTGAGTACACCAAGTTTTTTGGACGCCAGCTTCACCTTATCTTGTAAATGATCTCGGAACTGAATATCGCTGGAGATGTCGACACCAAGGATCCCAATGCTCTTGGAGATGGAGAGGGGAGTGTTCTGGAATTGTGGGACCACAGTGAATGGAGTTTTCTTAGCGGTGAACGCTCACACTTGTGTCTTTGTAGGGTTGAATCGGACCAAGTTTACCCGTCCCCAGTCAGAGACCTGGGACAGTGTGGTCTCGATTTGAGACACAAGTTCTCCGCGGTTTTCCTCCACAACGGAACGAGGGATGTTTGCACGACCCGTGTAAAAAGCGTCTCCAGTACTGTCATCTGCATAGCAATGTATGTTGTTGATGTCCAACATGTCATTGATATGCAGTAGAAACAGCGTAGGAGACAGCACAGAGCCTTGCGGGACACCAGCATTAATGTCCATGCTATCAGAGCAACTACCGTCAACTACGGTTCGTATGCGTCTGCCGGACAAAAAGCTAGCCACCCATTTGCACAAACCCTCGGGCACTCCGTAAGATGGCAACTTCGATAGAAGACCGCGGTGCCAGACCCGATCGAACACCTTCGCTATGTCCAGGCTACATGCCAATGCCTCCCCCTGACTCTCAATGGCTAGTGCCCATCGGTGTGTGAGATACACTAGAAGGTCACCAGTCGCGCGACCGTGGCGAAACCCATATTGACGGTCACTGACCAGATCGTGTACTTCTAGGTATCTTAGAAGCTGTGTGTTGATCACACGCTCCATCACCTTAGAGAGGAGAGCGGTAATAGCGATAGGCCTGTAATTCGATGGATCTGATCTATCGCCCTTTTTGGGCACCGGGTGCACATTCGCAGTCTTGCATGAAGACGGAAATTGCCTAGTGTGGTAGGAAAGCGCGAAGAGGCGCGTGAGTACAGGACATAACTCAGGAGCACACTGCTTAAGCAACACTGCTGGTATACCGTCTGGCCCACTCGACTTATGAACGTCTAGAGAGAGCAACGCCCGCCTGACCTCCCGCTGCGTTATGGAGATTTCCGGCATGGTCTTACCGCATCACGGTATAGTAGGTGGTACAGCGCCTTCATCGTTCATATTCGAGTTCGAGGCAAAGAGACTGCTCAGTAGATCGGCTTTCTCTTTAGCACTATGGGCCAAGTCACCATCGGTCTTTCGCAGTGGTGGTAACGACGACTGGCAGAAGTTCCCTTCGGCAGCTTTGGCAAGCGACCAGAAAGCACGACTCCCAGAAGGATAGCTCGCAAGTCGCCCACCTATTTTGCCGATGAATTGGAATTTTGCTCTTGCAGTTGCTTTCTTACTGAACCTCGAGGCAGCATTTAATTTGCGTTTTAACTCAGAAATATTCGGATCCTTATTAAAACGAGCCGTGGTCCAAGCCTCATATGCATTTTGCTTAAGAATTTTAGCTTTTCTGCAAGACCTATTAAACCACGGTCGTTTTTTGACGCCGGCAGCTACTCGCGGGTTAGGAATATAGCATTCCATACCAGCAAGGATTGTCTCAGTGACTGCGGCTGCGCAGACGTCAGGATCTTCTGAGTTAAAGCAGATCTGCCTCTACGGGTACGATGCATAAAAGGATCGGGTTGTGTGCATGACATTTGAGTCCGGATGAGACAGTAGTCCGAGGAGCCAAGAGGCGCATCCACTGAGACGGAGTATCCGTCCGGACGAGTAGTCAGCAGAAGGTCCAGTAAGGAGCTCGTATGTTCCTCTATATCTGGTATTCTCGTTGGAGAAAATACCATCTGAGAGAATCCATAGGTCAGAGCAAATTCATGAGCAGATATCCCAGCATAGTTATTGGTTCGAGAACTGAGCCACTCGCGATGGTGGGCGTTAAAGTCTCCCAAAATAACTAGTTCTGCTGTGGGATATTGCTCTAGAACTTTGTCAGTCGTCAAACTCAGGTGCGTGAAGAGTCGAGTTACGTCCGTGACACCGCTATGAGACCTGTATAGGCACGCATAGATACGAGTGTGGCCGCCGTAATCTTCGCGCACCCAAATATCGACAGGTCCCTGTCTTCAAGGCTATGAAGGCGGCGACAGCAGATATCCTCCCTGACGAACATACATACACCGGCACGACTCATAAAATTGTGTTTGAGTTTGTAGCCGGGATAGTGAAGGTATGATGTGTCGGCCGGGCAGGATATCTGCGTCTCCGTTAGAAAAAGAATGGTCGGCTGCGCAGTTTCGATACCCCTGATGTTGCAAAAATCCACATTATATGTGGATGGAGTAGCCGCTGTGCAAACTCTTTTCTTTTTCTTTTTTTTATGGCCATAATATATAAAAAAAGTTACTAAGACTAAGGGATGAGGATTCACTGCACAGACAGCATAGAGGACAAAAGGTGCGGTTCTAAGACTGCCAAAGCTCAACACAGATGATACGGTTGCTGGCACGGCGGGCGGAAGGGCCCCTGATCCCCCTCTGTTGTAGTAGCCGGGTCCACTCCGGTCTCCTTCTCCGGCACGACTACCACTTTAGATACTTTGCACAGGCTGGCGAATCAGCCTCCCAGGGCGGAGATTAAGTGATCCCTGGGTTCGGGATCCCGTTCAACCTGCGGGCGGCCAGCGGTCAGCCGTTTCATCAGGTCTCCCTGACCGCCGAACCAGCACGCCGCGTCTACGCCGAGCATGACAGCAACAAGCACCGCCGGTCCTCCGCTGTCCGCGCAGCGAATCCTCAAAGAGCTCTGGCAACCTTACTCACCGCCAGGAACACAACACTACTCAATGTTAGTGTTATTATGGCCGCGGTTTTCTGTAAGGTGGAGGTACTTCCCCAGTTCGGGCCGCTCATTCGAGCAGGTACTCGCTATGCCCTGCTGTAGTTGTTCGGGTGGCTTATTCGAGCTTATTATCCAGGTTGAGACAAAGGGTTAAAAGGTGATTATTGGAAAACAAAGTATTTCTTTAGCATTTGACTTTTCCATGTCCAACAGGTAACGATGATACTTTTGCGTTCGCATCTGGTTAACATTTTTTTTTCATCTTTGGAATGGCGTTGGCATGTTTTCTGTTTTGGTTTTTTAGGTAGGTACCTTAGAGGCCATAAGCACACAAGCAATTTTCTACATATAACTTGACGTACCTATTAAACATGTGTTTGTTATTGTTGTTGGTTGGTCGTTTTTGTTGTTAAAACCTGGTGTTGGTAAAAACGGATCAAATTTAGATTTCGATAATATGGAGGTACCGTATCTTTATTTAAATGTCATTGAATTTTCCGATAGCTTCAGAAACTTTTTCAGGCGTACCTTAGTGAATTAAGTAAATATATATATAACTTTAACGTTTATTGCGGATAGACTTCCAGCCGCACTACTGGTAGTGCTGTTTACATACGTTAGCACTACCGGGGCACCGTTCAAATGTTTTATAGTACAATCGAGGAAAAAAATACAAAAACAAACCGGCCAAGTGCGAGAAGGAGTTCCGTACGATCTAAGAAGATTAACGTGTGTTTGTATTTCGATGGATTGACGATGAAAAGATAGTTTTTCCCCACCGACCAACTGAACGGCACAACTGGTGCGGTTGGTCAAGGGTTGGGTGGATGGGTCAAGGGTTGGACTTTGACAGTTATTTCTTTGTCGCTGAAGCTTGATGATAACGTCAAGTATAAGCATCATGGATGATAAATTATCCAATATTTTTTTATTTCGGAACTTAGGTATTTGTACCTAAATAAAAAATTCACTTATTGCTCTTAGCGGAAAATTGCTCCGTCCGATATCTTTTTGCTATATGTGAGTACGCTATGTACAGATATGTTATATTATCCAAGAATATTTCGATTTCAAGTAAACAGAAATCTAAATAACTTTATTTTTTCCTATAACTTCTCCAGGAAAATTCCTCCGTCTATTTTTATTCTTTATTATGTGTTTTTTTTAATACATATCGCCCTGCACAATTATCGAAAATATTAAACATTTCCATCGTAGCTTTTTTTTTTGGTTTTTGGCCGATAAGTAACTGCGGAAAATTGCTGTTTTTATTAATTTATTGGCCATAGTAAACTGATAATTCATATTTTTAAATTATTCAATAAAATTTGGCTACTGCACGTGTATTTAAGAATATTTTTTTTTTGAATACTCACGTATCGCACGCGTGGAACGACTTCCACCGCGCCGGCACCACCGGTGCCACAGGGACCTTCAAGATTCTCCAAGGCGATGACCCTGGAGCCTTTTCCACGATGTTCTTTGCAAATCAAGAGCTAACTGTCTGCTTTATTATCAATGTTGGCAAATCGTTATATGATGTAAGAAATCAGTAGTGTACGGCAAACTATGCCCTCTCCATATTGTTTTCCCGATTACTCAAGTAATAAAAGAAATCAATAAGGCGAAAATGGCCGATTCGCAAAAATCAAAATCTCAGTGGTCCTTAATAAGAAAATCAGAGCTTTGGAGGTACCAAAGTGTGGTTTAAGGTGAAACTCACAAACCGGAGATAAATATATCGTGAGATCGAAACCTCTTATTTTCCTCTCATATGATAAAATCTATTTCAGATTGCCGCTTCTTATTATTGCTCCCACGCCATTATTCTCTGTTCATTTTATTTATTAAAATTTGCAATTTTCGTTTTATATATCTCACTTTCAGAAAATCCCGAAAAAACTGACCTTTAATATTTTCAATCTGTCATTCTTTTAAAATCAGATTTAAAAATCTGTTGACGTAAATAAGTATGGCATTCCATGTTTGTATGGATATAGAATTTTACATAAACACGCAAAAGGGTGATCTAAAGCTGTTTACATACTACATATTACAAATTAAAATACTTCACTCGCTACAGTCAGTACCTATCTAGTGATATTATTATAGTATTATACACTTTGAATGAGTTTCCATTTCACAGCACATTAAGGTACTTGTTGCAGTTATGAAATAGGTATTTGTAATGGATACGAATAAAGTACGACTTTATAAATAACAAAAAAATTGGTAAGTACTACCTGCTACTACTACTACCTGCTACTACTACTATTTTAGAAAGCAGAATTACTTAAAACTACTAGAAAAATTAAAAATCAAGAAAGACGCGATATTGGTTTATCTATGTAACGTGCGCCAATAGCGTAACTAAATCTGAAGTAGGTATGTATTTAATTTTTTTTATTAAAATAGGTGCTTAGGTAAATCAGTGTTGTCAAAAATACTTTTTTTAGGGGTTTAAAACATCTATCACTAAATATTTATTACTTAATACTACTTTACTAAATTTGTAAGGTAATAGAACTTAGATAGATAGAACTATCAAGAAATCGTATTTTTGAAAATTAAAGAGTACGGGAATAATTATAACCGAAATCTACTTGAACTAAGTAGAGCTACAGCTATAGCTTGCATTAGCGAATTTCTTTAATATAAATAAAATAAAACCGATAACCATATTAAGAGCGGGTGGAGCCGGCTGGCAAAACTAGTAGAGGTAATTAAATTGTTCGTTTGTGTGTAAGTAATGCACTGCAAGGACTGAAAGAACGAGTCACATAGGAGACACCGGTCAATAAGAGGGTTCTGTACAGTACTACTATTCATTACTTTGTGGCAATGTCAGTCACCAAGTTTCAGGGCGTTTTTTTGGTATTAGCAAAACGTGGGCTACTATACCATTTGTATACACCTATATTGGAAAAAGGATATTTTTATTAGTATTCCTATTTATATTTTACAATGCTCTTTGTACATTGTCGCCGGCGCCGCCTCCGTCGTAAAATTGCTTTTTTTAACTATTCCTTTTAAACAAATAATGCTTACAAAATTTGTGGACAGCCTCTGTGTCTGCTTTATAATGAAATACTTTAAAATCAATTTACAAAATTTCATATTTACCAGTTGGTATATCTAAATAGTTTTCCATTAAATCAGCACGGTAATGGTATGTACACTTTACTTATATGAGAGCTTAGACAATATTATTTATTTTACTGTCATTAAATTATATATTGAAATCGAGTGTGTGTGTGTGAGTGAGTTTTCCATTATATGTTTGTTTTATTATAAATTTTAATTATAGTTTTTAAATCCGATTGCCAATAACTAAATATGATGTATGCTCTACAACTTATGTTTTACACATACATACGGAGAGAGGTGCAGCGGTTGCTGTAGGGGATGGCGGTTGGATGTGTCGGTTCTGTTTCGGAGATAAGTCCAGATGATGCTAAAACACACACATAAATAAAATCAGCGGAGTCAGTCGGAGTGCGGTATTTAATGTTAATTAATCTTCAGTATCAGCGGATTGTCTATCCGGTGCACGGATCGGGTTCGGATGTTGCCTTCGGGCGTCACAACGGCGGACGGGGCGCTCTCTTCGTTGAGCGTGGAATGACCTTTGTCTTCAGCGGGCGTAGTGTGGTATCACTACGACGGATGTGTTGCGACTTGTCGCAGCGCCATGCTCCGTAATACTGTAGGTGGTCCAGTGAGCAATCCTTTCGAATGAATGTGTCTTTGTTAAGTAGGGTCACGTAGTCATGTACATTAGGTTCAGTAGAATTATGTCAGTTATTACGTACGGTCGGTAGTGGGGAATAGGTAATCTATTTCTTTATATATAAAATATATGCAAGCGAATTCGAAGGGAAAATTTTAGCGAACACATAAATACAAGCCTAACGTATATTACAAAAATTAGATAATCTATGACTATAATATATCATTACTTTCCTGAATAAACTATTATTTTTTTCCCGTATTTGTTACGTTGATTTGTGGGTCGGTATTTTATTACTTAATAATTACTTAATAGCTTTGCTTACTTTGGGGCTAGACGGCGCTGTGTGTAATGTCCAAAAATATTTATTATTATTATTATTATATATATAACTAAAAACCAGCGGCGGATTTACATATTTGCCGCCAGTAGGCTATTGAAATTTTGCCGCCCCTACTGACCTAATTCACTGTCACAATCATATTATTTACATGTTTTTAATTTACTGCGTCAAAAAAGATGATCTCGACGTTTTGACGTCCGTATGTATGTGTGTGTGTGTGTGTGTAACTAATATTTGTCGTACAATATCTCAAGAACGTACCGAGTAACTTTTGACACAGCGTTCGGCTCTCACGGCGTGAAAAGGTCTATTCAGACTTAAAGCATATAAGATTTTGAAGTCAATCGATAAAGCCGTTTCGAAGACAGTCAAAAAAAAATTTAAAGAAAATAACTTCTAGAGCTCAAAACCATAAAAAAAATCATTTTTTGGACATGAAAAGCACCCAAACGTGCAAGCTTAAAGCTTTTTTTTAAGTTTCATAGATATGTTTTTCATACAAACTTCCAACCCCTATTTCACCCCCTTAGGAGTCGAATTTCGCAAAACCCGCCTTCAATATAAAACAAAATCATTCACCAAATTTCAGTTTCTACCCTGAGCGGTGTGGGCTGGGCGTTGATGAGTCAGTCAGGACATTGCCTTTTATATATATAGATTATTATTATATTCATGGATGGAATGGATAGTTTTAAGTATATGTATACATATGAGTGTGGAAGAACATAATTATGATGGCGCTAATGCTACTAGTACTATTGAATATCGGAATACTCTTAAATATCTGAATTCCTTCATACGATTGACAATATTTGACGCTTTACATGGTGCGTCTCCTACGCTACATAAAACAAAAAAAAAAAATTGACATGTGTTTGACTTTGTTTTTAGTAGCTTAGAAACTTATTAATGTTACCTACTAAGTGTTTCAATACATATTTTACTTGTTAGCAGATTATCAAATTATTGTAATATTACTTTAAATAAAACTTCTTGCCAGCTCTTTTTGCCAGAAATTAACATTGTTTACATTGTATCGATAATTCAAAAGTGTTCTCAGAGACCTATTTGAATAAATATTGTTTGATTTGATTTATAACTGAATGTAATTTTTAATACTTAAATAAAAAAAAAAAACAATCGAAAAATATATTTAACTTCAAAATTAATAATTGAATATGAATGATTATTGTAAATATAAAAACAGGTTAATGATTTTAAAAAAAAAATATTTATTTACTCTTGAATAAAGTAAAATAATATCTTGATTCAAAAAAATGTAGCTTACTCAAACAAAGTTAGTATTATCCTGAATCATAATTATCAGCCTCGATTTAAAAAAATTGAATATAGAAAATGCTTGTTTCAAGAATAAAATTCTTGAATGGGAGATTTTCCACTCTCCATTTAAGACTAATAATATAATTTATTGATTTAATTAATTTATTGATCCAGCCTAATCAGCCTACTGGTAAATCCGCCACTGCTAAAAACTATAATATTTCGCATTTTAATTAATAATTTTAATACAATCTCGCATAAGTATCGCGTTTATTTTACTTGCTAGCTCGATAACATTTGTTTGAGTTTAGTTTACAATTGAAGATGACCATAATTTGTATTTGTATTCCGTTCCACTAAGGAGAATCTATGGAGATAAACGTACATGGACAGACAGATAGATATGCTAAAAGACAGGTGGATAGGAGGAGATAGAAACAGGTGTTTGGACAAATAGACATACTAACAGGTGGACAGACAAAAACTTAATTTTATACTACATGCTTATTTTAACGATATAAGTACTGATGTATCTAATACAATGCTAAAGACAGATATTTATAGGTCGTATAAATGTACGTATTCCTAATATTTCTTGGTTTGAAACATCCAAGCAGAAAGTATTTTAGACTTAAGTACACACGATGTAGGTACCTACATGTGTTATAGTTTTTTATGTTATCGTCATACAGTTCCCTGCTAAAGCAACATTGTTTTTCTATTTCGTAATACGTTCTACATTTATAACTATGTTTTATTTTTTAAAATATGAATCAAACTTTATGTTCTCAAAAGTCATATCTACTATATGAGCGTATCCCGCAGCTTCTTCCCCTCCTTCTATTCTCTATCTAACTATCACATAATCCGTGTTTATAAATGTGGAATTTATTGTACACACATAAATATTTTTTCTTTACGAATAATAATGAAATATTCAAATAAAACTTACATTTGTGATATCAAATTGAGATCGTTTAGTTATAACTGAACGGAAACTTTCAATCTTTAAATTATAAATTAATATTTTGGTAACTAACGTACCTACTTTTTCTTGCTTGTCTTTTATCCACTAATTTCTTTACTCTTGTAATTAGTTTCACTTCTTGCTTTGATCAACTTTATAAACAGATGATGATTTATTTACTCACCTCCCTCTCACTTACTTCATCATCCTCTTCGTCTGTTTCGTTCAGTAATTCTCATCGTCACTTTCGTGGCAGATTTTAATTTTTTGCATATTTGAACAATTTCTGTAAATAGCTTATAGCGCTTGATACGACAAGTAAATACATAAGTAAATTATTCAGATCGTGAGTCTCGTTTGGCTGATATAATATCACGAAAGTGACGCAATAAGTGAGAAATAAATCTTAAAACCATTATTTTTTCATAATTTAAGTACTGTTTGTGAGACTTGATGGTAATAAAATAATTAAACTGGCAAATATATGATATCAATAAAAAAAACTGGCAATTACCAGTTTGGTCCGAGGTTCTTAATATAACTGATGTGTTATTGTCAATTTAAACTACATAACTTTAGTAATAACTTTTTATCATAAAACATTATGCTTCACACTTTAACCGAAGACGATTACTTATTTACCTGCAGCAGCACATGAGATGATGCTGTCTTAGTCACACGTTCAGAGACCTAGTCCTAATAAAAAGAAGCAATATCTCCCTTAGAAAGAAAGTTTTTTTTTAGACTATTGTTTATAAAGTATATTTAATAATGATCATTTCAGTATATGTATCATACAAATGCACTGAAATTTAGTGAAGCAGTAACCAAATGATTTGCTGCAACGGGAAGTGTGACGCGATGAGAATGCGAAAAATGCCCCCGTTTTTAACCGCTTCGTGTGATTTTTGGTATATATTTTTGCTTCTATTACGACAAGCTTTATTTATTTAGTAGCTTAACAGATATTTTACCCCCCAAATCACAATTAATGTTTCTAACTTATACCGTTTAGAAAATATAACTGTATGACTATTAAATTTGAGCTACGATGAGAACTACCCTCATAGCCTCGCGTGAATTGCATGAAAGTTCCCTGAACAAACGAGGGACTTCCTGGACATCACACCGATCAGAGTCTTGGGTCACCATCCTTACAGTCCTGATCTGGCACCGTGTGATTTCTTTTCATTCCCTAAAATAAAAAATCAGCTGAAAGGGATACAGTTTACATCGCCGGAAGACGCGCTAGCAGCGTTCGAGAAGGCCGTGGAAGAGCTGTCTGCGGCGGAATGGAAAAAATGTTTGGAAAATTGGTTCAGACGCATGAAACTATGTATACAGGCTGGTGGAGAGTTCCTTATAAAGATTTAATTAAAATATTTTATCCATAGAAGTTAGTTTTTTAGTTCCTCAAAACTTTCTGAGTGTCCCACGTATGTACTTGGAAATTCCCACCCGGTTTGTGGTCATGTGCAGCATGTGCATGTGCAGCATGTGCATGTGCAGCATGCAGGCACGCGCTTACTTTTTTGCACATAAAACACTATTGATACCCAGAATCGTTATTAAATCACGCAATAAACAATAGAAAATAAAAAATCGGTCAAATGCGAGTCGGACTCGCGCACGAAGGGTTCCGTACCATTATCTATAAAAACGGCAAAAAAAATCACTTTGTTGTATGGGAGCCTCCTTAAATATAAGATACAGCCTTTGGGTTCGGAATCCTAAAAATAACTGCTCAATTTGATAGTGGTCCCGGGATGCGTCTGTACCCCACCAGAGTCAATCACGATCCTTCTTACGGATTTTTTGACACCAATTGCAGAAAAATTGGTATTTGGGGTTTAGGTTGAAAGTGACTTGTTTCACCGTTTTTGGATAACGTGGTAATAGAGGTTGGAAGTTCATGTGGTAATGGATGTTGAAAGTTTGTGTGGTAATAGAGGTTGGTAGTGTGTGGGGTCAAATTAGACTTGTAAGATTTGGACTTAACATACAAACAAACATACTTACATACAAATAAAGCTTGTAATAAAAAAGTATAACACAAGACATTAAAAAGGAATTATACCATTATTAAGGCTTGAAACTTTAAATTTTTCGGAAGGAACTTAACGATTTTACCGTTTGGTTTATTAGTTTTTTTACCGGCATTAGGATAAGTTAACACTCAATGCCATGCAACCCCCGCCCCCAAATACGATCGATTGAAATTATTTATTGATAGTTTGAAATTCTATTATCTGTTATATTATATGTCGGACGATCTCTTGAAATGAAAACTGCTAGTAAGTAGTCTAGGTGGTAACTAAAAATGAAAAAATGAAACAGTAAAATACAATTTTAACAAAATTCATTTGTTTTCTAAAATCTAAAAAATCAATTTTGCAATGGCTGCTAATTCAACTGAATTACTTAGTGACCTTCTGCGTAGGTAATAATCTCATAACAGAAATGTCTTTAGCTGTGTAAGCTGAGCTGTTATAGTTTTTAATTCCGTAAATTTCCCTTCGATATTATTTGTATGAAGAAGAAATCATCGCTGTAATTTGTAAATATTGACCACAACACTTTGCCCAAGGAATATACTCTAGCAAACAGTGTCATAATTCTGTCATATTTATGTATAATAAGACTAATTGACTAAGTGGTGAGAATGGCTGATTGAGAATCGAGAATTCAGGTCCCATTACCGAAGTGGTGCATATTTCAACGAGGAGATGTCTGTAGTCCCTTGTTGCGCTCAGCCTTTGTTTGTAGTACCTTGTTGCAGCGGAATTGTGAAATAACAAAACGCGAACGACCCAGTTCTTCTAAAGAGGAGCTAAATTAAAAAGTAAGACTACAGATGGTGCAGTTTCTTTATTTGCGTTCTCCGAGTGCGGTAAGCGGGGCGAGCGGGGCAAGCGGAACTTAAATAAGTATTAGTGTTGTAATTTCGTTAGTAAGTTGGAACCTATCGACACACGATAGCGGTGCTTTTTTTGCTCTCCGCTCTCCGCTGTAGCCCGCAGCCCACTTCGTCCCGATCGTGTTGTCGGCTATTTGCTCTCTGCTCTTTGCTCTGGCCTGCAGCCGTCTCCTTCCCAGTCGCGTCGTCGGCTCTTTGCTCTTTTTAAAGCTTTTATGAAATCCCTGTGGTTTATAACGGTTCTAAGGCTGAAGATTTAATGTGAATTAATAGGTAAGTTCTCCCCGATTCGACTCTCGTGCGGTGTGGTCGTGTTCTCGAGCGTCAAGTGCTCTCACTGTGCTCCGTGGTGTGCTGACTCATCAATTATGTGTTGGTGTTTTGCCTCAGTGCCGACTACTGAGTATCGTTGCTTGTATCATTGCCCGCGATACTCTAAAACTCAGCCTCAGTGTTAATCGCTGCTGTGTTGTGTGTTCTTGGCTGGGACATCGCTCCTCGGCCCACTGTGGGTGAATTGTTCGCGCTTTTTAACTCGCCCACTGTCAAGTTTATCGAAGCGATACTGTATGTTGTTGTGTGTGTTTCGGCGTTGCGGAACTACCACGCAAAGCGGTGACCCGCGCTTGGTTCTTTGACTGACGCTGGTTCGACCGGCCTGAACCCGGCCTTGGGTAGATTGCGTTTGCATTCTCGCGTTTTAAGTGTCGATAGCGTCAATTAGTTTGTAAGAAACCCAGTTCCGAGTGCTCCGGACTGGTGGGTGAGATCGTATAGCTCTTTTCAGAGCTGCGTTCTACCTAATTGTTTCGTGGTTCGTAACGTCTCGTTGCTTGGGGAGAGACCTATGGGTGACAACAGAACCCCAGCCGTAGGCGCAGGTCTCTAGGTAATCACTTAAACAATCCGCAGCATTGCGGAGCGTTTGGGCACACTTAGGTACTCTTGCTCCCCGTGAAAAATGACGGGGAGTCACTAGGTACTCAAATGCTACACCTCGCCTACCTCGTAATGGCAGAGTCACTCAAGAGTTTGTCCTGGAACCAGCTAGGAGCCATTATCGAAGCTCTCATTGCATTTATAAGACTTTGGAACAAGCAGCACCGGCACAACCACACGCCTGTCCGTCTCACCGCGTTCGCACTCTCGCACACGCTCGCGCTCTCCCCGCACGCACTCGCTCTGCCGCGTCCTGCGCCTTGCTCAAATTCAAATTTCAGTTTATTTCTCAAAAATAGGATTCAATATCACTTTTTTGACGTCAGTAAAATATGCAAGGAATTCATAAACTACTACCGTTTCGGAATATCAAGATGGCGTTCTGGGGAGAAGAAACGGCGAAAGAAACTCTCTAGCTGTCGCTGTTTTCAATTGTAATTATAACGATTGGTACATTTCCAAATACAAGTACTATGATAACATCATTTTAGTTATTCCCATGCTTTTTTATCTATAAGATAGTCTTTAATTGAATAGTAAGCTTTTTTGTCAAGCTCCCGTTTAACAAAATTTTTAAACTTTTTTAAATTCAGTTTACAAACTTCTGCAGGGATTTTGTTGTAAAAACGGACACATTTGTCACTTTGTCACATTGTCCTTTAAATGACTTATTTTTCAAGCCTTGTGTGGATCAGAGCCAGTTTGTGTCTATTTCTTGTATTTAGATTATGAACATCACTATTTTTTTTAAAAAGCTTAATATTCTTATGAACATACATTAAATTATCAAATTCTCGCCGGACTCTTCGGGTCTCCGCACCCACTCACCCGGTATCATTTGTGACCCTTACTCGGTCACCTGATACCCCGTCCCCCCCTCCAACCCCTGCCTCCTCCCCCTCTCAGACCGACCGTTCCTCTGCGGGACGGAAGGAAAAAACCCCGCCAGTCTTCATTAAAGACAAGCATCATAGAAAAGCAACTTACTTTTAATATACAAAAATGTAAACATATAAAATTTCATCGGAAGCGTAATTTTTTACAAACGTCTTATTATATAAATAATTGCAACTTAGAAGAAGTCGATGAAATCAGGGATCTTGGCGCAGTACTAGATTCAAAATTGTCCTTTATTCCACACATGGACAACATTATTAATAGATCATTTAAAATGT
Organism: Apoda limacodes; assembly: GCA_946406115.1. NCBI lineage: Eukaryota > Metazoa > Arthropoda > Insecta > Lepidoptera > Limacodidae > Apoda > Apoda limacodes. The sequence continues at coordinate 23,524,057 of OX291560.1, read as the reverse complement.
TAGGATTTATTTGGCGTAATTGTAAGACTTTTAAGAATAAAACTGCTTTTATATCCATTTATAATGCTCTTGTTCGTAGTTTACTAGAATATTGTTGTAGTTCATGGAATCCCTACTATACTCGTAAATGCCACATTGACAGAATAGAAAAAGTACAAAAGCTACAGTTCGTAGTAATAAAAAAATATTTACTTGAAATTGAAATCCACTAATACAGTATTACAGAAGAAACGAATACCGAAACACAGGTAAGCACAAGAAAGGTTTTACAGTCAAAAAAGCGCAAGAGAAAGTCACAGAGTAAAAGCGATGAAATAGCAATAAGGAAATGAAATAATAGTTATGTGAAAAATAAGCATATGAGTATCTAAAGCGCGGGAAAGATAGCCGAATTAGAGAGTGCCTTAGGAACGGTATATCGACTAGTCAGCGCGTCACCTTTCTAGTTGCGCGAGCGCATGGTTTCCATCTACCGATATTGGTATCGGTGTACAGTGCGCCCGACAAGTTTGCATTATACGAGCTAACTTTTTCATCCGGGTTTGCTCGTGGGAATTTTATTTTAATTTTAATTAATTTTAATATTTTTAAAATAATAAATATGGGACGCCACACTACCACCAACTTATGCTGCCTCAGCACATTAGGTCACTAATGAATGAGCGTAACGCAGCCCGCCGAAGACGCGATCAGCTGTAACTGAGCTTCGCGCCCAACGTTTCGGTGATCTGATAGAGAATATCTCTTCTTCTTATCTAGCTTATTGGCGCCTAGCCAGAGCGTTGAAATCAGACAGCTTCAACTCCCTTCCTCCGTTAACTCGTCCCAACAACGATTTAGAGTTCGATGACGACGAAAAAGCAGATTGCCTTGCATCTAGCTCCAAGCCCAATGTGCCTTAAGCACACAACCATTAGATCCCGACCACGTGCGAGAGGTAGAAGTAGAGCATCTTTGCCCCCTCAGGATCTTCTGCCCCCTGTTACGGTCGACGAGGTCAAACAGGTCATCAAAGACTTAGGTCAAACAGGTCATCAAAGACTTAAGCCCACCAGAGGCCCCCGGCGCGGACGGTATCTCTAACGATATCCTAAAGCGCCTAACGTTTCCCCTTCTCTGCCTTCAAAAATTGCATTATTCCTTCTTAATGGAAAGACGCAATTGTTATAGGCATTCACAAGCCAGGGAAAGCTCGTTCCGAGCCTTCCTCCTACCGCCCGATAAGTTTACTCAAGTCCCTTGGTAAACTTTACGAACGCCTCCTCCTCGCTCGTCTACGGAACGCTATAGTATCCAACGGCATCTTAATCGACGAGCAGTTCAGCTTCCGCACTAAAGACTCGTGCGCCCACCAAGTCCTCCGTATCACGGGACACATTATTACTGGCTTCCAACCAGTATTAGGTAAGCTCCATCACACGGGCGCTGTCTATTTCGATGTAGTGAAAGCCTTCGACAAAGTCTGGCACGACAGTTTAATTTATAAACTGTACAACTTACAGTTGCAAGAACGCCTCGTATTCATCATACGAGACTATTTGTCGAACCGCAGCTTTCGCTATAGAGTCGAAGGCACCCTCTCTCTTCCCCTCGTCCTATACAAGCAGGAGTCCCGCAAGGGTCCGTGCTCTCACCTGTCTTGTACCTTCTGTACACGAACGACATCCCCAAAACGTTAGGTACCCAATTAGCCCTGTTCGCGGACGATATCGCTATTTATACCAGGTAAGTGAGTCGAATAACAAAGAAACCCCAATCCGCAATCACCGCCCTAGGCGAATGGTTTCGGAAATGAAGAACCGAAGTGAATACCGACAAAAGCTCTGCCGTTCTCTTCACCGTTGGCCGCCTTCCGAGACCATCTTCTCTCTCACTCTTCAGCCGTGCTATTCCTTGGCACAAGGCCAAATATTTCGGTGTGACCCTGGATAGTCGTTTGAACTTCTGCGATCACACCAAAATAGTTAGAGACCGAGCCGCTTTTGTCCTCGGTCGTCTATATCGCATGATAGGCAAGTACAGTAAGATGTCGCTTAGAAATAAGCTAACTCTTTACACCACTTGCATCGGCCCGATACTAGCATACGCTAGTGTTGTCTATGCGTTTTCTAAATGCAACCTCCATAGACTGCAGACCATCCAAATATTGTAAGGCGGCCTCGGCACGTACTAACGGTCTCAACGACCTCCCCTAATAGCCCCCCGCCCACTCACTCGCAATCCCAACAACGTAACGGGACCTCCCCTCCCCGTACTGAGCCGTCCTCCTACCGCCCCATAAGTTTACTAAAGGCCCTTGGTAAACTCTACGAACGTCTCCTCCTCGCTCGCCTACGGAACGCTATAGTCTCCAGAGGCATTTTAATAGACGAACAGTTCGGCTTCCGTGCGATCACGGAACATATTCTCACTGGCTTTCAACCAGTATTAGGTAAGCCCTGTCACACGGGCGCTGTCTTCTTCGATGTAGCGAAAGCCTTCGACAAAGTCTGGCACAACGGTTTAATTTATAAACTGTACAACTTTCAGTTGCCAGACCGTCTCGTGCTTATCATACGAGATTATTTGTGGAATCTTAGCTTTCGCTACAAAGGTGACGGCACTCTCTCTCCTCTTCCCTCCGTCCGATAGAAGCAGGAGTCCCGCAAGGGTCCGTGCTCGCCCCTGTCTTGTACCTTCTGTACACTAACGACATAACTAACCCAATTAGCCCTCTTTGCGGACGATAGCGCTATCTATACCACCGATAGGCAAGTAAGTCGAATCACTAAGAGACTCCAACCCGCTATCACCGCCCTAGGCGAATGGTTTCGGAAATGGAGAATCAAGGTGAATCCCGACAAAAGCTCTGCCATTCTCTTCTCCCTTCTCACTCTTCGGTCGTGCCATTCCCTGGCAAAATAAGATCAAATATCTCGGTGTGACCCTGGATAGGCGTTTGAACTTCCGCGATCACACCACAATAGTTAGAGACCGAGCCGCTATTGTCCTCGGTCGTCTCTATCCCATGATAGGCAAGTACAGTAAGATGTCACTTAGAAATAAGCTGAATCTTTACACAACTTGCATCCGGCTCATACTAGCTTATGCTAACGTAGTCTTTGCGTTATCCAAGCGCAATCTCCATAAACTTCAGACCCTCAAAAACTGCTTTCTCAGAGCGGCTTCCGGAGCCTCTTCGTACGGACGTACGCAATGCGGACCTTCACAGAGATTTCGAACTCCAAACGATTCCCCAATATTTCAAAGATCTGGCAGTTCGCTTTTTCGAGCGTACACAAAATCACCCGAATCAATTAATTGTGCAATCCACAACGTACCATCGCCCCGATCGACCTCGGCATGGTCGTAAAACTATAGTTAGGCGGCCTCGGCACGTACTAACGGCCCCAGATGACGATCTTGCTATCCGGATAGCGAGATTAGTCTCAACGACCTCCCCCAATAGGGCTTCCCTCCAAACACGACGCCGACGTCCCCGGGTTCGTCGGCGCCCAAACGGATACACGAGGTATCAAAGAGTGCCGGGGCGCTTCTCGCCCCCACTCAATCGCAACTGCACCCGCGTAACGGGGAACTCCCCTCCTGGCGGTGACTCACCTTCAGGTTCGAGACTCACGCCGGTCGAAGGGACGCCCCCGAGGGCGACAACCCAAGCCGAGGCTCCCCGCGGGGAGCCCTTGAGCGGTGGGCGCTATACGGGCTGAGGCTCCTTCAGAGACTCGCCCAAATAAAGTCCGGTGAAGCAGTAATGGCTGCAACAGCCAACTACAATGTCAGTTCAGAAAAAAAAAACTTGGACGTTAGATCTCGTAACAAGTGAGGATTATAGTTTCCACGGAACCCTAAAAAGTAATTCCTATAGAGAGGTAGCGGTTTATTTTTTTGGTATATGTTACCCACTATAAAGCTTTACATGGATCTGTGGCTGACTTTGTATGACACAAGAACAACTCGTGTCAGCTTGTTACTGATTTATGCACCACGAGCGAAGTTTTATACAGCCTATGGCATTTAATTGTGATTAATGTAGTGGACATTGATTATCCAACATCTTTCAGGTTCTTACCTATGAAACAATATATCAACAATTTATTTATTTCAATATGACACCTATTTTTTTATAAATAAACAGCTTATTGACAAATTATATATCCGATATAAAGATATTTCTAGCTTTTTCTATTTATAATTATATTTAAAATATTATCAACCTATTTTATTCTATATTTTTTTAGTAAACAGTCATATTTTGAAAGCGCGTGTAAATTTTAGTCTTTCTTTAGGTTTTTCTTCAGAAAATTATTATTTGTTAAATGAAAAATGGCTGGAGCTCATAAAATACCAAAATCTACATAAACAGCTTTGTGTGAGTTGAATGACTAAAAATTATTCTCAATTTTGCCATTTGTGAATTGTGTAATTAGCTCCTGGTGTGTATTTTATGCTGCATAATAGGTAATACTCACTCTAATAATTAGCCAATGTTCAGCTCTTGGGGTGACAGTTAGCCTTATTAGATACAGTTACTCAGCTAATAGCTAAATTTTAATGAAAATCCTCGCGCTAAAACTTGAATAAAAACATTGTATTACAAAAATGTTAAGGCATCAATATTGGTATCGTCACAGTACGAAGTAACTAGAGGATAGGGATCTTTCTTTTGTTCCAAATGCGTTGTTAATTTTCAGACGAGTTTTCAGCACCTACTTGGTAAAGCATGAGCAAACCCATTTTATTACAACCAACAGCTTCTATTTAGTGTGACGTCGATTTCATTATTTTTACTTACAATTCCATTTTTTTATTAATTAATTGCTATTTCTCAATTACGATTTATTATGATGTGTTATAGTGAGTTTGATGATGAAGCCCGTCCGTTGACCGTATTTTTCTTACATTACCCTAACATGAAGTATTTTATATAAAATTGATCCGTCTGATGGTAAGCGGTCACCGTAGCCTATGGGCGTTTGCAACACAAAGGGCATCACTCGCGCGTTGCCGACCCTTCAGAAATCTAATGACTTCTTTTTTGAAGAACCCCATATTGTAGTCCTTAGAGAAAACCTTGGCAGGGAGCTCATTCCTCAACCTAAGTGTTCGCGGGAGAAAGTTTCTCTGAAATCGCAATATACGCGACCATTTCGTTTCCAAAGTGTGAGAATGAATTCCCTGCCGATGTCGAGCGGAGCGATGGTAGAAAGTAGCCGTGGGCATTATTTCGAACAATTTCTCAGAACACAACCCATTGTACAAGCGGTAGAACACACACAGGGAGGCAAAGTCTCTCCTCCGACTTAAGGGCTAGATACCGCAAGTGAGTTTGGGATCGTCGACAATTCTCATAGCCCGTCGTTGAATCGAGTCAAAAGAGCCAAGCTCGTATCCGGGTGCACCCGCCCAGAGATGGCAGCAGTACTCCATATGGGGCCCGACTTGCGACTTGTAAAGCACTAACCTTTGCCCCGATGTGAAGTACTGCTTCGCTCTGTTGAGTACACCAAGTTTTTTGGACGCCAGCTTTATCTTGTCTAGCAAGTGATCTCGGAACTGAACATTGCTGGAGAACACCAGGAATCCCAATGCTCTTGGAGATGGAGAGGGGAGTGTTCCGGAATTGTGGGACCACAGTGAATGGGGTTTTTTTAGGTGTGAACTGTGTGACTTGTGTCTTTGAAGGGTTGAATCGGACCAAGTTTTCCCGTCCCAAGTCAGAGACCTTGGACAGACTGATCTCGATTTGAGACACAAGTTCTTCACGTTTCTCGTCCATAACGGAACGAGGGATGCTTGCACGGACCGTGTATTAAGCGTCTTCAGTACTGTCATCTGCATGGCAATGTATGTTGTTGACGTCCAACATATCATTGATGTGCAGTAGAAACAGCGTAGGAGACGATAGCACAGAGCCTTGCGGGACACCAGCATTAAAGTCTATGCTATCAGAGCAACTACCGTCAACTACGGCTCGTATGCGTCTACCGAACAAAAAGCTAGCCACCCATTTGCACAAACCCTCGGGCACTCCGTAAGATGGCAACTTCGATAGAAGACCCCGGTGCCAGACCCGATCAAACGCCTTCGCTATATTTAGGCTACATGCCAATCGGCTTTCTCTTTTGCCTTATGAGCCAAGTCACCATCGGTCTTTCGAAGTGGTGGTAACGACGACTGGCAGAAGTTTCCCTCGGCAGCTTTAGCAAGCGACCAGAAAGCACGACTCCCAGAAGGATAGCTCGCAAGTCGCTCACCTATTTTGCCGATGAATTGGAATTTTGGTCCGGCAGTTGCTTTGTTACTGAACCTCGAGGCAGCATTTAATTTGCGTTTTAACTCAAAAATATTCGGATCCTTATTAAAACGAGCCGTGGTCCAAGCCTCATACGCAGTTTGCTTAAGAATTTTAGCTTCTCTGCAAGACCTATTAAACCACGGTCGTTTTTTGACGCCGGCAGCCGTTAGGAATAAAAAATTCCATACCAGCGAGGATTGTCTCAGTGACTGCGGCTGCGCAGACGTCAGGATCATCTGAGCTAAAGCAGAGCTGCCTCCACGGGTACGATGCATAAAATTCTCGCAATCCATCCCAGTCTGTCGACTTATAGTGCCAAACACGACGCCAATTAGTTGGCCAAGAAGAATCGGGTTGTGTGCATGACATATCCAGTTAAGAGCTCGTATGGTCCTCTTTTCTCGTTGGAGAAAGTACCAGCTGAGAGATAGGTCCATAGGTCAGAACAAATTCATGAGCAAATATCCCTGCATAGTAATTGGTTCGAGAACTGAGCCACTCACGATGGTGGGCGTTAAAGTCTCCCAAAATAACTAGTTCTGCTGTGGGATATTGCTCTAGAACTTTGTCAGTCGTCAAACTCAGGTGCGAGAAGAGTCGAGTTACGTCCGTGTCAACGCTATGGACCTGTATAGGCACGCATAGATACGAGTGTGGCCGCCGTGATCTACGCGCACCTTCAATATCGACAGGTCCCTGTCTATAAGGCTATGAAGTAGGTGACAGCAGATATCCTCCCGGACGAACAAACATACACCGGCACGACTCAAAAAATTGTGCTCGAGTTTGTAGCCGGGATAATGAAGGTATGATGTGTCGGCTAGAGATTGCAATCCCGCAGCTCATTCAATCCCGCGGGATTGATATCCGCATCTTTGAAATTATGTTATAAAATAAAATTAAAACTACAGACTTTTGTGTGAAAATCAACTTTTATTAATAATTTCTTACACTAAGCAACAGAAAATATTTCTTTTCTATCAATCAAGTATAAGTTATTAGTAATCTGTCTCTGATATCTGCTGTCACCTACTTCATAGCCTTATAGACAGGGACCTGTCGATATTGAGGGTGCGCGTAGAACACTGCGGCTACACTCGTATCTATGCGTGCCTATACATGTCTCATAGCGGTGACACCGACGTAACTAGACTCTTCACGCACCTAAGTGTGACGACTGACACCCACCATCGTGAGTGGCATCCTGGCTCCTAACAACAGTTATATAATTTTTAATTCAGTCTCATTCATATAATTATTATCAAATCATAACTTTCTCTTAGATGCTATTACTATGATATCAACCTATGGTGATAATTTTTAAAAATACACACTTAAGAAAAAGCGATTCGGAGCGCCTCTCAGCGTGCTTCATTCAAACAATTTTTTCACTTATTTTGACACTGATAAAACACCACGAATATTTGAAGACATGTTTTAGTAATAAATATCTAGGTCTGCAGTATCAGTTTTCTGTTAAATTTTATAGTTCAAAAGTGTACAACTTTTTGATAGTTCAAAAGTCTATAACTTTTTAATAGTTCAAGCGTGTATAATAAATTCTAGTTTTTTATACAAATGGTTTAAAAAGATTTCTAGTTAATACATTTTTTTACATATTCGGTTTGGGATTATGACTAAGAAATTCCACAGTTATTGATCAGTAAATGTCAAAAACAAATGAGAGATTCGTTTGTACGAAGGCCGGTGCAAGGCGCCACGAATCGTATCCTCTTAAGAGAATACACTTCGCGGCGCCTCGAAGCGGGCTTCATACAAACGAATTTCTCACTTATTTTTGACACTTGCTGATCAAACACCAAGAAATTTTAAAGACATGTTCTAGTAATAAATATCTTTGTCTGCAGTGTGCCAGTTTTCTATCAAATTTTATAGTTCAAAAGTAATACAGGATTCTAGTTTTTCATACAAATGGTTTTAAAAAAGATTTGTAGTTAATAGAACGTTTTACAAGATTTTGGAAAAACCATAGACATAGGTGTTCGGCTTGGGATTATGACTAAGTAATTTCACAGTGATATTGATCAGTAAATGTCAAAAACAAATGAGAAATTCGTTTGTATGAGGCCCGCTGCGAGGCGCCGCAAAGTGTATCCTCTTGAGAATCAAATGGTATTTATTGTATCGCTATATTACACGTCGGACGGTGAATACGAAAACAAAACACTCGTCACCAAAGAGTATTATAATTATACCAAAAGGAACTCGTCACCTACAGAAAGTCGTGCACAGGCGCAACGCAGTGCCATTTATGAACAACTGAAACGTCGCACTCGTGCTACTCACGATTTATGCGAATGTTAAAGTGTCAAATTTTCCATTTGTGGGATCCGTAGATCCGCGTTTTGAAAGAGCGGGATCCCGTTTTGCGGGATTGCAAGCCCTAGTGTCGGCCGAGTAGGATATCTGCGTCTCCTTCAGAAAGAGAATGGTCGGCTGCGCAGTCTCGAAGTGATGGTGGACTGCCTTAAGATTTGCGTGATTACCCCTGATATTGCAAAAATATAAATTGTATGTGGATGGAGTAGCCGCTGTAAAAACACTTTTCCTTTTTCTGGCCATTTTATTTAAAGTTACTTAGACTAGGGCTGCGGATTCACTGCACAGACAGCTTAGAAGACAAAAAGGTGCGGTACTAAGACTGCCGAAGCTTAACACAGATGATACGGTTGCTGGCACGGCGGCCGAAGGGCCCCTGATCCCCCTCTGTAGCCGTGTCCACTCCGGTCTCCTTCTCCGGCACGACTACCATTTCAGAGACTTTACACAGGCTGGCGGATCAGCCTCCTAGGGCGGAGATTAAGTGATCCCTGGGTTTGGGAACCCGTTCAACCTGCGGGCGGCCAGCGGTCAGCCGTTTTATCAGGTCTCCCTGACCGCCGAACCAGCATGCCGCGTCTACGCCGAGTAATGACAGCAACTGCACCACCGGTCCTCTGCTGTCCGCGCAGCGAACCCTCAAAGAGAGCTCTGGCAACCTTACTCACCGCCAGGAACACAACACTACTCAATGTTAGTGTTATTATGGCCGCGGTTTTCTGTAAGGTGGAGGTACTTCCCCAGTTTGGGCCGCTCATTCGAGCAAGTACTCGCTATGCCCCGCTTTATTTGTTCGGACAGCTTATTCGAGCTAGTACTTGTAGTGCCCTACCTCTCTTTATGTATGTATGTAGAAACTGCTGTACAGCAAGTTTATCCTTACACGGTCAAGCACAAGCACAAGCACAAGCACAAGCACAAGCACAAGCACAAGCACAAGCACAAGCACAAGCACAAGCACAAGCACAAGCACAAGCACAAGCACAAGCACAAGCACAAGCACAAGCACGCACAACGCATGGCAGCTCGGTCTGACACGTCTGAGTTATTCATTATCTATCTGCACGACGCGCTACATTTGCGGTTGTGTGTCGGCCACTGTAGACACGCGCGTCATGCAAAGTAATCGGTCGTGTAAGTCCAGGAAGCACTCAACAATAATTATTGACGTACGTCGAGAATTATTCGCTGTTGAAGTCAATTTTTTATATTCAAATTAGGTTTTTACAAATACTAAACAGTTATTAAATAAATTTTTAATTTTTTGAAATCCGGTTCACATCGCACATTTCTACCAAGAAGAATCCGGCAAGAATCTCGATAGTTACTCTTTTAAAAAAACATTTGGTTAACATAACTAGAACTAGTATACATCATAAAAAAATTACAAATAAAATCATCAATAGTCAATACCAAAAATAAAAGAAAAAAATATAACAAAAATAACACAACATAAACAACACATTAAAAAAAGTTATATTATTTTTATTTTATTTTAATGTCGTTTTGCTTATGTGGTGGTTGCATTGCATGGTACGAGTATTATATTTAAAACACGAATTTCGACCACTGACAAAATACAGCACTTACCTGTAGCAACGATGTTGTTGTGGGTAAACCTTTGTCGTGTGGTGACGTTCTTTGTAAAACTGCAGTAAATGCGATTTGTCGCTTGGCTCACTGACATGTATAGTGTGTACATCGTCATAAACCCGTTACACCGCGGCACACGACACACGGCACACGGGACGAAATTATTCCTATAAAATTCTTGCTGCGACCGTTGCCGAGAGGCGTCAATGAAACCTTGAGGACATTGAAAACGGTTAGGAAAAGTCGATTTGAGAGGAACTTATGCGTCCACTAGTAAGAGGGAAAGGGAAGTAGAAAATAGGGGTAGATTTCCCTCTCGTTAGGGCGGGCGGCGACAGTAGTGCCCGTCGGGCGGCGCGCGGATCCGCTCGGCTCGCGCGACTCGGCGCCGCGTCACGAGCCGCGCGTCTCGAATCACTCGTCTCTCCGTCTGTCGTGGTCTCTCCGTCTGTCTGTGCGCTCGGCTCAGGTACGTGTCTGCCAGGGTCGAGACTGGGACCGGGTTCGGGGTCCGACGCGGCTCACGCAGAAGTTTTTCTCGGCTATTGTTTGTTTTGTAAATGAGCGGCGCTAGTCACCTGTCCGTGACGTCATCGCTGCTATTCCGCTAAATATTTGACTTTCCCAATTGATAAAGTTTTACTCCATTGAAAGTTGCATATGCTTATTAAAGTTAAATAATAATACTTATATGTATAAAGTGAAGTGGCTAATGAAAAAGGCAGAGGACCGGTTGTGGTGGCGTTCTAGCAGAGACCTATGCCCTGCAGTGGACCAGTTTAGTCTAATTGAAATGAAATCTCGAACTCAGAAGCATAAGGTCTTATGTGTATATTGCTAGGTTTTCAGGAGAGCAAGAATAAAATTATCACATTAATCGCCTCATAATTATCTATTAATTACCCACAGAGTTAAAGTCGTTTTCTTATTTTAGGTATACAATTGAGCTTTATAAAATATGTTTATTTTTAATTATTTCTTTATTATACATTTAAATAATATTAACGAAAAACCATAAAAACAGTACATATAACTTTATGCTTCTTTATTTACGAAACATTGATAAAAATCCTTTGGCGTACATTAAAATATAACATTTTACTCCAAATTTTAATCAAGTGTTTATGTCCTTTAATTAAAAAGGACTTTAGGACTTTGTGCCTCACTTTATGCCTCACTGTAGTTAAGGAAATCAATAAGAAGTATGCACAGATACAGTTTTGTACTTGTTATGTTATGTTATGAGTTTTTATCAGTCATTGAGTCTAAAACTAAAATAAACACTTTGCCTCATAACTTATTTGTCTAACAAATATCTTTTACTCTTATTGAGCTTGATAGGTACTTGTAGGTACAGCCAATCGGATAACAATAATAATTAATTTTAAGTATTATCACAACAGTCTCTAAGCTTTTAGATTCAATAAAAAGCCTGAACATAATTGCTTGCTCTTAAATGTGAAAAATGTTTAATATTTTTTATTTTGTTTTGATTTTAATAACTAAGATAAAGAACCTAAAAATTATAAACAGTTATTTAATATTACTTCAGAAGTTTTTCTTTAGAAGAAAAGAATATTACTTTAGAAGGACTTTCTCCTTTTGCTTTAGACTATTCAGCTTCTGGAAAATCAGTCGCACTATTGAAATGCAACTCTTTGTAAAATGAGTGGCATTCTTTGGGCACCCACTCTAAAAGGGTCATTAAGTCCTAATATGTCAACCTAGTTAAATTTTCTTTCGTTCGATCTGCGGTTGTAAGTGATCCACTTGCATATATGTGTGACCTTTCAGCATAAATTTGTGATTGATGATTTTAAGCTGAGAGAATTTGTGCAACAGCCAAATGTACCAAAGAATTTTAATAAAATTTCGGTTTTGTCCAGGACAGTTGTCAGACCACAGCGTAAGGTCTTGTACATCATAAAGGCTTGCACTGTTTTTCTGCCCATCCTATGAGACAAGATGCTTCTTCGTTTCCCCCTCTCTCACTTATGTTTTCTGACCAAAGCGTATTAGCTGCAGTATTACATGTTGAATCGTAAATAGTTAAATTTAAAGTCCAAAGTTTCCTTAAATGGAAATATTTGGTATTTGTCAAACAGGGTGTCGGCACGCATTTTTGCAAATCAAAAATTAAAAACTTTTTTGCCTGAGCTGGCATTTGCTTCCTCTTTGTCTGTTTTCTTCAAATTGTATCTTTCGTCGGCAAGCTTTCTATTCTTTTCAATTTCGATGGCTTTTTGTCAACTGTTTGTTTAGTTAATGACTATTGTAAAAAATGAAAATTACTCAATAATTAACATTAACAATATAACCCTAACCTTTCTTCGTCATTGATTGAATGCCTTTTTCACGAAGACAAAGAAGCGTACGCCTTTTTACAGGTTTCTGCAATTTGTTAAATAGTAACTCAATGACACAATAACGAGTACCTACTTTATAAAAACATTAAAACTATTGGTAATATTCTTTATTTTACGTACCTGAGTTTCATCGTCCATTGTTTTTGATCACTTAAACACACTTTCATTTATTACTGTATTTTTAGTCACAATCTTTTTGAGCAAATTACAAAAACCTTTCGAAAAGACAATAACAACGTAATGAATTACAAAATATGAGTTCCGTACAGGCCGGCGGCGCGCACTGAAGACTGCGATATAGTTCCGTACAGGCCGGCGGCGCGCACTGAAGACTGCGATATAGTTCCGTACAGGCTGGCGGCGCGCACTGAAGACTGCGATATAGTTCCGTACAGGCCGGCGGCGCGCACTGAAAACTGCGATATAGTTCCGTACAGGCCGGCGGCGCGCACTGGAGACTGCGGTATAGGCTAGATCGCGTAAATACGCCGTTTTTGTGCAAATTTTGTGGCTAAACTATAGCACATTAAGGATTTAAAAAAATATATGTTATAAAACTTTTTGAATGATTTTGTTTTATTGTATTTAATGCAATAAAAAATCTGGAAGTGACCATTGTTCAACACTTGTGCAAATTTTTAATACGTCTATTGCATTTTATTGTAATGAAAGTTGATTAAATAATTAGAATAGCTTGTTATCTAGTGCATTGGCTCTAAGTTGCACCAAAAAATCAAATAATGTGACTACAAAACGGTAAACATATTAAATTCCATACAAAAAAAATTAAGTTTCAAGGCGTCATTATGGTATAAATTACTTAAGAAGTATATAACGAATATATCTCATAGTAATCTATATGACATTGTTTAATGATGTTAAGTACGTTAACATACACAACGTTAGTATTACAGAAACTAGCTTTCTGGCCTGTAGCGCCCTCTGAATGGAGAGTATAATAACAATTTTTTGCTTATGTCGAGCGGCCGCGTGCGTTACTCGAACTCACGGCGATCGGCGATAATGTCCGATCTTACCCGAGTCGAGGCGCTGTCCGAAGGAAAGATCAGGTGCATAAATTTATATCTTTACATAAAACTTGAGAATTGAGGACTTTATAGTAGTTAGTACAAGCACAAGGTCTTACGTTTTTATGCGAAAATAAATTTAGCTTAAAACGTTAGAAACATAACGCTACATATAAAGTTAAAAATAATATAAAAATAAATGTATAAAAGCAGAATGCTCTATCTAAGCTTGCGCATGCTATAATGAAAATATTTTGTTATGTTTACAAAAACCGTTGACGATAAGTAGAATAACTTTAGAAGCATAATAACATACATTTATCCACAGTTTTAATAAGTTTTATACATATATATATATGTAATTAAAAATAAGACTTTCTGGGTCGTAATATATCAGAAAAACCCTAATATAGAGCATTATTCAGCTGTGTATCTTCGGTACTGAAAGAGATAGAAATATGTTAATAAACGAAAAGACCTTATGCGTCTGGGGTCGAGAAATGTTAGAACGAGTGATAGTTTTTATAATCAGTACTTTGTTGAACTTTTATGTTTACCTGAGTGGTTGGTGGGGGTGAGATCCACTCCTTTTTATATATAAATGCGGTGCACAAGCACACAAGCGGTCACCGGTTCTGCATCTGATGTGGCTAGCTCATTGCCATTTTACCCCGCCTATCCTAGTGGCTATGCCAGTGCCTATCCTAGCGGCTATGTCAGTACCTATCCTAGTGGCTATGTCAGTGCCTATCCTAGCGGCTATGTCAGTACCTATCCTAGTGGCTATGTCAGTGCCTATCCTAGTGGCTACGTCAGTGCCTATCCTAGTGGCTATGTCAGAACCTATCCTAGCGGCTATGTCAGAACCTCTCCTATTGGCTATGTCAGAACCTCTCCTAGTGGCTATGTCAGTGCCTATACTAGCGGCTATGTCACTGCCTATCCTAGCGGCTAGGTTAGTACCTATCCTAGCGGCTATGTCAGAGCCTCTCCTAGTGGCTATGTCAGTGCCTATCCTAGCGGCTATCTTAGAACCTATCCTAGCGGCTATGTCAGTGCCTCTCCTAGTGGCTATGTCAGTGCCTATACTAGCGGCTATGTCACTGCCTATCCTAGCGGCTATGTTAGTACCTATCCTAGCGGCTATGTCAGAACCTCTCCCAGTGGCTATGTCAGAACCTCTCCTAGTGGCTATGTCAGTGCCTATCCTAGCGGCTATGTCAGTACCTATCCTAGCGGCTTTGTTAGTCAGTACCTATGTTGAAAACTGTAGTTTATGGATAACGCGACGTAGAGACGCGACGAAGCTTCTTTAATATTACCAATATATAAAAATTAGTAAGTTAAGCTTTTATATTTTTTCAACTTCATATTAGACTACAACATAGTTAACATAGTATAAAATGTTTTAATTTAAAAAAATATCACAAATGTACCAATACCAATACAAATGAATTAAATTCTAATTCTTCCAAGCATTTCTATCAATAATGTATTCATCAACTTTGTAATAGCTTTTTTTCATTAAACTATCTTTGACATATATTTTAAATTTGTTTGGAGGAAAGTTTACCACAATATACTTTGTATTGCAAAAGAGCTATTTACCTTATGAAGACGACATTTTGGATCTACCAATTTATCCTTATTCCTTGTATTAACACTGTGTATGTTATTGATATAATCAGGCGTTACTTTGCGGAAAATCATTATTATGATAAAATGTACCTTACCTTGCAAATCCCCTAAAAACAATTCAGTAGCACTCACGTACAGAAGTAAACCATCCACATGTGTAGGAGTGCACCTCCCTTCCTCCCTCCTTATGTGGACGATGCCAACTTCACTATAACATAATGTTAAACTATATATAAGTGTCTTTTTTTGCGTACATACATTATGCAAGTCATGATATATTTGCAAGAACAGTTAAAATATCATTTTCCCTAAATAGTGCCATAGGAGAAATTCGAGGTCTATTTTATAGATTGACGGTACTGCTCTCTTTTGCAAAATAAAGACTGTATTAATATCAGCTGCCTTACCCCAAGCAAAATGCCAAAGGACATGACAGAATGAAAATAGCTAAAGTAGACCAAGCGAGCAGTGTCAACATCTGTAAGCTGACTAACTTTTCTAACTGCATAGGCAGCTGACCTAAGTTTCCCTGCACTTAAGCGCTGAAGTCTCCCATGACAATGTCACAGGGCACCTTGGTGTTGGCGTGAAGTGTTCTGGCTTACTCACTCGCACACATCATCCGGGTGTATCAAGGTCGGCGGATATACCTGTGTGATTAAGAATCTTTAGGTTAGACTGGGTACAAAATATGCTACCCTTGTCGACTCTTGACACACTGGAGGTTTCCATGTTGCCTAAGAAAAGCTCTATCAGACATGTGTCAAGTCTCGACAAGGGTAGCATATCTTTGCCAATAAATACTACGCCGCTTTAGGAGTGATGGTCACCCTCTTTGAAGAAGAGCAGATCCCCAGATTTCAATGATATGATGTCCTTGCCCTCTTTTCAAACTTCCGATAAACTTTGTATTTTTCCAACTCTACTTCAAGTTTTAATTATTTGGGTTACCTGCCGTAACCTGGAGATTCTTAACACCTCATGGTGGGGTTATTACCAAAGCTTTTGCCGTGGCTAGGAATAGTAAGGCTTCTGGGAACTAAGGACCGCCTTTTTTGGGCGTACTTCAACCAGAAGGGTATTACCGGTAATCGGCACGATTGGCCTGCGGGTTGACGCTAGAACTGAGATGCTGCTTACTGTCTCAGCCTGTTTTCTTTTATGTTCCCAAGTCGGAATGGTAAGCAGTCGGAATAGTAAGCAGTCGGAATGGTAAGCAGTCGGAATAGTAAGCAGTCGGAATGGTAAGCAGTCGGAATGGTAAGCAGTCGGAATGGTAAGCAGTCGGAATGGTAAGCAGTCGGAATGGTAAGCAGTCGGAATGGTAAGCAGTCGGAATGGTAAGCAGGCCATGCATCGGGAAATGCGCTGTGGGTGGTCAGAGGCTCCTTCAATATGTAGCTCATCCAGTGTGTATACAGCCCAGGTGTATACAGCCCAGGTGTATACAGCCCAGGTGCGCGGAGTTGGGTTCATAGGTATTACGCCATAAATAAAATCTATGTATTATATATTGTTGTATTATATATATTAATGTGCTTCATACGAACGAATTATTATCTGCGGCGTCTTTTAGATAGCCCATTTATTGAGGAATGCTATAGGCTATATATCGTCACGCTAAATCCAGCGAGCGGAACACCAATGAAGAATGCTTCAAAATCGGGGTTTTTTCTTTTTGAGAGCTTCCGCTGCGTGCGCTGCGTAAACGCTTAAAGTTTTGCAAAAGTCATGTAACACAGAATTGTTCCCGTTTAAAAGTTCTAAAAAAAAGTCCGCGACAGCATATGTCTATATTTTAAGGTTGGCTCACTATAAACTTTTTTATGCTAACCAAATTTGTTCTGAAATAATGCATTGTTAGCGAAGGTGTTTTTATAAACATGATATTTATCCTTATCCAAATAAAGATATTATATTACCCTTTACAAACAAAATTGCCCTTTACATCATTCGATTTCAATAAATATCTTAGGAGATATCGCAATTTTAAAATAACATTACAAACTATATGTATAGCTTACTGTAACAAACTATAGTTATATCCTACTATAAGAAACTATAGCTATAGCTTACTGTAACAAACTTTTTTAATTTAATCAAGACTTGCCATAGAAATCCCGACGCCGAAAACCCAATAAAGCGCGGATGAAGCCGCGGGCAAAAGCTAGTAATATTATAAAGCTTCGTGGTACCAGGTTTTTATTATTGGCTGTTGGTCTTCAGACTGAATAAAGATTGACGGGTTTACAGTTTTAAGAAAATCATTTCCTAGAGGTGAGATAATTTTCGTAGGTAAAGCCCTCCACAGTTAAAAACTTTATTTTTTCTACCTAGGTACTGCCAAAAATGAAAATGCCCAAGCAGTAAGCAATGGGAGCAAGTGGTCTCGCCACGCAATTGAAAAAAACAATTATAGTAATAAAGTCCAAAATATTTTTATATGTTTTATCCAAAAATAATGTTTGCACACACTTGTTATCAAAAGAGTCAATGAGACGGAGCACGGAGCATGTGCATCACGGAGCATGTGCATCATATGATTTCTAGGTTTAATAGAAGAAAGTGCCAGCGGCCACTTTGTATGTTGTTGCCACTTTGTATGTTGTTGCCACTTTGAAAAAGAGAATTCCGATACTTTGTGTCTAGGAGGGTTGGAATTTTGTAAGGAATCCGTTATTTTTAAACAAAAATGAATAAAACTTGGTATTTGACCTTTAGGTTTAATTTTAAAATTGACATGTTCCGCCGTTTTCGGAAAATCATTCCCTAGTGCTTAGTAGAACCATAAACAATTAAGGTTTATTTATTAAAAGTCTACGCGGACAAAGTCGCGGGTAAAAGCTAGTAATTAACATTATTTAACCTTAAACAAAAACCTTCGATATTTTTATCATACTTTGCCGAAATTTACGTATATACTTTTGGCTCTGGTTTACTTTTGTTTCTGCTTCATATTCATTAAAAAGAAGGGTAACATAAAACTGACACTCCTTCCCCCCTAAAACAAGAGGCAGACACTCTAACCGCTACGCCACTACCGACACTACCGACTCGCTACCAAATTGACGGATTTTCATACAACCTTCCGACCCCAGTTTTACTTTTTTAGGGGATGCACTTAACAATATCCTTTCTTAGTAAAGCCCTATGTCAAGTACATATATGCCAAATTTCATGTTTTGGACCCTGCGGTTTGGGCTGTGCGTTGAGATGTCATTGAATCAGTCAGCAGCCAGTTTCTTCTTTTATATATTTGGTATTTTAGATATAAGTACAAAACTAAATCCTGACTCTGACTTGCCGCATTAACATTTCGTAACATGAGATTTCACTTTTCGATTGACAACACACAATTTGTTTAAAATATTATAAACTTAAGACGAATATCGAATGAAGCCAGCTGTGGTGCCCTGTATTTTTTTGATTTTAGGTACATATATGTTGTTTAACTAATGATAGAATTTGGCCAGCTGTGGCACTCTAGTATATACAGTTTCAATAAAAATCGAATATAGCCAGTTGTGGTGCCCTGTCTTTAAAACACGTTGTTCATGTGTAAAACCAAAACCGGCCAAGTGCGAGTCTAGCTCGCGCACCGAGGGTTCCGTACAAATTTATTATACGTAGATAGCTCTTTCATATTTTGATCAAGTCTCCTAGGTTAACGGGAAGAAGGAACCTTATAGGTTTTAATTTATTTGTGTACACAATATGCGATATACATGATAGTATTTTGGGCATATTTTTTTGTACATTGACTTAAAACATTAAGTGCCCGGAAACTTTACTATTTGATATTTATTTGATATTTGATTCTTCACTTCCTGTGATTGTGTGGCCTGACCACTTCCACTTTAACTTTTTTATTGTTTTTATGACATCTTTTGTTCTTGTATGTTTCTTAATGGTCGCAATTTTTATTCTATCGGACAGTCTTTTTCCTATCATACTTCTTTCTATGGAGTTTTGACTTGTTTTGAGCTTCTTTTTGTGAATTTTTGTGACTTTGGCAACATATTCGATTAGGTTGTTATTGATCCTGATTTTCTTGCTTCCAATTTGCCATAGTCTTGGTCTTTTGTGTGTTCATGACTAATCCCACTAATCATGTTTATGACTAATCCCACTAATCATGTTCATGACTAATCCCACCTTTCGGCTTTTCCTATCTAGTTCATTCGCCGTCATCTGCTGGCCTTCCTCGTCAGCGAGACGATTATCAAATCATCTGCGAATCTTAAGTGGGACAGGTTTTCACCGTTAATGGACAGTCCACATTTTTCCCAGTCTAGTTGACAAAAAACCTCCTCTAGCACTGCCGTAAAAAGTTTCGGAGAGAGAGGGTCTAATAGGAGGGGGGAGGGGAATAAATTAGATTTTATCTCTAATAAATTAAATTACATCTTAGATTTGCTGTTCTAGTAAATGTTTTTTAGTATTCTAATATATTTGTAATTGACACCTTGGTTTTTAAGTGTTCGCCAGATTTTTTCATTATCTATTGTGTCGAAAGCCTTATTGTAGTTCACGAAACAACAACAAAAGGTAAAGTTGAACTCCTTACTTATTTTCAAATTATTGTTTGACAACATAAATGTGGTCTAAGTCGAGTGTCCGCTTTTAAATCGCTGCAAATTAACAAATTTATTTTTTTCCTATATCTGTGATGCTTGCTTCGTGCCAAATTTAATGATTCTAGAGCAACGGGAAGTAACCCATAGGTTTTGAATTGTATTTGAATGCCAAAATATGCGACAAAAATGGCCGCATTTCGGCCGTAGTTTTTTACTGAGTTAACTTAGAAGCTTGATCTTTTAAAGCATCAAGGGACCGTAGACCTTACGTGTTCCCGAGAAGGAAACAGCCAAACAGACAGACAGACAGACAGACAGACGGACAACAAAGTGATCTTATAAGGGTTGCTTTTTTACTTAAGAGGAACGGAACCCTAAAAACAGTAGCAACACTACTGTAATCTACTCTACAAATGTCACTCAGTGACATTTCATTCCTTTGAAAATTTTGTTGCTCATCCAATAATGATCGAACTTCACGTACAAGGTAAGTTCGTTTGATCATTTATTACACTTCGCAGCTTCATTCGACGCGATTTCTTCTTTTACATGTTTAAGAATGTTCAGAGTTCAGAGTTGGTACTTTCTTATAAAAAATATAATTATTGTGACAAATTTTATTTGAGAACTAGCTTTTGCCCACGGCTACGCCTGCCTTAAATTTGGTTATCGGCGTAGGATTCTTACGGCAACTCCTCAATTAAACCCATCCACTCAAACTTGACGTTTTTTATCTCTCTCTCTCTCTCTCTCAAAAAGAATAAATAATAAATCCTCGATTAACTAATTTAATAACCTCGCGATCTTTGTGCTCCATACAAACTTTAAACCCCTGTTGCACCTTTAGGGGGTGAGTTTTGG
This sequence comes from Apoda limacodes, assembly GCA_946406115.1. NCBI lineage: Eukaryota > Metazoa > Arthropoda > Insecta > Lepidoptera > Limacodidae > Apoda > Apoda limacodes. The sequence goes on along the minus strand of OX291560.1, from coordinate 23,503,359 downwards.
AAAATCCTTTCTTAGCGCACGCCTACATTATAATAGTTATATGTATGCTAAATTTCAACTTGAACCGTCGAGTGGTTGGAGCTGTGCATTCAGTTAGTTAGTTAGTCAGTAACAGAAGACAATTACAGTTTGTTTAAATTTTTTTGCATACATAATTAAATTATGCGAAAAAAATACTTTTAATTTTAGCTTTTAACAGAGGTTGAGGCGTTTGCAAACTTATTGGGATCATCAATCAATTCATAATTGGCAAAAACCTTGATTGAGTCTGACCAGCCAGCAGTTTTACGGATTACATCGAGGCTAAAACCGAGTCTGTTAGCAGAAGAAGTGGACGAGTGTCGGTTGCTGCGAGCACTGAACACTAACGTGTCCACGCCGCTAGATCCAAGTGTACTTGTGATCTGTTCACTATGAGTTTGTGATGTGTCTTTGGAATACATCTTTCTAAATGTGATGATGACTTAAAACGATTTATAAAAGGTATTTTCAGATTAAGACTAAGACCGCCAGCTCCTACTAGTTTTCCAGTACTTAGGTCAAAAATTTATTTTTTAATTAATTAACTTTTTACAAAGAAGAACCCCAAATTCGTCCGGCCAGTATATATAGAACTGAAATTTTCCATTCTGATACAACAAATACAAATTTGTTCAAACGTTTTAAATTTAGTATAAATCGTTTTATCCGGTTTGGTTTAGTTTAGTTTAGTTTAATTTAGGTACTCAAAATATTGATAAGAGAAATTGATGACCATTAGGTGTAATTGCATCAATTTTCAACAGATAATTTATTTCATTGTCGCAATCTAACCGTTGTTGATACGTTCTAGAACTAAAGCTATGTTTGGTTTAGTCAATAGTCAATAGGCTCTTAATTTTTTATTTCGAGGGTTGGATCCCGTTAATGTTGTCTGTTTTAAATCTGTTCCAGATTTTTTAATATTTTAAGCCATTTTTAATTTTTCAGTGATATTGCCAAACAGTCATTGGTTTCAGCAATTTTTGTGGCGAGAAATCTTTTTGTAAGACGCTATTTACAGCTTTAGTTAATGCAGCTAGTGCAAAGATAAACTTGGTTTTGTTTAATCTCCAACAAATTATCACTTTTAACGAAATTTTTAGCGATAGCTGCTTTTGCTTCAACATTAAGTTTTGAAACTATTGACATTTCGCAATTTCACGGAATAAGGTACTCTTTCAGTAACTTATATTTTGTTTTTTTTGGTAGGTATTTAAAAAAAATATTTAGCGCCACCTGTTTCCAATGTCTTTGTGAATTGATTGTCCCAAAATAGTGTCCTATTGAAGTCACCTAATAGCATCAGGATTTCTTCGTCCAAACTAGATTCTGGAGCTTCTTCTGCTAAGACCTTTGTATTTGCTTTTGTGTCTGCCTGAATTTCATCAGTATTGTGACTTGAAATTCGGCCAGCTCTTCATTATCAGCTATCATGTACCGAATAAACCAAATTATGACGATATTACTGACTATTGACAGCTAATACTATTTTTAACCACACTTACGTACGCTTACGCTCGAAGTTCTTTCTGATGGTAAAATACAACTGCCATATCATTTTTAAAAGCGAGTTTGCCGGGTATTCATTTTTTAGCAAAGATTAATTATCTGGTCAATATGACAGTCAGAATAAAACGATTTCTGTTCAACAAATAATATACATAAAGCAATTTGAAATAGTGGTGAAATTATCAGGGCTGCCGTATAGCTATATAATAATAATGACCTCATGATTTTTAAGTTTTATATACTTCATTAAAAAAAAAAACTTAAATCAATCCATTTTAATTATTTTAAATTTAAGTCTTTGTGTAGATAATTATTGTTTTTTTGATTTTAATAAGGTTTAAATTTAAGTAGGTAATTGTATGAGTACCTAGTGTTAGTGTTGTGTCCTGAGTGTGACTCGTGTTGTGTCGTTGCAGAGTGGAGCACCCGCGGCGGGTCCCGTCGCCGCTCCTCGCAGCCGCAGCACCCACCGGCCGCGCTGCTGGCGCACTTCGACTCCTCTGTGTTACAGGTAACACTAACTCTTACTCACTCCCGTGGCGGGTCGCCAACTATTGCTTTCTTCTGAACTTCATTTTAAGCATTTTGTATTTACTCAAAAACGGCGTAATATGGATACGAGGTTGTATGTTAAAGCAAAACCTGATGCATGCGTTTTGGGCTCTCTGCACTAACCGCTCAGTAGTAGCATGTAAACGTGGACCATAAACAGTATCTCCATATGTTAGTTTTGACACTACCAATGATTCCAACAACCTAATTCTAAGTTCTTCGCTAAGAAATTGGCGAAGTTTATATATAATTTTAAGACGATAAAACTCGTGCTTGATCACTCTCAAAACCACCCCCTGTGTCTGGGGTGTGGCGACTCGCGCTTGTCCACTCTCAAAAGCCACCCCCTGTGTCTGGGGTGTGGCGACTCGCGCTTGACCACTCTCAAAACCACCCCCTGTGTCTGGGGTGTGGCGACTCGGACTTGACCACTCTCAAAACCACCCCCTGTGTCTGGGGGTATGTCGACTCACGCTTGACCAAAACTCACGCGGTGACGTCACAGTGGCTCCTGTGTATAACTTGTCTCTAGTTTTGTTATGTAATTACATCATTATCGTAATGGGTTATCATGTTTTTCCCCGTTCATAATTAAGTTCTTCCTATTTAATTACAATGATGTTGGTGGTGACATTCCAAAAACTAGTCCCCCGAGGGTGTATGTCAAGATTTTAGGGGTGTGTCCACTCACGGTTTACAAAAACCTAACCTGGAGACGTGTCGGTTCACGCTTGATATGACTTGACATGTTATACCTACAGAAAATGTTCAAGTCAAGTCGGTCGAAGTTTAAAGAGAAAAGCTGATAATAGTGTTAAAGATTTACAACTAGCATCGACGTCAACATGATGTGTCAAATATGTGATTTACAGGTTAACCAAAGATTCTATGCTAGGCACTTATGATCTAAGAAACACAAATAGAAATGTTTAATCATAATTTACTTTATGTGTCTGTTATATCACTCGTGAAGTATTTATAGCATCAATTGAAGAATCAATACTATTTTATTATTCATGCAGATTTTGATCAGGAAACAAAAGATTTAAAAAATTCTTTTGAATTTTTAAATTTGACTATTAGGAATTACATAAAAATTGGTGAATTAGAAAATTACTCAGAACCTTTAAGTAATGTCATTAAAAATAAAATGTGTAATGACACATAGTGATTTAGAAAAAAAAGAAAATGGTAGGCCTTAAAAAAAAAAACAGTTCTTAGAAAATCATGATAATAAGTTCAATCCCTTACGGGGATCTTCGTATATTCGTAAAAAAGAACGATTGTCAATGTTTTAAGTGGACTATATCCTGCAAATACACATTCCGATAGGGTATCATCATACTTGAGGCATCAAAATAAACTAACGTTTAACAATATTCAGTTCCCAATCAAATTATCTGATATACCCAAGGTAGAAAAACAAAATGACATTAGCATTAATATGTTTGAATTAGAGTTTAACAAAGAAAAAAATACTTAACAAAATGTTCTAATTAATTACAAATTAACTTATTATTTTTAAACAATGGTTGAAATGGTCATTATTGTATTTATCACGCTTGGTAAATAAACAAATAACAAATCGAAATGACGCTATTCATATCTGGGCCGGTTGCCGTATCTATTTTTAATCTAAAGTTAATTTCATTAATCACCAGAAACATGACTGTGCTCAAATTGTTACTGAATAACTAGGAATTCATAAAAAAGGAAAAATATTGGTTTAGTAGGGAAACAAATAATGATGAAATCTATTTTGATAAATTTCAAAGAATATTAAAATTACATTTTATAATATATGCAGACTTTGTAGCTCATTTAAAACCCGTCACCTATTGTGTCCCTGATCCATCGAAGTCATATACGTAAACAATACATGAACATGTAGTTTGTTCTTATGGATACTATATAAAATGTTCATATGATGATAAACTGTCTATATACAGAACATACTCAGAGCCTAATTGTACAAAAATGTTTATGGAAAGCATTAACAAAGATATTAGCAATATACATAGGATAAATTGTTTTCAAAAATGTCCACTTTCTTTAACTAATGAAGAGAAGGAATCTATAAGACAATCGCAATTATGTTAAATCAGGTGATGAAATCACAGTAGACTATGACTGGAATACTTGTAATTTTAGAGGTGTTAGTCACGAATTATTTAGTAGCACAAAGTATCGTGTTCCATTTTTCATTCCTATTCTTTTTCACAATCTAAACAATTATGATGCTCATTTTATTGTTCATGCTTTGAATTTTAAGGATTGAGAAATAAAAATAATTCCGCAAAATAAGTAAAAATATATTTCATTCTCATATAAACCTAATATGTCGTATAGTTCATTTGCGTTTTTTAGATTATTTTTAATTTATGATCTACTACAGTTTAGATATATAGAATATTATATAAAGACCAATTTGCAGAATTAAGAAATCAATTACAAACGAAAATGATTTTAATAAACTTATTAGGAAAGGTGTTTTTCTTCATGAATTTGTTAATTATTATGAGTCCTTAAAAATTACATCTCTTCGAAATCAAGACGCTTTCTTTAACTCTTTAATACCAGTGTATCAAAATATAATTATAAACATGCTTAAAACGATGTCAGCCAAATTTAAATGTAAAAATATATTGGAATATTCCAATCTATATTTAAGAACTTATGTAATGCTACTCACTGATATCAGTGAAGAAATATATATCAGAAATATTTCTGATAACTTTAGAATTTTTTATATCTAATGTGATATAATTGTAATTATTTATTTTCTTCTTTTCACACTAAGCTGTACACCTATCTATAATATATTTTTGCCACGGAAAATGAGCTCTATTTTAAAATTAACCTGTAACCTTAAGTACCCTGAACATTTACATGATCTTAATTCAGATTTACCTTTATGCCCTGAAAAACATTGTAAACGGTAAAGAAATTATTATCAAATTATTATAATAAAACTAAAATATAATTTACTATAGAAATGTTGTGAAACTTGTTGTAGACTTATAGTTCTCCAAATAAATCTCTTTTTTTGTCACACTTTTCTTGAAAACTTTAGATTCGGCAATTACTTCAAGCAATTATAAGTCTACAACAAGTTTTACCATTGTTTTTTATCTTTATAATATCCAAGTTAATACTTCACCATTCTATAGTAAATTATATTTTAGTTTTATTATAAAAATTTGATAATAATTTCTTATCTTTACTGTAACCGTTTACAATGTTTTTCAGGGCATAAAGGTAAATCTGAATTAAGATCATGTAAATGTTCAGGGTACTTAAGGTTACAGGTTAATTTTAAAATAGAGCTCATTTTCCGTGGCAAAAATATATTATAGATAGGTGTACAGCTTAGTGTGAAAAGAAGAAAATAAATAATTACAATTATATCACATTAGATATAAAAAATTCTAAAGTTATCAGAAATATTTTTGATATATATTTCTTCACTGATATCAGTGAGTAGCATTACATAAGTTCTTAAATATAGATTGGAATATTCAAATATATTTTTACATTTAAATTTGGCTGACATCGTTTTGAGCATGTTTATAACTATATTTTGATACACTGGTATTACAGAGTTAAAGAAAGCGTCTTGATTTCGAAGAGATGTAATTTTTAAGGACTCATAATAATTAACAAATTCATGAAGAAAAACACCTTTCCTAATAAGTTTATTAAAATCATTTTCGTTTGTAATTGATTTCTTAATTCTGCAAATTGGTCTTTATATAATATTCTATATATCTAAACTGTAGTAGATCATAAATTAAAAATAATCTAAAAAACGCAAATGAACTATACGACATATTAGGTTTATATGAGAATGAAATATATTTTTACTTATTTTGCGGAATTATTTTTATTTCTCAATCCTTAAAATTCAAAGCATGAACAATAAAATGAGCATCATAATTGTTTAGATTGTGAAAAAGAATAGGAATGAAAAATGGAACACGATACTTTGTGCTACTAAATAATTCGTGACTAACACCTCTAAAATTACAAGTATTCCAGTCATAGTCTACTGTGATTTCATCACCTGATTTAACATAATTGCGATTGTCTTATAGATTCCTTCTCTTCATTAGTTAAAGAAAGTGGACATTTTTGAAAACAATTTATCCTATGTATATTGCTAATATCTTTGTTAATGCTTTCCATAAACATTTTTGTACAATTAGGCTCTGAGTATGTTCTGTATATAGACAGTTTATCATCATATGAACATTTTATATAGTATCCATAAGAACAAACTACATGTTCATGTATTGTTTACGTATATGACTTCGATGGATCAGGGACACAATAGGTGACGGGTTTTAAATGAGCTACAAAGTCTGCATATATTATAAAATGTAATTTTAATATTCTTTGAAATTTATCAAAATAGATTTCATCATTATTTGTTTCCCTACTAAACCAATATTTTTCCTTTTTTATGAATTCCTAGTTATTCAGTAACAATTTGAGCACAGTCATGTTTCTGGTGATTAATGAAATTAACTTTAGATTAAAAATAGATACGGCAACCGGCCCAGATATGAATAGCGTCATTTCGATTTGTTATTTGTTTATTTACCAAGCGTGATAAATACAATAATGACCATTTCAACCATTGTTTAAAAATAATAAGTTAATTTGTAATTAATTATAACATTTTGTTAAGTTTTTTTTTCTTTGTTAAACTCTAATTCAAACATATTAAAGCTAATGTCATTTTGTTTTTCTACCTTGGGTATATCAGATAATTTGATTGGGAACTGAATATTGTTAAACGTTAGTTTATTTTGATGCCTCAAGTATGATGATACCCTATCGGAATGTGTATTTGCAGGATATAGTCCACTTAAAACATTGACAATCGTTCTTTTTTACGAATATACGAAGATCCCCGTAAGGGATTGAACTTATTATCATGATTTTCTAAGAACTGTTTTTTTTTTAAGGCCTACCATTTTCTTTTTTTTCTAAATCACTATGTGTCATTACACATTTTATTTTTAATGACATTACTTAAAGGTTCTGAATAATTTTCTAATTCACCAATTTTTATCTAATTCCTAATAGTCAAATTTAAAAATTCAAAAGAATTTTTTAAATCTTTTGTTTCCTGATCAAAATCTGCATGAATAATAAAATAGTATTGATTCTTCAATTGATGCTATAAATACTTCACGAGTGATATAACAGACACATAAAGTAAATTATGATTAAGAATAAGAAATTTCTATTTGTGTTTCTTAGATCATAAGTGCCGAGCATAGAATCTTTGGTTAACCTGTAAATCACATATTTGACACATCATGTTGACGTCGATGCTAGTTGTAAATCTTTAACACTATTATCAGCTTTTCTCTTTAAACTTCGACCGACTTGACTTGAACATTTTCTGTAGGTATAACATGTCAAGTCATATCAAGCGTGAACCGACACGTCTCCAGGTTAGGTTTTTGTAAACCGTGAGTGGACACACCCCTAAAATCTTGACATACACCCTCGGGGGACTAGTTTTTGGAATGTCACCACCAACATCATTGTAATTAAATAGGAAGAACTTAATTATGAACGGGGAAAAACATGATAACCCATTACGATAATGATGTAATTACATAACAAAACTAGAGACAAGTTATACACAGGAGCCACTGTGACGTCACGCGGTAGTTTTGGTCAAGCGTGAGTCGACATACCCCCAGACACAGGGGGTGGTTTTGAGAGTGGTCAAACGCGAGTCGCCACACCCCAGACACAGGGGGTGGTTTTGAGAGTGGTCAAGCGCGAGTCGCCACACCCCAGACACAGGGGGTGGCTTTTGAGAGTGGACAAGCGCGAGTCGCCACACCCCAGACACAGGGGGTGGTTTTGAGAGTGATCAAGCACGAGTCGCCACACCCCAGACACGAGCGAGGGCGAGGGGTTGGGGTGTTGGAGGGTAGTGAGCTAGAACCAACGAATCCCCGGACTCAGAGGGTGGTTTTTAGAGAATGGTCAAGCGTTAACATACCTCGTTCCGTTGTGAAGGAAAAACGTGAAGAACTTGTGTCTCAAATCGAGACCACTCTGTCCAAAGTCTCTGACAAAGGACGGGAAAACTTGGTCCATTTCAACCACACAAAGACACAATTCTGCGCGTTCACCGCTGATAAAACCCCATTCACTGTGGTCCCACAATTCCAATACACTCTCCTCTCCATCTCCAAGAGCATTGGTATACTTGGTGTTTACATTTCTAGCGATGTTCAGTTCCGAGATCATCTGCAATACAAGGTGAAGCTGGCGTCCAAAAAACTTGGAGTACTCAACAGAACGAAGCAGTAATTCACGTCGGGGCAAAGATTGCTGATTTACAAGTCGCAAGTCCAGCCCCTTACGGAGTACTGCTGCCATCTCTGGGCGGGTGCACCCGGATACTAGCTTGGCCCTTTTGACTCGGTTCAACGACGGGCTGTAAGAATTGTCGACCATCCAAAACTCAATTGCCGTATCGAGCCCTTAAGTCTGAGGAGAGACTTTTCCTCCCTGTGTGTGTTCTTCCGCTTGTATAAATGAGATGTGTTCTGAGGAATTGTTCGAAATGATGCCCTCGGCTACTTTCTACCATTACTTTAGAACCGAAATGGCAGCGTACAGTGCGGTTTCAGAGAAACTCCCTCCCGCGAACGCTTGGGTCGTGGAATGAGCTCCCTGCAAAGGTTTTTTCTACAGTATAGGGTTCTTCAAGAAAGAAGTTATTAGATTTCTGAAGGGTCAGGCGGACCGTAAGCTTTTTTGCCACCTTTGCGGTGTAAAAAAAAAAAAAGAACAGTGGAAAAGAACAAACTTTTCATATATATTTGTAATTAATTTTATCTCATGTTGTCGACAGCACAACGACAGGTGTAAGCTCGGAAGAAATAAATAAGTATGCATGTTTTTTTATTGACTATATCTCATGATATCCATAGCACACCGACAGGTGTAAGCTCGGAAGAAATAAATAAGTATGAATGTTTTTTTATTGACTATATCTCATGATGTCCATAGCACACCGACGGGTGTAAGCTCGGAAGAAATAAATAAGTATGAATGTTTTTTTATTGACTATGTCTCATGATGTCCATAACACACCGACAGGTGTAAGCTCGGAAGAAATAAATAAGTATGAATGTTTTTTTATTGACTATATCTCATGATGTCCATAGCACACCGACGGGTGTAAGCTCGGAAGAAATAAATAAGTATGAATGTTTTTTTATTGACTATGTCTCATGATGTCCATAACACACCGACAGGTGTAAGCTCGGAAGAAATAAATAAGTATGAATGTTTTTTTATTGACTATATCTCATGATGTCCATAGCACACCGACAGGTGTAAGCTCGGAAGAAATAAATAAGTATGGATGATTTTTTATTGACTATATCTCATGATGTTGATAGTACACCGACAGGTGTAACCTCGGAAGAAATAAATAAGTATGAATGTTTCTTTAATGACTATATCTCATGATGTTGATAGTACACCAACAGGTGTAAGCACGGAAGAAATAAATAAGTATGAATGTTTTTTTATTGACTATATCTCATGATGTCCATAGCACACCGACAGGTTTACACCAACAGGTGTAAGCTCGGAAGAAATAAATAAGTATAAATGTTTTTTTATTGACTATATCTCATGATGTCCATAGCACACCGACGGGTGTAAGCTCGGAAGAAATAAATAAGTATGAATGTTTTTTTATTGACTATGTCTCATGATGTCCATAACACACCGACAGGTGTAAGCTCGGAATAAATAAATAAGTATGAATGTTTTTTTATTGACTATATCTCATGATGTCCATAGCACACCAACAGGTGTAAGCTCGGAAGAAATAAATAAGTATGAATGTTTTTTTATTGACTATGGCTCATGATGTCCATAACACACCGACAGGTGTAAGCTCGGAAGAAATAAATAAGTATGAATGTTTTTTTATTGACTATATCTCATGATGTCCATAGCACACCGACAGGTGTAAGCTCGGAAGAAATAAATAAGTATGAATGTTTTTTTATTGACTATGTCTCATGATGTTGATAGCACACCGACAGGTGTAAGCTCGGAAGAAATAAATAAGTATGGATGTTTTTTATTGACTATATCTCATAATGTCACACCCACAGGTGTAAGCACGAAATAAATAAATATAAAAGTTTTCGGGTCATTTAGACTTTCCGACAGCATAATGATCCAAAACACACTGCAAAAGTAGTAAAAGACTTCTTAAGAAACCAGTCTGTGATAGTTTTGGATTAGCCCCCATACAGTGCGGATTTGAATCTAATCGAAAATGTGTGGTGCCAGGTTAAGAAGACAGTGACAACAAAGCGTACATCAAACGTAGAACAACTTTACACAGCTTTTACAGAAACATAAGAGCAAATTCCAGTAGAAACTTGTACTTCATCACTTTCATGCCACAGAGATGTCGTGTTGTTTTTTCTGCAAAACGACATGCGAACAAATATTGATACACACATAGCGGAATGTTTTAAAAATGTGTAGGGAATTTTGGCAAATATAGATAATTTAAATAATAGCCATTTTTTATCCTCCTAGGCAAATGGAGTGTCTTTAATTATATGGCCCGATCGTTGTTAGGTTCGTACTGCTTGCAACTATACCCTAGTTACCCGGATAAAAGATTAGAAACAAGCAAGTTGATATTATTTTGTTTTAACATTACACAATACCCACTGAACTAGTTTTCAATTGTGAACCGAGTTCCAGCGGTAGTCTGATAAAAATATACAAAGGAATAGCTTAGTAATTTTAATATGCTTTTAGTGTCTGTTATTATATGACCACCACTGTATAAACTTAGTAAAACTTGCTTTGAGTTTCATGCTCAGTGGGACCGCACCCGCGGGGACATAACTATGTTTTCGAAATTCTTGGAAAACATACGAAGTGACATGTTTTTTCATATTGTTAACTGTAATGCAAATGTCCTACTTCCCCACTCACGGGTTCAGTACTCAATCTGGAGCCCTATCATATTTAATGCATCAATAAAAGTGTGATTCAAAGCACAACGAACCTTATTTTCGTTATAACACAAGTTTGAAGTAAATTTTTTTATTCAATTATGTGGTGTGGTTAAAAGTGGTTCAAATTAAATTAGCTAAGAATAAGAAACAGAACGAGTGCGTTAACAAACTTCTATCTGTGTGTAGTATAGAAACTCAGTGTTGTAAAAGTGAAAAATTTTAAATCGGGAAATTTGCCAGATAAAAATCGGGAGAAATCGGGTGATTTACTATTACTTTCTATCTTGATACTACCTCTTACGTGTTAGTTTAAAAAAAAAATCCCGTCAATATTAAAAATTAACTTACATAATATAGTGAACTTTTTGGAATTTATTTATTTTATTTTTAATTTAAATCGATTTAATAATGAAAATGAAAATAAAAAAAAAAGGAAAAATGAATTTATTTCAGTTCAACTAGTTACATGACACTTGTTACGCTACTTCTTACAATAGGTTACCCTGTGACGTAAGAAGCAGGCTCTCTGCTCGTACAATATGAAATAAATTATGCGGTTAGTAAGTGATTAAAGAATAAAAAATTAAGTTACAGTAGTTAGTTTTAATTTCCTTTCCATACCATGTTATATAGAAAAGAAATCGAATACAAATTAGTGCTGACATTTAAGAAGATCATACAAAAGTTTTAGCAGTTAAGTCTGTAGCAAAATATATACTAAATTTAAAATGACCTAAGAAAATAAAATTAAAATTAAATTAAGATCATACTTTTATTTCCAACAGTATTTCGGTTTCATTATAACTCATAATACAGAGCCAGTCAAACAGAGTCTCCTTAAATTGTCTTAGAGTATATTTTTTAACATGTTTATGATCTTTCAACAGTTTATTATAAAGAATGGGGGAGATAAAGTTGAAATGTCTCGCAGCAAATGCAGATCTGACACAATGTAGAGGACACTTCTGTACTCTTTTAGATGTTTGTGGTAGCAACGGAACGTACTTAGTATGATACCTTTTTAAACATTGAAAAACAAAAAGTTGGCGCACATTAAGCACCTTAGCATTTTCATAAAGTAATTTAGTTGGATACAAACGAGGTAAGCAGAGTAGTACTTTTAGTACTGCTCTTTGTGCTTTTTCAACTTCATCAATGTACGTTTTACTTGCACAGCCCCAAACACATATACAGTATGATAGTAGAGACTGACAAAGAGCTTTGTATGTGTTAATTAGTAATTGTCTATCTGCTGCTTGTCTAAGTTGTTTAAAAATGAATATTAGTTTTCTAGCTCTCATAGAAATCATGTGTAAGTGCTCTTTCCAGTTCAATTTGTCATCTACCATAACTCCTAAGTATTTGATAACCGTGACACGAGATAGCACCTCACAATTACAACCGGGCGCACAAGTTCCAACAATTCGATTACAAGGGAATGTGTGAATATGTAAATTTAAATCAGTTATAGGACTACACACTGAGGTCTTACTAAAACACATATATTTTGTTTTCTGAGTATTTAAACTAAGAAGATTGTCTTCTAGCCACTTACTCACTTGTATTAAACCTGTCTCAACCATAGATTTAACGGCGTTCCAGGATTTATCATGAAAAACTATTACAGTATCATCAGCAAACATTATTAAATCAGCATTGCGAAGCTTAACATCACAAAGTTTATTAATATATATTAAAAACAGTGTTGGGCCTAACGTACTTCCCTGTGGGACACCAAATGTGCATTCACACATTGAACTAACATGTCCAGCAACTCTAACACACTGTTTTCTGTCTGTCAAATAATCCTTAAACCAGTCTAAAGCAACTCCTCTTATTCCACAGTTCTCTAGTCTCTTTAAGAGAATAGGTATGGATACTGTATCAAATGCTTTTTGGAGATCCAAGAAAACACCAATACAACGTTCTCCACCATCAATATGATTTGTGACTAAAGTGGTCAATTTCAAGACAGCATCCTCTGTGCACTTGTTATTTCTGAAACCATATTGATTATCTGAGAGGTAATTACCTAATTCTAAGTATCTCTTAAGTCTGTGGTTCATAAGTTTCTCGATTATTTTTGAAAGAGTTGTTAGCAGAGAAATAGGCCTATAATTGGACGGGTCTTCTTTATTACCCGATTTGAAAATTGGACAGACAGAAGCAATTTTGAAATTTTTAGGAAACACCCCCGTAGTAAAACTAAGATTCGCAATATACGTGATAGGCTCAACCAAGTAACAATAAAACTGTTTAAAAAACTTTGAAGATAGTTTGTCATGACCTGAGGAACAAGTTGGTCTTAAGTGTTGTATTATCTTATGCACCTCAGCTGGATCCGTAGGTGATAGAGACATCGAATCAACAGGCGTCTTAATTTCCTTTGCATTTTTAGCCAGTTCTCTTTCCGTTGTATTTAATTTGTGCAATGTATTATCCGCAAGATTTTTACCTATTGTAGTAAAAAACATATTCACCTCATTAAGAGAGTCTGTTTCTGAATCTGCAATTTTGAGTAGTTCAATTGATTGATCATTATTAACATTAATATTACATATCTCTTTTATAGCTTTCCATGTTTGTTTAGTGTTTCTTTCAGAATTACGAAGTAAATTTTGATAGTAACTTTTTTTAGCCTCTTTGATAATGGTATTACAAATTTTCTTATAGTTAATGAACTGTAAACGTAGATATTCATTATCTGGTAATTTTTTGCTCTGTTTAAATAATCTATCTCTTTTTCTTATTGAGTTTACTAGTCCAGTAGTAATCCAGGGTTTTAGAGGTCTGGTTTTTTTAGGAATGGTACGTGAAATTGTGTTGTCTTCAATTATAACATTTATCTTCGCTACAAAATTATTAGTTGCATCATTAACATTATTACAAGAATAAATATCACTCCAACTTTCATTTTCAAGGCATTCAGAAACTTTAGCATAGTTGATTACCTCTTTTGTAAAATGAAGATCTACATTTTTTTCAATTTGCATATCGATGTTAAGAAATATGGGGGAATGATCAGTAAATTTATCAAATACTATAGTCCTACATTTATACATACTTTTTACCATATAATGATCTATACACTTACTTTGTCTAGTTGGTATATTGATACCCTGTTGCAAACCATGGAAAAAAACACAATTTAAATAATCGGCCACAGGGCCAGAACAGTTATTAGGCATAATATTAATATTGATATCACCACATAAAACTATATTTCTTGTTTTAATATTTTGTAAGATATTGTCCAAAGAATAAACAAAATTTGAAGTATTTTTAAATGATGGGGATCTATAACAAGCAAGGATAGTTAAGTCATTATTTAATGTGAGCAAGAGACCAGTACAATCATCAAGTTTTGGTTCGATACACGATACATTACTATGCTGTTTCTTAACATAAACAATTACACCATCATTTTGATTGTATTCTTTTTTACTAGCAAAAACATTATAACCATCAATAATACGTGGTGTATAGTTGCTGTCTATCCAGCATTCCGTGAGTATAATAACATCCATGCTTACACCAGTGCCACACCAGTGCCAGAGAGAAAGACCAGGAATCTATCTAGGTTACATTCCGAACTACAAATATTTACTGTCATTATATTAAAATTCGTCTTATAGTTATTTTTAACTGAATTAAGTACAATACGACATTCTGGCTCATCAATGTGAGTACATTTTATGTAGTCAAGGTTATCTAAACTATTAATGATTTCAGTATCATTGAGATTGAATTTTATAATTTTTGGAACCAGTTACAAGACACCATATACTGTGAATTGTTATACAGACCACTTGCAAATGCGTACGAATAACAGTAATTTTAGCATTGAATATTTTTGTAAATAAGGTCATTATAATAACATTATGGTAAGACAATTTGATTGTATGATATGTGTACATTTGTAGTACATTTAGCTGGTTTATGTTAACAAAAATAGTAGGAAAGATGTAGAAAAAGACAAATAAATACTTATCAACTAGGTAGGCACTTGGCCGAGTGCATGCATAGCAATGTCCAGATAGTCACTTAGCAATCTTGGCAATATCAGTTTCCTCATTAATTCGAATGCGAGGCAAGCCCTCAGCTTTACGAAGAAACACGGTTCCACGATAAATCCAGCAGAATTGCCAGTTATTGTTTTTAGCATAGTCACGAGCCAAACCGAAGAGTTTTCTTGTTTTAAACGTGAGGCTATCATTAATGTAGACAGGTTTAGCAGGTCCTTCGATTGACAAATGGCTAGTGCTCAGCATGTTTTTCGGATTCTTTTTATTAAAATCCTTCGCAGCATACAGCATTTCGTCTTTCTTAAAAATCGAGATAAATTCCGCAACAATTGGTTTATTATCCGGGTTGCTAGTATTTACTCTGTAGACATTTTTAACGTCATTTTTCTGTAGTTGTACACTAAGTACATTAGCAGTTTTCATTATAGTCTGGAATAGATCATCGTTCGACTCTCTTTTCTTAGTGGGTATGTTTTTGAATTCGATAGTAGTTACCTTGTTATTGCGCTCCAGATTCTCGATTTTTTGTTCCAAAAACAATATTTTTTTCTGGTCAGTTTTGTGCTCTTCATGAAGTTTGCCAAACTTAGCCAACAGTTCATCGTACTTTGTTGACATAAATTCGACAGACTTTTGCACGTTACTCATTTGTTCCTTCATATCTCGCATGAAACTCATCATCACGTCAAGCTTGCCGTCTTGGGACGAGATGAGGGTCCGAAGTGCATCACGGTCAGAGTTGCCTTCATTCTCCTCCAAGCGTAGTCTTTTCTTGGTTAGGCGCTGGGTGACATGTTTATGATGGTCTATGTTTGTGGTAGACAGGTTGGGTTCCGAATCATAATGTTGCAATTGATGTTGAGTGTCTTTTGTAGTTGACGTAGAAGGCGAACGGGCCGTGCAAGACATTGTTTATCAGCGCAGCAACCAATAACACAGAACAGTATGATTAGCGTAGCGGCAAATCGTAGCAGCGGCAGCGGTACGTAGCAGCGGCGTAGCGCGTAGCAAGCTGTTGACGTAGGCGCACGTAACCGGTTGGCTATATCGGAACGCAGATTTCACGGTCAGCACTCACTATCACGGTGGCTCTGTCGGAACAGTCCAGCGCTGCACGCCAGAGACCGCAGGTTCAAACTCAAGCGCGGGACAACATCGTATCTTGAAATGTTATTTAAATGATTGCACTCACTTTGCAAAAATTTTAGACACTCGCGGCACTGAGGTACGAACAACAACCTAATCTTCACGAGTCAGGTAGGGTCTTCCGTAACAACAGCTATCCCACTCTAGATCCTCCCAATGGGCGGAGTCCAGCCACTTGTACACCACAAGAGTGACAAAGAAATGGAAATAGCGTAATTAACCAATTACAAAAAAGCACGATAAATTCAGCAGAGCAACGGGCAGCACGACCGCACCGTACGACGATTGACGAGAGAACTGATAATAATTAATCTTTTCAGGAAGGATCGCCATAACTATATGTGTTCTATGGTCATAACTATCCTATAGAACTTCCCCTCGTACACTCACTAAACAATAATGAATGAACTCTAAGGTAATTCAGTGCAATCTGCTTTAGCATGCTGCAAACTTAAAAGATCGTTCAAGAAATTTCGTGAATTCCGGATTTTTTATTACCAGAGGGCTTAGACTTCTTAAATTTGGCGTCACGAAAAAAAATAATGGAATCGAACAAAATGTATGAACATAAAGTTTATGACGTCACTTGTTATCGATCGAAAAGAAAATCATAGACTTGTGGCTGTTCTATGCCGTAGAACGCCAAAACGAAAGTCGTCTATACATTAGGTAGCCATATTGCAACTTTAAAAACGCGATTCTTTTTTGATATTCGTTGAACTTGCGTTCGGCAAGACCCTGCACGGAGAAAAAACTTTAATAACTACAAGTAAATAATACTAATAACCACTAAAATATTAGTAATTCCGAGGACAAGTAAATTACACTGACGGTTACCAATGAGTTTTACTTATTGTCTTTACTAACAGGAATAAAACTAGTCTTGTTGGAATAACAGTGTTGTTTACTAAAAACAAGTAAAATTTAATGGAATGCAAATAAAGTATACACAACACACTTACAATCAGCGTTTAATTACGCAGATACGATACGAGATGGTCGTGATGACGAATTTAATGCGAAGCGCTCGGTTGATAGTAACTGATGAATGTACCTGATAGATGAAGGAACGGTTGCGGCGGATAGTGCGTCAAATCTGTTCAGCCCAGGCATAGTTATTGTGGAGTGGCGGTATAGGGCAATCTCCCGACAGGTGATGAGTTATACCTGGAGAACGCCTTGTCGTACGTTTTTGATATGTCGGTATATATGCGAACTATCGAAAAAACTTTGATAGCGCGATGTAAGACGCGTGACGTCAACCCTAATTCGTAGCAGTACGATATAATGTTTGTTATAAGTAAACTACATTAATTCTTAGAAAGGTGTTTGTAAACGTTAATTGGCTTTGATTGAATTGACAAGTAGTGTTCTATCTGCCCACTTTTATAAAAAAAAATTGTAATCTTTAGTGAGCTTTATATGTTGATATTAACTACCCTACTCATAAATACGAGGCTAGTTTTAAAAGGATTCGAGTATTTGTAAAATTCTGTAATCCGAAGTACAAATTATTAAAAACGGAAATAAATAAAACTATTTTGTTGTTGTTATTTTATGGAATTAATAAAATGTACTTAAATTTATATTGTTTTGTAATTTCCAGAAAAAAATAATTGAAATCAATAAAATTTACTATTAACGCATTTTAATAAACAGTTTTTTAATTCGAACAATTTTTTTATTTCTCCTTGTGCGGATAAGCTTTGCGGTTGCAAATGGCGGCCTAAAATCTATTGTGGATATTTATAATATTTATTATTTATTCTTATAATTTCAAAGAGTTAAAGTATTTGTTAATTAGGTATTTAAATGAGATGTTTTTATTATAGGTATCTATTTGTCTCCGATATGAAGAAATAAACCTACCTTAAAAAAGATGCTTTTTAGGTATATTGAATCTTTAATTAATGTTATATTTTCACAACATCATAAGCAACATTTTGTTATTAAATATGCTGGTATAATTTAAAATCTGTGTTCTAAGTATTAGTCTAATTTCTAATTCAGCAGATTCATAGTAAATGCATAGCTAGATTTTCGTTACTAAAAAGCTAAAATGTTTTTACGTAAGTACCTAATATATTCACAAAAATATAGCTATTTAGGATAAACTAGACTTAAAACATGAAAACATTTCAATATTCAATACAATAAATACCTATATTCTTAATATTAAAACCAACCATGAGTAAGTTGAATGTAAATAAAAGCAATGATGAAACACCACATTACATAGTATACATATAAAAAAAAGCGATTTTTGATAATTGGCACATATACTCGTAATGTAGAGTTTTCCAGCCGACGCCCACGCAATAGAGTTTTCGATACATGAGGAATGAGTCTACCACGATCGTTTCAAAAACGCTTTGTCTATTGCGATACTGCACGATTTTTCGATTGTGACTTGTTTAAGGCCCCAGGTTTCATTTAGTTTTGCTGTAAATCGGGAGAAAGGGAAGCTAAATCGGTATATCGGGAAATAATAGCCAAAATCAGTAGATCTCCTGAAAAATCAGGAACTTTTGCAACACTGTAGAAACGCACATAAATAGTACCAGCACGGGTCGGGCAGTCGGGCGGTCGGGCGGACGGACCGCGCGCCTTTGGGCTGGGGTCGCTGTCACCTCTCCATAAGAAACGACTTTTCTATTAAAAAAGGACTCGGCGCGTGCTTGGCCCTTTGGGAACGTGCGGCCGGCTCTACATTTTCTGATTTCATTATAATATTCTTGGAAACAGATCAATATTAAACGTTCAACTAGACAAAATTCTTCAAAATCTTTAATATTTTTTTGGTTTTAAATTTAAGACTTGTAGTCAACATGGGCGCCGGCAGAAATAATTTCCAGGTGGTGCAGATTTTAGTTTTCTTATAATCTTCGCCGTATTATGATTGTTAATAAAAAAATGAAATTTTAGTCGGAAACATCTGAAGCTCGGTTTATTTTATGTTCGAGATATTTACAAATTTCTGACTTTTATTAGACTATTATTAATATTTCTGAATATTTTAAATTCATAAATTTATTTTATAGGTACCCAGTCCTCACGGCTCACACCTATTTGTTCGCGACAATCGAAATTTAAAAATTCTAAGTTGGTGGGCCAGGAGTACCGGGATCGATATTAATCGATTTCCATTACTTCTCTGAATGCACCCTTTAAAATACCGCTACTCCACACGAGATAGCACCAGCATAAATGGGATGAACTTAACAGAGAAAACGCAATACAGTTTCTAAGCAGTGCGAAAGAAACCGACTCTTGTCAAAATCAATCGCGAATGAACTAGAAAGTTCACAAATGTGAAAAAGACATAGATTATAGATGACAGGGACAGAGCTACGTTCGAGAACGTTTGGGAATCGTTCCGAGTGACAAATCGCGAGTAGTGACTAATTATTATTATTATTATTATTATCTTTATTATTGGGACAACATCGATCCAAATTTTTGTTAGTAACAATTTATCTTAAAAAAACTATGTTAGTACTTAGTAGCTAATACAAATTTAATACAAAAACAAATTTAATATTTTATACATCTTACAAATTTAGTTCTTTGTATAAGTTTCCACAGCAGTGGACTGTCAAAGCTGTCGGCAATGACACTTAGGACCCCGTTACCACTCCCACGCACTTTATTAAGCAGAGAGGCAGTTTTTTTTCGCCATACAGCGTGAAATCTATCTGTGCGCGCTACTGCGAACATTGTAGACGCACTGCAGAAGCGGGGGAGCCTCAGCAGCGCCCTGAACGCATTATTGTACTGAACCCTCAGTGCATTAGCTACCCTCTGGGTATAGCTGAACCAAAGACTCCCCGAGTAGAATGTACATTGTACAGAATGCCTTGAAAACCACTATTTTAACCGTGTCTGTACATCGTGAGAATCTTCGTGCCAGTATGTTCGCACGGACTTATAGGGCCCTGCGCTCTCTCTCCATATCCACATCATCTCTCAGGTCATCAGTAACTCAATGTCCAAGATATTTAAATTGGTACACTCTACTAAGAGCAATACGATTGAGCTTAATTGGTGGGACAAGAGAGGGACCTTTGGTACCTGCCTTAAAAACCATGTATTCGGTTTTCTTAATATTATAAATTAGACCATGTGAAGTGGCATATGACTCACACACTGCAATAAGATTCCGTAGAGCGCTGACAGAGGTGGCCAGCAGCACCATGTCGTCTGCATAACTAAAATTGTTCATGCAAACACCATTTATTAGCAACCGACATGCATACTGCTGAGCTTCTCTATCAGCTTATTTACATAAAGACTAAAAAGCAATGGTGAACTCAAGCCCCCTTGCCTTACTCCACAGTCCAGTCCACACGGTTCTGATAGGTTCCTGCCCATTTCACTCTGTTTTCTTGGTTAAGATACCAATACCTAAAAAGTGCATTCAGCTCTGGCGGTAGCCCTGTGTCTTTTAGTTTCTGCCACAATATGTCATATGCGACAAGATCGAAGGCCTTAGACAAGTCCAAAAAGCATGCATAAACAGGTGTCTTTCTATCAGCGTAGTACCTAACAGTGTGCTTTAAACTAAAAATGGCAGTCTCCGTTGAGAACCTAGCTCGGAAGCCGAACTGAGCGTCATGTAATTTAACAAACTTATTGAGATATGAGTTGAGCACACTGTCAAGGACTTTCGCTGTAACGGTGGCTAAAGAAATAGGCCTGTAATTCGTCTTGTCGGACACGTCACCCGTCTTACTTTTGACAATAGGCACCACCAGGTTCTTCATAAAGTTAGGCGGCAGGTACGAGTGCCCTAAACACAGATTGAAAAGTATTGCAAGTAAGCCCATCGTGCCCGGGTGATTTTCCTCTTGTCATTTTAGCTATTTTAAGACTAATATCTTCAGCTGTTATGATAGTTGACATAATTGCACCATGCGACTCAACACTAAGCTCCCGACAAGGCGGTCCCAAGGGCGACTCTACTTTAAAATGATTTTTAAACATATTAGCTATGTCTACAGCACTGGAAATACCGTTAACACTCACAGGAACACTTGGTTTCATATTTAGTTTATTTGTAAACTTCCAAAAGCTTTTAAAGTCAGAATTTGAGTGATGAGTCGCTTACATATCCATTTTGATTTGTTCTTGATGGTTTTTACACCATTTGAGTTTACCTTTAAAAACCTTACGGGCTTCAGTCATTGCGTGAAAAATTGGGCCGGTAGAGGGCTTACCGTGTGAGACTCATATTTTAAGTTTTAGCCTCGCATTCCTGTGAGGCTGAATACATGCTTATTCCAGCCAGCTAATGTCTTACACATATTTTTATTAGTCTTGTAAGTAGTACTCGCGGCCTGACATAATACACTTACTATGTCCTTATGTAACTTATTTATGATTTCCCTATGGTTAATATTACTACAAAATTCACCGCAGCAATTTTGAAGTTCTGTAGGAAAGTCAATTATTTTTAATTGAGAATTGCATAAATCTTGATATAAATTAATCTGGTCTGTGTTTCTTTCCCCCCACTTTACTTTATCACAAACCATTTCTTTTAAACAAACTGTATCCTTCATTAAATCAAGATTGCACTTAATTACTAATGGAAAATGATCAGACCAGTAAAGGTCATATTTGATATATATATCTGTGATACACTGTACAGCGGCTTGGGTGACAACACAATGATCTAACCATCTCCTACATCCGTGTGCTTCACTAATAAACGTAAAGTGACTTTCAGATAATTGCAGTTTATTTACGTCTGCACACACCCAGTCCTGCTCGTCCAAAAACTCTGAAAGTTGACTGTAAAATCGCTCACCCGGGTGTGCGTTAAAATCCCCGAGGATAAACACAGACTCAATAATATTCTCTTCAATGATAGCACTAATCGCACCCAAACAGTCAGTAAACTCTGCCAAGTTATCCGTGCAATCAGTTGGCATGTAAACACTGACGATCAGTACCGGCTAATTATTTGTTTTAACACGTATGGCCGCAATACGCGGATTTGCACATGGTATCACTGACACACACTGGAATACCGTTTTACGCCACAACAGTGCCACTCCCCCATACGGCCTACCTTTGAGAATACCTGCAGTTGTGTCCACGGCTGACGTTCCCGTGCTCCCGAAGACGTCATGGATCGACGATAGGTAGGGAAGATCACAAGGCAGTAGTCACGCCGCGATGATGTCCGCAAAACAGCACAATTCCTTGACTCCATCAACAGAGCGCTTTATATTCTTACAGTTATAAGAAGCAAAAGTTGTACTATACATACTTTTATTTAGGTTTCTCTTCTTCTGGCTGCTCAAAACGTTTATAAGGCATAAAACGACGGCATGTGATACCGTCTGGCCAATGGCTATCGCTTAAAAATATATCTAGTTTATCCTTTGATACCATTAATTTGAAAGCACTATGACTCTTTTCTGTTTTCATTTAAATTTTTTGAAGCAAAACTTTTACATTTGTTTTAGAAAATATGTAGTTCACAATATCACTTTCTTTAGTATCCTTGTGAACGTTTGACAAAAACAACGGAATTTTTATAACAGCAGGCTTAAATTTATCTTCGGGCATAATCGCAGCGGGTGTGAAAGACCGTCCGACCGACCGTCTTCGAGCGAGCAGCGTTGTCGCGTTCACACCTATTTGTTTCTCAGGCGTACTGTTTTCGCAGTCGTTGTGAGAAAAATGCATGATACCCACTGGTCCACTGTCTAACAAACAAGTGCCTCTTATTTTGTTTATATTCCGATCGGTATTTATCAGTGAAGCATATTTCATATTACTTATCTCAGAACGAACACACTCGAACTGGTCAGCTGTAGCATAGGTTTCTTTTACGTTTTTTAATTCTGATTGTAGTAGCAAAACAATGTCTTTTAATAACCTTGTGACGTCTATGTGATCGAACGTCACTGGCGGCAATTTTTGCAATTCTTTTGCGACAAAAATTGGAGTTTTGTCAGAGTCAGTATTTTTAAAAGCACAGATAATATCTTCTATATCTTTTTGTTCCTTATTTTTACGCCGCGAAACTTTTCGTATCGTTGTTGTAATCGACTTAAACAGCAACTCCTTCGCAACACTGATTTCCAAAGTAGAAAAGGCACATACAGTAAGTCTTATTAAGCCCTCTTCGTCCATGACATCTATTTTGTTCTGCACAAAACATAATAATTCGTTTATCACAATATTGCACAGCGTACACTTTAACTGTTGCCATTTTTTCATTTTTATTTTCTGCACTCGACCGTTGCGCTGTGGCTAACGTCCGCGCGTAGACTAATAGTTATCTTCAGTGCACAGTGCATTCGTTTGAAAAATTAATAGTTTCCGCCGTATTCGTTTCCATAGGTTAGTGTTTTTAGTGTTATTATAGTGTTGCCGTATTTTAATTTCGAAAATATATAGTTAGTTCATACAGTCCAATAGGTCAAGAATGATTGCTTGACTTGATTACATATGCAAGGGCGAGCTAATTAGTCATGTCAGTGCGCACCGTAATTAATTAATCAGTGCAAGGAAGCAGTGACAAGTGTGTTTCTTTTCTTTATTTTCAAAGTAGAAATAATTATAATTTTGTTATAAAATATGAGTGACATAAGGCGATTTTTCTGCAAGAGAAAAAAGATTAAAAACGAACAGTTTAATACTAAAGATTGTCCAAGTACTTCGGCACAGCAAAGTACTAGTAAAACTGAATTAACAACACAACAAACAAGTGGATTTTGACATTAATTCAGTGAATGACCACATTTGCAAACTCACTAAAATAATAATGGGTCACAGACAAAACGTATCGCAGGAATTTACTGCTATATTTGGAGAAGCTAAACAAAGTTGCGAAGACCTTAATATTGAGATTAAATGCCAACGAGTTACGAAACGACAGGCTCATCGATCCAACCACCCATCCGAAAACGTTGAAGAATTTTACAGAAGAGCTTTATACATCCCTTACCTTGATTCGATCATTTCTTCTTTAAAAGACAGATTTCCTAAAAAACATAAAAATCATTTTCTCTGTTACAACTACACCCAAAAATAATAAAGTATTTCTTAGAGCTGTTAAAAGCATTGAAAATTTGTATGGCGATCTTTTACCTAATTTTATTTCAGAAATCACGACTTGGTTTGAAATGTGGAAATATCCACAGCCAGCGGCAAATGATATCAGTGGAGTTGATCGATATGAAAAACATCTTATAGACTACATCGACGAGGCAAAAGATTTCTTTCCTTCGGTAGCAGAAGCGATCAAGATTGGCCTTAGTCTACCCGCCACAACGTGCACAATAGAAAGATCTTTTAGCACACTGAGAAGAGTTAAAACTTGGAATAGGTCCTCAACAGGTGACGAGCGACTGTCTGGATTATGCTTGTTAAGTGTCCACCGAGGCAAGATAAACAAGGACAATAAAGATAACTTTATAGAAAACGTCATTAATAAGTTCGGTCAAAAACCCCGCCGGCTGCAGTTGCTTTTTAATGAGAATTGTGTAATTACTGCCTACTAATTATCGTGAATAAAAAAATGATTTCCAACAGACGGCTTTTTATTTCAATAATTCCTGTTGATCCCGAGATTCCCAAGGGGTGCAAGTGCACCACCTGGCACCCCCCTGACGGCGCCTATTGTAGTCAAAGATATAAGCGACAAGGCTTGTAGTTCAAAAAATTATCTAGTCACTAGATGAGGAATAGCAACAATTATATTATCAACGCGTAACATCTAACCTAACTATTATTTGGGAACGCGCGCTGCTGTGTGACGTTGTACTCGGACATGTTTAGCATCACGTTGCCCGGTGTACCTGTACGCATTTTACATGTCCCTACTCCCCTGAGAAGCAATTCATTTCAGTTTCCGATTTTATATCCGAATTTGTGATTTCATTCTACACAAAATATCAAATCTTTAGATGCGATTTTTCTTTTGTATACGAGCCAGTGACCCCGTGACATACTCGGGCAGGGAGTCAGTCAAACAGGTAACAGTGGCAATAGGACTCCGTTTTTCCTTTTGGATGCAGACCCTAAAAAGCAAAAAATCAGCTCCTTCATGTTTAAGGGCATGATCAATTAAATAAATAAATATATGATGTGTGTGTGTGTGTGTCCAGATCAGAGAGTGGTTGCACTTGGAGGAAGACATGCTGCGCGCCCAGGTGGCGGCCGTGGGGGACCTGGAGGATGTGCAGCACCATCTCGACAAGCAGAAGGTGAGTGCCGACCGCCGGCGATAGGCAACTACGTTATAGATAATATTAGAGATACTTATATTGGTTTGCATTTCCGATAACCTTACTACATTACTCGTATGGGTTTATCTGAGTTTAATAATTAAGGCTGGGTTATTCGAGCGTATTAGGTATTTATCGCTGCCTGCCTCCGCGTAAATATCGTATTCAGACACGATGCGCGAGAGCCGCGCATTGGATGCGGTGCCGTGAGTTGATGACGTTTTAAGCTATTAGTTCGCGTCACAGTATACAATTAATTTTGAGCTATAACTAAGCAGCGGCAAAATCTATTATTATAATAATATACTATTATAATTCTGTGAGATATTTTTTTTTACCAATAACCTAATTTTTAGGGTTCCGTATCCAGAGGGTGCCAACGGAACCTTATTACTAAGACTGCGCTGTCTGTCTGTCCGACCATTAAAATCTTTTAGACCGAAATAGGTAGAAGCCTGAATTTTTCGCAGAGTATGTAGAATAATGGGGGACAATCTAAAAATCAATAAAAAAATTAAAAAAGTTAAAATTAAAGGGGGTTCCCATGCAAGAAACAAATTTTCGTTGTTTTTGCTCTATCGTAAAAACAGTACGTATCGTTCGTAAGTATCGTAAATACAAACAAACTTTAAATTTACAGTGAAAAATATTGTAAACTCTAAAGTATAACCACAAATAATAAAAATCGGCGAAGTGTGAGACGGGCCGAAGGCATTGCCATTTCAAATTATCGATACAACGCCGGTATATATTACAAATAAGTTGACAGCTAATGGTTTGAGTCTAAACCTTAAAAAAACAAATCTTATACATTTTTGGTTAAGAGTCCATACTAGCATAGCTCAAATCCTGATTTCGCCCCCGCTTCCCCGTGCCAAATCACTATCTATCTCGTGCAGTAACTCGCACAGTCTTGCGGTCACATAAGGTCAAAGCTATTTTATTCGGGTAAACCATACGATTGTGCGATCGGTTCTAAGTAATAAAATTATGGTAAATAGAGAGAATTTTATATTCTTATAATCTGTCTTATTATAACAATATAAAATTTATCCTAGCAAGTCACAGGGTTCCATTGATTTAGGTGTAAGTTTACGCGCTTTATATTGTTGTATGTAATGTAATTAAAAGTAGGTATATTCAAAAATACATAAACCTGCCTTTTGTGTATGTTACTAACAGTGTTCGCAATTATCAAATTGATTTTTATTATCAAGATAATTATCAAATACTTATCAACAAATATATACCCTGTATTTTCTTACTTGTATTATTTCATGAACCTGCAATTGAGAAAACTATGAGTTTGGCTCAAAATAAATATGAAAAAGATGAAAATCACAATCAGGTAGAAACAGAGAGATTGGACTATACTTAACCGATTGACTTTTCTCATTTGTGCCTAAATCATATACCTACCAATTTTAAAAAGTAAAAAAGACTAAAAGTCGTCAAGCAGGGGTGTGGTGATCCTAACAGATTTACAAATATTTTTTGTATAGGAATCTTTTTTTTTGATTGACATTCGTTAACTAAAATGGACATATTTTTCTACCATGTTTCCAAAAGAAATATTTTATTTTAATTTATTTTTATGATATTATTTTCAAATATTACAAAAAAATATATATTATATTAAACATAAAATAACGTTTGGGTATGAAAATCCGTGTAGCCGTTTATTGTATATGTTTTTTTTTTGGCAGAACGGCGCGCTCGGAAGCAAGAGTAATATTCCCTTTTTTATTTTCATAACTATTTAAGATATTGAAATGCAGTTTTTTTGATCAAACGCGTTATTTACATCGTAATAATGTCAGCATTAAAAAAATACCCTATTCATACATTGTTTTTATGCAATAAAGTAAAAACCGGAAATTTTGAAAAAAAAAATTTAAAAAATCGGGATTTTCGACAATTGTTTAATATTTTTTTTTTTGTATTTTTTCTTAGTAGATTAAGTAATTATCACATATTAATATTGACATATTAATCATCAAAATCCGTGCATCCGTCAGGCATGTAGAATTTTTTAAAGTTTTATTTTGGGAAGTGGAGCCATCTCTATGCCTAAGGGATGAAACTTTGGGCGCTGCCGGCAAAAACGCTTATTTTGGTCTCTACTATCACTGTGCAAAGCGGCTTGCTTCCATCACAAAGTGCAGCTTTTTTTTCATAAGACCTATGACTCTTAATCCCACTTCGCTATACAATATTTTGCGAATAACATCAATTAATAGTTGGTAAGGTAAACTCACACTTGTCCAGCAAGAATAACCTGGTTGTTGTTTACTAAAACTTGTGAACAAAAAAAAAATAACTGCCGTGTTTTGTTTGCAACTTCAATGCGTTTAATGTCATAAACTAGCCAAGTTTAGAAGACTCGTTTGGCACAGCACAGCTATACTAATCTTGACTCACCTCTATAGTTATTGACATAAAGTGCAAAATCTATCATTATGTGTAGGTTTTATAACGCGGCCTAAAATTCATATTTAAATAATGTTCGTAGACTTTTGAGTATATTGTACGTGAATATATATAGTACAGTAAATGGCGGTTTTAGGCTAGCAATTCTTTCAAGAAACATGGATTTTGCTGAAATTTTGACAGTAGGTAGTAAATACCTCAAGAAGCAAAATCTACCCTACGCCTAGGTGTGCTTTTTCGCGGGGGTGAATACCACCCCAACTAGGGGGTGGTAATTAAAAGAAACTCCAGGAATCGATAGGAAGATGGATTTTAAGCTTAAAATGTTCTATAGAAGTTTTTCGAAAAATCAATACTTTTTGAGATATTCGTGATCGAAAATGTTAATTTTTTTCGAAAATAACCACGTTTTTTTAAGATTTATATATATATATATATAAATTATATATTTATATACATATATATACATATATATAATAAATATAATAAGGCCTGAAGGAGTTGTGGTAATTGATGGGGACGGGTAACAAACGCCGCTACGCGTACCAAACGTTTTTTTATTTCGGAGCAGCTAGATTTTGGAGCAGAGAAATGCGTATACTATACATGTATACTAATAGTGTTCTCATCATTGGCACCTAGTGAAGGGGTCTTGTGTGTGTGTGTGTGTGTGTGTGTGTGTGTGTATCTATCTATATAAAATTACAATGTTTTATCCTTTGGTCTCGGCTGGTAGATGTTGGTCTTGCCGCGCGTTGAGCTTGTGATACGCCAACGTTATATATATATATGTGGCGTTTCAAAAACTCATCGCGCGGCAAGACCAACATCTACCAGCCGAGCCCAAAGGATATAACATTGTAATTTTTTTTACTCCCTTTTTCTGGCGAGGTGTAATTTTTAAGGGATAAAAATTTGAAAATACATGTTCCGAGATAATAAACTCAAAAAATTAATAATTTGTTTTAATTAAGCAACATATCTTGAAAAAAAAAGATTTTTTAAAATATCTTTTGGATTTTAATGTAATAGGGGTGGTTTTTAGGGGATGAAAACTAATTATAACAATTTCCTTAAGATGTCTACGATTAGATATAATAACTTATTAAAATAAGAAATAAAATATATCGAAAAATGTTTTTTTTTCCAATTTTATGTCAAAGAGGGTGTTTTACAAGGGCGTAAGGTATAAAATAGGGGTTGAAAAATCACAAATAGTTTTTAAAACTATATAACTGTCATTAATCAAAAGCTTTATACGTTTTTTCAGTCCTTAAATGCCTAAATTGGTGAATTTATCAATTTTTGTCAATTAGTAGTATTCACCCCTAAAAGTCAAAAGCACACATCGGCATAGGGTAGATTTTGAAGTGGATGGTAAGTAGAGCTTAATCCCAAATTTTGAAGAAAATCTATCTTTCTTGAAAGAATTGCTAGGTTGTAATATCTTTTTACCGTCATTTACTGTACATTTATAATATTTATTTATTAAAACAATTTGTGCCAAGATAAAGTAAATTTAGCGTGAGAATTTCCTAGAAAAAATAATTGAAAAGAATAAAACATACGTAAACTTCGGCAAAAGAAAATGTGTCGCATCTTACAATGACCTCATTACCATTCAGATACTATTATACGTATACATCAAATAATAGTAATTTTCGAATACGTCATTTAGGTAAATATTTGTCATATAACAGACAAATCTCTGAATTACGTGCGAATTTGTCTAGTAGGGTAATAGGACTACATAGTTAATAATATATCTTCGAATAAAGCGAATCGTAGAATCATAATCGAACTTCGAGTATGTTCGTTTAATTACATATATAATTGGTACGGAGTAACGGATCGATCCTGGCTGCAAAAATATATCATACAATTGCAAAAATATATCGCATTAAGAATAAAAACACTACCAAGGAATCAATTGAGACGGGGCTGAATTTCGAAACACGTTTCTGATGAGACCGCGCCTGGCCGGATGGGCCGAGCGGGTCCGCCCGCGCCGCGACGCGCACACTGATGCGGCTGAGAGCTTACGAAAAATAAAATATGGTAAAAGTACACAAGAAATGAATTTTTAATAACTTTCTGAAAAATATACTATATGTGGGTATCAGGAACGTTAGATTTGGACTGGTCGGTTCCGTTCAGCGTTGTACCAACCAAACATATTGTCTATGAAACCAACGTCTCCGTGTCAATATTTTCTGTTTGTTAGACGCATTGGTTACATGTAACTTTAAGCGCCCTGTTTATCGTGGTATGGTATTCAGTATCTAGGAGCTTGCGAAAAAGCCTTACTTACAACTGAAAGACTACAAGGGTAAAATTCCTAAACATGTTTTATGAAAGCATTACTTACTCTTTTTAATTAGTCTGTGGATACAAATATGTTCACAAATACATTTTCGCTTAATATAATTATTGATAATCCCTCCATAGCATCGAGCAGTAGACACATAGATATCCACTAGTAGACACATAGCTATCTAGCAGTAGACACATAGTTATCCAGTAGTAGACACATAGCTATCTAGCAGTAGACACTTAGTTATCCAGCAGCAGACACATAGTTATCCAGTAGTAGACACATAGTTACGCAGCAGTAGACATATAGTTGTCCATGAGTAGACACATAGTTATATTTAATTACAGAGAAATCAATAATGCTTTATTATTAAACTAGCTTTTGCCCGCGGCTTCGCCCGCGTTAAATTTGGTCTTCGGTTTATAGTTATTCCTGTGCTAAAATTTAGGCCAATTGGATGCCGGAAAAAGTACCGGAAAAAAATATTCCCGTGGGAACTCTTGGTCGGGATTAAAAGTATCCTATGTCATTATCCGTCTTTTTGACAATGCCTGTACGAAATTTCAGCTGAATCGTATCCGCGTTAAATTCGAACTTTTGTCGCTCTAGAAATTATGGATTTTCATATAAACTTTGGCCCTTTATTTCAAGCCATAAATTTGAATTTAATTTAGAAAAATGATTTCTTAGTACATTCCTAATATCTCTTCTTAACTTATCAGGTGATAAGTAACTAACGCGCAAAAGAAATAAAAAACATACACACTCACACAAACACAAACTTTTTTACTTTTTATTTACATTACTATACTATACTGTACTATACTGTACTGCACTGCATTACACCACACCACACAACACTTTTACAACAAACATTTTATTTGAAAAATAATGGATTTCCATAGACATGTTGCGATAAGATTTTATTCCCACAGGAACTCTTGATCAGTATAAAATGTTGTTTATATCCTATTCCAGTATCTTCAACAAACCTTCTGCCAAATTTCAGCTCAATTGCATAATATTTTACCGTGGTTTTATTCCCACGGGAACTTCCGAATCGGGATAAAAAGGAGTTTCAATCCTTTTCCTTTTGAAGATATCTTCAACTATCCCTGTGACAAATTACCGCCCAATTAAATCGTGTTTTCCCGCGCTAAGTTTGATTATCGCAATAGGATTTTATTCCTATGGGACTTCTCAATCGGAAAAACAAAAGTTATATTAAGTTATAATTATTCCCGAAGAACTTGTGCGTTTTCCGGGACAAAATGTAGCCTATGTGTTATGTTAAGGTATAAGCTATCTGTATTTCAAATTTTAACCAAATCGGCTCCATTTTTTGATTTTTTTCATACAAATTTATAACCCCTATTTTACCCCCTCTAGACTTTAGGGGATTGTTTTCCAAAAACGGTGAAATCATAATTTTCAAACAAAAGGCCTTGTACCCATTTTTATTGAAAAATAACGAATTTCCGTTCAAAATTTGCGATCGGATTTTTTCTCCTACAGGAACTCTTGATCGGTATTTAATATAGCTTCTATCCTTTTCCATCTCTTTAACTAACCATGTGTCAAGAATCAGCTCAATTGCGTAGTATTTTTATGTGGTTTTATTCGCTAAAATTTTGATTATCGCAAAAGATCCCACGGGAACTTTTGAATTGGGATAAAAAGGAATTTATTATTTTCCGTCTCTGTAACTATCTCTGTGATAAATTACAGCTCAATCATATCGTGTTTTCCCGCGCAAAGTTTTATTATGGCGATAGGTTTTCATTCCCGCTAGACCTTTCGATCGGGAAAAATAGCCTTGTCCTTCATCATTATTTCAACCATCATAGTGCCAAATTTCATCTGAATCGAATGCACTGGTATGACGCGATGTGAAAGAGTAAGAAAAGTCACATTAAGTTATAATTCTTTCCCTGGGAACTTGTAAGTTTTCCGAGAT
This sequence comes from Apoda limacodes, assembly GCA_946406115.1. Lineage (NCBI taxonomy): Eukaryota > Metazoa > Arthropoda > Insecta > Lepidoptera > Limacodidae > Apoda > Apoda limacodes. Next base: position 23,471,122 of record OX291560.1, on the reverse strand, counting down.
ACAATGTAGCCTAAGTGTTATGGCAAGAAATAAGCAACCTGCACTTTGAATTTCAGCCAAATCGGTTCTGTTGTTTGAATTTTTTTAATACAAATTTACAACCCCTATTTATCCCCTTAGGGGATGATTTTCCAAAAACGGTGAAACACGTCATTCTTAGTTTTTAACCGAAAGGCCATATACCAATTTTCATCCATTTAACTTTAAAAATGACGGATTTTCATACAAACTTTGGACCCCCGTTTCACCCCTTTAGGGGATGAATTTTAAAAATCTTTTCTTAGTGCACTCCTATACCTGATTATGAACCTACGTGCCAAATTAAGAGTCTCTAGACCCAGCGGTTTAGGCTGTGCGTTGATATGTCAGTCAGTCAGTTTCTTCTTTTTTATAATTATTCCACTGGGAACTTGTAAGTTTTCCGAGATTAAATGTAGCCTAAGTGTTATATCAAGATATAAGCAACCTGCACTTTGAATTTCAGCCAAATCGGTTTTGTTGTTTGAATTTTTTTAATACAAATTTACAACCCCTATTTATCACCTTAGGGGATGATTTTCCAAAATCGGTGAAACACGTCATTCTTAGTTTTTAACCGAAAGGCCATATACCAATTTTCATCCATTTAACTTTAAAAATGACGGATTTTAATACAAACTTTGGACCCCCGTTTCACCCCTTTAGGGGGTGAATTTTGAATAATCCTTTCTTAGTGCACCCCTATACCTGATATTGAACCTACGTTCCAAATTTGGAATCACTAGACCTAGTGGTTTGGCTGTGCGTTGATATGTCAGTCAGTCAGTTTCTTCTTTTATATATTTAGATTACTTCTTTTGACGATGCAATTTTAAGTTATCCAATCTTCTCCATCTTAGAATTTACTATTTTTCTTAATTTTTCTAACTTTTAACAAAGGAAGACGAGGCCATAACAATGATCCCTCTTTTTCCCAGTCATCCAGCCAGGCAATCAATAACAATATAGCAATTAGGTATCTGAAGCTGAAGCTGATGGCCAGTTAGTTAGTTAGTTGGACTTATGTTTTCCGCACTTAGCCTCATGATAGGGCCATTGTACGTAGGCAACCAATACCTGTCATTGTTACTCATACCATCCCAGCTCCATCCAGAAGTTAAGGATGTATCTGATGTTATTCATCGCCTCTCTCATGATTTGTGGATTCTTAAGGAGCTTTGTCCGTTGGTCGCTCACGCTGTTGCAATGGAGAACCACGTGAGACGCTGTCTCCTCGGCTTCCATACAGCCCCTGCATAGAGGACTGTCGGTAACGCCGATATTGAAAAAGTGCCTGTTTAGCGGGCAGTGACCTGTTATTATGCCAACTATGTAGCGTAGGTTTTTCCTACTAAGTTTTAATAGTTTGTGCGACAGATTTGCGTCCAAGGATGTAAGAACATTCTTGGTTTGTTTGCAGTCCGTTTGTTCTGCCGACTGTTTGGTGTGTAGTTGTAAGATTCTGTCACGTAACCACGTTTTGAGTTGGGTGAATGGTATCGGTACAATTGGTTCGGGTCCCATTATTTTAGTGGTCGATCCTCCCTTTGCCAACTGATCTGCCGCATCATTGCCTAGAGACCCACTATGACCACGTACCCATTGAAGAGTAACCCGATTCTTCAATGCAATTGTTTTGCAGTTTACAGTGACACTCTAGGATTAGTCCACTGTTGATGTGGTTTTTGTTGAGAGCTTGTAGCACAGCGGCACTGTCGGAGATGATGCGTCAGTGTCCTATAAGTGTTGTTTACTAAAATAAAGTAATATTTAATGGAATGCAAATAACGTATAAAAACTCTTACAGTCAGCGTTTCATTACACCGATACGAGTAGATCCTATGAAGCTCTGTGATGCGAAGCGTACGGTTGATTAACTGGTCAGTGTACCTGATAGATGAAGGAAGAGCTGCGGCGGATAGTGTGTCAAATCTGTTAAGCTCAGAGTTCTTAATTGTGAGGCGGAGGTAGAATGGAATCCCCTACCTGGTAAGGAGTTATACCTGGAGAACGCCTTGTCATACTTAATTAAAATTTCGGTATGACGAACTATCGAAAAAACTTCGATAGCGCGATGTTAGACGCGTGACGTCAACCTCAATCCGTACCAGTACGATATAATATTAGTTGTTGTGATGTATGTTTATAATAAGTAGGTAGTTATTTAGTTCTTAGATAATAAGCTATATCTGTAAGTGTGGATTGTCAGTAGGCCAGGCCAGTCTGCGAATATACGCTGTGCAACCGAGTCGTGTGTGTTAGGCTACCCAACCAACATCACAGTTGTCAGTAAACTTCACTTATTCTTAGAAAGGTGTTTGTAAACGCTAATTGGCCTTCACTGTAATGACAAGTAGTGTTTTATCTGCCTACTTTAATAAAACTTTTGTAATCTTTAGTAAGCTGTAAAAAGCTGGAAAAGTTTTATAGGATTTGTAAAATTCTGTAATCCGAAGTACAAATTATTAATTACGGAAATGAATAAAACTATTTTGTTGTTATTATTTTATGGAATTAATAAATATACTTAAATTTATATTGTTTTGTAATTTCCAGAAAAAAAATGTTTAAATTAATAAAATTTAGTATAAACGCATTTTATTAAACGGTTTTTTAATTCGAAGAATATTTTTTTTCGCCGTGTGTGGTTGCCAAGCAGGTAAGGCGCTGCAGGATTTATAGTTTGTTTTCCTGTGCTTAACTGAGTTCGGGGCCACCAAACTACTGCACCATATGTTAACATGGGTCGTATTATGGATGTATAAAGCCAGAGGTTTGTATGGCTTAAGGCCCGATTTCTTGCCCATTAGTTTTCTGCATTGCCAGAAGGTTGTACATGCCTTGGTTATTTTTGTGCTTAGATGCTTACTCCAGTTAAGTTTGTTGTCTAAAATTACCCCAAGGTATTTGACTTCACTAGGGTAAGCTCAATGTCAAATAGTTTTGGCATGGTAGTCATTTGAATTTTCCTTTTATTTTTGAAAAGGACTAATTCTGTTTTGTTGGGAAGCTGATGGCCAGTACATAAACTTAACTAAAACAATCAACCTTTTTGGATATGATTGAATAACAATATTTCATTATGAATTTTATCCAATTCATCCTCAAACCTAAGAATTGAACTGTCGGAGCTTTTCTAAGGTACCGTAAATATGGGAATTTTCAAAAAGGGAGTGATTAGATTTTTAAAGAGGCATTAACACACGATGAACACAGTGATCTCTTAAAATCAGGCGGTTCGTATGCTTATTTGCCACTAGTTAGTAGTTAATAGTATAGTATTTTCACAAAACATTGCCCCTAAAGCAGACAGATAGACACAGAGACACACAGACAGAACATTTAGCTACAGTTTCTGTCAGATGCCAACAAACCTTTTTAACTATTTTTACTTGTCTTTATTTTTAGCAATCGATTTCTAGGGGAATAAACATGTAGCTGAATATTCTGTAAATAAGTCTGATTTAGGGGCTTGTTTTTTACTTTGTAGAGGATCTGAAGTCGGTTTATGTTTTTGTTAAAAAATAGTTTATTGTTAAAGCAAAATGTAAAAATCTATATCAAAAATATTAAACAAACATAAAAAATTTGCTCAATTTATGAAATGGTTTTTTATTTAATAAATCCAAATAATTGATGATAGTTCAAAAACACGTTAAATTTATAATAATTATTATATACCCGAAAGTCATTCAACTTTATGGTAATAGAACCCTAAAATCTTCCAATATGGTTAACTGTCGTGTGTAAATTGTAAATTGCTACCACGAGAGTGTAAGCCTTGTAGGTGTTTTATAATTGTAGTCAACATGTTATTTTTTCTTATAATGCTAATTACTTGAAGCTACCATACTTACAGCCCGTTCAAATAAGAAAATTAAAGAATTATTGAAGCGCTTTAACATTTTCACATAAAACTTACCTATATTTGTCATTTAAATGATTTCCCACTTAGAGCCCCACGTGCATATGACTCTAGCACTTAGAGCCCCACATGCATACGACTCTAGCACCTTGATACATAAATCCGACTTATAATTTTCAATATTGCGAGTTGTAATTAATGGCCAAAATGTAGGTACTAAATGTAGTAGTTGAAATGCATCTATAAAGAAAAAAGTCCTTATATCTGAAATTTCGCTGCAGCTATAAAGTCTATTTGTTGTATAAAAGCAAATAAGTATTTTTTTAAGAGTGTTTAGCGACTACAAGAGTAACATTCTTATAATTTTTCCCAAAACGTGGTTGTATACATGTTTATATGGCTTTTAAAAAGGAAATATTTTTAACTTTAAAAGCGTTTATATAACAATTTTTTGCTTGTTGAAAAATGTTACAAAAGTGCTTTGAACAGTGGCTACTCTCGCCTTTTAAGACTCACAATATACGTTTCTGTAAAATTTTTCCTTAAACTATAGAAAGAAGGCAGAATTATATGACTTGACATACAGACACACATGACAAAGCTATGGAATCCAAAAAACGGCACAAGCGTTTTTTTGTTGTGTGATCGATCTTTGCAGACTTGATTAAAGGAACTCGGTTAGTATATGTAGTAATAGTAAGTTTGTAACTACGTGATACGTGATAGTGCTTCGTCGGAGTTCGGAGTTGGAGTCGTTGGAGTCGGACCGACACGCGCCAAGGCGAGCGGGGGACGACAACGAGGTAACCGTTTACCTTCCTCGATCGTTTTACAAATAAGACAAAGGCAACACAAAGGCACCTTATTATTAGCTCTGGTATAGTAATGAGCACTTTGTTACACAAGTATAAAGTTCACTTTGCATCGATTATGGTCTGCTATAAGTGCAGGATCCCCTCTGTGTCCGACAACAGGGTGAACTGGGGCGAGTACTCGTCCATGAACTGGGGCGAGTAATCTGCGGCTATCATTGTTCAAGTATGTAGATAGCACAGAGAGTTAATAACTTTTGAAATAACTAACACTCACTAAGGGTTCCGTATAATCACACAATACTCAATGTAAGTAACCCAATTATACTTATGTTTGCTGTTGCAACATGTAGGCGCGGTAATTATTTATTTATTTACGTAGGTAACTACTACAGTGAGTAGTATTACCTATTTATAATTACACGTTTCTACTTTAGAGTTTAAAATACAATTACTTAAAGTTTAAAGCTTAAAATATATAGCGTAGGCTAATAGTCCAGCGTGTGACGGCTCCACTTTTGGCTCCACTCTCATCAAGATAGATGGATTTGCCTAATATTTTTAGTCAGTAGGGAATACCTCAAAAAGTAAAATCTACCCTGAGCCAACGTAGGCTTATCCGCTAGGGGTGAAAATCACCCTAACTAGTAGAAATAGTAGTTAAAAAACAATTCCAAGAATCAATAGAAGAAAGAATTCCAAGCAAAACGTGTTCTAAAGATATAAAATAAGAATACTTTCTGAGTAATAGGTGTTGCATGCGTCCATAGGCTGTGGTCACCGCTTACCATCAGGCGGACTGCAAGCTTGCTTGCTACCTTAGTGGTATAAAAAAAAATTGGAGTTTATTATTTGAAACATTTTTTTCATGATGCAAAAAAAGAGAGTGAAAATTGAGAGATTACCTTTTTAATATATTATATTTTATTTATTTAGTGTGTTAGAGTCTAACACAATAGTCATAGGTGTGAACATCTTTGGCGAGATTTATACCAACTACGAGTTAGGTGGAAGACGACTGATAAAAATAAGTATAACTACTAATATTAAAGTTTTAAAATTAAATAATTTCTCGTGTTTAATATTTTACTATATTGTGGGTCAAATAGAAATAAAGAAGTTACGTTCCCCGTTCCCCGCGGGTGGAGGTGTGCTGGGTGTCCGCAGGGTCTAGGGGGTCCGAGGGCGGCGGGTGGTTTTCTGCAATACTGTTGTAGTTTACCGAAGTCCGCATCAGTATCTTCAAGGCTTCATTATGTATGACACAGCCATCTGGTTAAATTAGCTAGTTAATCGGGCGCCTAGGCAGATAGTTAAGTATGGAAAAGAAATTATTATATAATTGAACAAATTATTATACGAAAATCGGCTGCAACGCTCCGCTCGCTTCGCGTCTACGTTGATACAAGAGAAACTGAACCTAAGTCAAAGTTAAAGTCAAAATGCTTTATTCAAATAAGGATTTTACAATCACTTTTGAATCGTCAAAGTTATAAAATATTATTTTTTGAACCCTCCCACCTTCCCGCCGGTTCACAATGTTGTTGATTTCTACCGAGAAGAATCCGGCAAGAAACTCGATAGTTACTCTTTTAAAAACACTATCAATAATACAAATAAACTAAAATACAATTAATGTTTTATATAAAAAAAACTTTTATTCGTACAATTTTATGTTTTTTCCATTTTAATTTGGTTTACCTATGCATCCTGTAATTGAGCATCATCAGTCCCAAGGATTTTTATCATTTACATAATCTGAAATAATGTAGTATGCCTTTTTACAAAGTACCTGCTTGATAAATGATTTAAATTTACTTATTGATAGATTTTGAATTTTATTGGGAACTTTGTTGTAAAAGTGTATACATTGCCCCATAAAAGAGTTACTTATTTTGTGTAGACGTGTATCATGCACCAACAGCTTATTTTTACTTCTAGTATTTACTTTGTGAACGTCACTTTTCTTGCTGAAACTATTGATATTTTTATGTACATATAAAAGATTTTCATATATGTACTGCGACACTAAAGTTAAAATTTTTACTTCCCTAAACCTATCCCTCAGAGATATCCTAGATCCTAATTTATAAATAGCACGAATTGCCCTTTTTTGTAACAAAAATATTGTATTTACATCAGCAGCGCTACCCCACAATAGGATACCATATGTCATTAAAGTATGGAAATAGCTAAAATATACTATTTTTGCAGTGTCGACATCGGTCAATTGTCTTATTTTCTTGATCGCATACACAGCAGAGCTAAGTTTTTTGGCTAGGTTATGAATATGAGGACCCCATTGAAGTTTGGAGTCCAGCGTTATGCCAAGAAAGACTGTTGAATTAACAAGTTCTAATTGCTCGCCATTAATATTAATACATGTCTGTCTCTGACTAACATTTGGTAATGTAAATTTAACACATTTGGTTTTTTTTTCATTAAGTAATAAATTATTAGCGTTAAACCAATTTACAATTTTAGAAAGGGCATTATTTAATTCATTATAACATGTCTGTCGTCTCTTAACTTTAAAAAGCAAAGAGGTGTCATCAGCAAATAAGACAATGTCATGGTTTTTTACATTATATGGGAGATCATTAATGTAAATAAGAAATAGAAAAGGACCTAAAATTGAGCCCTGAGGGACTCCTATAGTGACTGCTGATCCCGGAGATCTTTCACCGTTGACATCTATTTTCTGTACTCTCCTACTCATATAGGATGTCAAAAGGTCGAGAGCTTTGCCTCTAATACCATAGTGATGTAGCTTCCTGATGAGATTTTCATGTTGAACACAGTCAAATGCCTTAGATAAATCACAAAACACTCCAAGGGCGTCATGCGAATCCTCCCAGGCGTTATATATATTTTTTAATAGTGCCACTCCTGCATCGGTTGTGGAACGGCCTTTTATAAAGCCAAACTGTTTACTACTAAGTAGCTCATTAATACAGAAATGGCTTAACATTTGACAAAGTATGATTTTTTCAAAAACTTTACTGAGTATATGTAGTATTGAAATAGGCCGAAAATTATTAGGATCTGTTGAACTACCTGATTTAAAAAGAGGTATAACTTTGCTAAGTTTCATCTCATCAGGAAACACACCACTATCAACACAACTATTAAAAATAATGGCTAAGGGTTGTGCTATAACATGAATAATTGAATTTATAGTTTTTATAGAAAGTCCCCAAAGGTCTGTGGTGTTTTTAATTTCTAATGTTTTAAATGTATTAATGATATCCGTAGGACTAATGTTTTTAAATACAAAGGGAACGTTACATTCAGGAACACTAGTTTTTAATAATTTTTCTGCTAAGATTGGACTTAGTTTAGATGTTCAGTTGTTTTGAATGGGATATTCCTAAAAAACTGTTCAAAGGCAACTGCTACCTCAGAATTTGTTTTAAAACTAGCATCATCTACAATCAACTCAAAGTCCTGACAAGAATTCCTAGCTTTACCAGTTTCATTATTTATGATGTTCCATGTAGTTTTTATTTTATTTGTTGAATTTTTTACTTTATGTCTGAGGTGAATTGCTTTTGCAACAAGACAGACTTTTTTAAAGGTTTTTGAGTATTTTTTTAAATATTCCCTAAATATTTGGCTATTATTATATGTTTTTCTTTATATAATTCATACGATTTACGCCGACTTTTATGAATACCTGGGGTAGCCCATTCACTAAAACTAAAGCGACTGGAAATAAGTTTCTTTTTTGCAGTAAATATTTTATTATACTCTGTAGTAATAGTGTCAAGAACAGTATTGTACATATCATTTGGGTCGCCATTATAAAGCAAATCTGGAAGTTTATGCATTAAGTTTTTTCATTAAATTTAAATGATTCAACCCGTTACAACCCTAGTTGTTATTGGTATAAATTTAATTTCCTTTTTAGTAATACTATTCTTTCTTTCTAAAACCACTAACTGTCCACAATGATCTGACTCTAGATTGCTTATAATTGATTTTTGAATTGGTTTTATGTCAGTAAATATATTGTCGATGCAAGTGGCACTGGACAGCAATTCTAGTTGGTTCACAAAACAAATTATTTAAATTAAAAGACTGAAATAAGGCAAGCAATCTGGTGCTTAATGAGCTATTTTCCAAAATGTTTATATTGAAGTCTCCACAAACAATGATTTGTTTATTGGAATTGCTGATTTTATTCAGCACTTCTTCCATAACTAATTCAAAATTATCATAAATTGCACAAGGCGGCCTGTATACACTCACAACAATGAGATGCTCAACTTCTATACAGGACAGCTCGGCAGTTCGCTCAACTGAGAGGCTCACAATGTCTTTACGTTCCTTAAACTTTAGCTGTTTATTAACTAAAATTAAAGAGCCACCATGGATAGCATTTACTCGGCTGAACGAACTTCCCACCTGGTGATTAGTGAAATTGAACATAAACTGATGGCTGCGTAGCCAGTGTTCAGTGATACATAAAATGTCAATCTTTTGGCAGTTTATGAACAATTCAATTTCTAGTTCTTTCTGAGACATTCCTTGTATATTCTGATGCACCAGGTTCAATGGAATGTTATTTTTAGTATGACAAAGTTTATTTTTTTGTTTCTGTTTGCATAAAACTTAAGTAGACATAGATTGTTTAATATATAATTATTATTAATGTTGGAATTATATAATATGCCAAAGTGGTCCTTTGTTGTCTGAAAATTTAATTTAAATTATTACATGTCAAATTATTATACTGCTCAATAGAAGCAGGTTGTTTAGCTAAATGATTAGCTGAAATGTCAATTACACTATTATAATTGCACTGCTCAATAGAAGCAGGTTGTTTAGCCAAATACTTGGCTGAAATGTCAATTACGCTACTATAATTACACTGCTCAATAAAAGCAGATTGTTTAGCCAAATTATTGGCTGTGGTATTAATATAAAATGATAGCGACAAGGCTAACACTCTGGTACAATGGTGTGTCAGATAATATTTATGTCTTGTCCTTATATAATTATGTCTAAAAATACTGTTAGTATCTATCACATGAAAGTTATTGTTATTGCTAGACATAGTATGCAAAGCTAAATTTAACTCACATCTAAGGTTGTTTTCCTCCTGTGGCAAACCCTTACAATAGGGAAATGTAAACATTACATTTTTTTTACTTTAAGTGCGCTTATACTATTATAATATTGTCTTAATTCACTTTTATTTACATTACCCCTGTTAACGATAAATATTACTAATGTAGAGGATGGAGTGATTTTGTCAGACTTAATTAAACTTCTCATTATATTAACATAATTGGCATTTGGCATACAATTATTTAAAACTGGTTGTCCTACACTTGAGCTGTGAAAGTGTCCATAACCTTTTCCCATTTCATCGCAAAACATTACTATATTGTCATCAACATTACATTTTCGTGAAACACTAGTTGAGTGAGAATTGTTGTGAGCATATGATTGTTGCTCGTATTCCAAACTGACACTCATTGATGACTGAGGTGTTGGTAAAGGTAGTAACAAGGATGCACAATCTGGCTGTGAATCGCTGAGGCGTTTACAATTACATATACTGTGATGGAGTTGTAATGACTCAAAACGCTCTGCATTATATTTACTCAATTCAATTAGCTCATTCATAGCCAGTGAGTGCTCCTCCATCTCTCTCAGAGACTCTTCATACTTGCAGGTCATACACGACTAACCTAACCCAACATACACGACTTATACAGTGCGATTTCTGTTTCTTTGGTTGCAATATTCGTTAACGCATCGTACCAGTGTTGGTGACGTCACTAACCTTATACGGTTTCGTATATAATGTTTTTCTCTTGGTTTAACAAGGGAGTAAGCGCACACCTTTAAATCTTAACATCTCAAAAAGTACGTGAATGCTCCTATGACCAGCTTTCCCCCAAATATCAGCCGGGCGTGCTTTTCTCTGTGATAAATAAGAAGTAACCATACCCTATCTTGACCTATGGTCTATTTTTAAAAACAATATTTATTTCCGACTTGATCTTCCAAATATCGTGCCCATCCCTTAATTAGGGTTCTTAAAATCTGCATTTTACGGATAGTTGTGCCAGTACATGCAAATTTTAACAAAAACACGTGATTTTTCTGGCCACTTAGGGATATTTCACTTATTTTAATGCTTAGGTATATCTTTATAATTTAGGGGAACAAGTATGAATATTTCACACAGTTAAAAGGAAAAATCAAGTAAATTTACCTCAGAATTAAGAATTTAATAGGGGGCTGACGTTTGGTCAATTTGATTGTACGGAGTGCCATAAATCAGCCGGTGTGGCTGAACTTTGTTACCGGAAATGTTCTAAATATCAGCCACTACATATTTTTTCATATTAAAATATCGAGTTTTGTTTGCGATTGTACTCTTTTGTGCTTGAAATTATTTATAACATATTAAAATAAGTTTGTTTAGTAGCTTACTTTAGTAACAGCTTCCTTAGCTTTCACATGACTTTATCGTTATTTATCAACTAAAATAATATCAAATTAATGGTGGAGTACAATCACAACGATAAGTCTTTTCAATTATTTTGTTAAAATTATTTGTATAGTGAGACTTTTAGTAATTAATGAAAAGCTTTACGTTCTTTATCTTTATACCTTTATACGGTTTTATCCCTAGGAGGGGGTTACCAGTGTCTGGACACGCACCATTATTTAGGAAACTGTTTCTTTTCACTAACTTATTAACATGACAGGGGTGCCTATCACCGCAACACTGCTTCTGATGCGATATATCTGGACTTAGGTAACCCTATATATGTTAACGATGCAGCGTTCAACTTAATTTTGGGTAAAGGGTAGCTGGAGGAACAAAGAATATCATAGAATACTTTGTAACTCTGCTGAATTAGAGGTTTACCTACGTAAGAATGCTACGGCAATGGCCGAATTCCGCGCGGGCGAACCAGCGGCAAAAACTAGTAGTATTATGAATTTTGTTTGCCACTAGCAACGAATTATCTAATTACTAGCACTACCATCGCGAGTGGCTCAGTTCTCGAACCAATAACTATGCTGGGATATCTGCTCATGAATTTGCTCTGACCTATGGATTCTCTCCGCTGGTACTTTCTCCAACGAGAATACCAGATATAGAGGAATATACGAGCTCCTTACTGGACCTTCTGCTGACTACTCGTCCGGACGGGTACTCCGTCTCAGTGGATGCGCCTCTTGGCTCCTCGGACCACTGTCTCGTTCGGACTCAAGTGTCATGCACACAACCTGATCCTTCTGGGCCAACTAACTGGCGTCGTGTGTGGCACTATAAGTCGGCAGACTGGGATGGATTGCGTGAATTTTACGCATCGTACCCGTGGAGGCAGATCTGCTTTAACTCAGAAGATCCTGAAGTCTGCGCAGCCGCAGTCACTGAGACAATCCTTGCTGGTATGGAATGCTATATTCCTAACCCGCAAGTAGCTGCCGGCGTCGAAAAACGACCGTGGTTTAATAGGTCTTGCAGAAAAGCTAAAATTCTTAAGCAAAATGCATATGAGGCTTGGACCACGGCTCGTTTTAATAAGGATCCGAATATTTCTGAGTTAAAACGCAAATTAAATGCTGCCTCGAGGTTCAGTAAGAAAGCAACTGCCAGAGCAAAATTCCAATTCATCGGCAAAATAGGTGGGCGACTTGCGAGCTATCCTTCTGGGAGTCGTGCTTTCTGGTCGCTTGCCAAAGCTGCCGAAGGGAACTTCTGCCAGTCGTCGTTACCACCACTGCGAAAGACCGATGGTGACTTGGCCCATAGTGCTAAAGAGAAAGCCGATCTACTGGGCAGTCTCTTTGCCTCGAACTCGAATATGAGCGATGAAGGCGCTGTACCACCTACTATACCGTGGTGCGGTAAGTCCATGCCGGAAATCTCCATAACGCAGCGGGAGGTCAGGCGGGCGTTGCTTTCTCTAGACGTTCATAAGTCGAGTGGGCCAGACGGTATACCAGCAGTGGTGCTTAAGCAGTGTGCTCCTGAGTTATGTCCTGTACTCACGCGCCTCTTCGCGCTTTCCTACCACACTAGGCAATTTCCGTCTACATGGAAGACTGCGAATGTGCACCCGGTGCCCAAAAAGGGCGATAGATCAGATCCATCGAATTACAGGCCTATCGCTATTACCTCTATCCTCTCTAAGGTGATGGAGCGTGTGATCAACACACAGCTTCTAAGATACCTAGAAGTACACGATCTGGTCAGTGACCGTCAATATGGCTTTCGCCACGGTCGCTCGACTGGTGACCTTCTAGTGTATCTCACACACCGATGGGCACTAGCCATTGAGAGTCAGGGGGAGGCATTGGCACGTAGCCTGGACATAGCGAAGGCGTTCGATCGGGTCTGGCACCGCGGTTTTCTATCGAAGTTGCCATCTTACGGAGTGCCCGGGGGTTTGTGCAAATGGGTGGCTAGCTTTTTGTCCGGCAGACGCATACGAACCGTAGTTGACGGTAGTTGCTCTGATAGCATGGACATTAATGCTGGTGTCCCGCAAGGCTCTGTGCTGTCTCCTACGCTGTTTCTACTGCATATCAATGACATGTTGGACATCAACAACATACATTGCTATGCAGATGACAGTACTGGAGACGCTTTTTACACGGGTCGTGCAAACATCCCTCGTTCCGTTGTGGAGGAAAACCGCGGAGAACTTGTGTCTCAAATCGAGACCACACTGTCCCAGGTCTCTGACTGGGGACGGGTAAACTTGGTCCGATTCAACCCTACAAAGACACAAGTGTGCGCGTTCACCGCTAAGAAAACTCCATTCACTGTGGTCCCTCAATTCCAGAACACTCCCCTCTCCATCTCCAAGAGCATTGGGATCCTTGGTGTCGACATCTCCAGCGATGTTCAGTTCCGAGATCATTTACCAGATAAGGTAAAGCTGGCGTCCAAAAAAATTATCATAAATTGCACAAGGCGGCCTGTATACACTCACAACAATGAGATGCTCAACTTCTATACAGGACAGCTCGGCAGTTCGCTCAACTGAGAGGCTCACAATGTCTTTACGTTCCTTAAACTTTAGCTGTTTATTAACTAAAATTAAAGAGCCACCATGGATAGCATTTACTCGGCTGAACGAACTTCCCACCTGGTGATTAGTGAAATTGAACATAAACTGATGGCTGCGTAGCCAGTGTTCAGTGATACATAAAATGTCAATCTTTTGGCAGTTTATGAACAATTCAATTTCTAGTTCTTTCTGAGACATTCCTTGTATATTCTGATGCACCAGGTTCAATGGAATGTTATTTTTAGTATGACAAAGTTTATTTTTTTGTTTCTGTTTGCATAAAACTTAAGTAGACATAGATTGTTTAATATATAATTATTATTAATGTTGGAATTATATAATATGCCAAAGTGGTCCTTTGTTGTCTGAAAATTTAATTTGAATTATTACATGTCAAATTATTATACTGCTCAATAGAAGCAGGTTGTTTAGCTAAATGATTAGCTGAAATGTCAATTACACTATTATAATTGCACTGCTCAATAGAAGCAGGTTGTTTAGCCAAATACTTGGCTGAAATGTCAATTACGCTACTATAATTACACTGCTCAATAAAAGCAGATTGTTTAGCCAAATTATTGGCTGTGGTATTAATATAAAATGATAGCGACAAGGCTAACACTCTGGTACAATGGTGTGTCAGATAATATTTATGTCTTGTCCTTATATAATTATGTCTAAAAATACTGTTAGTATCTATCACATGAAAGTTATTGTTATTGCTAGACATAGTATGCAAAGCTAAATTTAACTCACATCTAAGGTTGTTTTCCTCCTGTGGCAAACCCTTACAATAGGGAAATGTAAACATTACATTTTTTTTACTTTAAGTGCGCTTATACTATTATAATATTGTCTTAATTCACTTTTATTTACATTACCCCTGTTAACGATAAATATTACTAATGTAGAGGATGGAGTGATTTTGTCAGACTTAATTAAACTTCTCATTATATTAACATAATTGGCATTTGGCATACAATTATTTAAAACTGGTTGTCCTACACTTGAGCTGAGAAAGTGTCCATAACCTTTTCCCATTTCATCGCAAAACATTACTATATTGTCATCAACATTACATTTTCGTGAAACACTAGTTGAGTGAGAATTGTTGTGAGCATATGATTGTTGCTCGTATTCCAAACTGACACTCATTGATGACTGAGGTGTTGGTAAAGGTAGTAACAAGGATGCACAATCTGGCTGTGAATCGCTGAGGCGTTTACAATTACATATACTGTGATGGAGTTGTAATGACTCAAAACGCTCTGCATTATATTTACTCAATTCAATTAGCTCATTCATAGCCAGTGAGTGCTCCTCCATCTCTCTCAGAGACTCTTCATACTTGCAGGTCATACACGACTAACCTAACCCAACATACACGACTTATACAGTGCGATTTCTGTTTCTTTGGTTGCAATATTCGTTAACGCATCGTACCAGTGTTGGTGACGTCACTAACCTTATACGGTTTCGTATATAATGTTTTTCTCTTGGTTTAACAAGGGAGTAAGCGCACACCTTTAAATCTTAACATCTCAAAAAGTACGTGAATGCTCCTATGACCAGCTTTCCCCCAAATATCAGCCGGGCGTGCTTTTCTCTGTGATAAATAAGAAGTAACCATACCCTATCTTGACCTATGGTCTATTTTTAAAAACAATATTTATTTCCGACTTGATCTTCCAAATATCGTGCCCATCCCTTAATTAGGGTTCTTAAAATCTGCATTTTACGGATAGTTGTGCCAGTACATGCAAATTTTAACAAAAACACGTGATTTTTCTGGCCACTTAGGGATATTTCACTTATTTTAATGCTTAGGTATATCTTTATAATTTAGGGGAACAAGTATGAATATTTCACACAGTTAAAAGGAAAAATCAAGTAAATTTACCTCAGAATTAAGAATTTAATAGGGGGCTGACGTTTGGTCAATTTGATTGTACGGAGTGCCATAAATCAGCCGGTGTGGCTGAACTTTGTTACCGGAAATGTTCTAAATATCAGCCACTACATATTTTTTCATATTAAAATATCGAGTTTTGTTTGCGATTGTACTCTTTTGTGCTTGAAATTATTTATAACATATTAAAATAAGTTTGTTTAGTAGCTTACTTTAGTAACAGCTTCCTTAGCTTTCACATGACTTTATCGTTATTTATCAACTAAAATAATATCAAATTAATGGTGGAGTACAATCACAACGATAAGTCTTTTCAATTATTTTGTTAAAATTATTTGTATAGTGAGACTTTTAGTAATTAATGAAAAGCTTTACGTTCTTTATCTTTATACCTTTATACGGTTTTATCCCTAGGAGGGGGTTACCAGTGTCTGGACACGCACCATTATTTAGGAAACTGTTTCTTTTCACTAACTTATTAACATGACAGGGGTGCCTATCACCGCAACACTGCTTCTGATGCGATATATCTGGACTTAGGTAACCCTATATATGTTAACGATGCAGCGTTCAACTTAATTTTGGGTAAAGGGTAGCTGGAGGAACAAAGAATATCATAGAATACTTTGTAACTCTGCTGAATTAGAGGTTTACCTACGTAAGAATGCTACGGCAATGGCCGAATTCCGCGCGGGCGAACCAGCGGCAAAAACTAGTAGTATTATGAATTTTGTTTGCCACTAGCAACGAATTATCTAATTACTAGCACTACCATCGCGAGTGGCTCAGTTCTCGAACCAATAACTATGCTGGGATATCTGCTCATGAATTTGCTCTGACCTATGGATTCTCTCCGCTGGTACTTTCTCCAACGAGAATACCAGATATAGAGGAATATACGAGCTCCTTACTGGACCTTCTGCTGACTACTCGTCCGGACGGGTACTCCGTCTCAGTGGATGCGCCTCTTGGCTCCTCGGACCACTGTCTCGTTCGGACTCAAGTGTCATGCACACAACCTGATCCTTCTGGGCCAACTAACTGGCGTCGTGTGTGGCACTATAAGTCGGCAGACTGGGATGGATTGCGTGAATTTTACGCATCGTACCCGTGGAGGCAGATCTGCTTTAACTCAGAAGATCCTGAAGTCTGCGCAGCCGCAGTCACTGAGACAATCCTTGCTGGTATGGAATGCTATATTCCTAACCCGCAAGTAGCTGCCGGCGTCGAAAAACGACCGTGGTTTAATAGGTCTTGCAGAAAAGCTAAAATTCTTAAGCAAAATGCATATGAGGCTTGGACCACGGCTCGTTTTAATAAGGATCCGAATATTTCTGAGTTAAAACGCAAATTAAATGCTGCCTCGAGGTTCAGTAAGAAAGCAACTGCCAGAGCAAAATTCCAATTCATCGGCAAAATAGGTGGGCGACTTGCGAGCTATCCTTCTGGGAGTCGTGCTTTCTGGTCGCTTGCCAAAGCTGCCGAAGGGAACTTCTGCCAGTCGTCGTTACCACCACTGCGAAAGACCGATGGTGACTTGGCCCATAGTGCTAAAGAGAAAGCCGATCTACTGGGCAGTCTCTTTGCCTCGAACTCGAATATGAGCGATGAAGGCGCTGTACCACCTACTATACCGTGGTGCGGTAAGTCCATGCCGGAAATCTCCATAACGCAGCGGGAGGTCAGGCGGGCGTTGCTTTCTCTAGACGTTCATAAGTCGAGTGGGCCAGACGGTATACCAGCAGTGGTGCTTAAGCAGTGTGCTCCTGAGTTATGTCCTGTACTCACGCGCCTCTTCGCGCTTTCCTACCACACTAGGCAATTTCCGTCTACATGGAAGACTGCGAATGTGCACCCGGTGCCCAAAAAGGGCGATAGATCAGATCCATCGAATTACAGGCCTATCGCTATTACCTCTATCCTCTCTAAGGTGATGGAGCGTGTGATCAACACACAGCTTCTAAGATACCTAGAAGTACACGATCTGGTCAGTGACCGTCAATATGGCTTTCGCCACGGTCGCTCGACTGGTGACCTTCTAGTGTATCTCACACACCGATGGGCACTAGCCATTGAGAGTCAGGGGGAGGCATTGGCACGTAGCCTGGACATAGCGAAGGCGTTCGATCGGGTCTGGCACCGCGGTTTTCTATCGAAGTTGCCATCTTACGGAGTGCCCGGGGGTTTGTGCAAATGGGTGGCTAGCTTTTTGTCCGGCAGACGCATACGAAC
This sequence comes from Apoda limacodes, assembly GCA_946406115.1. NCBI lineage: Eukaryota > Metazoa > Arthropoda > Insecta > Lepidoptera > Limacodidae > Apoda > Apoda limacodes. Next base: position 23,453,236 of record OX291560.1, on the reverse strand, counting down.
CGTAGTTGACGGTAGTTGCTCTGATAGCATGGACATTAATGCTGGTGTCCCGCAAGGCTCTGTGCTGTCTCCTACGCTGTTTCTACTGCATATCAATGACATGTTGGACATCAACAACATACATTGCTATGCAGATGACAGTACTGGAGACGCTTTTTACACGGGTCGTGCAAACATCCCTCGTTCCGTTGTGGAGGAAAACCGCGGAGAACTTGTGTCTCAAATCGAGACCACACTGTCCCAGGTCTCTGACTGGGGACGGGTAAACTTGGTCCGATTCAACCCTACAAAGACACAAGTGTGCGCGTTCACCGCTAAGAAAACTCCATTCACTGTGGTCCCTCAATTCCAGAACACTCCCCTCTCCATCTCCAAGAGCATTGGGATCCTTGGTGTCGACATCTCCAGCGATGTTCAGTTCCGAGATCATTTACCAGATAAGGTAAAGCTGGCGTCCAAAAAACTTGGTGTACTCAACAGAGCGAAGCAGTACTTCACGTCGGGGCAAAGGTTGTTACTTTACAAGTCGCAAGTTAGGCCCCATGTGGAGTACTGCTGCCATCTCTGGGCAGGTGCACCCGGATACCAGCTTGGCCCTTTTGACTCGGTTCAACGACGGGCTGTGAGAATTGTCGACGATTCCAAACTCACTTGCGGTATCGAGCCCTTAAGTCTGAGGAGAGACTTTGCCTCACTCTGTGTGTTCTACCGCTTGTACAATGGGCTGTGTTCTGAGGAATTGTTCGAAATGATGCCCACGGCTACTTTCTACCATCGCACCGCTCGCCATCGGCAGGGAATTCATTCTCACACTTTAGAACCTAAATGGTCGCGTACAGTACGGTTTCAGAGAAACTTCCTCCCGCTAACGCTTAAATTGTGGAATGAGCTCCCTGCCAAGGTTTTCTGCAAGGACTACAGTATGGAGTTCTTCAAGAAAGAAGTTATTAGATTTCTGAAGGGTCGGCAACGCGCAAGTGATACCCCTGGTGTTGCAAGCGTCCATAGGCTACGGTGACCGCTTACCATCAGGCGGGCCGTAAGCTTGTTTGCCACCTTAGTGGTATAAAAAAAAAAAAAATAAAAAAAAAAAATTACATGGCCTGAATTTATAGTAAAAATATTCCCTCTTATAGCATAAGCATATCTTAGAGCATAAGCATTTAAGAGCACTGAAAAATACTAGGCTAATATTTGGTACGCTTGAGGCTGTTATTACATCCAAAGCGGCCGATATTAGGAGATTACAACCAAATACATTTAATAATGTTTTATTAATAGTTTGACTAGTATTTTGTCATTTTTATGCATAACTAGATTTTGCCAGCGGCTCCGCCCGCCCTAAACTCGGTTACCGGCGTAGGACTCCTTTATTTAATCTCAGTATTAATACTGTGATTTACTCCTTAATTAGCCCGCCCTAAATTCGGTTATCGGCGACTGTGATTTACTCCTTAATTACACCAATGAAGTTTGCTATATCAAGCTGTAGCTTTAGCTATAGTTCGTTTTAGTTCGGTTATAGTTATTCTTGCGGGAATTTCGGGATAAAAAGTAGCCTATATGCTATTCCAGGACCTAACCTATATGTATGCCAAGTTTCATCCCGATCCGTCTAGTGGTTGAGGCGTGAAAGAGTAACCAACATCCAAACAAACTTTCACATGTATAATATTAGGATAATGCAAACTCAACATTGCGAGCTACAAGTAATGAGTAAGAGTCTTAGGTTATTGTTTATTATGATAACGTAGTAACCATTTAAAGTCGAAAAAAGTTTAAACCTTCTTTTGAATCAGGCCCAAGCTCAAAAGCTTGAGTACGACTGCGGCTTTTACAAACTTTTACATTCATACGATTCATAAAGCTTCGGCGCGCATGCGTTAAAGTTAGTGATGCAGAGTGTCGATATTGTTTTTTTTGGAACAGGTAAGCAAAATGTAAGTAAAAGCTACGTGAAACTTTGTAGAATTTATGAGTCTAATTGTATTAGCATGTTAATGGTGATACTGAGACATAATGTTCGTTTATATATGATACGCATAAATAGATTTTTATGCATTTTCTATCAAACCTAAAATATATCGTTAGTCGAAAGCAAGAGTTCCTGATTAGATCTCTGTACTAATACGTGTCAGTATCACGATAGATGTAATCGCACAGTACAATTGTGTCGTCACGTAGTATTTTTATCATTTTAGAAAAAAAAAACATAACGAAGTTCTTGGTTAGGTTAAAAGCATTAACCAAACATGTTTTTTGAAATCGAACACCACTCACACAACTTTTGCCGGCAATAAAAAAAAAAAATTAACTTATAGAAAATAAATTATGTGAGTCGACACAGTGTGGCTCGCAATGGAATTTGGCGAGACTCGTTGTATCACTCAGAAACTGCGAGTTAGCGAGAGACATATAGCTCGCAATGATATTATATAAAGTTTGAAGGTACGCAGCATTCAGAAATAATATTTTTTTTTGGATAAATCACACAGTGACGTCTTGCACATACAAAATACTCAAGCTCAAGACAAACACAAATGCTCATCACATAAATGTTTATCCTGTGCGGGGATCGAACCTACACTCCTTGGTTCAAAAGGCACGTCATTACCCACTGAGCCCATATGGATTAGAAACACCTCAACCAAGTTTTTTAAAAATATTAAATTTAGTAGTACCTTGCAAATCAATAAAAGTATCTATTAAATAAAATAATTATAATATGTTTTTATTTTTTTTATTATTATACATATGTTCTTACATTTTATAAGTTCAGTTTATCAGTTAAAAAGTCGATTTCATAATATTTTATCGACATATTAAGCGATTCGATGACTGCTCTATTTGTAATCGAAGTGGAATGAGTTGTTTCTGGGTGGGTGGGGTGGTATGAGGTGTCGGTTGCTAGGCGACGCAGTCAGCCGGCCGGCGTGCTGCACGTGGGTGACGCGGGTGCTCCACGTCGACGAGACGTCACGCACGTCACGCACGTCTCGTCAGTCGGACCGAGACGATTCTCTCCCAGATGTGAACTCTGAAACATATAAATAATACGTTCGGGATACCCAATTCTGATTTTTTTTATTTGAGATGAAATTGCCTCTGAGCTAAACTTTTGAATCGTCAAATATGAAATACTATTTTTTGAACGATCCCACTCTCCCAACAACTAGTTGACAATGTTGTTGATTTCTACCGAAATGAATCCGGCAAAAAATCGATAGTTACTCTTTTAAAAAAAATCATAAAAACTACAAATACAATCAATTTTTTGAATAAAAATTTTAAGCCATACAATTTCCATTTTAATTTGGTTTACCTATGAAACCTGTAATGGAGCATTTTCAGTTCCATGTATTTTTGTCGTTTACATAGTTTGAAATATTATAGTAGCTATGCTTTTTTACAAAATAGTTGTTTGATAAAAGATTTAAATTTACTTATTGATAGCTTTTGAATATTATTTGGGAATTTGTTGTAAAAGTGTATACATTACCCCATAAAAGATTTACGAATTTCGTGTAGACGTGTATCCCGCACCAACAGCTTATTTTTACTTTGTAAACATCACTTTTTTTCCTGAAACTATTGATATTTTTATGAACATATAAAACTGCGACGCTAAAGTGAAAATATTTACTTCCTTAACCCTATCCCTCAGAGATATCCTAGATCCTATTTGTAAATAGCTAATTGCCCGTTTTTGTAACATAAATATTGTATTTTCATCAACAGTGCTACCACACAATAAAATATGTCATTCAACGTTGAAAACAGCTAAAATATACTATTTTTGCAGTGTCGACATCGGTCAATTGTCTTATTTTCTTGATCGCAGACACATCAGAGCTAAGTTTTTTGGCTAGGTTATGAATATGAGGACCCCATTGAAGTTTGGAGTCCAGCGTTATGCTAAGAAAGACTGTTGAATTAATAAGTTCTAATTGCTCGCCATTAATATTAATACATGTCTGGATCTGACTAACATTTGGTAATGTAAATTTAACAAATTTGGTTTTTTCCATTAAGTAACAAATTATTAGCGTTAAACCAATAAAATAAGAAATGGCATTATTTAATTCATCATAACATGTATGTCGTCTCTTCACTTTAAAAACCTACATGAAATAGGTAAATAAAATGGTTGCATTATTATTGCCAATATTTAATCACGTGGCTTATACCTACTATCCAATGGTGGGCGATTGTTCGATACATGTACTTACGTAGGCCCTTCAAAACAAAACAATCCGTAAGCCTTCGTTTCTGCATAGGCCTTTCATCGTACCAACTAACTAACTAACAATAGGTCTGTGGCCCACTCGAACGTCGCCCAACTAACAATAGGTCTGTGGCCCTGTCGAACGTAGCCCAACTAACAATAGGTCTGTGGCCCTGTCGAACGTAGCCCAACTAACAATAGGTCTGTGACCCATTCGAACGTCACCCAACTAACAATAGGTCTGCGGCCCATTCGAACGCCACCCAACTAACAATAAGTCTATGGCACACTCGAACCTCGCCCAACTAACAATAGATCTGTGTCCCACTCGAACGTCGCCCAACTAATAATAGATCTGTGGCCCAATCGAACGTCGCTCAACTAACAATAGGTCTCTGTCCCACTCGAACGTCGCTCAACTAACAATAGGTCTGTGGCCCACTCGAACCTCGCCCAACTAACAATAGGTCTGTGACCCACTCGAACGTCGCCCAACTAACAATAGGTCTGTGACCCATTCGAACGTCACCCAACTAACAATAGGTCTGCGGCCCATTCGAACGCCACCCAACTAACAATAAGTCTATGGCACACTCGAACCTCGCCCAACTAACAATAGATCTGTGTCCCACTCGAACGTCGCCCAACTAATAATAGATCTGTGGCCCAATCGAACGTCGCTCAACTAACAATAGGTCTCTGTCCCACTCGAACGTCGCTCAACTAACAATAGGTCTGTGGCCCACTCGAACCTCGCCCAACTAACAATAGGTCTTTGACCCACTCGAACGTCGCCCAACTAATAATAGATCTGTGGCCCAATCGAACGTCGCTCAACTAACAATAGGTCTGTGGACCACTCGAACGTCGCTCAACTAACAATAGGTCTGTGGCCCACTCGAAAGTCGCTCAACTAACAATAAATCTATGGCCCACTCGAACGCTAACAATAAACGCCATGAGAAGAATGTAATTTACTTTTATGTATATTATTTCACCCGTGTAAATGAGCGAACCCTGTTTCAGACAACTTCACTTTTTATCTACCTATATCTATTACTAATTCCTGTAGGTACCTACAACTAATGAATCTGGTAAAGTTTAGATTGATTTGAAAAAAATATTTACGGTTATTGTCGAGTCAGTTTATTTTTTATTGATTGGTCCTTTGGTTATTTCACATAACTTCTGGATCATCTGTTGGGTTATGTTTCTACTTATTCGGGTTGTGTATGTGTACGGAGCCACCGCACATTATATAGTAATTTAGCTTAGTAAGCAATATCATTGCGGAATCGTCGATTCCCTCATTTGTATTAATTTACCAAAAAGTTCACGTTTTGAATCGGAACACGAATTTGCGTCGGCGGCAAGGCGAGGTGCGCCGGGTCATTTCTATAGTGATAACGGCAGCGACTTCGTGGGTACAAGTAATATCCTTCAGAAGCAGTTTTTTGTCCTGTCATCAGTAGTAAGCGAGGAGTTTTTGTCAGATATTACTTCAATGAACATTGAATGGCATGTTAATGCTCCTACCTGGGCAAGTGCTGGTGGGCTTTGGGAGGCTGCCGTAAAAAGCTTGAAACATCACCTCAAACGTGTTATCTGCAATCAAAAGCTCACATTCGAAGAGTTTTCTACCCTGTTGACACAACTAGAAGCATGTTTAAATAGTAGACCCTTATGTTCAATAACAGAAGACCCACAAGATCTCGACTATCTCACTCCATCTCATTTCTTAGCAAGCGGTCCAATTTTAAGCATCATTGAAACTGAAAGAGATGAGCGTACTCGATGGCGATTAACTCAAAAAATATTTAATGACATTTGAAAGCGATGGAAAACAGAATACTTGACTCAACTATTATCTAGAAGCAAGTGGCGTAAACCACAAGCAAATCCTAAGATTGGTGATGTGGTTCTCATACACGACGCTAACTTGCCCGCAGGAAGGTGGGCCATGGGAAGAATCATTGATCTACATCGTGGCGCAGATGGTCATGTAAGAGTAGTGACTGTGAAAGCAAAATCAGGTGACATCAAACGACCGATAACAAAACTATCACCACTTTTGAGCAATAATGAATTAGAGCTACAGACAAACCAACACAATAATACCGATGAATTATCATCAAAAGAGCAGCATAAGCCTAAACGATATCCAAGGCAAACATTTAGTATCTTCACAGTGTTATTGGTGCTAATGAACATGCTAGTATCTACAACTAACGCTACATATAACATAGCGCACCTAAACCCTAATCAAAGTATCTATTTTGATAAGATTTCGAATATATATTTAGTACGAGACGACTGGAAACTCATTGTGAATTACAATATGGAACCATTTTGGCAAAGTACCTAATTATTTAATAAATATATGAATCATCTGGACAGCATATGTATTAAAGCAAAAAATACAACCCAATGTGACTCCTTCAATTAAAACACAGTTATATCGAATTGCAATATTATAAAGATTTATTACTTGGTCAACATTTTGACGCGCACGCGATACGTCGCTAATAGTTTATTTGGTATTTTAGACGAAATTTTCGCAGATAAATATAAAAAAGATATTGAAATTATTCGAGATAACCAGAGGCATCTCTCTATCCTATGGAAAAATCAGACGTCAGTGGTAGAAGCAGAGTATAATATGTTAAAAAGAGTAGAAAATAATATGGAAAAACAATTTAAGATACTTAACCAACACCTTAACAATCTAGAAATTGCAACCAATACATTAAAAAAATCAGTACAGAACGAAGCAGATATTAGTGAATTTACTATGTCAGCAATTATAGCCAATGGTTTAATAGTCCATCTGAAGAATATTCAAGAGAATTTGCTTGACATTCTCACCGACATTTACCACGGGAAATTCGACCTTCACCTAATAACCCCAAATTAGCTAAGAAAGGAATTAAGTGTTATTTCTGGACAGTTGACAAAGGAGTTAGCACTCCCCATTAACAATATTCATACTAACCTTGCTAAAATTTACCATCTGTTGAAGGTCAGAGGAAGAGTAACAAAGGACTATCTTATTTTTGAAATCAAAATTCCCCTTGTTAGCAGAGAAAGTTATGAAATTTATAAAATAACACCTAAATCACAGCAGAGCGACAACGATACGATCACTATTATTCCTATAGCAGAATATATAGCAATCAAAATACAAAAAGATACCTACCTACCCATGTAAAAAAATGACTTTTATTCATGCATAAACTATGATGAAAATTATCATTTGTGTGAACGTAGTACCCCTGTTTATCAAATGAAATCTGACTACAACTTATGTAAAACCGGACAAAATACAAAACAATGCAAATATCAGCTGGTTACTTGTCAGAACAGGTGGGAAAACTCAATAAAGCCAACTCATATCTATTCCTTTGTTGTAATCTATGCAGACTGCGCTTCATATGTGACTCTCAGGTTACGAATGAGCTAGTCAGCAAGGCCGTGATTATAAATACGGGTCAAGGATGCGTCAACAAGGGCGACACTTTTATGCTGTATTCGCATAAACAGCAGAGCAACGAGATGCATACACAGCCCGATATAACTTAGGTGGAGATTCCTTCTATCAACCACATCTTAAATTTGACGATACCTGTAAGCAAGGTTGGGTTAGATTTTGATGACAGTCGAAAAGACATGAAGCAAATTGAAGACCAACTAAATAAATGAAGAGTGCAAACCCATTAGCAGAGAGTCTTTCGTATCACGACGTTCACCACTACGTCCTGATTTATTTACGTTTGGGAGCAGTAGTGATTGCGGGCGTAGCGTGGGCCTGGCGGCGCATGCGGCGCGCGCGACACCGCTCAGTGAGGCTGGCGCGGGCGATGCTCGCAGCTAAGTTTCCGAGCGCCGACGACGACGTCATCAACATTGTTAGTAAAATTAGGTGCGGGAGTGTAAAAGCAGAGCAATCGTTGATGCAATGTAACAGTGAGTCCGTGCGTAATAGTTTATGCGTAAGCGAACCAAAAACAAGTGCGCGTGTACTTAATAAAGCCACGTCGCCTGCTAAACATGTCAAATTTGTCTTCAGTGAATCAGGACACATTTGAAGTGTAGTTTTAGTAATTAAGAAAAATATTGTTTAATCACCTTGTTTTAGCATGGAGTCATCAAAAACTTTTTTTTTTTGCTGCCGAGCATGTACGGAGCCCCCGCACATAATATAGTAATAAAGCTTAGTAAGCAATATCATTGCGGAATCGTCGAGGCATTTTTCATTTAACAAATTAGTAACAATAAACTTTTCCCGGCGTTGGCTAGGAGACAGTGGGAACAGTTGAAGAGATTTGTAGGAAAACATCGTTGTAATTTATGTAAATAGTCGAGGGTTGAAGTGGATATTCTGCTTATCCTTATCCTCGGAAAACTTTGATGTGGGATAGCGTAGGGCTCTAATAAATTTGGTCGGTGATCGATAAGGGGTGAGGGAGGGAGGCTAGAGCCGCGCGCTGGACCATGTGTCCTATCTCAAGTAGCTCGGAACAGCGCTAGGAAACATTTTCTATTAACCGGGAATTCAAAGATATGAATGATACAGTATGACATATCCAATATTCATAAAAAAAAATCTAAATTGAAACTATTTTTACTTGAATCGGTTTCTAGGAATACTGTTAAATCGTCCGGAAAATTAACTACAATTTGCTTTACAAACTACATAATTACAATACCTGTGTTTCTGTGTCTGTGTCTGTGCCAGCATTCAATAGTTACTTTTTGTAAAACTAAAAACAACACATTATACTATAGTGAATTAACTAACAAAAAAATACATGTTTTGTTGAACACAACTTGACAAACAAAGCTTCACAATGTAAACAGGTAGTTAAAAAAAAAACTAAATTCAAATCATATTTTAACTTTACTTTGTATCACTTTTGAAACGATTATCAGTTGACTTGTTTCTCTGACTGATTTGAACATTTTTGAGTAATATTATATTTATCATGTTCATGTTCCTTAACGCATGGATCACGCTTTAGCGACTTTAGTGAGTAAAATTCATAAAGTCTATCTTTGCTTTTGAAATTCCTTTTGTTGCTCAATTGCTAAATTTGCTCTTGTTACTACATCTAATTGTTTTATTTTAAAAATGTTATCAAAATCTTTTTACCTCCAACTGGAAAAAGTTTTTATATAAATAGTAAGGTCATATTTTCGGGTCCAGGAGCGAGTAAACTAGTTTTTAATTCGTCTATAAAGCTATGTGTCCAAGGAACAGTGTCTGGGATACAAACGATTTCCTTGCGAAATTCAGAACAAGTACCTAAAGGTAAATCAAACACTTTGAACACAATAACCTGATTAAGGAACGCTTTTGATGTTTTTTCTAAATCTTTACAATAACAGAATTTCTTATTTAAACTTGTAGTTGTTTCAGTAATTCTTATAGACTCTCGAAACAAAGAAAAAACAAATAAGTTAAATGACTTAAATACACTTATTATTCGAGAATTTAATAAGGAATCAACAAGTAAATCAATATAACTGTCACTATCACTCTTTGTTCTAGTGTCAACATTCAAAATATTCTCCATTACGTTTTCATGTTCAGAGTAATTTAGAGAAGGCAGATCCTATAGGTACTATACACACAGACAATTATATACGTTTCACTTTTTTAAGTTTACAATCGAAGGTGAAACAACATCTCCACTTTCTTGAATCTCAAATTACTATTACTATTTACTAGAACTAACGACTCTCCTCCTCCCCCCCCCCCCCCTCCTCCGACATGGTATTGTCTGTTATAACAACTTCAAACTTATAATAACAACATCTCATGCCATTTTCTCATTTGTCCTGTCATACATAAGTATAATTATATTATAAGGAAGTTTGTTAAAAATAAGCTTCAGGTTGTATTCAGCCTGTAATCAGACTGTAATCAGCCTGTAGGCGGCGGCGCAACAAAAATAAAACAAGCACCAGAGTTTTAGTTAGACCTCTGTGAAAACCAGTTACAATTTTATTATATGTACAGATAAGATAAGTATATTATATTATATCCAAGTAAGTTATAATTTAAAGTATCAGAGAGGGCAATTTGTACCGCGCCTCAAGCATCACGTGTGCAACATCGGAACGACTCCGCTGGTAGAGCTTTGTTGCTTGTTTATTTGCTTCAAGCTCGAGTTAAGATATAAAGTAAAAGTTAGCTTTACACTTCGTTGTCACAAACGAATCTAAAGTTTTATGTTTCTGTTGTTATATTTATTAGGTCTTTGGTGCTGACTTGTAACTGTCGGATATAAAATAAATAATTTTAGTCGTAATGGTTAATTTTGGTCAAAGTCAAAATGGTTTATTCAAATTAGGATTTTACAATAACTTTTGAATCGTCAAAGTTATGAAATACTATTTTTTGTAATCCGGTTCACAATGTTAATATTTTACATTTATATTATCTTTTAAATCAAACATATTTTCTTGGTCAATAACTTATTACACTCAAGTTCCTACTTATCCGTTTTATACGATCTACGTCAATTATTAGGAAAAATAGAAAAATAATAAAGAAAATGTGACGAAATGGCCCGACTTAAATAGATGTTATTTCATTCGTAGTATCTCAAATATATAGTCGTTTATCGATATCCGGGAACATATTTAGTGCGGGGAGCCTCCGGGCTCCGGGTAGCATCGTAGTGTTCAGGGAAAATCGCATTATTATCCCGTTGTTGAGAAAAAGGCGGGTAAAGTTGGGCCGATCCGTGTAAGTGCTCTTTTGTTCGTAAGATTAAATATTCGGTCGGGAGAATAAAAATAACTTTAAATATTACGCTATTTACGAATTATGTGACTTTAACGTAGGATTACGTATGTTGATAAACATGTCTACTTGTTGCGTGTACTGACGAACTAATGACGCTGATGGGTAATGTGTGCGCGCAGGTGGTGCTGAGAGAGCTGGAGCACAAGAAACCGCAGCTGGAGGAGCTGCTGCACACAGCTGACTCGCTCAAGGCCGCGGAGAATCGACAACAGTTGCACGGAAAAGGTAAATTATCTACTATATACTCTTGGGAACCATCCTTATCAATCAGCCTTGATGCAACCCCACTGTTGGCACGGCCTACCTTCAACTTGATACAACCCCACTGTTGAGGCACGGCCTACCTTCAACTTGATGCAACCCCACTGTTGAGGCACTACCTACCTTCAACTTGATGCAAACCCACTGTTGGGTCACGGCCCACCCTAACTTGGACGAGGGCGATAGGTGAAGGGGTATAGTTCTACACGTTGACGAGTGCGGATTGTGTACTTTACATTATGTCTTTTTGACTTATGCAGGTTTCTTCAGGATGTGTAATAATTTAACTAGATGGCTGCGACATATACATTTTCTTAAGACATTAGTATAGTTCCGATTTTTTTAATTTTTCATTTTGTGTGATGTTGTAATAGTATATTTAAGGTAAAGATATTTTTTTTAACAACATTTCCTTAAGCCTTTACTCAATATATCATTAAAAAAATTAAAGGTCTTTCCGGTGTCTTTTTCAAAAAGTACGTTACTTAACGATAGTGCAGACAGATACTTTTGGGATTTACAAATATTTTACACTAAAGTTTTTTTTTGCAACCAATATTTCGGTTTATTGTACAGGGTTAAGTTAGTACCGATATAGAAGAGAAGCGCAGGTAGTCAAACAAGTTACGTTAAATGTTTATGATTTGATAATCTTATTGTACTCGGACACGACACAGACGCGGGGGACGAACAACCAACGGACGGACACGGAATGACTCAGTTTTATCAGTTTCGGGACGGAACACAAAAACGGACCGACACGACGATGTCTACAGTCGCACGTCGTTGTGTTATCCCGATGCAACCTGTATGTGTGACGCTCGGTTGTCCGCTCGACCTACCCACGTCGCTCCCCGCGCTCCCCTCTCCCTGCCGGCGCCGGTTTCGCGCTAAATTGATTCAAATTCCCTCCTCTAGAGACAACTACCTCCGCATTAAATATTGTTTAAATTATTAGTAAACACACAAGTCTCAACCTTGTTCACCTTAACATTGTGCTCACTTTACAACTATAGAGGAAATTCCAAGATATTGTTAAACGAATCAGCGCTGAAACGAATTCCGTATTTACCGTGAGTAGTGTTTATAAGATAAATCACTTAAGAAGTTGTTTGAAATTGCGGCAGAAAGTTCTCTCTCTCTCTCTCTCTCTCTCTCTCTCTCTCACTGTCAGTCACTGATGCTATTTTTTCTTTAATTTCTTTAATACAAAATAATTATACTTTATTTTCTAAGAGCCCACAACACTAAACCTAGTTCGATAAGACTACCAAATAAACATCCGATTTCTAGTATGACAAACGTGAATTAAAACGCTGAATCTAGCTGCGTGGAGGGCGATCTTCAACGCTGCTGCAACCACTTTCTCCACTGTTTGAAAAATGCAGCAGAGGTTTTTCATACACAGGAATTGATAATCTTTCATATGAGCTTTGGTATTTTAAAGAGATCGATCATACTAAATACCTAAGTATGAGACGTCGCTTATCACGCTGCTGCCACTGATAAGGCCAATCAAGGGGGGGGGGGGGGGGCTTGCAGCACTGCAGTATCGTATGGTCTCCTGCCCTGTTTCGAAGAAACAGAAGAACGAAACGTGGGAGTCTTATCGTATCAGAAATCAGATTTTTAATTTTATTAAATAAAGTTTTTTATACCGTTGCCAGGTTTTTTGCTTTGCAGCATCACCATTTCGTGTTCCCCCATTAATGACGTGACTAATTATTTAAGAATAATTTAAGTAATAATAGCTTTTTTTCGCCAAATTTTTGCGTGGCCTGGTACGTACTCACGCCCGCATTCTTCATATCACGTCTTCCTTGTCTTCACTCAAGATTATTGCCGAGTTTTTGAATATACAGTTATAAGTAATTTACTAAATATATTTAAACTTATCGTTACCACAGGCAAAAGAGATTCATTTGATTTATAAAAGTCATCCACTCTTTGAACAAACTACGACCTAGACAATACTAGCGCATCGAATAAAGCTCAAACGGCACTGAGATTAAGATCTAAAAGCTTGCTTATTTTGTTAATAGTACTCGCCGGTAAAATAAAAGGCAATGTTCTCGTGCTACAGCAGCTTAGAGGGCCCGTAGCGCGTAGGCCGTAGCGATGGCTACGAGAATGCTACGGAGGGTCGTAGCTGAAGTAGTAGAGGGTCGTATCGTAGCGGTGATGTCTGCAAGCCGAAACTGTATCGGGTAGTGCTGGACAATATAGAAGTCGATGAAATATTATACAAACTTACAAGTGAGCTAACTGGGATTATTTTAACAACTACATACATAATCCTGGGTAAAAACCGTAAAATAAATGAACATAAACATCTTTCTACGTGTAAGTACCTTAAGACTAACCCATTGATCGTATTAAAGTTATTTGTAAAATCCATGATAGAGATATATATGCTTATTTTTTACTAAACCGATTATAAATATTCTTACCCTAATAGCAAGCTACTCTATACTTGAGTAACACAAACTATTTTTTTTTTTATACCACTAAGGTGGCAAACAAGCTTACGGTCTCCCAGATGGTAAGCGGTTACCGTAGCCTATGGACGCTTGCAAAACCAGGGGTATTACTTGCGCGTTGCCGACCCTTCAGAAATCTAATAACTTCTTTCGTAAAGAACTCCATATTGTAGTCCTTGCAGAAAAACTTGGCAGGGAGCTCATACCATAACTTGAGCGTTCGCGGGAGGAAGTTTCTCTGAAACCGCACTGTACGCAACCATTTAGGTTCTAAAGTGTGAGAATGAATTCCGTGCCGATGGCGAGCGGTGCGATGGTAGAAAGTAGCCGTGGGCATCATTTCGAACAATTCCTCCACCAGATTGCTTGCCTTATTCCGGTCTTTTAATTTAAATAATTGTTTTTTGAACCAACTAGAGTTATATCTAGTGCCTTTTGCATCGACAATATATTTACTGATATAATACTAATTCAAAAGTCAATTGTAAGCAATCTAGAGTCAGTCATTGTGGACAGTTAGTGGTTTTAGAAAGAAAGAATATTATTTGATTAAATTCATACCAATTACAACTAAACGGATTGAATCACTTAAATTATTGCATAAACTTTAGGATTTACTTTATAATGATATGTTCCTGACTACTACTACTACTACTACTACTACTACAATGTATAATAAAATATTTACTGCAAAAAAGAAACTTATTTCTTTTTTTAAAGAATTCGCTTTAGTTTAACTGAATGGGCTACCACAGATATTTATAGAAGTAGGCGTAAACTGGATTAATTATATAAAGAAAGAATATATAATAATAGCCAAATATTTAGGGAATATGTAAAAAATGCTTAAAAAAAGCTTTAAAAAGCGTGTCTTGTTGCAAAATCAATTTACCTCAGAAATAAAGTAATAAATTCAAATAAAATAAAAACTACATGGAACATAATGAATAATGAAACTGTTAAAGCTAGGAATTCTTGGCAGGACTTGATTGGAGTTGAATTATTTAAATTACACATATTTGCATGGATTTTGTGTGTTTGGTGGCCTGGTTCCTGCATGATTGATGGTAACAGGTGTACACCCGTGAAGTTCCTTGTCACTTCTTCCCTTAGGCTTGTTTCCGAAGTGACAGTACGTTAAATACAACGTCTGTGAGTATGTGTATGCATATGGGTATGTGTGCACGTTTGTGTGATGAACTACAGTATGGGGTTCTTCAAGAAAGAAGTTATGTTGAAGTGAAAACTTCTTTAGCGGCGTTGTGCACTTTTTTTGGTATGGGTAAAAAATGATAAACTCGCGTCAGGTCACGTGTCCTGATCGTGAAAATTCGTAAGACGGATGGAGAGTAGACAGCTGGCGCGGCGTAGGAGAGGGAGTATCCTCCTCTCTTTCTACGGCGCGGCGAAAATGTATGCCCGCGCCTGCTGTGTCGTTTAGGCGGCGCAGGGCGCTTGCGCGAATGGTCGTGTGTGTTTATGTTACAGCGTGCTACGCGCATCCTTGGATGGTGACAGCTGATGGCTCGACCATCTGTGTAGTGGCCATACTGCTGTGTATTCGTAAAATTCGTGTATATAAAGTGTTTAAAATATGGAAATATATAACAAAGTGCATCTTTGTCTTTGTAAAATACGGAAACCGTAATGCCACGCCTATTATAATTTTTATTTTTAGTATTCGCGATTATGAGTAGTACAGGGAGGTTGGATATGGAATTTTAATTCTATGACAGATTGCGATGTCAAATATACTACGTCAAAAAAGTAAATAAACAAACATTATTATTTCTTGACAATGTCAAAGACATGTCTTGTGACATATTTGAGTGTTAAGCGCGAATCGTGTGAAAAGGTTTCCACTTCTGCCGGCACTCCCGGAGTGCAACTTTTTGGATTTTTGAAAGGTCGGCAACGCGCGAGTGTTACCCCTGGAGTTGCAAACTTCCATACGCCACCGTGACCGCTTACCATCAGGCGGACCGTGTGCCTGTTTGCCACCTTAGTGGTATAAAAAAAAATGCGTCTTCTCGCATTTGGAGCCTCTCTGGCGCTGGGCGGCCAATGGTGGATTGCAGCGGGTTATTAATACTATATTTATTATATTATTATACTTGTACCTATGTAAGTTTATACATATATGTATAGGTTTTTTTTTTCTAGTAATATCAATTTTTGATACACTGTTTGTTTTTTATGTATATTTATGTGTGTCCTTGAGTATGTATTTATACATTTATTATGTAATATTATTGTAAGAAATTTGATAATTTAGTAAATGCTTTTTTTTGACCTTCCAATCTTCTTTTATCTAAATATTTTCAAAAGCAACTATAAATCAGTTTTAAGTTCAGAGTACGTGTGTTCGCCTTGTGATGTTAAATGTAAACTTGTGTGTGTAAAGTGTCATGCTCTCTCAAAGTCTCTGCGGTGGTGGCATGTGCGTCGGGTCGTTACGTTCCCTAAAACATGGTTGAGCGAAGCGATGGCTGATTCATGTGTCATACTTGTGAACGGGTGCCCCTGATGTGGAGGCTGGTCTGCTCTTGCAAACTTCTTTGTATTCTTAGTATTCGGTCATGGGTGTAGGATTTCAACGGCAAAACCTCAGTTATGGGAAAAAAACGGAAGGGAGAATACTTGACGTTTTCAAGTAGCTTATGTCCTTTTCCGGAACTCAATCTATCTGCATGCCAAATTTCATGAAGCAGCATGAAGAGGTAACAGACAGATTTACTTTCGCATTTATAATATTAAGTATAATAATAATTATTATATTATATTCATGGATAGTATGGATAATTTTAAATATTTAAGGTATTTAAGTAATATATGATTGTGCAAAAATATAATTATGATGGCGTTATGCCACTAGTACTATTAAATATCGGAATACTCTTAAATATCTGAATTCCTTCACTCGATTGACGATATTTGACGCTTCACATGGTGCGCCCCCTATGCTACTTAGAAACAAAAAAATAATAATTGACATGTTTGACTTTGTTTTTAGTAACTTAATAACTTATTTTTATTACCTAATAAGTGTTTCGGTACATATTGTATACTCTTTAGCTAATTATCAAAGTATAGTATTATTACTTTAAATAGAACTTCTTGCCAGCTCTTGGAAGAAATTAACATTGTATACATTGTATTGATGATTCACAAGTGTTCTTAGAAACCTATTTGAATAAAGTTTGATTGATTTGATTTGATTTGTTAATTGTAGATGATACTAGTTTAAAAATAAAATTCTGAGGTAGCTGTTACTTTTGAAAAAAAAACTGCAATTTTCCATTCAAAATAACTGAACATCTTAGCTCAAGTCTAATTTTAGCAGCAAAGTTAATAAAAACTAATGTTCCTAAATGTAAAGTTCCCTTTGTATTAAAAAACATTAGCCCCACGGATATCAGAAATACATTTAAACCATTAAAAATAAAAAACACCACAGACCTTTTGGATGAAAAACTATAAACTTAATCATTCATGTTATAGCACAACCCTTAGCCATAATTTTTAATAGTTGTGTTCATAGTGTTGTGTTTCCTGATGAAATGAAACATAGCAAAGTTATACCTTTTTTTTAATCAGGTAGTTCAACAGATCCTAATAAGTTACGGCCTATTTCAATACTAACTGTATTCAGTAAAGTTTTTGAAAAAATCATACTTTCAGCAAGAAAGGTGACGTTCACAAAGTAAATACTAGAAGTAAAAATAAGCTGTTGGTGCATGATACATGGCTACACAAAATAAGTCACTCTTTTATCGGGCAATGTATACATTCTAAAAACAAAGTTCTTAATAATATTCAAAAGCTATCAATAAGTAAATTTAAATCTTTTATCAAACATAAAAGCCCAACTTTGTAAAAAAGCATACTACAATACTTCAAACTATGTAAATGATAAATATCCATGGGACTGAAGATGCTCAATTACAGGACGAATTTGGTTTACCTATACCAAATTAAAATGAAAATAATATAAAATTGTACGGCTTAATTTTTTTTATTTAAAATAATAAAAATAATATACATTTACATACATCTCAAAAATGGAAAAAATCGATTTTTAAAATGTCATGCAAATTGATACATAGTATGGGTTCATAATCAATATTCCTTGCTTTGATGTTGAAACGAACATTGATGTACACCGTAACGAATTTTGCACGTCGATAACAGTATGGTGTGGTACATCATTACTCTAGTGGGCGCGGCTGCTAATATTGACACGCTGTCGACCGGACTGTGCCGTCTAACCTCGGTAGCTCTGCTAAATGGTTGCTTCATTGCAGCTCAGTACATTGCTCGCTGAACAAGGATCAAATATATGTGTGTGTCTGTAGCCAGTAATGTATATTGCTTACATTATAAATTTTGACAGTAAGAGCAACTCTTACAACTGTGATTTTCCATTAACTAGTGTTTGACTTCTTTTGTGTGTGCGCGCGCGCGCGCGCGCGCGCGTGTGTGTGTGTGTGTGTGTGTGTGTGTGTGTGTGTGTGTGTGTGTGTGTGTGTGTGTGTGTGTGTGTGTTTGTGTTTGTGTGTGTGTGTGTGTGTGTTTGTATGTGTGTGTGTATGTGGTTCATCTCCCAACAGAAACAAGCGCCACAAAATTGTATCCAAAGTAAAAAAAAACTTTTGCTTTAAGTATATTTTTTTTTTTTAATGAAATATGCACTAATATTATATTATAGTTTATTTTTATTGTTTTCTATCGTTTTTTGCGTGCGCATATATCTTGTTTTTAAATTATCTGTAGTTAGCTCTAGATTATTTCGACACCCTATTTTCTTATTCTTCTGCGATTGTTATTCGATGTTTCCTTGACGCCGCAGCCACCGGCCCGCGCTAAGCACGACTCACCTGAGCCCCCGTGCACACCCGAGCGCGGCGGCGGCGGCGCCCCGTGATCGTTAGCGGGCGGCGAGCGGTGTTGCCACAACACACCCACTTCCGCCAATACCGAACTATTTTCTTAACTTTCAACTACTACACGTCTCACATTTTTGAAGATGATTTTAATGTATACTAATTTTGATTCAACTAGTATTTTTATAATTTTTTTTTTTAAAACAATTATTTTAAACACAAAAATAATTAAGTAACGAATTGCAGTTTAAGTTAGTTAAAGATAAAATCTTTATTATCTAAAACTAATAAACTTACGAAAACCTATGAACCTTACAAAAGCATGTGTAAAACTGTCAACAACACAAGCCTATTTGTAAATTAGTTAGCCACATTAACATAATTAGTTTAGTTTTTGGGATCAATAAAATTTTAAGATAGCTGTTTAATATGTTTTATGGTATATAATGTCATAAGCCAAATAAGGCTTTTAAGCAACATTTTTTCACTTTCAGTGCGCAAACTTCTGAAGTTTAGTCGTAAAAACCTGTTAATTAGAGTAACAGAAACGGGTTCAATTTCGCATTTATTATATTTCTAAGGATATTTTAACGCTAATGAAATAATTGCCTTATTCATTAGCCCTTAATTTCAATGACGAAGACTTTGCTAGGATTTTTCGTGGAGGGTGTTTCCCAGCAGGCGGCTGGTAACACCGCAGCGAGTTCGCCGGCAGTCGCCGCCCGCCCTCGCGCGCGCCGCCCGTCCGGAGGCCTGTCTCACATATCAGTTTATACTTAGTGTTTACAACTAACTTTTACTGTGAGTCGCTCAGTGTCGGTGTAGTCGAAATGCGTAGTAGAGTAGCATTATGTCAAACCCCTCCGCTGACGACGTAAATCTGCGTCGTTTCCGATCGACGCCGTTCGTTTAACGGCTAAGCTTGTTATGCCTGAGATGGAAACAAATTACTATTAATGAAAGTCTTAGAGTCGCGCGTAACTTAGCTACATATGTTAGGGTTAAGTTTAGTGAAAATAACAAAATAAATATAAGGATAAATATAGGAGAATAATTTATACTTTAAGTTGAATAACTAGTTGCAACTCGTGGTGGAGCTGATGTGGGGTCTCGGGTAATCAGCTTGTGTCGGTGTGGAGCTGCTGTGGGGGCTGCTGTGTCGGGGTCTCGGGTACACAGCTGTGTCAGTGTATAGCTGCTGTATCGGGGTTTTGGGTACACAGCTTGTGTCAGTGTATAGCTGCTGTGTCGGGGTCTCGGGTACACAGCTGTTTCAGTAATATTGTTATTTAATATTTGTTGTCATTAAGACACTAGACGTTACGTTGTCTGACCGGAAGCAGTTACATCGTCTGACCGGAAGCAGTGACATCGCCGAGCTCTTTGATTCTTGCTGTTTCTAATTTAGAATTATATATATCTTTGTATGTTTTGTAATTTGTAATTTCTAGTTGATACGTAAAGAAATATATTTAAATTCAATAATTTTAGGGAAATTTTGGCTCTCTATGGCGTATGCCACATTTTTTACACAATCCTTTTTTTGCATTTAGTTTAGATAACATTTTGTGGAAAACATTTAATTGTGAATTTTATATGTGAACATAAAATAGCTATTATAATATAAAACGTCTGGTCGATGGTCAATCTGCTCTACCCAGCTCAAATATAAAACTATAACTTTCGTATATTTAAAATCGCCACAAAATTAGGTAAACTTAATAATATGACGCTCCTAAACGCTATATAGCTTATACAAAGTACAAAATTATGTCATAAAAAGAGCTGTAAAATAACGAAATTCACGAAAAAAGACTAAGATTTTATTTTCGTTGTAAAAAAGAATCTCTAGGGCGGAGGATCTGAAATTTTTTACGAGTTGAATTTGTTGCGACCGAGCGAAGAGTTTTTGCATAGAGATTGGGCGATCCCTTGCGCCCCCTCCCCGCGACCCGGTAATGGTTTCGAAACATGGTGGAAATACTTATGGTGTTATAAGAAAAACTGTATATCTTACATTATTAATCTTAAATGGTTATTTAGATGTACCTAAAAAAATATCGTTATTGTTGAACCAATAATATCGTGATTGTTGAACCAATAATATCGTGATTGTTGAACCAATAATATTGTGATTGTTTAACCAATAATATCGTAATTGTTGAACCAATAATATCGTGATTGTTGAACCAATAATATTGTGATTGTTTAACCAATAATATCGTAATTGTTGAACAAATAATCAACGTATTTTAATTACTTGTTCGTATTTCATTTGACCGATCGTGTTGCATCAGATCAGACTCATGACATCCTTAAAAAACGGAAATACAATATTACAATGTTACCCCGACTGTTACTCGAACCCTGACTTTGCAGTACAACGTACTACCACTGCGCTGTCGGTCATCGTTCGATAATACTACATTAAAGCTTCTGAAGTTAATACTGTGTTCCCCTTCCTTTTTACTTTTTAACTATGGGTTCTAAAAATATAAAAAAATACACACATATACACAATAATACAGCTTTGTTAACACTTTAGACAAAGTCGGTTTACAATTTTTTTTAAATATCAACTAATTCCTATACCTACTACGGAACCCTAAGTACACATTATGTTTCGTCAAAGATGACAGGTACAAGCTAAATTAAACTATAAGGCGACTTAATTTACCTCCATAGGTGTTATTTGTGTACCTGTCTGTCTGTCCTATGTCTTCTAAGGGGACCTAAGGGAGCCCTAATTTACAGCTTAAACTGAGAGAGGACATAAAAGGTAGGGACAAGTTTTAACTAACAATTAAAATATAAACAAAATTGTACGACCTTAAGTACGTATGATCCTTCCTTGATTGGCACTTGCACATACACGGTTGATAATGTTTATTACAACGCAATACTAACTAAGCTTGTGTATGTGTATAAGCGAAATCACAACAAACATAACATATAATTTACACAACTCATGCTCTGAAAGAACCTTCATGCATAGTCAAAAATAGGGTTGAAGTACGTGTTGGCAGAGATTATTAATTTCTTGCCCGTTTAGAAAGAAGAAATAAAGATAACATAGCACTTTCAATTTAAAAGCTGACGAAACAATCAAATAGCTTGTTTTTATTTGGTACAGTGTCATCTGTGATTATAAAAGCGAACCAATTTCACTTTTTTTTTTTTTTTTTTCTAACTACTGGCTACTGTTGTTGGCCGCAGATGGCCTTTACAACTACACGCGGACTAACTTTTGCTGCGGTGCTGCTTGCACTCTTCAGCGAAAAGTTGGGGCGGTTTGCGCAAGGGTGTCCTAGACACGAACCTCGGCTTGGGCAACCGCTCTTAGAAACTAAAATTTGTATCTAACTAAATTTTACCGCCGTTTCGGAAAATAGCAAAGGCGTTCTGAAGAGAAGAAACGGCAAGAAACTCTTCAGCACTCGCCTATTATTATTTAAATCTAACTAGTCGAAGCGCCCGGGTATATTAGTGAACCTAGTATACCCGCGCGCTCGAGTGTGTGTGTGTGTGTTAAAACTAAACTGTCTAATGTTCCGTCGCCGCCGGCGGCGACGTATTCTGTATATATTTCTATGATCTGTGTTCGCGGACGCGGGCGCTGAAGGCGCTTGAGCTTTGAGCCTGCTGGTTATATCATCGTCAGAGTCAATTATGACGTGCCTCGGATATCTAAACGGTCCTAAGGCCCCTCTAATGGGGGCATAGTTGGAAGATTGCCTAATTAGGGGATTGGGGTGGAGGGCTGCCGTCTCAAAGTAGCGTTTAGCCAATTTCACTGAAAAAATAACTCACTATTTATAAACAACAGAAAACATAACCATAGCTTGTAATTATTCGGTACAGCGCCATCTATGTTTATAAAAGTTATTTATATTTGTTAAGTAAATTAAAACTTTAACTAATTTTTTTTTTATTTTTATTTATTGAATAAGAAACTTAGTCATCTAGAATACATATTACATAAGTTTGTATGTTTATATTCAGACCTATAGTTTCATACATTGCAGTTTAGCGAGTTAATAGTATATAAATCTAATTAATTAACGTTAGTTGTTATTATAAAAGAAAGACAGTTAAATTGAGTTACAAAAATACCTACTTAAATAATTTTAATTGGTTTTCTTTGATTAATTTAATATTTACAATTAACCAAGAAGTATTAGTAGAAGTAATAGTATTATATAAAATGAGTAATTATTTTACACATAAAATGATATTTAAAATTCGTTATAAAATGAATTTTGGTATTCGTTATTTGTCGTGAATGTTGTGATGGAATAATATATTACTGATCTGTCTTTTAAAAACAGGTAATGAGCAATTAAATATGTCGATGTCTGAGAGATTTTTTTTATAGTTCTGCAATGTGCGCACAAAATAGGAATGATTTCTATAATCAGTTTTGGAAAGTTCTACTTGAAATGGTACCTTTGAACGTGATGAGCTACGAGGGACCCGGATAGGCACTTTTCCTAATAAGTGTGGTGAATCAATTATGTTATTTACTATTTTAAAGAGAATAAGGGCATCTAACTAAGATCTACGTGACTGAAGTAAGGGAATATTAAATTTATTACAAGAGTTTTTATAAGAAAACAATGGGGAACCTGAACGAAAAACAAGGTTTTTCAAAAACTTGGTTTTTATATTGAAGAATTCAAACTGTACTTGCAAATTCAATAACAATTCGAACGTAAGAAAAATAAAGTATTTTATGCGTAGACGTTTTGTTAAAGGGCTTAGAGATTCTAAGTATAAAACCAAGCTGTTTAAATGCTTTCATTATTACTGAATCTATATGAGGCAGAAAAGTAAGTTTAGCGTCCAAATTAACGCCTAAATCACGAATTTCAAAAACACGATTAATTTTATTTCCTGACGGATAATAGTCGTGGTGAAAGGGTATTTGTTTCCGGTAAAAAGTTATTGTGCAACATTTACTAGGGTTAAGAAATAGTTGGTTATCCTTACAGAAAGATACGAAGCGATTTAAGTCACATTAAAGGTTTATACAGTCTTGTGGGTTGTCCACAATTTTGTAAATCTTAGTGTCATCTGTATATAGCAGATGATATGAGTGTTTTAAAATTAAATGTAAATCATTAATATATAATGTAAAAAGGAAAGATCCTAAATGAGATCCCTGGGGAATTCCCGAGGGAATAGAATGGAAGTCAGATATAAAGCCTTTCACGGCGACAGCTTGACTGCGATTCACATTATATGATTTAAGCCATCGAAAGGAAAGGTTATGAGGTTGGTGTCAACACTGCGTCCTCGAATAAATCCGTGCTGGTTCTGAGACATTGAATTTGAAAAGGTTTCATTTAGCTTTAATGTGATAATTTTTTTTAATACTTTTTCAAAATTTGGGATTTTCGATATAGGTCTGTAGTCATCTACCTTGCTTTTAGAACCGGCTTTGAAAATAGGCGTAATGAGAGCTTTTTTCCATATGTTTGGAAAACAACCTTCTTTTAGGGATTTAATATAAATTATAGTTAAAGGTAAGGCCAATTCGTTTGCACATTTAGCTATAAAAATAGGATGTATATTATCTGAGCCAGCGCTGGTGTCAATTTTCACTGACTTTAAATGTTTTATGACCGTGTCAATAGAGATTTCAAAAGAAGAAATAACGTTCAGTGGTTCAGTAATTAATTCCACGGTTGTTGTTTGATTGGTATTATAATTTGGCGGGACAAATTCTGAGCTGAAATAATCATTAAAAAGATTAACTATTGATTCCACCATCACCATCACCATATTGATGAACCATCACTAGATGCCTTATTTTGGTATGCCATAGTTACTGGTAGTTGATTAGACGGAAATTTTGCCTGTAAAAAGCTCCAGAAATATTTAGGATTTTTGTGAATACTAGATTCAGCGTCATTTATCAAGTTTTTATAACTCTCTTTCACCATAGATTTTTCCCTGGCACGAAGTAAGCTGAACTCTTGATAGTCTAGTGGATTTCCGTATTTCTTCCACCTGATATGCATTTTTTGTTTTTGCCTTGAAATTCTAAACAGAGCGTGAGAATACCAAGGAGGTCGTTTATTATTTGAGTTAAAAGTGCGCTTTGGAATAAAATTTTATATTACGGAGTAAAAGTGAGAGACAGCTGCTTCAGTATTCAAAAGTTCCAGACAGCGCCAATCGTATGAAGTCAGGGATTTCTTAATTTCTTCAAAATTACCAGCATGGAACAAATACTTTGTGTACGTAGGGTTATTAACTTTAGAAAAACACAAGGAATCCAACGTGACAACAACAGACTTGTGATGTGAATCTTCTGGTGTGAGCGGGGAGTCTCACTGGGAAACAGTGCAGTTTTTATTAGTAAGAACTAAATCCAATATACGTCCATTTGAATTTACATGAGAGTTGAACTGTTTAAGGTCAGTTAAAGCTATAAAATCGGATAGAAGCAAAGCAGAGCTGTCGTTATTTACTAGTAGTGTGAGATAATTAGTGTCAGATATATCTTTCTATTAAGCATTAGAAATATTAAAATCTCCCGTGATTATAAATATGTCACCGGGGTTGTCAAGTATAATATCAGACGCATTATCGAAAAATGTTTGTAATTGACAATAATGATTAAAATTATGCGGGAAGTAAACGCAAGCTAAATGAATACTAGAAGCAGGAGAATCTCTGTCAGCACGAGGAGAGGTGTGGCTAGTGAGCGGCGGAGTATCTATGGTTAGCCACAACTCCTCAGCGTCAGGCGACGAGACCCAGTCGTCGCGGCGACGCACTGCTATTATAATTTATTATATTTAAATTAAATTTTATTATCCTAGCATTTGTAGTGTAAAGCACTATGTATCACTCGGGATGAAAGACGATTCCCACCTCGTGTGTTTTAAACTATACCCTCGACGGGAATCAGTCACTTTCACCACTTGGTGAACAATGTACTATTTACAAAGATTATTTTTGTGGAGTACGGTTGACACCCATAGAGTGTTGCCAGAAAAAACAAAATCAGGTTGCATTCGGAACCTAGCGTGTCGTGCCTGAGGCGCGGCCTCGATAGCCACGGTACAAAACACATTGCTTGCCTCACTCAAAAATAATTATTCAAGTACCTACTCGATAGTCGCTGTGTTTAGGTTGTGGTTGAGGCCCGTTGTGCTCAACTCGCTTAGGTTTTAGGGGAATAAGTTTTGAATATGAGATTGATAAAAATTAACCTAGACAAGACCGCGTTTATGTTACATTCGGTGTCGGTGCGCGGCGAGACCGCGTTTACGTTACGTGTTTAATATAGTTAGCTTTGAGTAATTTATAGCCGACACGTTTACCATCTGTTGTTATCTGATTTCGACACACGCAAATTATGAGTTTATTTATACTTCACGAGAAATGCGACTTGGATTTTTCATTTAATAGATATAAGCAGGGTTCGTTAATACAAAAAAATGTTTAGACAATGAATACAATTCAAATTTATTAAAACATATATTGAAATCAACAATGACACAATAACTAAATAGACTCTCCAAGCATGGTTCAATTAACGATATAATCAAGAGGCCTCTTTCCACCATCAATATACCTTCTATTTTAGAACCTCATGGCATAAGTCGTGATGACGGAAAGAGACCGGACGGTTTATCGTTGATTCCCTGGGAGAAGGGGTGGGCTTTAATATGGGACGCAACTTGCGTCGATACCCTGGCTCCGTCTCACCTCCCTAGGACCAAACTTAAAGCTGGAGGGGCAGCCCAAGTTGCAGAGTCTCGCTAACGGCGCATATATAACTCATTATTAGGAAACTATGAGTTTGTGCCGTTTGCAGTTGAGACTCTGGGTCCATGGGGTCAAGTGCAAAAACTTTCTTAAAGTCAATACTACGGGCTGCTGTTTCGCTCAAAGGATTAGCTTAGCCGTTCAAAGAGAAAAAGCTTTCTTGCCACTATGCCACGCGGACCAGGTTTATTTGATTGTTTTTAAGTTAGTTTTATTATAGTTTGTTCTTTAATATACTCGTATGGTAAAAAGCTAGTTAGCTCTCCGCATTATGTCTACGTATGTAATAACTTACGTTTTTAACTATATATATAAATACATATATAGAAAACACGGGCGGCGTCTGGACGCAGCCACAGATGATAGTAACGTAATACAATCATTAAGATCTCCAGTACCTGTTCCGGTGTTGTGTTGTTGTGTAGTTTGAATTGTAATGAGTAGGTCTCTTCTATCTCACAATAAAATCAGTCCATACAATCGAGGTGCAGCTCTACGCATTCAAACTTTGGAGTTCTGCCAAACGGGATCGGGTCGATGCAGTAATATCCGATAGTCATCTACAACTTCGGAGTAAAATTGTATGTCTCATATAGTACATTCTATATTTTGTGAGCTACATAATTGGTAGGTATTTCAGAATAATATATGGTATATAGTGACCACTCTCACTCCACGTCGCTCCACACTGGACACGCGCCACGGTGCGACTTACTTCAAACAACAAAATTCAACTTTGCAGATATATTTAGTGCAGTGCCCAGCTTCTGGACTCTGCGTCCGGTTGTGATTATTATTCCTATCTCTATCTGTAACAAACTCGTGACTTTTTGATCAAGTATTTTGAAATTATATGTCTATATAAAAATTGTGTAGTAAATTTATCAATGAAAGTGATTTAATAAAATCCCAATGTATCTTGAATAAATAAATATGTCGGAAGCACCGCAACAAGGTTTCGTCAACGAAAAGGTGCAAGAGCTGAACCGTCGGACTTCTCAGGACATGTCAGAGGCGCCCGCTCACTTCAAACCTAAAGGCGCTCCCGAAGGTACGACAAAAAAGGAACCCACTCTAAATGGAGCAGAAAAATCGATACTTCCAAACGAAAGAGCTAAATCCAGCGACAGGTCAAAAGAGTCGAGCTACAGTCCGCGGCACGCACCGGACAGTAAGAACCCGTTCTCACCGCACTTCCACCGAAGCAGCAGGCCGGCAGGACACTTTGAGATGGGTCCTCGCGGGTTGGACTTCTCTCCGCACCGAATGGAGCTGGCCCGCATGCGGGAGTACGGCCCGCAGCGGTCCACATCCGTCCACGGGCACGAGTTAACGGACGGGCCTGCGTACCTGGCGCACCGCGGCCCGCATCCGGACGTGGTGTACCGGCAGGAGCACGTCCCTGGCGCGGGGTCGCGTGCCGGTCGGTTCTCCTCGCAGGAGTACCTGGACGCATCGGGACAGCTTGCGCGCTGGGCGGACTACCGCGCGGAGCAGCGCCAGCGCCGCCGATCGCAACAGGACCTTTACTCTCTGGGTCATAGTCAAGAATCAGGTATTCTTATTGCAATATACTTACCGTTCTTGCTAAGTCACAACGCACCATCGAATTACCTCTTTAAATGTGTCAAAACATATATGAACTTATTATAAACGTGCCAGTTTATTACATATTATAATAAATTGGCACATTTATATACATGTTTATGTTTCTACATTATGATATAAATAAAAAATATTTAATAAAGCTTTGATATTACTGTCTTTGTCTGTGACTACTGTGATCCATTTGCTAACGGTAGGATGTTTCATTTATTATATAAGCTCCGCTAATCCGACTTGTCCGACAGTAGTACTTGTAGTAGTATGTGTTGCTAATAACACTACTGGTCAACTAAATAAAGAGTTTTATTATTTTCCGGCCGCTAAAGTATGAATTCTTGTACAATCTTACATGTTAAGACTTTAGACATTTATCATCGGGTACAATTTTCAATAAAAATGAGGTAAAGTACGATTTATTTTTGAACTAAGTACTTTTTTTCTTTTTAATGTCCTATCCGTTATCCGTTACAATAAATATTAAATTTACTTCAAAATGGATAGACTTCTACGATGTTTTATCGGTAAGTTATAAGTATTTCCTATTTGTATAATAATAGTAATTTGTATGGAAAAGAAAACATTTTGGTAAAAGACTTCGGTTAAAATAGAAGAAACTGTAATAATTGAATTTTTTAATTTTTTTGACAATAATAAAATATTGAAAATCATTAAAATCAAAAATCCAAAATGGAATTGAAATTGTGGCTAACAATAACTTTTCTTGGTGTCGTATTGGTATCATAATCGTAACATATATAGGAACTAAAATACATGCAAAATAAGGCATATTTTGAGAGTAAAAAAATCTTGTTGGCTTATTGTGTAATTTACGTGTGATGAGTTAAAAGTCTAAAGTTTTAGATCTCGGTCTTAGATCAGAGAAAGTGGTCGCTGTGCAAATGATCTGGGGATTCATCACGACCAATAATCCGCTATAGGTTGTCTGGTGTTAGTGGGGTATTGGTGTGTGGTGGTGCGGGGGTGCGGGGGTGCGGGGGTGTGGCGTGCAGATAATCATGTGTATTTGATGCCTTGATTGCTGCAGGGCTGAATGGTAACAGATACACATTTCTTCATTAGTTGGGCTTGTTTGCGAAGTGATTCTTTTTTAACTGGTGTGCATTTGTTGTCAGGCTATCATGTGGGAGTGGGAGATTTTTTAGATTAATAATAAATGTCTAAATGTGAGTATGTATATGTGTGCGTGTTTATGTGTTGCACCCGCGCACATTAGAGGCTCGCGGGCCTAGGGCGGTTGGTTGAGTATAACAACAGATAGAGCTTTTAAATTTATTTTCTAGTTCCATTAATTCCTGTACATGTAAGTTTATGTAGGTTTATGTATGTGTAAGTTACAGTTTATGTAAAATATAACCAATGCACTACTAGCAGAACTAACCGCGTAACTAATTTATTTAACAACATTACACACAACATGTTGCTCGCGCATAAAATATTCACATGTTTTCAAATGGAAATAGCTTGTAATATACAACTTCTTATAATAAACCTGAAGTCGACACTTAAAAAGGGGAAAGTTAGCTCGAAGCAAATGGCAATATGTCGTCGTATCTTGTACGTATACGGTTACGACAACGACATACCGTCACTAAATAAGTTATACATGGTCGGCACCAAACAAGACGAGACGAGACGTCGCACACCCACTCGCGCTCGCCTCGCATAATAACGATGTATTCTTCCGACTTCTGGATTAGTGACGTTTGTCTTATTTCGATAGATTTTAGAAATTCTTGTCATTTATTTTTTTGACTTTTGTACATTTTCTATTTAACTTATTACTTTAATCTATTAAAAAGGAGAACTAGAATAGAAAGCTAAATTCTGTAATAGTAACGATGTGAATATAATATACAAAAATATTTGTTACTTAGTTCTAAAGAAAATATACCACAATAATTACGTCTGATAACTTTCCGGTACTAATCTACTGATAAACTGCCTTCTTGAGTTACATGCATTGAGTGACCTTCTGGGGGTCGACTGTCCTCCACTTAAGATCCTTTGCCAAAAAGGATATGAATTTAGTGAGCAATTTGGCCTGCCTGTTGCTACTTCTTTAGTTATTTGGTGGATGTTGTAAATTTCGGATTTTAATGCGCAAAGAAACACTTAATATAGCTCTTTCCTCAGCAAGTTGAGGGTCTTTTAACTAATTAGGAGTAAAAACTTTGTTTTAGGTCCCCTATGAATGATATTCCTACAGCAAAATCGTCCTTAAAACATAAGTTCAATTTGATCATATGAGTTGCATACTTCAAGTATAAAACAAATTAATATTATTGTGGTACTTGTAAATATCGATGAAATTTAGACATCACTATTGTAAGATTTCAGCGTACGTACCTAGTCCATCGTACCGTAGAGTGGACGCAACAATAAAATATGTACAAATTACGTTTTCCGTCCCGCGGCACTACGCGGCGCGGGGCGGGGCGCTGGGTGCTGGGTGCTGGGTGCTGGGTGCGGGGTGCGGGGTGCGGGGCGGCGGGACTACGTTCACTCGAATGGGATCTAAAATTCAACTCGACAATAGTCTGTTCCTGCCGTAACATTTACTTTAGGTATTTAAGAACGTATTTACTTTTAAAATAAAAT
Organism: Apoda limacodes; assembly: GCA_946406115.1. NCBI lineage: Eukaryota > Metazoa > Arthropoda > Insecta > Lepidoptera > Limacodidae > Apoda > Apoda limacodes. The sequence continues at coordinate 23,422,570 of OX291560.1, read as the reverse complement.
AAAAGTATAGTTAGTTGCTTTAACAAGGTCACATTGTGTTAAGCGGAACTATGTATTTGTTAGTACCGGATTATTGCACGTATCTCAAAAACTTAACTCACAAATATCCCACTCAGACAGTGTCTCTTTAAATTATATTTTCATTAACTGCTTTTCATAATATTTCCTTGTAATCGTATAACAGTCTCCACTCCTCGCTATTACCTCCCTCCCTCCAATGTGATGGAGAGCGTGATCAACACACAGCTTCTAAGATACCTAGAAAACCACGGCCTAGTCAGCGACCGTCAATATGACTTTCGCCATGGTTGCTCGACTGCTGACTTTCTAGTGTAACTCAAAAGCTGATAGGCACTAGCCATTGAGAGTCAGAGGCATTCGATTGGGTCTGGACCGGGGTCTTCTATCGAAGTTGCCATCTTACGGAATGCCTGAGGGTTTGTGCAAATAGGTGGCTAGCTTTTTGTCCGGCTGACGCATAAGAGCCGTAGTTGACGGTAGTTGCTCTGATAGCATGGTCATTAAGGCTGGTGTCCCACAAGGCTATATGCTGTCTTCAACACTGTTTATTCTGCATATCAATGACATGTTGTCTTTCAATAACATACATTGCTATGCAGATGACAGTACGCTTATTACATGGGTCGTGTAAACATCCCTCGTTCTGTTGTGGGGAACACGTGCGGAGAACTTGTGTCTCGAATCGAGACTATTCTGCCCAAGGTCTCTGACTGGGGATGGGAACACAAGTGTTCGCGTTTACTGCTAAGAGAACCCCATTCAGTGAGGTTCCACAATTCCAGAACACTCTCCACACCATCTCCAAGAGAATTGGGATCCTTGGTGTTGACGTCTCCAGTGATGCTTAGTTCCGAAATCATTTGCAAGACAAGGTGAAGCCGGCGTCCATAAAAATTGGTGTACCCAACAGAGCGAAGCAGTACTTGCTTTAAAAGTCGCAAGTTCGGCTCCATATGGAATACTGTTGCCATCTCTGGGCGGGTGCACACGGATACCAGCTTGGCCCGTTTGACTCGGTTTTAACGACGGGCTGTGAGAATTGTAGACGATCCCAAATTTGCAAACCGTATCAAACCCTTAAGTCTGAGACTTTGCCACATTGAGTGTGGACAGTGCAACTTCCTTGCGTGAACGCTTAAGGTGTGGGATGGTCTCCCTGCTAAGGATTTCTCTAAGGATGGAGTTCTTCAAAAAGAAAGTTATTAGATTTTTAAAGGGCGGCATCGCGCGAGTGATGTTGGTGTTGCAAGCTTCCATAGGCTGCGGTAACCGCTTACCATCAGACGGACCGCAAGCTTAGTTTGTTACCTTAGTGGTATAAAAAAGAAACATCTTCTGTAGCTTAAAAAAGTCTCTGAAATACGTAATCTAGGATCTTTGATAGCACATAATGGTTTTGACAAACATAAATAGGCCAGAAAAGTACTTGTTTTTGTTTTTTGGAATAAGAGGAATTTCAAAAAATCGTCCAAGTGCCAGTCGGGCTCGCGCACGAAGGGTTCCGTACCATTATCTACAAAAATGGCCAAAAAATCACGTTTGTTTGTATGGGAGCCCCCCTTAAATATATGTTTTATTTTAATTTAATTTTTTTTTAAAGTGACTATATAACTAAATATTCTGTGAATATTTTAAGCGTCTACCTGTTGCCGTTATCAATATCGAGCAAAAAAAAAAGCGTTTGTTGTATGGGAGCCCCCTTTAATATTTATTGTATTATGTTTTTTATTATTTGTTGTTATGGCGGCAACAGAAATACATCTTCTGTGAAAATTTCAACTGTGTAACTATCACGGTTCATGAGATACAGCTGGGTGACAGACGGACGGACGGACAGCGGAGCCTTAGTAATATGGTTCCGCCAATTACCCTCCCGGTACGGAACCCTAAAAAAACTTTAATTTAATACTTTGTATGACAGTCAATTATAATGCAGTTCTATTGTGTGGTCACCCTTCTACCGAAAATACCAACATACATCGGTCACAAAGTGTCCAAAGGCGATAAGAAAGTTAAACCTATCTCTTCTCAAAAGTTCGGACCAAATAACATATAGATTGCTTTTTGTTAACAATATACTGTGGTAACAAAATATAAAGAAGTTAGTGATATAAAAGTAGTATAAGTATTATAAAAGTACATATAGGTAAGTATATGTATGTCAATAACACAAGTCAATACGAATTTGGTGTCTTAGTTCTGTGCACCCGACTTAGTGTCTGAGTTCTGTGTACTCGATTTTGATTTCTTATACCTAATTTATAAAAAAAAAAAAAAAAATTTATCACATAAAGTTAGCTTGTTAAGAATGGTAACCTCTCAGCATTTAGCAAAAATCATGTATTTTTTTTTATCATCGTATAAAATACAAAATCAAACAATGTAAAAAATCAGACATTAGTCATTCATTAAATAACAAACACAAAAAAAAAAATTTTTTTTTAGTTGACTTGTGTAATATAATGTTACTTCAACTTGTATGTTTATAAGGTAAGTTTGTTACTCCTTAATGACTAGTCATAAATTAGTTACCGAAAACCATCAGATTTCACCAGGAAAATGTTTAGTTAATAGGTCAATGACTTCTGTAATTACAGTTATTCTCGATTGATGACATCTAAAATTTCCTGAAAGCTTCTGTTTCTCTCTCTCTCTCTTTCACAAGTAAAAATATATGAATGCTAATTTATCATACTGTCCATGTGTATCGTACCGATGTACGTATCGTACGTACGTGGCATATCTTCTGATCGTATCTTCTGATCGGCACAGCATAATTAAAAGGATCAAGTATCTCAGCAGTTACATACAACTCGTTGTTTTTGCTCTGTTCTAAGAGTCATACAATCTATATTTAAATTTTAACAAGAAAACGGGCTACATATTTTTTCACGTTGACAGGTAAAAACAGGTCTCAGGAGCTCGTCACGCGTACCCTCACGGTAAACGTAGCGGGTCAGAGTAACTAAAAGGGGTCGCAAGGGCAAAAATGACTGGACTTAGGAAATTTTCATGAATTTTTGTTTTTTTTCGTTACGGTTAGGGTGTACAAATGGGGGCGCTGAAAAAAAAGTCAGCAGTCATTTTCATGAAGCCCCTGGGTGTTATTTTTTTTAATTTATGGTTCCCCATAAGCATATGTTTTAATGATGGAAATCGATAGAGCACATCGTCGGCAGCAACGCTTGTATGGAGCACTTTTTCTGCGACCCCTCCCCAAACCCCTAGGGGGGGTTTAAAAATTTTTCAAAAGGGGGTGTGTCCCTATAACTGACCATTTTGATGATGCAGTTCGGTAGAACACATCGTCGGCAGCAAAGTTTGTATGAAGCACTTTTTTCTGCGACCCCTACCCAAACCCCTAGAGGGGTTCAAAATTTTTTTTTAAAAGGGGGTGTGTCCCTATAACTGACCATTTTGATGATGCAGATCGGTAGAGCACATCGTCGGCAGCAACGTTTGTATGAGTCGTTTTTATCTGTAATCCTTTCCTAAGGTGCTATGAATGGAAGACTAAACGAAAACAATTAAGTTTAGGGTTCCGTAGCGGCGGAACTAGGGACCCCAGGTAAAAGTGGTGCCGACGATGTGCTCTACCGATCTGCATCATCAAAATGGTCAGTTATAGGGACACACCCCCTTTTGAAAAAAATTTTGAACCCCCCTAGGGGTTCGCAGAAAAAAGTGCTCCATACAAACGTTGTTGCCGACGATGTACTCTATTGATTTCCAGAATCACTTAAAGTTTAACTTAGTAAAATTTTTGAATTTTTTCTTAGCGCCCCCTTTTTTTCACCTCAACCCAGTTGCTTCGTCGCAAAAAATTTTTAAAAGTCTTTTTTTCTGAAAGCACTGTACATTAAAAGGCATTGACTTTTAATAGTAATATTCTTTTGGGACAGGAAAAAACATAGTCATTGTATTGTTTTTACGTCGCTTGAGTTAGGAAAAACGCAAAAAAAACGAATAATTAGCGATTTAAAAAAAAAAATTAAAAACAAATACTTTAAAGCTTTTTATCACTTACTACTAAATTTAACATAGTATTAGCTTTCTAAAAACTAGTTTAACACTTCCTACGTGTTTACAATCTTAAACAAACACATAAATTCCAAATAATAAGCAAAATTAATAAAACTGTTTTTAAATAAATTAAAAACAAACAGTAATAAATAAAAAAAAATACTAAACTAGTTTTTTTAAAATTATTGAAATTGGATACAAGTCTTTTGAGTTAGTCCTTAGAATCATCGAAAATTCATTTCTACCAAAAAATCAAGGTGAACACAATTTATTTTTTGTTGACTACACTAAATAAGTACAGTTGGTCCTGGCGCTCCGCTTGGTTTTGCGCTATAGTTTTCATGTTCGCAAGTGGGTCGCCCTGACTACACTAAGGGTGCGTTCCAAATCGCAACGAGGAAGTTAAAAAAGTGGTTTTGGGACGCACCGGGTAGAGTAATTTTCCAACTGTCAAGTTGAATTCTTTACACTGCCATAGAAAAGGTTGAAATTCACTCCTGTCAGTGTAAAAATCAACTGTCAAACATTCGTTCCAAAACGGGTTGATTTTTCAACTTTACCGTGCGATAATTACTCGGCGTGATTTGGAACATAGCCTAAATAAGTACAAGTTTGTCGCCCTGACTACAGGCACTAAAAAAAATATTGAACTTTTGGCATATGCCTACTTAGCTGTTTAATTTCAATTATTTTACTCAAAAACAAGGAAAATGACTACGGCTGACAACACTTAGAAATTGTTGTTGTTGAGTTTTGATTATAAATAATCTAAAAGAGCTCTATTATAATGGTTAAAAGTTTATATTAAAACAAGATTCGATTAAAATAGTAGTCCGTTCACGCATTTTGGATCAAAATATTTTATCCAAATATTTTATACACGCAAAAAAAAAAGAAATGAAATGAACAAAATATTATGTATGTACAGTCATTTGCTAAAATGCATGCATAATGTAAAGGTTAAAATTGCGTGAAGCCATTCTGTGAATCTCGCACTCGCACATTAACATTATCAGAACTGTCAATAATATTAACCTTAAATCGACAAAATTAGGTTTAGTTTTCTTTATACTAACCAGTTTATTTAAACCGTTCTTCTATCTTTTGATTTCTTAACCTAACAAATTAATTAGGTGTAAACTGCAGTGTTGTTCTACATACGTATTATTTATTTCGCATTAAAATTATATCTGCCCGGTGGTGTAGTGGTAGTGTAGGTAGGCGCTGCGACTTAATCCAGCGACTGATGGAAGGCGAGAGCCGCGTAATGGCCGGCCCACGCGATGTTAGTTATGAAATGTATTTTTTGCTACAAAAAAACACTCTTTTGCAATAAAATAAAACCATAATCGTCTAAAGTATTTATTATGGAACACGTAGACGAAATTTCATTGAAAAAAGTTAAATAACTAGCAAATTAAACTGTTTTCCCCGTAGAAGTATCTCTCTAAAAATGAAGATTTAGAGGAAACTTTGCGATTTTATTGCATCGAGTCAAGTTTATTAAATCGTGTTTCGACTCTCATAACGTACTAATAAAACTCCTAAACTTATGATTCTCATCAAAAATATATACATAAAATTCAATTTTTTTTCGCCTTAAAATTGATTTTCCGTACAGTCAAAACGTGGTTACGCATATATCTACTCGCACGCACACAAACACCGTGCCGTTGTTAGGTTTTTTTTCGTTACAGACTTTCTTGGTTCGGTCGCCGCGCTCAGAGCCCGCGATAAAAGCTATGCAATAGCTTAAAAATTACTTCGAGCTTTTGTTCAGCAAATAAATCTATGGCCTTGTCATAATTTTAATTCGTGTGCAATTTGACTTCCTTATAAGCGTTTCTGGCTCATAGAAGATCGCAAAATTTTTTTAATTAGTTTTAGATTGCTAAAACTTCGCTCACAGCTTACTAGGAAGCGTAGAGTAAATTCGCAGGGCAATACAAATATTAGGAAAAGCATCCTACAAAACATGCGCATAGATCTGTTGCAAGAGATAGAAACCGTTCTTTTCTATATCACCAAATAAAAGCAAAGCTTGCTCTTGAAAAACGTAGAGTTCCTGGCAGAATTTAATCTCGCATTTCCTTGCGCGGATTTGGTTTTTTGAGGCGTGACTAGAACAGGACTTACCACGGACTATCGCACGGCTCTATGATATCAAGAGATATTGACGACGTATTTGATTGCACGTATTACATTAAATTTAAAAATAAATATAGTAACTTAAAAAGTATAAGATCTGATATTTTTTTACCTAGAAAGGCGATCGATGAGCTGTGATAGATTTATTGATGCGACACTAATACAATCAGTATTTTATCTTCGGTTGATCGACAAGTACTAAATTTTAGTAAATAATAAACATAAACAAATCAAAACAAAACACTATCGTGGAGAGAGGTTGTAAAGGCAGTTTTCGATTCATCCCTTTCGCACGCACGGTAACCAGACGCGTGCCGCGCGATCTGCGATTCCTTCGGGCGAGTATGCCTACGCGCCTAGCGAATAATAATGTTCGTGCAGCGCGTCTCACTCCCGTTCTGGCCGCGCCCGGTCACATGGTCCGTGTGCTGTACCCCTGCTCATCGGTCGAGTTGATATGGCCACATATTATTTATTCTGTGGTCAAGGTTAAGTAAATGATGTGTTGTCCATTCGTATGTAAAGTGTGAAGTTGGCCTCTGAACTTGCCGCAAATGTCAGAAAAGCAACAGAAAAGTATCCAGTGATTGATACATGGATTTGTTTTAATACAAGCTATTGGGAAACAAAAAAGTACAAAGGCTTTTGGTGATTTCAGTGAGGTTTTTTTACGAGCATTTAACTTAGGATTCCATTAAAATGGAATGTCGAAGTATTTTTTTCCTATTTGATAAGTATAACAAGACATCTATCAAATCTAGAACACGTTCAAAACGAAGGTATGAGATGGATTCCATTGACCACAAATTTCAGGTTGAGAGACACTGCTTTCCAGGAGGTAGGACCGTTTCATTCACACGGTTTCAAATAAAGCAGACCTTGCAGTGTTTATGTCCATAGGAATTACTAAACAAGCCTTGAAGCTTGACGCCAATTACGAACTACTAACTTTAAGGTTTTCCTAAAGCCAAAGTCGTGAGCACGGACCTCCATCGAAATACTGACCACTTGCAATCCTATCATGAGGAAGCTGACGCACGATGTGTTCTTTATGGTATAGATTGTAAAAATTTGGGATTTGAAAGTTGATAGTGCACAGCCTTGACACCGATGTCCTATTATTAATGATCCATTTTTATGACCATCTGATGGTGACCATGGCGATTTGGCGTATAGTGCTAACTAGAGAGCCGATCTACTTGGTAGTCTCTTTGCTTCAAATTCGAATGTGGAGGAAAAGCGCGAAAAACTTCTGTCTCTAATCGAGACCACTCCGACCAAGGTCTCTGACTGGGGACTGGAAAACTTGGTCCGATTCAACCCTGACACAAGTCTGCGCGTAAACCGCTAAGAAAATCCTATTTACTGTGGTCCCACGATTCCGGAACACTTCCCTCTCCATCTCCAAGAGCATTGGGATCTTTGGTGATGACATTTCCAGCGATGTTCAGTTTCGAGATCATTTGCATGACAAGGTGAAGCTGGCGTCCAAAAAACTTGGTGTAATCAACAGAGCGAAGCAGTACTTCACTTCGGGGCTAAGGTTGCTGCTTTACAAGTCGCAAATCCGGCCCCATATGGTGTACTGCTGCCATTTCTGGGCGGTTGCACGCGGATACCAGCTTGGCACTTTTGACTCGGTTTAACGACTGGCTGTAAAAATCGTCGACGATCCCAAACTCACAAGCTGTATCGAACCCTTAAGCCTGAGGAGAGACTTTACCTCCCTGTGTGTGTTCTACCGCTTGTATTATGGGATGCGTTCTTAGAAATTGTTCGAAATCTCGTACTCGGGCAAATATCTCTCAAAGATTTGCAGATGATATCATGTTTGCCAGTTACTTTTTACCAGTACAATAACGAATCTCAAGATGACTTAAATGTCACATCAAATACATCCAATAGATATTTTGAATCTGAACAGATATTTTGTACATATTTCTGGTTAACTATTTCAGTTGTACTTTAGAAGTAGGAGAGCACCAACCTATTACTGTCAACCTATAAATTGGGACATTCTCTTCGGGAACTATTTAGGGGAATTGATATTTTAACTGTTCCTCACCAATATATCTACACATGTGTATTGTATATACGCAAAAATTGGCATTTATTTTCTTAAAATAGTGCACCTACACAGTGCAAATACAAGGAATAAGGATAAATTGGTATTCCAAAATGTCGTTTTCAGAAAGTTAGTTGAATGAAAAAAAGCTACTAAAAAGTTGATGAATACATTGATGATAAAAATGTTTGGAAGAATTAAAACTTAATGAATTGGGAGGCATTTATGATATTTTTTTAAACTAAAATATTGTTTATTATGTAATTACCTAGTGTAAGACTCTATTGTTTTATTCGTAATATAAAGTTGAAAAAATATAAGAGATTAACTACAGAGTTTCGTTACTCAAAATATTTGTAAAACTGTAAATGATAATACGACATATTTTTTTTTCCTTATATTTCATACTTAATATTTTATTTATTAATATCATTGATTATAAAAATAAATTATATTACTAATACGAAATAAGTCTTATTACTAGTAGTTATTAAAACAATCTAGAAAATCAAACCCGCTATAGGATAATGCGCAGCACTAGTCACGTTACCCTAATGTATAAATTCAGTCACAGCTTTATCATTTCTCAACCGAATTTAAAATATTAAAAACTTTTATATAGCTGTATTAATCGATTGATATAAATTGTTGCATATCGACGAGACACATAATAGCTTTTCTATGCTGCTACATTTTTTTGAAATTTAGTTAGATTATAATAACTTCATTTTAGTCGAGGGTTTAGCAAAATATTAATTCTGCGTTTATATTTTATTGTTTTTATTTTTGCAGTCATCCGACAGTATTTTATTGACTTAAAGCCGTAATGAATTTTATATCCAACAAATGTTTTACCTAGAGGGTTCAAGTCTAAGTTAAATAATTCTCCAAAGTATCAGAGTATTTTACCACCTTAATCGTATTCAGATTTGGAAAAGAAACTTTAGACAAAGCTCGTAAAAGCTTTTGATTTGGTATTTTATTTGAAGAAGGATACTTCCATATTTTAATATTGGAAGAACAAAGCTGAAAGTTATTTATTGCCGTGAAGTTTACCTTGAGTCTTCGTATTTTTGATCTTTAGATGGATTACAGTTTTCTAATAAAAAAACCTCAAAACGAGCTATGCAAGCACACAGTGTACTACTACTCTAGTAGCTGATGTTAGCCCCGTTCTACTCTAGTAGTTGATGTTAGCGCCGTTCTACTCTAGTAGCTGATGTTAGCCCCGTTCTACTCTAGTAGCTGATGTTAGCCCCGTTCTACTCTAGTAGCTGATGTTAGCCCCGTTCTACTCTAGTAGCTGATGTTAGCCCCGTTCTACTATAGTAGCTGATGTTAGCCCCGTTCTACTCTAGTAGCTGATGTAAGCTCCGATCTACTCTAGTAGCTGATATTAGCCCTGTTCTACTCTAGTAGCTGATGTAAGCTCCGATCTACTCTTGTAGCTGATATTAGCCCCGTTCTACTCTGGTAGCTGATGTTAGCCCCGTTCTACTTTAGTAGCTGATGTAAGCTCCGTTCTACTCTAGTAGCTAATGTAAGCTCCTTTCTACTCTAGTAGCTGATGTTAGCCCCGTTCTACTCTGGTAGCTGATGTTAGCCCCGTTCTACTTTAGTAGCTGATGTAAGCTCCGTTCTATTCTAGTAGCTAATGTTAGCTCCTTTCTACTATAGTAGCTGATGTTAGCCCCGTTCTACTCTAGTAGCTGATGTAAGCTCCGATCTACTCTAGTAGCTGATATTAGCCCCGTTCTACTATAGTAGCTGATGTAAGCTCCGATCTACTCTTGTAGCTGATATTAGCCCCGTTCTACTCTGGTAGCTGATGTTAGCCCCGTTCTACTTTAGTAGCTGATGTAAGCTCCGTTCTACTCTAGTAGCTAATGTAAGCTCCTTTCTACTCTAGTAGCTGATGTTAGCCCCGTTCTACTATAGGAGCTGTAGTCACACACCATAGGCTATTTTACGTTTTCTTGTTTATGGAGCACTTTTATTTATTAATGCAACATTAAGGGTTTTAAGTAAAAAAAGGAAAAACATAAAAAGTTAAACTGCCTGTTCTAAAATTGTTGTTTTAAAGCTTACGTGAATAAACATATTTAGAGTTTAAGTTTAATTCGTTTCAGTGTTTTGCGCTGGCTCAGTGTTTAGTGTTTAGTGACAGTGACACTTACCTCATGGCATCGACACGTAATATACCTATAGCAGTCAGATCAGAGAGTATTTTATTGTTTTTCAACTATATTTAAATAATTTAAAGTATGCAACCAACCAGCAAACTGTAATTCCCTTTCAAAACTACACAAGTATTCTTGAGAAGTAAATAGTCGTCAGTAAGTTGTGCACGACCGGTACACGTACCTTTCCGTACACGTACGGTCGACTGTACCTCATAGTTATTGTAAGCAAAGCAGCTACATATAAAAAAAAAATAGATACATAAAAAAATAAATTAAAAAGGATATCTACATAGATACATGGTGACTCAGTTTAATATATTCTAAATGAAACTATGTCATTTACAGAAGACAAGATTTGAATGTTGCCCAAACAGTTGCCGAGTTGCGATTTACACTAATAATAAGGTTCTAATTAAGGTAAAACCGAATCAGATGTTTCCCAATCAAACTTCTTTGCACTAAATATCCATAACATTTTGCTGCTTCAAATGTACGTCTGCTTCAAATGTAAAATTGTACGGCTAAAAAAATTTTATTTTAAACATTTATTGTATTTTTAGTTTATTTGTATTATTGAAAGTGTTTTAAAAAAAAAATAACTATCGAGTTTCTTGCCGGATTCTTCTCGGTAGAAATCAACAACATTGTGAACCGGCGGGGAGGTGGGAGGGTTCAAAAAATAATATTTTATAACTTTGACGATTCAAAAGTGATTGTAAAATCCTCATTTGAATAAACCATTTTGACTTTGACTTTGACTTGTTTATTGATAATTCACCGGCATTTAATTAATAAATATACATTTTGCGACTTTGGTAAACAGCAGGTTTTGAGTGGTAGCATGCCTATGGTTAAATGATAGCTTATGCCTAATATAATATTCGTCGAATCGCGATGGAAGTGGCGAGGGATATCTGGACGGCGCGTTCGACATGTTCCTCGCCGCTCGCATCGCTCCCTTCGCTGTCGGTTTTTTGGGTGCGAGTCAAAGAACGGAAACGTTCGTGCGAGCGAGCCAGCCACACAATCACTCCGCTTCGCGCCTTTCTACAGTGCGGTTGTGTAACAACACCTACGTACTTCGCCGTTGTGCACTTAGTAATTTAAAAATGTCACCGTCGTCGCAGGGTGATTTTTTTTATACCTCTAAGGGACAGTTCAGACCGAGACGCGACGCGATGTGACATTAAGCGACTTGAAGATGCGCCACGCGGCGCATCCCAACGTCGCGCGACGATTTAGGTGTGGGCTGAGGTGTGATGTGGAAAACAAGCTTGCGGTCCGCCTATGGATGCTTGCAACACCTAGAGCTTATTCCACAACATAAGCGTTTGCGGGAGGAAGTTTCTCTGAAACCGCACTGTACGTGACCATTTAGGTTCTAAGTGTGGTTATGAATTCCGATGGTGAGCGGTGCGATGGTAGAAGGTAGCCGTGGGCATAATTTCGAGCAACTCCTTACATCACATCCCATTTTACAAGCGGTAGAGCATACACAGGGAGGCGAAGTCTCTCCACAGATTTAAGGGTTTGATACGGCTTGCGAGTTTGGTATCATCGACAATTATCACAGCCCGTCGTTGAACCGAGTCAAACAGGCCAAGCTGGTATGACAATATAAAATCAAATTTATAGAGTTGTTACGTGCTGAGCCTTCCATTTAAGATCCATAACATACTCTTAGCTAGCACAAATTAAAGCATAAGGTGGCTCAATGGCCTGACTGCTGAATCAAGGGCCGTGGATACGATTCCCGCACAAGACAAATATTTATATTAGTGCTTTTCTTGAGATTGGGTGTTTACTTTGTATATTATGTATGTATTTTAATAAATTTTCTTAATAAATTCGTTGTCTGGTATCAAACACAAACTTTGCTTACTTAGGGACCAGATGGCACTGTGTGTAATGTAATGTCCAAAAATATTTATTTAAACACAAAAAAACAATATCTGCCCCTTTTTTAATTATATACTACGTTGGTATTTACTTACTTCTACTTTTCTAAGTAGGTATACTACATACATCCTGCTAATATAATAAACGCGAAAGTTTATTTATTTTTCTGCCTTTTATAACATTCAGTAAATTTACTATGCTCTTAATCATAGTGCGCATGCAATGCAATACCTCTATCGGAATACGAATGGTGACTGAATATGTGGTCAACGCGAAAGCTCGCGAAAAAGTTTCCGGCAACGCGAGCGGCATACTCGTAGCGGCATACTCGTAGCGGCATACTCGTAGCGGCATACTCGTAGCGGCATACTCGTAGCGGCATACTCGTAGCGGCATACTCGTAGTGTGGCTGAGGGGTTAAATTGATTGTAATTAATAACCAATCGTTATGGCTCAGTCTGAATGTTGAAAGAGCTTTATGCTAGAACCTTCTCAATGACACAAATCAAAGTTTTGATTTAAACTTCTTGTTTTAAGATACAAGTACAGACAAAAATCTAAATACTCCACTTTTGCGTGACTTCGCCTTAGTTTTCCCGCGATTAGTTCGGTTTGTATTTCGATAACTGGCAAGCCTGTGCCCGCGGCACCGCTCGCCCTAGGTAACTTTAGCCTGGATATTAAATATGTATCTAAACAAACTGGCCAGCAGCAACAACCGCAAGAACAACTTCTCTTAGTTTGTCTAGATATCGAAGATTTTTTGCCAAAAAATCGACGCCACACAGGATCCGCCATTATGAATTTGAAAAACTAATAAAATATTAGAATTCAGCGCCTTTGAAACCCTAACAGAACTTAGTTTCTTCGAAGTCAAAGTTTTTTCGCCAATAAATGAAAGCCATAGATGTGTTGCCTTCTTGGATTTTAAAAACTAATAAAAATTTGAATCAGCACAAGATCACAAGAACTTTTGTGACAAAAAATACCAAAAAATGGATTTTTATTGTTTCAAAATAAACCACTGTTGGTTCAATATTTCTGAAAACTAACCACTTTACAATAATCACACGAATTTGCGAGTAAAATTAATAAAAGTTTTGGCTAAAGTTAAAACTTGTAATGGTGTGTGTGTGTGTGTGTGTGTGTGTGCGCACGTAGTTCATATTTTGCAGCTGTTAGCTATACATTCAAGAACATAATCATGTTTTATTGCATTATGTTTTGTTTGTAGTTTTACAAATAATAGATGACGAATGGATGCTGGCAATAAACTTTATTGTAAAAATTGGTACTGTAATAAGTTTGTTAAGCAAATTCTTGTTTATTCTTGGATATTAATTTCGCTTCGCCTTGGAAAATATTTTTTACATAGAAAAAGCCAGTGGAAGTAATAATTAAAGTCTGCCGAGGACTCAAATTTAATTTTGTAAAAAACTCAGTAAATTTTCAGCCAATACAGATCTTTGTGCCCTTGTTACTTAAGTATTATTTCGAACTTTGCAAAGTGAAGAAATATTGTCCTATCCTCTTTTTATTTTTAAAAATTTAAATAATCCCAAAACATACGTGCTATATATTTTGTCAATAGATTTAAGAGAAGTCTTTCGTTCATAGTTTTCAAGATATTTAATTTTTGTTGTCTTTGACCCCAATTTTAAATCTCCTTTGAGTGCGAGTTTTCAAAATTCTTTAAGGCTGTGCGATGACGTCACTCACCGACATGACGGTTTTATATACTGGTATTTAGGGCAGATTAATTTGATTCAATTCAAAGTTAGAGCGAGAAGCGAGAAGCAAGCGGTTATATTATATACTGGACGAAACAGAAGCGGGTGCTTTTAATATATGTAGACAGTTAACATTGACCTAGAGTAAAGAAGGGCCGCTGCACCGGGGCTTGGGGTCGGTGAACCGGGTGCCCCGGGGTGGTATCGATCTCATTCATGCAAGGAGCTAGAGTCGGGGGTGGTGGTGGGGAGGGGGGGGGGCGAAGACTGTGTCGAGCCTGTGTGCTTGTGCTGACGCTACTAGTTGTTACGGAGCCCTCGTTCCGGGGACGCATTCAAGTAAAAACGTATTTTTGTTACCAATATGTCCTGAATGTATCAAAAAGATGGAATATTTTTTTGGGAAAAGAGTGATGGAAGTTTGTGTTTACAAAAGATTGGCAAATAAGTTTTAAAAATACTTAACGAGAAAGTTTGTAACGTGTACGAGGTGGGGATGTTAGCAACTCAACGACGCTTGTAAACGCAGCTGAACGGATTTTGATAAAATTCAGCGCAAAGGTAGAGCATAATACACATAGAGGATTCTTTTGATGTTTTATTGATATGGTACAGGGTCAATGACGTCAAAATGTCCCGACAATATTTTCATTGTCCAGAAGGTAAAAAGCGACATTCAGTGATGGGTAAAGGGTAAAAACCAAATTTATACCCATTTTGCTAGGTGAAAATGGATATGGGGTGGTATGTTTAATTTACTAGTCTTTTCAAATTATATAATTGTGGAAAGCAGTGTTACTGCCGCTTACAAAGTAATAATAGCTTATATTGAATCATAATCAAAATCGGAAGGATCTGGAAGAGTATTTATTAAAATTACAAGGTCATAGGCGACTGACGATTGAGATTAAGAATTGTTATGATGCTTTGATTCCGGAATCGTCGTCTCGTAAATCTGTATCAAGTGCCATGTCACACACGTATGTACGTTACTGAACGAGTATGCGCTAAAAGAACGCTCTAATGTAGCAGCTGTGTAATGGCAGCAGGGAAAAATCACACCACTCAAATCATCCCATAGGTAGTATGAGGCAACTAAGGGACCTATATACCATTCTGAAGGAAAGGAAAGGAGTCAGAGATCCGGCTACTACAAAAAATGACGACTGCATGGTCCTAGCAACATATAACGCACGCACCATAATGAATGACAAAAAGATGGCTCAGCTGGAAGCAAAAGTAAATAAGCTGCGCTGGGACAAAAAATAACTGTCTAAAGTCCGAAGACCTGTGAAGAGGACTCGATATCACTCATATCTGGCAACTTTTTCTATTTCTGGGAGGGCGGATAACTGTCCTAAGGTGATATAGGGTTTATCGTCCACAAGACCCTGTTACGACTACCGAAAGTGTAACAACAAGAACAGCGCACTTTGTTCACAGAATTACCAAAAGATGTTGTTCCCTGAGTGAGATATAAGTTTACACACCGACTTCGGCACACCCAGATGATTAGGTTGAAGTTGTCGTGAGGATATTGACAAAGTCATATATTCCTTCACACTTGACTGTCGTCATGGGGGACTTCAGCGCAATATCGAGTATTTAAAATTGCAATGAACAAAAAATAGGAGAATTTGGATTAGGGCAGCCAAACGTCGTAATTTTTTTTTACAATAAATAAATTATTTCTTCAAGTATTAGAAGTTTCAAATACGACTACTCAAATTATATAAAATAAAAGGTGCACATTCCAAAATACTATGTTAATTATTCTCATTATGTCTTATTTAAATCTTTGACACTGCAACTTGTCGAAGAAAGAATTAATTTATTATAAAAAACGGCGAAAATATATACTATGTCTTTGCATAGTATTTTGAAATGTGCTAATAGAGACCTTTTATTTTATACCAAACACTACTCATTTTAATAATTTTTTTTGCACTAAGTAAAATTTTATGAGACGTCACATGGCCTATGACACCCGACCACTACGACAATGCTAACGATACCACATTTGTTAAACTACGACCAGTAGCTTAGGAGCTCCAAGGGAACATATGAACAGTAGCTTAGGAGCTCCAAGGGAACTTATGAACAGTAGCTTAGGAGCTCCAAGGGAACATATGAACAGTAGTTTAGGAGCTCTTAGGGAACATATGAACAGTAGCTTAGGAGCTCTTAGGGAACATATGAACAGTAGCTTAGGAGCTCCAAGGGAACTTATGAACAGTAGCTTAGGCGCTCCAAGGGAACATATGAACAGTAGCTTAGGAGCTCCAAGGGAACATATGAACAGTAGCTTAGGAGCTCCAAGAGAACATATGAACAGTAGCTAAGGAGCTCCAAGGGAACATATAAACAGTAGCTAAGAAGCTCCAAGGGAACATATGAACAGTAGCTTAGGAGCTCCAAGGGAACATATGAACAGTAGCTTAGGAGCTCTTAGGGAACATATGAACAGTAGCTTAGGAGCTCCAAGGGAACATATGAACAGTAGTTTAGGCGCTCCAAGGGAACATATGAACAGTAGCTTAGGAGCTCCAAGGGAACATATGAACAGTAGCTTAGGAGCTCCAAGAGAACATATGAACAGTAGCTAAGGAGCTCCAAGGGAACATATGAACAGTAGCTAAGAAGCTCCAAGGGAACATATGAACAGTAGCTTAGGAGCTCCAAGGGAACATATGAACAGTAGCTTAGGAGCTCCAAGGGAACATATGAACAGTAGCTTAGGAGCTCCAAGGGAACATATGAACAGTAGCTTAGGAGCTCCAAGGGAAGAGGTTACTTAATCAAAAAATTACGCAACATCTTTTGGTCCTTAATACTTCAGTAGGTACAAGTTTGTGTTTCCAGTGACAGCCTACGGCAATAAAACATAGCCTGTCTCTGTCTGTTGGCCTCTTATAGTACATTACTGTCGCGGCCTGCAAATGCAGCATAATCGTGAGTTTTTACAGTGTCCGGTCATGCTTGGTTGTGGCCAAGGCTTGTATAGTGCTTTGCTCCACGCGTGAGAATTAAAACAATAACATAATAATTTCAGTTTTACTTTTTTTAAATTAATTTAATGACGCATTCTTTTTGTTGTGCCAGTCCAAAATCTTAAAAATCTTAAAGAGTTGTCTATTTAGTTATCAATGTTCGGCTAAAACATTGCGGGCCGCTCTCTGATAATGTACTGCAAGTACGATTTATCCCAAAGAAGTTTGTGCAAGTTATCGTCGCATATCGTAGCATGATTGAGGATAATATACATGTTCAGCATCAAATTTATATTGTATTGATTTTAACAATATTTGGATAGTGAATACAGAGTCTGTGTAGCACAATTGTTTTTCGGTTCGTGAAGTTTTTTCACAAGATTTTCGCTCTTTGAATATTTCTGCTATTATCTCCTATAATCGTTATAAAATCGTTATCCAATAGAAATACACTAAAACTTATTCTTTCTATACTTAGATAGATAACTTATTACTTGTATATCCACTTTATGCCGTCGCTATGTTTTTGACAAACACAGCCTCCGAATTTTCTATAAGTCAAATCAAATCAAATAAATTTATTTGGAACAAAAACCACACGGATAATAAAAACATATAAGGAACGACGATGTTGGGTTTGGGTCATGGGGTAGGAGCTGAATGCTTTTTGAGAAAAGATGTAAAATGAATAACTGACGGACAGCAGGGATCTGGTGGAGGGAATAAAGATCGCTTGTGGGGTATCTTACAGGTTATTGGCAAAGGACTTTAAGTAACGACCTTTGTTCTCTTTTGATTCTTAACATTAAAGTTTTTACAGCTCTACCCCAGGAAGTAACGCATTATGAGAGAATTGATTGCACGGATCGTAATAAATGGTCTTTAGGTAATTCATCACCACTTTGACACTCATGTGTGCGAATAGAAAATGATGAGAAAGGTTGCGTTGAGGTTTGGCGTAAATGGAACCATTTTGCATTTTGAGATATTGAGTTACAGGATGTTTGAACGCAGCCAAGACATGATCCTTTTATGGCATATTCGGCATTCTGTCGTGTTTCTTGCCAGCTACTCCCATGTACGAGTACGGCTGTGTCAAAAGTATGACAAATTAGCTTGCTGTTTGGGGAAGTCAGATTGTATTTTTTTTTTTTTTTTTTTTTTATACCACTAAGGTGGCAAACAAGCTTACGGCCCGCCTGATGGTAAGCGGTCACCGTAGCCTATGGACGCTTGCAACACCAGGGGTATCACTTGCGCGTTGCCGACCCTTCAGAAATCTAATAACTTCTTTCTTGAAGAACTCCATACTGTAGTCCTTGCAGAAAACCTTGGCAGGGAGCTCATTCCACAACTTTAGCGTTCGCGGGAGGAAGTTTCTCTGAAACCGCACTGTACGCGACCATTTAGGTTCTAAAGTGTGAGAATGAATTCCCTGCCGATGGCGAGCGGTGCGATGGTAGAAAGTAGCCGTGGGCATCATTTCGAACAATTCCTCAGAACACAACCCATTGTACAAGCGGTAGAACACACACAGTGAGGCAAAGTCTCTCCTCAGACTTAAGGGCTCGATACCGCAAGTGAGTTTGGGATCGTCGACAATTCTCACAGCCCGTCGTTGAACCGAGTCAAAAGGGTCAAGCTGGTATCCGGGTGCACCTGCCCAGAGATGGCAGCAGTACTCCATATGGGGCCGAACTTGCGACTTGTAAAGTAACAACCTTTGCCCCGACGTGAAGTACTGCTTCGCTCTGTTGAGTACACCAAGTTTTTTGGACGCCAGCTTTACCTTATCTTGTAAATGATCTCGGAACTGAACATCGCTGGAGATGTCGACACCAAGGATCCCAATGCTCTTGGAGATGGAGAGGGGAGTGTTCTGGAATTGTGGGACCACAGTGAATGGAGTTTTCTTAGCGGTGAACGCGCACACTTGTGTCTTTGTAGGGTTGAATCGGACCAAGTTTACCCGTCCCCAGTCAGAGACCTGGGACAGTGTGGTCTCGATTTGAGACACAAGTTCTCCGCGGTTTTCCTCCACAACGGAACGAGGGATGTTTGCACGACCCGTGTAAAAAGTGTCTCCAGTACTGTCATCTGCATAGCAATGTATGTTGTTGATGTCCAACATGTCATTGATATGCAGTAGAAACAGCGTAGGAGACAGCACAGAGCCTTGCGGGACACCAGCATTAATGTCCATGCTATCAGAGCAACTACCGTCAACTACAGTTCGTATGCGTCTGCCGGACAAAAAGCTAGCCACCCATTTGCACAAACCCTCGGGCACTCCGTAAGATGGCAACTTCGATAGAAGACCGCGGTGCCAGACCCGATCGAACGCCTTTGCTATGTCCAGGCTACATGCCAATGCCTCCCCCTGACTCTCAATGGCTAGTGCCCATCGGTGTGTGAGATACACTAGAAGGTCACCAGTCGAGCGACCGTGGCGAAAGCCATATTGACGGTCACTGACCAGATCGTGTACTTCTAGGTATCTTAGAAGCTGTGTGTTGATCACACGCTCCATCACCTTAGAGAGGAGAGAGGTAATAGCGATAGGCCTGTAATTCGATGGATCTGATCTATCGCCCTTTTTGGGCACCGGGTGCACATTCGCAGTCTTCCATGTAGACGGAAATTGCCTAGTGTGGTAGGAAAGCGCGAAGAGGCGCGTGAGTACAGGACATAACTCAGGAGCACACTGCTTAAGCACCACTGCTGGTATACCGTCTGGCCCACTCGACTTATGAACGTCTAGAGAAAGCAACGCCCGCCTGACCTCCCGCTGCGTTATGGAGATTTCCGGCATGGACTTACCGCACCACGGTATAGTAGGTGGTACAGCGCCTTCATCGCTCATATTCGAGTTCGAGGCAAAGAGACTGCCCAGTAGATCGGCTTTCTCTTTAGCACTATGGGCCAAGTCACCATCGGTCTTTCGCAGTGGTGGTAACGACGACTGGCAGAAGTTCCCTTCGGCAGCTTTGGCAAGCGACCAGAAAGCACGACTCCCAGAAGGATAGCTCGCAAGTCGCCCACCTATTTTGCCGATGAATTGGAATTTTGCTCTGGCAGTTGCTTTCTTACTGAACCTCGAGGCAGCATTTAATTTGCGTTTTAACTCAGAAAAATTCGGATCCTTATTATAACGAGCCGTGGTCCAAGCCTCATATGCATTTTGCTTAAGAATTTTAGCTTTTCTGCAAGACCTATTAAACCACGGTCGTTTTTTGACGCCGGCAGCTACTCGCGGGTTAGGAATATAGCATTCCATACCGGCAAGGATTGTCTCAGTGACTGCGGCTGCGCAGACGTCAGGATCTTCTGAGTTAAAGCAGATCTGCCTCCACGGGTACGATGCGTAAAATTCACGCAATCCATCCCAGTCTGCCGACGTATAGTGCCACACACGACGCCAGTTAGTTGGCCCAGAAGGATCAGGTTGTGTGCATGACACTTGAGTCCGAACGAGACAGTGGTCCGAGGAGCCAAGAGGCGCATCCACTGAGACGGAGTACCCGTCCGGACGAGTAGTCAGCAGAAGGTCCAGTAAGGAGCTCGTATGTTCCTCTATATCTGGTATTCTCGTTGGAGAAAGTACCAGCTAAGAGAATCCATAGGTCAGAGCAAATTCATGAGCAGATATCCCAGCATAGTTATTGGTTCGAGAACTGAGCCACTCGCGATGGTGGGCGTTAAAGTCTCCCAAAATAACTAGTTCTGCTGTGGGATATTGCTCTAGAACTTTGTCAGTCGTCAAACTCAGGTGCGTGAAGAGTCGAGTTACGTCCGTGTCACCGCTATGAGACCTGTATAGGCACGCATAGATACGAGTGTGGCCGCCGTAATCTACGCGCACCCACAATATCGACAGGTCCCTGTCTTCAAGGCTATGAAGGCGGCGACAGCAGATATCCTCCCGGACGAACATACATACACCGGCACGACTCATAAAATTGTGTTCGAGTTTGCAGCCGGGATAATGAAGGTATGATGTAAATCATTTATATACATAAGGAGCAAGGAAGGGCCGAGTACACTATTAAGTGTGTTACAAACACAGATAAATAGTATACGTCCGTTACAAATAGTGAGCTGGCGGCAGTTTCTCCAACTCCTACTGGAAAAATTACTGTGTTGCTAGTCTAAAAATACGGTATATTCCTGAATATAACGGCAAACAAAAAAATAAAAATACGGTAAAATTACGGTTACCTTTTATTAAAAAAAATTGCTAAATCAGACTGAATTGTTGGAATTTTATGATATTTTAATTAGTTAACTACGTTACAATATTAATCTAAAGCCAATTACAGCAAATTGATGGATTGAACTGACAAAATATTGATATATGAGATTTTATTCAGAATAAAATGTATCTCTAGAGTTATATTAATTTGAAAGAAAAATGCATCATCAGATGTGTACACTGCAAAAAAATATCTACAAAACAACAAGAACGTTATAATAAAAAATTATCGTACTTCTAACAAAAATTGAGTAACATTAAATATAATTATCGTACTAAGTAATAAGCGATTAGTTAAAGTTACTTTTTAGGGTTCCGTACCTAAAGGGTAATTGGTAATAAATAACCTATTACTAAGACTCCGCTGTCCGTCCGTCCGTCTGTCACCAGGCTGTAACTCATGAACAGTGATAGTTGAAAATTTCACAGGAGATGTATTTCTTTTGCCGAAATAGATAGATAAAAAACAGAATAAAATAAATATTTACGGGCTCTCCCATACAACAAACGTGATTTTTTTGCTCGTTCTTGCTCGGTATTGATAACGGCAACAGGTAGAAATAATCACAGAATATTTAGTTATATAGTCACTTTAATAATAGATAATTAAATTAAAATAAAACAAATATTTAAGGGGGGCTCCCATACAACAAAAGTGTTTTTTTTTTGCCATTTTTATAGATAATAGTACGGAACCCTTCGTGCGAGAGCCCGACTCGCACTTGGCCGTTTTTTTTTTCAAAACGATATGTAAAATTGACATTATATTTATAATATGAGCACTTCATTTGTTTATAAGGCGAAAGGCAGAGCGTGGGGGGTTAACGTTTGCCGCCACGCTAAGTAGGATCCCGTGCGACGTCACTGCAGTTCGGAAATTTTGTGTCCGAGAAAATTGTTACATGCTCATCAGTGGCTTAGAATTTGTGATTTTAATTGTGTAAATAACAATCCTTTGTATGTACAATTTTTTCCAACAATCCAAGAGGCACATGTTAATCGAAAGTAAGAATGGATATAAAGACATTACCTATTTCCTTCCCTCCTTGTTTTTTATTGTTTTTTTCAATTAATAAAAGATTTTTGAGAATCTCTACGGACTCGACAATTGGTAATGAATGACTATGCGAAACCGCAGGCATAATATGTATTTAAAAAAGAAAAAAACTGACTGACTGAAACCGTTTGAAATTTGTCGTGTGAATTCCTTACTTAATCGAAAGGATTTTGAAAAAATCATCTTCTAGAGGATGAAATGTGGGTCAGAAGTTTGTATAAAAACCGTTAAGTTTTGAGAATTTTTTTTTTCAAATCAAATCAAACTTTATTCAAGTAGGTTTCTTAGAATACTTTTGAATCGTTAATACAATGTAAACAATGTTTATTTCTGCCAAAAAGAGCTGGCAAGAAGTTCCATCTAAAGTAGTAATATAATACTTTGATAATTAGCTAAAGAGTATACAATATGTACCAATACAATAGGTAATAAAAAATAAGTAAGTAAGCTACCAAAATTAAAGTCAAACATGTCAATTTTTTTTTGTTGTCAAAATGTCAAATATCGGTACCTAATCGAGTGAATCATAATTATATTTTTGCACAATCATATGTACATACATATATTTACATATACTTAAAATTATCCATACTATCCATGAATATAATATAATAATAAATATAATAAATGCGAAAGTAAATCTGTCTGTTACCTTCTAACGGTGAATCCACTGTACCGATCAAGATGAAATTTGGCATGCAGATAGTTTTGAGTCCCGGAAAAGGACATAAGTTACTTGAAAACGTCAAGTATAAATTGTTTAGTAATTGAGGAGTTGCCGTTGAAACCCTACACCGATGACCGAATACTAAGAATACAAAGAAGTTTGCAAGAGCAGACCAGCCTCTACAGCGGCACCCGTTCACAAGTATGACACATGAATTAGCCATCGCTTCGCTCAACCATGTTTTAGGGAACGTAACGACCCGACGCACATGCCACCACTACAGAGACTTTGAGAGAGCGTGACACACTCAAGCAACTCCAATAAAACTTCGATTGTATTAGTTACATGTGTGTAGTAAAGGAACAAAATATAAATCCGATTCATATGGAGATTTACACACACAAGTTTACATTTAACATTATAGGGCGAACACACGTACTCTGAACTTAAAACTGATTTATATTAAAACACTGTGTATCAAAATTGATACTACTAGAAAAAAAATACATATATATATATATATAATATACATATAAGTATAATAATATAATAAATATAATATTAATAACCCGCTGCAATCCACCATCGGCCGCCTAGCGCCAGAGTGGTTCCAAATGCGAGACGGCGCATCACACAAACGTGCCCACATACCCATATGCATATACATACTCACAGACGTTGTATATCATGAAGTAGCCCAGCTCCCACATGACAGTCCGGCAACAAATGCACACCATTTAACGTACTGTCACTTCGGAAACAAGCCTAATGGAAGAAGAAGTGACAAGAAACTTCCCGGGTGTACACCTGTTACCATCAATCACGCATGAACCAGGCCAACCGAATACACAAAATCTATGCAAATATGTGCAAACACACATACATGTACACGTCTATGCGCCACACCCACTCCCATCCAGAATCCCCCCAACACCAAGCAGCCAACGGTGGATGACTATTCATGGTGCATCCCCTGATCGTAATGTGTCATTAATTATCAACTACGTAAGTCATAAGTTATACATTGATCTTATTGCTCTTTTTTGAAGTATGAAAATAGTTTCTATATCGGCCTCCCTTCTCCACAATAAAATACCATATGACAGAAGTGAATGAAAATAACTAAAGTATACTAACCGAGCAGTTTCTATATTAGTAAATTGAGCAACTTTTCTGACTGCATAAGCGGCGGAGCGAAGTTTTCGAGCTAAGACAAAAATATGAGAGTGCCATTGCAATTTAGTATTTAAAGTGATGCCCAAGAAGACTGTTGACTCAACTAGTTTAAATGCTTCATCGTTTATAAATAATTGTGTTGGAGTGTCTTTGACATTTGGTAAAGAAAACTTTAAACATTTTGTTTTCTGTGCATTCAGTAAAAGATTATTTGATGTGAACCAACTAAGAACTTGCGAAAGTGTATGATTTATATCGTCATATGTATCTTTGTTTCTATCAACATTAAATATCAAAGACGTATCATCTGCAAACAATACAATTTTGCATAGGTTTTCTACATAAAAAGGCAGATCGTTAATATACACTAAGAATAAAAACCTCGTATACTTAGGATCTTTGTTTACTAGAGACGAAAAATGTGAAGGTGACATTGAAAGAAGAGTAAACGCGGGAAATCAGGTGAATGGGGCGATGCACACCTTTATGAGCAGTCAAAAATTGTCGGAAAAGTCACGTTTGGCTGTACATGAGGGTGTGTTGGTTCCAACACTGATATATGGAAGTGAATGTTGGGTATAGCAAAAGAAGCACGAAATTAGAATTAATGCCGTGGAGATGAAAGCATTGAGCAGTATGTGTGGTTTGACTCTAAATGACAAGATAAAAAATAGTGTGATACGAGAGCGTTGCGGTATGAAAGAAAGTGTGGTGACAAAGATTGAGAAAGGTATGTTAAGGTGGTTTGGACACGTTGAAAGAATGACCGAAAATAGATGCACGAAACAGATTTATGAATCTGAAGCAATTGGTAGGGTCGGTAGAGGTAGACCTCGGCAAACGTTTGTAGATCAAATTGAGTACGTTCTCAGAAAAGGCCAGGTCAGGAGTACTCGGAACCGTAGAAAATGTATGAAAGCATTGATGCGTATAGATGAGGCAAGAGCGGTATGCCAGGATCATAGCAAGTGGTAGACTTTGGTCTCTGCCTACCCCTCTGGGAAACAGGCGTGATGTTATGTATGTATGTAATAAAAAGGGACCTAGTATAGAACCCTGGGGTACTCCCATCACAACAGGTGATCCAGAAGACTTCACTCCTTTGATTTCAACTTTCTCAGTTTTATCACTTAAATATGAAAAAATAAGTTTAAGAGCCGTATCTACAACATTGCTGTATTGCTGCATTGCTGAAGATCGTCGTCTTCTGGAATCACCATATCAATACCCTAATGTAGACGACAGCCTTTTTACACCAACCACTTTAATCTTGCGTGACAGTTGGTAACCCTATCGCCGCAACTTTGTTTCTGGTAGCAGTTAATCCGGACTACGGTGACTATAATTTTTTTATCACTGAGGTGGCAAACAAGCTTACGGCCCGCCTTATGGTAATCGGTCACCGCATCCAATGGACGCCTGCAACATCAAAGGCATTACTCGCGCGTCGCTGACCCTTCAAAAATGAAAATCTTGGCAGGGAGCTCCCTCCACGAACTAAGAGTTTGCGAGTTTTTCTGAAACCACACTCTACGCGATTATTTAGGTTCTTAGATGTTTCCGATGGCGAGCAGTGCGATGGTAGAAAAGAGCCGTGGGCATCGTTTCGAACAATTCCTCAGTACACATCCCATTGTACAATCGGTAGAACATACACAGGGAGGCGAAGTCTCTCCTCAGTCTTAAGGCATACGGCACTGAGTTTGGGATCTTCGACAATTCTCACAGCTCGTCGTTGAACCGAGTCAAAAAGGCCAAGCTGGTATCCGGATGCACCCACCCAGAGATGGCAGCAGTACTCCATATGGAGTACAACGTAAAGTATTGCCTGATAATATGTGTCAGTTGCAATTTTATTTGTAAGGTTCGCTATTCAAATGTATGATGAATATGAAGTATGCCTGGATGTCGAGACTCCGAGACTTCTAGAGTTTCTTGTATCACTGGTCCATCTTCCTACGGCTTAAACCAGAACAGGATTATGTCATAACAGGAAAATTTGTTTTTATGTTATTTATTTTGCAAGTATATGGTTTGATTATTAATAATAAGTGGTGGTTTTAAAATTTTTCTGACGATGTCTTTTTTAGTTCCCTTTTTGATGTCCCAATTTTTGTGAGTGTAGATGCTCTTATAACTAAACTATGTACGGTGACTATTGTAACATATTTTTTTGCATAAAACGAACAAATTTTAGAAGTAGTTTAGTACCTATGGTATTGTCGTAGATTACTATAAGATAAATTGATACAAACCCAAAGTGTAGTGTGCCATTGATAAAAAAAATGCTTTGAATTTACAACAGTAACAACAATAGTGTTACATATTATAGGTAGATTAAGATATAATGATAGAAACC
This sequence comes from Apoda limacodes, assembly GCA_946406115.1. Classification (NCBI taxonomy): domain Eukaryota; kingdom Metazoa; phylum Arthropoda; class Insecta; order Lepidoptera; family Limacodidae; genus Apoda; species Apoda limacodes. The sequence goes on along the minus strand of OX291560.1, from coordinate 23,396,000 downwards.
AGTGTTACGTGCCATTAGTAATTAATTATACATTTTCTTTTATTAATCCCTAAGGGCAACTATTCACATAGTTCACATAAAATCATATAGGCATCTATCCCATATGGTGGGTATCTATCACCAAATCAGGAAGTAATTTATTTTTCACTTTTCTATAATAGTTACATTTAATTCCGCTTAACTGCGATAAAGGTAAAAGACATGGTTTTCATTTTTAATAAAAGCCTGTTTAAATACTTTGGCTGTTTGGAAATAATGAGCCAACTCAAAATGAGGAGCAATTATCCTACGTTTACCCTAATAAGAATGAGAATAATTTAACAATGGGTAACAAACGTAGTAAAATTATACAAAAAACATGCAACAGGAGATGGTTTTTAGGGTTATATCGCTATCTCAGATAAATAAAACAAGACAAAAAATTTAAATCCTGGGATTTGAGGAATTACTATAGCTTTTGCCTGCGGCTCCGTCGGCGCTAACTTCGGTTATCGGCGTAGGATTCCTACGGCAACTCCTTGATAAGTGAGGAAATTCGCTATAGCTGTGGGAACTACGACATTCACTTAAAAAAAAGCAAAAACTTGTTAACGTGAGAACTCTTAGTTGGGGTAAAAAGTATTACATATCTATCTTTAGCTTTACACCGATAACTGTGCCAAAAACCTTGCTATTTGGGTGCTCCGGTACAAAATATGCGTAAACAATGCAAAAAAAGTAGCCCTTAAATTATATTTATGAAAAAAATTAATCGATTCCTAGCTCCCATGCTAAGTTAATTTAGGGCAAACCAACAAACGTACAAAAACACTCTCGCATTTATAACAATAGTATGGATTCTTTAAATCGCACTACCTTATTTAAACCTGATTGTTTTAGCAAGTCTAAGCTGGACTGCGTTAATAGGATATGAAACGCGCTGGGCCATTTTTACTAGCTTCGCTCAAACGCGCAAAGTCGTTGGCGTATACCCCAGTCTTAGGGAATGATATAATATAATGTACGAATAACGTAAGATTATTTGAATATTTATATATATTTAATATATTTGAAGTTATTGTTTTTTTTTAAAATAAATTTCTTGTCGATACGTTCAGCAGAAATCAGCGTAATTATGAAGTCAGTGGATTGTAAAATAAATAGTATCTAATTATCTTTGACGATTCAAAAGTGTTCTTTGAATACTCAAAAACTTGAATAAAATATTGTTGACTGTAGCACGATTTCCTTCCTGTGTTGAAAAGCAATCCTTTTTTTATCAAAATTATAGTTCTTCTCACGCCCAAAGACTCTTGCCTACGACTGACGAAAGTGCGAAGACTCCGACAGTACATGACATTTTTGACCACTCGGTATTTACTTCAGAGTTAGAAGATCACTGGCATGCTGTGGCACATGTCTATCGTTAGTGTCGCGTAAGTTCACAGCATTTGAATATGGCAAAAGTAGTTACGCTTAGCCAAAACGAGTCAGAATAGTTTGCCAAAACGCTAGTAACTAACAGCAACCAGACCAGAAGCGCTCTTCGGCCGTATCGTTTTGTGAGCGACACGGTTCTTGCACCTATGGCCGTAGTACCTATCGGTCTTTAGGTGAACTAGCCGCGAATTTTAACGGAACTGTTCCTTATTGCATTTATGAACAGAGTAGTCAAGCTTTCGAGTTTGTTTTCTGTTTCGAGTAAACATTCTGTACCAGGTACTTCTATTCTTCTTCTATATTCTGTAGCCTTCATTACTTTAGGTCACGTTATTAATAATAATATATGCCTAGTTGCGAATATTCAAAACAATATATTATCTGTAATGTGGTTTTATCGCTAACGAGCTGTTAGTCGGGATTCTCGACTAGGGTTTTTAAAAAAGATTATTTATAATTATTAACACTTATTTATTCGGTAAAATATTATAATATACGATTTTATTAAAATTGGTGTGTACCGGGTAGAGGCTAGTGTTGAACTGAGGAGCTTTACTTGAGACGTTGGGAACGGATCATAATAATGCTGACTAGGCTAGGAAAAGAGGTGACTAGACTATATAGGGTGCATATAATATTTATAACAGCCCCCCGCTTTGGACTGAACTTACACCCTTAAGTGAAGTTCACGTCTAAAAGCTTCTTATCCTGGGTTCAGGAATTGGACGGTCTGAAGTAATATCTTCAAGGGAGGTTGCTATATTAAGATCTTGTTTTACTTTTTTGTTAAGGATTGGAATAGGTATTTTTCGGTAGACACCAGTTTTAGCACATGTTTTATAGATAATGTATACAATTAAAATTATTACTAAAAATAGGTTTACAGAGGAATAGTAATTACCATACAAAACAATATGAGGTTTAGTTATAATTTCATCTAGTTTCTGAGTTATTTGTTTTGATACGGAGTTATACCTAGATAAAGAATCAAAGTTAGTAGATTTTAAGTTTAATAACGGAAGTTTAACCTGTGATTCTTTAAATGCAATAAAGTTACAACAAGAGTCATTTATCAGTATAAAGTTGAACGGGTTGAAGTTCTATTTTTAAATTTTGCTTAGGTATAAGTTTCAAATCATTACAATATCCAATACAACCACTAGGTATGTTTAAAATACCAGATCCTAGGATATTAATTTCGGTGGTGTTACTCATTTTAGGGCAGTCTATAGAGACTTTTGAATTTTTAGACATAATGTATATCCAGGAATTATTTTTAAGTGGTTGCCAAGCTTCGATATTTCCGTGGAGGAATTTAGTTTCACATTGGTTAGGCACTGAAGTTAACAATTTTGTAATAATTTCAGTTTCACAAATAGGGGTTACAGTAGTAGAATACACATTGCTTATTACACATATCTGGTTAGATATAGTTTTACAGTGTCTCATGTCATTTAACTTACAGTAGTGAGACTTATCTCTACTTATGCTTACATATTTAGTAGAAGGTATTATGACGGAGTATGACTCCGGGTTTTTGGTCTGATGTGCTACAGGAAATGGAATGTTTTGATATAAATTGTACTCGGTGGGGTTAGTTAACGGAATTTTAAGCACAAAGACAATTTTGTAATCTGAGTAATAACTCGCCACTTCCGAGACATTCATTAGAATATGGATGTTATCTAATATTAAGGGTACTGGTAGTTCATTAGAGCTGGGGAGAAATCTATAGTTATTTACAAGTTCTAAAAATAATTGTTTCGGGGTAATAATAGATGGGTGTAGAGTGTTTGATTTACTAAATAAAAGACCACTAATAATGTCTTCTACGCGAAACGAAAGCGTTAACAAACAATTTTCTAGAATGTTCATTAATTCTAACATTTTGGATTTAAACCATAGTTGGTCTGATAATACAGTCAAATTCTTAACAGCTAAAGAAAGGTTTTCAACAGCGTTGTCCAAACTTTGTTGATTAGAGTTGATTTTATTTATAGTTTCTTTAAACGAGGAAAGTGTTAATGTGGTAATGAGAATATTCTGTTTCATTAAGTTAGCAAATTCCTTTTGGTCATTTTCTATAGTTTGGATAGCGTTGTTGTATTTAATAGCATCGTCTTGGTCCATTGTGCCAAATAAATGTTTAGATATGGTGCCAATTACGCCGAACCACGGGGATCGTTGGTAACGTTGTTTACCGGTCAGGTGAGAAATTGACTCGTAGTCTCTTAGTATGTCATAATAACGAGAAGATAAAGGCTGAATCAAGTTGTGACACTCAGTTTCGTTGAATGTAAGACTCTGTTTACAAAAGTATCGAGAGGTGCCTATCACACCGTTTATGTTTTTGAGGTGTGGCTCAATAAAAGAAATGTCTATCGGAACGACTACACTAAGGTGGTCGTTTACAATCTTTAATGACCCTACGGGATCAAAATAGATTCCAGGGTTGTTCGAAACGGGGAGCACATACTTTCCTTGAGTTATGGTACTGTAATAAAATAAAAGAAAACTATGAAATACAAATTACTATCCTAAGATATTAAAAGATAAAGTAATAGTTATAGCTAGGTAGGTATATAAAATGTATATAACAATTAAGTATGTAAAGAAAGATTATTATGGTTATGGGTATATAACTTATTTACTAGGTGTTTATATTTTAAGTGTCACGTCTGCGTGCCAATTTGACTTCATCGTAATGATGAGAAACATGTCGCCTGTTAATTAAGAGTGTTAATGTATTTCTACCATTTATTTTAACTATTTTGTAAGGTCCCTTCCATATGGGGGACAAGGCTTTGCGGAGCCTTAGATGGTTTTTAAGGAACACATAATCGCCTACTTCGTATTTAACGGGACGACTGTGGTTGTCATAATAAGACTTAGAATTTTCTTTTGATTTCGTTATATGCTCAATGGCTTTATCTCGAGAGAATTTTAGTCGATGCTGCAGCATTTTAACGTAATCTGGGTAAGTGACGTCAGGAACAGTTTCGTAAATTGAATTAGGAATAAAAGGTTTATGTCCGAAGAGAAGTTCGAATGGGGTGTAATTGGTTGTCGAATGCACGGCGGAATTATAAGATAACATGGCGGTATATACAAATTTGGGCCAGTCATCTTGGTTTACATTGACGTAGGACTTTAAGTACTCTTTGAGTGTTGAGTGACTTCTTTCCAGGGCGCCTTGAGTTTGTGGGTGATATGGTGATGACCAAAGTTGTTTTATTTTGTGAAATTGACAAGTATTTTTAAATAAGTCTGCTGTGAAATTGGTTCCTTGATCGGTAAGGATGGTTTTTGGGATGCCAAAGAGAGAAATAAAGTGGATGAGACAGTCCATGGTTTCTTCGGCTGTGGTACTGCGTATGGGATAAGCAGCAGAATATTTCGTTAAGTCGTCTTGCAAGGTGAGTATATATTTAAGTTTAGCGGTGCCCGATTCTGGTAATGGACCTACTATATCTAGAGAAAGTCGTTCAAAGGGAGTTGTAGAAGACGTTGTAATTTGCATTGGTGCTCTATTGATTTTTCTAAGAGCTTTATTTTCTTGGCAAGAGGAACATTTTTTGATATAATTTTCGATATCGCTACGCATTCCTTTCCAGTAAAATTGTTCGCAGATTCTATTAAACATACGGGCGGAGCCTAAATGACCGGCGATGGGTATGTCATGATTACTTTTTAGGATTTTTGGGATTTCACTAAGGGAAGGATATATAATGTTGTTGTGATAAATGTTTATAGTTATATTGGTATCGTGGAAAAGGTAAGTTAACATATTATATATTTTTATAAATGAAAGGTTATCAAAGGGATTTTTGAAATCGCTGATGGCGATTTCCGTTGCACTTGTGTTTGTGGTTATTTCGTTACGAAAGGCTTTAAGGCAATCAAATATGTCTTTATACGAAGACTTATCAAAGTGATGGACTTTGGTGAAGAGAAGGTAGTAGGTTTTCCTATTTAGGTCAACTTTTGTGAACGAATTTAATTCCTTTTCGCATGAAATAACTTTATTAGGATCATCTATGTTTTCTACGATTTCTTGTATATAGGGATTGCATTCGTCTAGGTCAATGGATGTGGGAATTAAAATAATATTGCATGAGCTTTTTGTTAGGTTTTCATTGTGTTGTTTTACATTTGTGTTAAAGTTAATATTCTTATTTAGGATTGTTTTTAGAAATGTGGTGTACTCATTACTATTAGAACTAGAAAACGGGACGTTAGGTACTTGGTCACTTGGAGTCAAAGGATTGGTTGGTGTTAAGGTTTGTTCTAGGTTTGTGTCAAGTAAGTTTTCAGGTAATGGAGATAGCTGGTCAGGTAAGTTTTCAGGTAGTGAGAACGGTTGATTTGAAAACATCGAGTCTTGTCTACTAGTAGACGGTTGTGGATTTTGAAAAGCATCTGGGATCTCTGGCGTCGGTAAGTTCAAAGGACTAAAACCAGGGTTTTGATCGTCAAATGGACTTATGTCTAAAGGATCAAGATCGGTTAGATCTTCATTTACCTCTTCTATTATAGGATTGACAGGATATCTGGATAGTGCGTCGGCAGCTCCGTTTAGTTTGCCTTTTCGGTATATAATTTCGTATTCATACTCTTCGAGTTTGAGTCTCCATCTTTGTAATTTAGAACTTGGATCTTTATGGTTAAATAACCATTTGAGTGGACGGTGATCGGTAACAATTTGAAATTTATAGCCGTAGATGTAAGGACGAAAGGTTTTGCAACCGAAAATGACGGCTAATAGCTCTTTTTCCGTTGTGTTGTAATTAGACTCACTCTTATTTAAAGTGCGTGAAGCAAATGCGACTGGTCTGTCTTGTCCGACAAGACCTTGAGAAAGAACTGCACCGATGGCATGATTAGAGGCGTCACAAGTCAGGACGAAGGGTTTTGTGAAGTCTGGGTATATGAGAACAGGTGCAGTGACGAGTTTTTGTTTCAAAGAGTCAAACGCAATTTGTTGTTGATTACGCCAATCAAAAGCTACATCTTTTTTTAGCAGAGAGGTTAATGGTTTAGCCAGCTTAGAGAAGTCTGGGATGAATCTACGATAGTATGACACAAGTCCCAGAAAGGACTTGATATCTTTGGGGCATTTTGGAACAGGATATTGGGAAACAGCTTTCATCTTATTAGGGTCTGGTTTGACACCTTGGTCAGTTATAACATGTCCAAGATATGCTACTTCTTTCCTTAAAAACTCGCATTTACTTGGCTGTAGTTTAAGGTTGAATTTGCGTAGTCTTTCGAAGACGGAAGTGAGGTTTTTTACGTGTGTTTGTAAGTCATAGGAGTAGATGACGATATCATCAAGATAAACGAAGCATTCTAGACCTTGGAGACCAGTTAGAACACAATTCATGAGACGCTGAAATGTTGCAGACGCGTTTTTCAGGCCAAACGGCATACGGGAGAACTCAAAATGACCCTGCGGAACATTGAAAGCGGTCTTAGGACAATCTGTTTCGTTGACGCAGATTTGGTGAAAACCAGAAGTAAGATCTAATGTCGAGAAGTATTTTGAATTTCCGAGTTGGTCTAAGATTTCTGTTATCTGTGGTATGGGGTACATGTCTCCAATAGTGACGTCATTCAGCTTTCTGTAGTCTATAAATACACGCCATTTCTTTTCACCTGTTGCGTCGAGTTTCTTTGGCACGACCCAGATTGGAGAGGACCATGGAGAAGACGAATGTTTAATAATTCCTTCATCTAACATTTTATCTATTTGTTTCGCCACCTCTTTCTTGTGACATTCAGGAAAGCGATAGGATTTTGTGTTAATAGGGACATCGGATGTGGTTCTAATTTCATGTTTTAAGAAATTAGTGAAAGTTAACTTGTCTCCAGGAAGATGGAAGATATCGGAGTAGTCGGAACAGGCTTGATAGAGGGTAGAGACTTCTTCATTATTTAAATGGGCTACGCGCAATGAATTCAGGACTTCTTGTGTTCTATGTAAAAAGTTTTTGTCGTCGCTTGTACTAGGTTTGGATACAGGGTAGGCATCATAGTCGATTGGACATAGAGTAAGATTAAGGTTAGAATCGATTTGGACTGGATTTTCAGAGACATTAACAACGGTTATGTTAACACGATCGTTATTTTTTACTTTTACTACACAATTAGATACAAGTAAGGAGTCGGATATGTGTTGGTCCATGATCAGACCTTCTTTAATCTTTGGGTTAGATACAGTGCATTCAATTACAACCTCTGATCGAGCGGGAATGGAGTAAATGGGATGACAAAAGTTCAATTTAAATTTAAAGTCCCCTATTGTGACGGCGTTATCTAAATAGCTTATGTTGCATTTCAGGTCTCTGAGAAGTTCGCTGCCTATTATTGCATCATATTTTAGGTCTATTTTATCGACAACGTGAAAAGTGGTCGAATTTTGTTTGTTTTTTAATTTAGGAAACAACTCTAGTTTGAAGTGACCTACAGTAGGGATAAACTCCCGGTTATTATCGATTCCTTTCAATTTGATTTTCTCTTTATTTAGAATGGGCATTTTCTCAATAGATTTGCTTTTTATCAGATTCACAGATGCTCCAGAATCAATGAGAAATGATAACGGTCTTTCGGAAAGGTTTGTAAATAAAATAATATGAGGTAGGGATCTGTGTTTAATGTTAGATGTGACTTCATGTAATTTCATAGATTCAGAGGGTGTTTGTGGAATTAGGTCATTAAATTCTTTTTCAGGTTCACAAATCGGTCCGGTAGCCGAGTTCGTAGTTTTTGAGTCTTTAGGTGCAGAAGTTAGAATATTGGAGTTCTTGAATTCAGAGGTTCGGATATTTGATTTCTTGGAAACAGAGGTTCGGACATTTGAGTCTTTGGATACGGAGGTTCGGACATTTGAGTCCTTGGAAACAGAGGTTCGGACATTTGAGTCCTTGGATACAGAGGTTCGGACATTTGAGTCCTTGGAAACAGAGGTTCGGACATTTGAGTCCTTGGATACAGAGGTTTGGACATTTGAGTCCTTGGAAACAGAGGTTCGGATATTTGAGTCCTTGGAAACAGAGGTTCGGACATTTGAGTCCTTGGATACGGAGGTTTGGACATTTGAGTCCTTAGATGCAGAGGTTTGGACATTTGAGTCCTTGGATACAGAGGTTCTAGTATGGGTGTCGTTGGACTCGCGTGGCTTAGATTGTGACTCGGGCTTCACGGGACACCTTCGTGAGCCCTCTACTCGTTTAAAGATTCGTTTGTATTTTCAGGGTGTTCATGTGAATCTTGCTCATTAGGATGCAGGGTGAAAACATCATTGGTTTTTGTTTCAGGAAAATAGTGGTCACCCTCTGTATAGAATACGCGAGGTTGCTGAGGATTCGAAAATCTAGGATATTGAGGTGAGTTCGTGGTTGTAGGTCGACGAAGTTGTGGTGAAAAAGGGGGATGAGGTGTCCTGAGGCGGTTGTTATTGTATTCTCGTTTTTTACAGGATTCGATAGTGTGACCTTGGTATTTGCAGTATCTACAGAAGAGTATATTGGAGTTTCGTGGGGTTTGCGAAGGTTGAGTAATCGCTGGGGCTGGTTTTGGGTAAGTATTATGCACTGTAGGTTTAAATGTGTAGTCAGGTCTTCGAGTGGGTGTTGGATTATAAAAACGATCTTGGGACGTTGAAGGTAGGTTTCGTCTATGCATCATAAGTTGGATTTTGTCTTCGGAAATAGCCATATTAATGGCGTCGTTAAGGTTATTAGGGTCTTTGCAACGGACAATGCTGGATATTCTAGGAGATAATCCGAGTAAAAATGTGTGTAGGGCTAAATCTTTCATAGCTGCGATTCTGCCGGGAAGTTCTTTTTTATTTGAGTTGGATAATGTGATTTCGGTAAGTAGTTTTGAAAGATTCGTTTCCATTCGTAATGCGAATTGATTAACTGGTTCGTTAGTAGTTTGTCGGCATTCTTGTAAGTCTGTGAGGAGGTGTGCGTAATGTTTCCTCTCACCGAATTGGGTTTGCAATAATTCTTGTAACTGTGCCCAACTTGTGAGTTCCTTTATTGAACACACCGCTTCAGCTTTCCCTTCTAATTGGCTTAAAATATATTGGAATAAAATTGGTTTCTGAGAACTTGTAGCAATATTGTAAGCATTGTCGCAATTTGTGATAAATGCATTTAATTTATCTCGGGTACCATCAAAACTTCTAATAAATTTAAATAAGGCGGTGATTGGAAAGTTGTCTTCAGAGGTTTTCGAATCCTTTGTAGACATTTTAGCGAAATTAAATTAGTAAAAGCAAAATTTAAAACAATGAAATCGGTTCGGTGTAACAGGCGGTCACTGGATCACGGGAATGTTTATGTTACTGAATGACGGCGTCGTGGTCTGGACGAGCTATGTTTTGATAACGCTTTCTACGATAAGGATTGGATCAGAACAATGCTAATACATTTGTTACAGACAATAATTATTAATGAATAAGTTTAGTAATAATGAGTATAAAATTTATGACAGAACAATTAAAACGAGAATGTTAATTTCGAGTAACATTTAAAATTCACTGAATTTTCACTTAGATCGGAGATTAGATTCACTTTTGTCAGGAATTCACTTTCACTAAAAATAGTTAATAATTTGAGACTTACAGGATCTGGAACTGGAGTAGTAGTATTACTTTGTATTTCTGGAACCTGGATGTCATTGTTGTTAGAGCTGTGATCTCGTTGGCAGAACCCGAAGTATTTCTTTTGGTTTTGTTGGTTTTGCAGGTGTGACCCCGCAGTTGACAGCTGGTACAGCTGCGAGCTCTTCTGAAGAACTTGAAGTATATGTAGATGTGACCCCACGGTGGATTACACACAGTAGGTCGGACAAGGATACGGAGATGAGTTCAACGTTGTACTTTGATTCTGGCACACACACACTTGTAAATATATAAATAGTTTGTATAGTTTGAAATAAAAGTCACTTTTATTCACGGATATAGAGAGATTCAGAGAAGGATACGGAGACGATTCCGGGATACTATTTTTTGTATCCGTTAGCGCTGCCACCAATGTTAGTCGGGATTCTCGACTAGGGTTTTTAAAAAAGATTATTTATAATTATTAACACTTATTTATTCGGTAAAATATTATAATATACGATTTTATTAAAATTGGTGTGTACCGGGTAGAGGCTAGTGTTGAACTGAGGAGCTTTACTTGAGACGTTGGGAACGGATCATAATAATGCTGACTAGGCTAGGAAAAGAGGTGACTAGACTATATAGGGTGCATATAATATTTATAACAGAGCGATCGCCTACAAACAACCTTTGCATAGAGAAGACCATATAAAAACTTCGAATGGGCAGTTTTTAAATCTAATTTAGAAAATGTTATTTAATTTTATTACGTTTGATTTTTGTCAACAAATATATTTTCTTGTTACAGGTAAGTCGTCATTACTGGTTGGCAGAGAGTTGCAGTAACAAGTAAGTCGTCGTTACTGGTTGGCAGAGAGTTGCAGTAACAAGTAAGTCGTCGTTACTGGTTGGCAGAGAGTTGCAGTAACAAGTAAGTCGTCGGTACTGGTTGGCAGAGAGTTGCAGTAACAAGTAAGCCGTCGTTACTGGTTGGCAGAGAGTAGCAGTAACAAGTAAGTCGTCGTTACTGGTTGGAAGAGAGTTACAGTAACAAGTAAGTCGTCGTTACTGGTTGGCAGAGAGTTGCAGTAACAAGTAAGTCGTCGTTACTGGTTGGCAGCGAGTTGCAGTAACAGTATTCTACGAGTGTAATATGTAAATAAATTTACATTTAATTTTCCTGAGGTACTATGTTGGTGTCCAAGGGAGCACTCGTGTTATGTGAGTTCAGCTCTGAGTATGCACTTGTGTTTTGAGTGCACCGCTTAAAGCTGCGAAGTGATATGTGTTACAAATGAGGGGATATATTTAGGCAAACTGAGGATCGGACGACCGAGCGCTGGGTAACGCGGGTAGCTTCATCCTGCAATTTAATAAATTCCATTCTCAACCCCAAACCTCCTTACCTGGACGCACAGTGATATTTCTATGCCAGCTTCCGATGTTAAACTTTGTCCGCGCGCGTCACCGGGCACAGTCGCTTATTTAACGTTATTTGCATTGATAGTTACAAATTCGGACTTTATGAGCGCGTCACCCGACAAAGTAACCTATTTTACGTTATTTGTATTGATAATTCCGATGCTGGACTTTTTCGAGCGTGTCACTTATTAAACGTTATTTCGGAGCTTGGAGCACAGGTTGTGTCTGGGAGTGTATTTTCTAGTAGTATTATTTTTTGATACACTATTTGTGTTCTATGTATATTTACGTGTCTTTATGTATGTATGTATGTATGTATGTATATATGTACTAGATGTTGCCAACGGCTCCGCCCGTGCTTAATTGGCGTAGGATTTCTACGCCCGCTCCCGAATTACAGTAAGAAAGTTCATGCAAATGGAATTAGGTCATTCCTGTGGAAACTTTTATTTTACGGAATAAAAGCTGTAGCCTACGTCCTCCTCCGTCTCTTCCATTATCCTAAGTTTTAGCTCAATCGGATGCTCCGTTGTGACGTGATGCAGGGACAAACGAACTGACTCACTATTGCAATTATAATATACTAGCTATTGCCCGCGGTTCCACCCACCCTAACTTCAGTTATCGTTGTAGGATTTCAACGGCAACTCCTCAATTATGGAAAAAAAACCGACTAGTACTTGACGTTTTCAAGTAACCTATGACCTTTCCCGAGTCTCAAACTATCTCCATGCCAAATTTACCCACGGTTCCACCCGCCCTCAATTCGATTATCAGTGTAGGATTTCAACGGCAACTCCTCAATTAATGAAAACAAACCTTCTCTCGCTTGACGTTATCAATTATACTATGTCCTTTTTCGGGACTCAAACCATCTCCATAGCAAATTTTATCTTAATTGGTGCAATGGCCTTAGCGTAAAGAGGTAACAGACAGATATACTGACTGACTGATGTATAACGGACCCGGCAGAAAAAGCAACGCCACATTACATATGATAATTTAAATTTAACATTTTCATTTTTTCAATTTTGGGATTTCATAATTACTTTTAACAAATCTACGATTGTGTCATCAGTTTTGGATATTCCACTTCTTACTATGACCTCTATGTCTTTTTTTAATTCCTCCTTTTTTTCGAAATCTTTCACTTAAATCGTTCTAGCCGTTTAGGAGGAGTTAGATAACAAACAAACGCACAAAATAATTAAACGTAGGAAAAAACCGACTCACACTTGACGTTTTCAAGTAGCCTATGTCCTTTCTAGGGACTCAGACCATCTCCATGCCAAATTTCATCTTAATCCGTACAGTGGTTTAAGCGTGAAGAGGTAACAGACAGACAGACAGAGTTACTTTCGCATTTATAATTATAGTATGGATTATATAATTGGATATTTTTAAGTGTATGTAAGTATATATACATACATATAATTGTGCAAGAATATAATTATGATGGTACCAATACTTTTAACTTTACTTTTACCTACTAGTACTTTTAAATATCAGAGGACTTTTAAATATCTGAATTCCTTCACACGATTGATGATATTTGACGCTTCACACGGTGCACCCCCTATGCTACAAAGAAGTAAAAATTGAGATGTGTGTGTGTCACAACTTTGTTTTAGTAGCTTACTAACTTATTTACTAAGTGTTTTATATACAAATTACATACTTGTTAGCTGATTAACAAAGAATTGTGTTATTTCTTTAAATAAAACTGCTTGCCAGCTCTTTTTAGCAGAAATTAACATCTCTTACATTGTATTGACGCGACGATTCAAAAGTGTTCTCACAAACCTATTTAAATAAATATTGTTTCATTTGATTTGTATTGATAGTTCCGATGTTAGACTTTGTGCGAGCGCGTCACCCGAAAATGTTACCTGTATTACGTTATTTGCATTGATAGTTCCGATACTGGACTTTGTGCGCGCGTCACCCGAAAATGTTACCTATTTTACGTTATTTGCATTGATAGTTCCGATACTGGATTTTGTGAGCGCGTCACCCTTAAATATTACCTATTTTACGTTATTTGCATTGATAATTCCGATACTGAACTTTGTGAGCGCGTCACTCGAAAATGTTACCTATTTTACGTTATTTGCATTGATAGTTCCGATACTGGACTTTGTTAGCGCGTCAACCGAAAATGTTACATATTTTACGTTATTTGCATTAATAGTTCCGATACTGGACTTTGTGAGCGCGTCACCCGAAAATGTTACCTATTTAACGTTATTTGCATTGATAATTCCGATACTGGACTTTGTGAGCGCGTCACCCGTAAATATTACCAATTTTACGTTATTTACATTGATGATTCCGATACTGAACTTTGTAAGCGCGTCACCCGAAAATGTTACATATTTTACGTTATTTGCATTGATAGTTCCGATACTGGACTTTGTTAGCGCGTCACCCGAAAATGTTACCTATTTAACGTTATTTGCATTGATAGTTCCGATACTGAACTTTGTGAGCGCGTCACTCGAAAATGTTACCTATTTTACGTTATTTGCATTGATAGTTCCGATACTGGACTTTGTTAGCGCGTCACCCGAAAATGTTACATATTTTACGTTATTTGCATTAATAGTTCCGATACTGGACTTTGTGAGTGCGTCACCCGAAAATGTTACCTATTTACGTTATTTGCATTGATAATTCCGATGCTGGATTTTGTGAGGGCATCACTTGAAAATTTTACCTATTTTACGTTATTTGCATTGATAGTTCCGATACTGGACTTTGTCCCAGCGCGTCACGTCGACACAGCCACTTTTTTAACGTCATTTCGTTTTTATAGTTCCGATGTTAGACTTTGTCCGAGCCCGTCACCCGACACATTCACTTATTTAGCGTTATTTTGTATTGATAGTACCAAAGTCAGACTTCTTCCGAGCGCATCACCCGACACAGTTATTTAACGTTATTTTATATTGATAGTACCGATGTTAGACTTGAAGGTACTTCCATTCAATCAAGCATGTGACTTCTATATTATTTATATAAATGGGAAACCTCTAGTTCGTTACATTCAATCAAGCATGTGCCTATTGTATTATTCATATAAATTTCAAACTTGTTGGTACTAACACTTAATGGAGCATGTGCCTATTTTATTATATTTATAAATATCAAACCTGTGGGTACCTACTAACATTCAATCAAGCATGTACCTACTTTTATTTATATAAATGTCAAACCTGTACTGTACTTTCGTTTAATCAAGCATATACCTACTGTTTTATTTATATAAATGTCAAATCTGTAGGTACTTTCATTCAATCTAGCATATACCTACTGTTTTATTTATATAAATGTCAACCAGTAGGTACTTACATTCAATCAAGTATGTACTGTATTAATTATGTAAAAGTGAAACCACTAGGTCTTTACATTCAATAAAGCATGTGCCTATTGTATTTATTCATATAAATTTCAAACTTGTTGGTACTAACACTTAATCAAGCATGTGCCTATTTTATTATATATATAAATTTCAAACTTGTAGGTACTTACATTTAATCAAGCATACACCTGCCGTTTTATTTATACAAATGTCAAATCTGTAGTTTCTTACATACACTGAAGCGCATACTACTGTATTATTTATATAGACTACAAACCTGTAGGCATCTACTTACATTAAATCAAGTATTTATACGTACTGTATTGTTTGCTGCGGTCTTTGAATCTGTTAAGAAGTTTTGATGCTAGCTCACTGTCAAAAGAAGTTGTACAAACTAGATACCTAATAATAAGAAATACTTAACCTTGCAGTTATATAAAAAACATTATAAACTACAGATGCTCCATTAATAAAGATTTACACGTTATATAATACATACATAATATTCAAACTGCCATTTTGTCGAGATTACTTAACGATCAGTGTCCGCGCTGCAACTACGCCCGTTCTTAGGGCACATTAAAAGCAGACGATAAAGTAGAAAAGCCTCCTTTTCCGAGCTAGGTAATGAAATAAGGAGCATTAATATCGTAAAACATTGTAAGTGCCACTAAGTACAGTCCGCCGACGGTGACGACATCTAACGGCAGTTAAATTAACACCGAAACAGCAATTACAAGGTGCTCTCAGCGGGACCGACGTGAAAGGAAGAGAAATTGTTTTAAAAAGTCAGTTCATTAAACTGTACAAAGTAACAAAGTTAAAAGATACGCTAAGTAAGTCTTTGGAACTAAAATACGCAGATCACAGGTCAAAGGAACTAAAGATACGCAAATCGCAGGTCTACGGCACTAAAGATACGCAGGTCGCAGGTCAATGGAAGAAAAGATACGCAGATCGCAGGTCAACGGAACTAAAGATACACAGGTCTATGGAACTAAAGATACGCAGATCGCAGGTCTACGGCGCTAAAGATACACAGGTCTATGGAACTAAAGATACGCAGATCGCAGGTCAATGGAAGAAAAGATACGCAGAACGCAGGTCAAAGGAACTAAAGATACGCAGATCGCAGGTCTACGAAACCAATAAAATCGGTTCTAGGCGGTGGTCGCTTTCCCCTAAAATACTTTAACACATTAGTAAAAAATTGCCTAATTTCGCTAATTGTCTCTGTAACTAGTACAGTATTCTAAAAAAAAACATAGGCTATATATAATACTAGTACTAGTAGTAGGATAATCTCTGTAACTACTACAGTATTCTATAATAACATAGGCTACATATTGTTGTGATTTAAATAATGTTTTTATTCTATATTGGGTGAAATTGATTTTTGGCACGCAGGGATAGCTTCGGGATTTGAAATAATATAGAATAATTTAATCTCGATCGCGATTCCATGGGAATAGGTTGGCCTGCAGGCGAAGCCGCGGGACATAGCTTATGGTTTATAAATGGTATTTATACTGACGGGACACGATGAAAAAAAAAAAACATTGTTGGTTGCGTCCTAGAGGCTGATAGAAGCTAACGATTAAAAACATAAAAAAAAAAAATCGGCCAAGTGCAAGTCGGACTCGCGCACGAAGGGTTCTGTACCATTATCTATAAAACCGGCAAAAAAATCACGTTTGTTGTATGGGAGCCACCCCCTAAAATATTTGTTTTATTGTAATTTAATTATTATTTTTAAAGCTATATAGTCAATATAACTAAATCTTCTGTGAATATTTGAAGCGTCATGGTTTGAAAAAGCTAATATTTGATCTGCGGTTTTTGCTAAATTAACAAACGTTAAAAATGAATCTTTTCTCTCTCTTTTCCAATTCGTATGCATTTCAAAATCTATATATTATGTGAATGTGTAAATGTGTGCAGATGGTTAACGTTAAAATACCAAGGTTTGTTTGATCTGTTGGTAAGATGAAATGATTGGTTTAGTAACGAACGAAACTGTTTTTGCTCATAAACCATGGATCTGACTAGTTTATTACGTGCTTTTTGCTTTATTGCGTCAGATTTAGACTTCAAATGTCTTTTTCCCTGGTTCTTCATCTGAGGTGTGCTAATAAACCAGAGATGCTCGTAATCGCCTGACTGCGTCGAACTTTAAAACTTGTTTGTAGAATTCAGTCTTATTATACATACATACATTATACATACATACATTAGTGTGCAAAGGGTGATTTATAAATTACAGCAAATAGTTGTAGATAAAAAGTTGGTATTAGGCTTATTAGTAGATATTTTTGTTAAAGGTCCTTTTACTTTTTCTTAAAATGGTTACAACAAACACAATTACGCATGGATTTAACCAAAAAATAGATAGAAAACCAAAGTTTGAAAAATAAGTAAAAGATCACATAGAGAACCAACTTTAATTCAAAAATAATGGTATAATAAAATAGGTTCTGAAGTAGGAACGTCTCGCTTTTTAAGCCTTACAGGATGCGTTTTTTTTTATACCACTAAGGTGGCAAAAAAGCTTACGGTCCGCCTGATGGTAAGCGGTCACCGTAGCCTATGGACGCTAGCTTGGACGCGTGTTGCCGACCCTTTAAAAATCTAATAACTTCTTTCTTGAAGAACCCCATACTGTAGTCCTTACAGAAAACCTTATCAGGGAGCTCATTCCACAACCCAAGCGTTCGCGGGAGGAAGTTAGTCTGTAACTGCACTGTACGCGACCATTTCGGTTCTAAAGTGTGAGAATTAATTCCCTGCCGATGGTGAGCGGTACAATGGTAAAAGTATCCGTGGGCATCATTTCGAACTAATTCTCAGAACACATTCCATTATACAAGCGGTATAACAAACACACGGGGGAAAGTCTCTCCTCAGACTTAAGGGCTCGATACGGCAATTGAGTTTCGATCGTTGACAATTCTCACAGCCCGTCGTTGAACCGAGTCAAAAGGGTCAAGGTGGTATCGGAGTGCACCCGCCCAGAGTAGCAGCAATAATCCATATGGGGCTGAACTTGCGACTTGTAAGGCAGCAATCTTTGACTCGACTTGAAGTACTGCTTCGCTGTGTTGAGTACACCAAGTTTTTTGGACGCCAACTTCACCTTGTTTAGCAAATGATCTCGGAACTTAACATCGCTGGAGATGTCAACACCAAGGATCTTAATGCTCTTGAAAATGGAGAGGAGAGTGTTCTGGAGTTGTGGGACCACAGTAAATGGGGTTTTCTTAGCGGCGGTCCTTCTAAGGTTGAATCGGACCAAGTTTTCCCGTCCTCAATCAGAGACCTTGGACAGAGTTGTCTCGCTTTGAGACACAAGTTCACCGCGCTTTTCCTCCACAATGGAACGAGGGATGTTTGCACGACCCGTGTAATAGGCATCTCCAGTACTATTATCTGCATAGCAATGTATGTTGTTTATGTCCAACGTGTCATTGGTATGCAGTAGAAACAGCGTAGGAGATAGCACAGAGCCTTGTGGGACACCAGCATTAATGTCCATGCTATCAGAGCAACTACCATCAACTACGGCTCGTATGGGTCTGCTGGACAAAAAGCCAGCCACCTATTTGCACAAACCCTCGGGCACTCCGTAAGATGGCAACTTCAATAGAAGACCCCGGTGCCAGACCCTATCGAACGCCTTCGCTATGTCCAAGCTACATGCCAATGCCTCCCCCTGACTCTAAATGGGTAGTGCCCATCGGTGTGTGAGATACACTAGAAAGTCACCACTCAACTAACCCTGGCGAAAGCCATATTGACGATCACTGACCATGTCGTGTTTTTCGAGGTATCTTGGAAGCTGTGTGTTGATCACACGCTCCATCACTTGGAGAGGCGTGAAGTTATAGCGATAGGTCTTTAATTCGATGGTTATGATTTATCACCCTTTTTGGGCACCGAGTGCACATTCGCAGTCTTCCATGAAGACTGAAATTGCCTAGTGTGGTAGGAAAGCGCGAAGAGGACATAACTCAGGAGCACACTGTTTAAGCACTCCTGCTTGTATAGCGTCTGGCCCACTCGATTTATGAACGTCTAGAGAAAGCAACGCCCGCCTAACCTCCCGCTGTGTTATGGAGATTTCTGGCATGGACTTACCGCACCACGGTATAGTAGGTGGTACAGCGCCTTCGTCGTTCATATTCGAGTTAGAGGCAAAGAGACTGCCCAGTAGATCGGCTTTCTCTGTAGCACTATGGGCAAAGTCACCATCGGTCTTTCGCAGTGGTGGTAACGACGACTGGCAAAAGTTCCCTTCGGCAGCTTTAGCAAGCGACCAGGAAGCACGACTCCCAGGGGGATAGCTCACAAGTCACCTACCTATTTAATGATTGCCGATGAATTGGAATTTAGCTCTGACAGTTGCTTTCTTACTGAACCTCAAGGCAGCCTTTAATTTGCGTTATAACTCAGAAATATTCGGATCCTTATTATTACGAGCCATGGTCCAAGCCTCATACGCAGTTTGCCTGAGAGTTTTAGGTTCTCTGCAAGACCTATTAAACCATCGTTCGTTCGTCGTATTTTCACACCGGCAGCTACTCGCGGGTTAGGAATAAAACATTCTATACTAGCGAGGATTGTCTCAATGACTGCGGCTTCGCAAACTTTAGGATCTTCTGAGCTAAAGCAGAGACTCCACGGGTACGATGCAACCAATCTTCGCAATCCATCCCAGTCTGCCGACTTATTATGCCACACACGACGCCAATTAGTTACATTTACATTATATACATTTTACTCTGGTTTAAACGAGGAGTTCTAACAGACTCACACTGATGACCCAATATCTCGAGGGAGTAGCTGCAGGCAAAAGCTACTACTTAATTAACTTTAAATGTGTGAGCTAAATTTAATTTTTAATTGTATTTCTTGCCTGACTATATTTTTACAGCTGTGTCCGTGCACTTAAGTTGAGAAGCCTAACTGGAAGTGTTGTTGTCAATACAATATAACAGGTAGCAGTTACGTAACGGGCGAGGGCGACATTTTACGACACTTAAATTGCCGGCAAACATTAATTAGGTAACAAAAAATGAGAACCGACATTAGCGAGAATAAAGGCGGAAAATGGATATATTTGTGGCGTGTCTGGCAGCGCGTTTTGTGTTAAGTGGAGGTTATAAAAGTAGGGCGATTGAGGGTGGGCTTAATCGCGGCAATAATTCGGAAGGCGTGTCGCTAGAGGGCGCTTTAGTAAAGGCAGGTTCTACACAAGTTATACAGCAACGGCACAAATCACTTTAAACTTTTTAAAAGAGTTTCTAATTGCGACAAGATTATATTTTCTTGTTCCGACTCTTTATCTGTAACTCAGTGGCTTTACTTACGATTAAATGCATTTGCACTCGTAAAACTCCTATTTAACGAAAAACACCCTAAAACTTAGAAATCACCTAAATTGGGTTGGTACATTATCAATTACTATCCATTGATATACAATCTATATAGCGTAACCAAAGCGTATCACGTGAAACGTGACGCGCACACTCAACAGGGAAACAAAACTTATGATAGCAATAAAGGCCGGAGCAGACCAGGGGCGTGCTGTGATGACGTTGTATAATATTGCGCTCCCTGTTAGATGCCAGACCAGGCATGCACGCACACGCATCGATTAGTGCTGCACGTTCGCTCGCACGGCAGGTTGTATTTATTTACAAAAGTAATACAGTTTACAAGTGTTTTATTTAATAAACTCATAGGAAGATGGCAAATATTAGTGTCTCTACAACACCAAACATAAAGAGTACATAAATAAAAATTATAAGTTATGGTTGCGTTCAAATGCTCTCAACTTCAATATGGGTGCCCTCATGCAGAAGTTACCTGCGTGACGTGTGCTTTACCGCTTTTGCCGTTGTGACAGGGCTTGCACGAGCGTGCGCACGTCACGCGTCACGCCACGCCACGCATCTGGCCTGCTCCGGATTTTAAACAATGATTCGAAAACTTTTGTTCACTTTATTGGAAGCAAGGGTTGACCCGCAGACCTAGGATTTTTACGCTACGGCTTGACCACTATAATTTATCGAGTAAGTAAATAATAAATCATTAAATATTTTTGTACATTACACTCAGCGCCATCTGATCCCAAGCTCACTTGCCGTATCGAACCTTTAAGTCTGAGGAGAGATTTTGCCTCCCTGTGGGTTTTCTACTGCTTTTAAAATGGGATGTGTTCTAAGGAATTGTTCAAAATGATGCCCACGGCTACTTTCTACTATCGCACCGCTCGTCATCGCCATAAATTTTCATCAAATAGATGTTTGTCTTTTGAATCTAACCCACGCCCCTCGATTCAGCAGTCAGGTAATTACCCACTGAGTTACGGAGCCGACAATAGTAGGTAGGTATTCTTATTTTTTATGTGTGGGTTCGAAACTTTTGCACATTTTTCCAGCCGTAATTACGAATCCAAGGAGCCCTCATTCATATGCACTTGTGCACTTACTCGGCCATTACCCATTACTCGGCACTACAGTGTGTCAACTAACACAGCGGTGCTAATTCGATCTGGCTCGCTACTGGCTGGTGCGCGAGCCCTGCGTCGGCGTCGCGGTCGCTTCGTGCAAGCGTTCATTACTAGTGTAGTTATAAATGGCTTATAGCATTTTTCGGTTTATGGCAGCTGCTGATTTAGATTTATGGTTTGTCGTACAGTTGTTTACACGTAGAGCACTTGCTGACACGTAGAGCACTTCAACGTTTAAGTTTTTTGTTAAACATTCTTTTGAGCACTTCTTCGTATCTGACTCTCCCTCCCTCCAGGACATTCGGAGCATTCGTCTATTTATCCACATCTGAAATGCATTTAACCTACTTTCTGTTGCATTATTTAAGGCCCAGCCCTCTACACCATACAGCAGGATCAATAAAATGTAACACTTGACCATTCGTCATCTCAACTTTAAGTTAATGTTCCTGTTCAAAAATAGGGATTTCATTCTCATTAACGTGGTTCTGGCTATTTCGATTCTTATACGGATTTCTGTGTCAGCATCCCAGATTTCATTATTTAAAAGACATCTCATATACCTATACTGTTTGACTCGCTCGATCGATTTTCCTTCGACTACAAGTGAATGTGTAGCAATTGCGAGTTTGCTGACGACCATAAATTTTGTCTTTTTTACGTTCATTTTGAGCCCCTGCTCTTTAACAACATTATTAAGGCGGTCTAACAGTATTTGTGGTTCTTTCATAGACTGGGCGAGAAGTGCTGTATCGTCTGCGTATCTAATGTTATTTACGATATCCTATCCTATATATAAACATTTTCGAGAGCTTCTTTAAATATTGATTCCGAGTATGCATTGAATAGTGTCGGTGACATAATACATATCTGCCTCACTTCCTTCAATACCTTAACGTCTTTGAATTGATACTGACCAGTTTTGATATAAGCTGTTTAATTCCTGTAATGATTATTTACTATGTTTAGGTCTTTGGAGTCAATACCTGTGCGTTTCAAAATTTCCATTAGCTTGTTTTTAACACCGCACGCTATATCTATAAAACCTAAAATTGTAAAACAACTTTATTTTATAGTCAAGCCACGAATCGTGTGACTGTGATGGCAATAGCCGATAGAAACCTCAACTGTCAGTAGCGATTTATAGCTATTTGGATATACCTACACTTTCGATATATGTCTATATCAACTACTATATGTTGTCTTTCACTAAGTTTTTGTGTGGGCTAGATTTTCAGTTACCACAGTAAGTACAATAAGTTAAGTACTAAATCTAGAAGGTTCTATGGAACAACCTCTCCCTCTGATGGGGTTTTTCATTTTAATATAAATATAGAGCGAAATTTGTTTTGTATTCAGTCATTCAAGAAAGTTCAAAAAGTTAATAGCTATGAAAGCTAAGAAGTAAAATTTTGTACATATGTGTTAGAATGTAAGTTAGAAATAATCGGTCTGTTGTGTGCATATACGCGTTTTCCTTATATCTCAAGCGCCTCAGAAGAAACTCTTGTTACGGGCAAAACCACAGATTTCGAAGGGTCTGTCCGCACACTTGTCGTGTTTCACGTTATCAAAAGCCTTTTCGAAATCAATGAAGCAAATGTAAACCTAAACGTTACAGACGTTACGAACAGTTACAGTCATAACAATTTTTTTGCATGTTTTGGTTTATGGCTGTTGCTAATTTAGATTTATGGCAGCTTACTCGGAAACGAGGCGCCGGTCTGAGTCTAAGCAGTATTTATAACTTATCCCATACACTTCATTTCATCCAACTTACTTATAAGTAATACTTGCTGTTAACATACTCTTAGTACAACATCTATATATACGTGTAAGTATTCTGTCGTTATGAAAACCATTAATTTCTATAATTGTTCTCAATTAGTTTCCTGTATGTATTTTTACACTTCTATAAGAACGCCGCCCAAAGTATTGCCAATGCCAGTGCAGGTAGCTTATTGCAAACAGTCTAGATTAAGCCATTCTTGACAGTTCGGGAGTGAAATGTACAAAGTACTTTCATGGGTCTCTAAGAAGAAATATAAATGAATAATATATTATTTATTGTAATACAAAAAAATAAACAATTAGGGAGCTTATTGCAAGAAGTGTAGAGTACTCTAGTGTCGCGTTCTCAGTGGCAAAAATGTATGAAAGTACAGCTGAATTCTCAAGACTGACTTTAAGACCTCGAGAGCTTGGAGACGTATACTTCTATACATTTGTCTCAAGACTATTTGCAATAAGCTCACAGGCGTTGTACAGCATGTACCCTGCTACAGTGTATCTACAACTCAACTGCAAGTATTTGCAGGAATAAGCTACCGAATAGAACAAGGAGTTTAAACTTCCTTATTAAAAAATAATGAATAACATAAACGTTGGTAGTAAATATGATTACAAAATATTACTAAAAATGTTGGTAACTTCGGTCAGTGGTAGCCTAGGGTTTTCAACTTTACCTTGCGTCCCGTGAGGAAGCACTGCATACGTCAAAAAAGTGTGGATGTGAAGTACACAGTCCGCACTGGGCCTGCGTTTGGACTATATGGCCCTCGGTGAGGGTAGGCCGCGTCCCAACAGTGGGACGTATAAGCCATACGGTGATAACTTCAAGGGTTGGGTAAAAATATGACACAAATAGTGATGCTTCATACGGCGTCCTCTCTATAGTGGAACTTCACACAGCGCGCTCTCTATAGTGGAACTTCACACAGCGCGCTCTCTATAGTGGAACTTCACACAGCGCGCTCTCTATAATGGAACTTCACACAGCGCGCTCTCTATCCAATTTTAAAACAGTAGTAAGTAATTAAAAAATGATAAGTATAAGAAAACCTTTTCCTACCTTTCACCAACTCAAACAGTTGTTACCTCGCAAAACAAAACTGCCGCTGTTTAATAATTTTATAATACACAACTAAGAAACTTGTAAGAGTGCATACTAGATACATAATTAAATAAACGCACTCTTTAATGGAATAGTCCAAAGCACACAAGAGAAAAAAGAAGCCTATTATTTTTATTTTTTTTATTATTATTCATTTATTTCAGATTATGTCCATATGTTGTTAGTATTTATACAATCTTAGAAGTATGTTAGTAGTCAAATTACAGATTACAAATTAAAAATAAATATTATTCTGTACTAGACAAAGCCTATTAGTTTATCTAGCACTGAATATTGCTGGCCTGGAACAAACATGTAATAAGTTCCAGTGTCTTAAAATTGGACACTGAAACCTTTCAGCTATCGGCTTCAGAAGAGAATTGGGGCTGCCCCGGACTCTGTGTAGTAGGGAGGCTACTCTTTTGCGCAAAATAGCAGGAAAGCTGTCTATTCGCGCTTCCGCCATAATTCCTGAAGCACTGTAGTGCCTTCAAACTGACGACGGTCTTAAAGTTCTTGCTATAATAATATATGATATTTGATATGAAAACTTGTTGTACTAAACACTTTCTTTAACATTTTACAAACAAATTCTTAGATACACGCGCTAGGGATTATGGACTGTAACTGCAAAATGTACACACACACACATACCAGTCGGCGCCATTACTGTACACAGCTGGCGGTCGCACCCATTAGACAAACGCTATTTTGAATAAAGAAACGTTACAGATTCAAAACAAACGAAATTTGAATTTTTAATCTATCTGTTATACATAAGCCTAATAGAGGAACCATGCAGATACCAATAGTCTAACAGAACTAACAACTCTGGTCCCACATCAAGTACTATTAAAACAGGAGCTACAAACAGTTTGGCAAAAGAGCGAGTCAAATGTACCTCTGCACCGTTACGACGTTACGACGTTACGACGTTAGGAATTTCTTGCAAAAATGTATTGACTTTTGGTCAGAATAAGATTATTCTATACTCTCTTTAGTACTTACAGCAATCCCTGTGCCAAAAATCAAGTCCCTGTGTTGCGAAAGCGATATACGAGATGTATGGCCGTGTTTATTGATTATGTTGACGCAGCAGCTATATTTTTTTTACAGCTTGATGGGACCGTTGCCCTAAATACCTATTTCATATTAATTTCAACTTTATTTATTTTATTTCTGAGATATTGTGTCTTAGAGAATTATCTTTTTGAGAAAAAGGGTTTGACAGTTGGACAAAAGAGTGATCCTATATGGCTTCCTTTTTTGCTTTTAAAATACGGAAAATTTTATTTTTCAACTTCACAATACAATAAAATTTAAAGTGTGCAGACGCTCCGTCGCTACGCATTCAGTGAGCGACAAACCACAACACAACTTTTTCATCGGTTTTCTTCACTTTATGACATCTGGTAGGACGAATTCTTCTTTCTTGTCTTGTAATCAGACGGGACAAGAAAGTCGGTTACTGAAAATATTACAAAATCAACGTGAAATTATTACAATCTTATTGCTAAAATTAGAGATTTTTGATAGTAGGTAGTTATTATAGCGGAGAAATTATAATATTTACATCTTTAAATTGCAGAATATTACATACGTTTGTTCAACTGTTAAATTTATTGAATCATTTGCCGTTACATTCTCGGTGACGGCTTCGTTAGAGTTATCTGCGGAAATGACACAGAGCTCACAAGCCAATATGTATCTTGTAAACGCACACGGTCAAACGTAATAACCCGGTACTCAACGAACAGACGTTTCTACTTCGACGCTTCAGTTGTAATCATTTTAAATAATCACATACATACTTACAGGCATACATAACATCACACCTGTTTCCCAGAGGGGTAGGCAAAGACCAAAGACTGCCACTTGCTACGATCCTGGCGTACCTCTCTTGCCTCATCTATACGCATCAATGCTTTCATACATTTTCTACGGTTTCGAGTACTCCTGACCTGACCTTTTCTGAGAACGTACTCAATCAATTAATCATGGTTCAATAAATCCGGGGAAGTTCTTTGGCTGACATTAATGCGACACCTTCTGAATACATAACTGTCGAACTGTCGCAGAGACCGCGCTTCTCATTGTCTTCATTCGTTTTTCTAAAAAATAATTTAAGATGCGCATATACATTTGCTTTCTGGATGCTAAGCTAAAATCAACAATGTTAACCTCAAATAGAACTCATTTCTGTGACATCAATATGTTAAAGATAGGAAAATAAATTACAATTACATCACATAAGATATAAAAAATCTATAACAGTATTTTTTAGCTTTAAAGTTACTTAACATTTTATGAAATACATTATGTATGTTCCCGCTACTAGTTGATAAAAAGTTATAAATTAAAAAAAAAAAAACAAGAGGTCCGGCCGTTATTTTTTTAATGCGTTGTTTTAATCTTAAAATCTTAAATCAGCTACAGTAACTTTCTAGTTAAAGAATGTAGAACTAGGACAGTTGAATGGATTTTAAAAATAAGCACAAAACTGCACAGCTACATAAAAACGAGGACTACTTCCGGTTATCGGCGTGGTACTTGGCATATTATTAAATTTGCATCATGCAAAGATGGGGAAATACAAGGCACACGGTAAATAGATTAAGGGACGAACAGACACATGGACACATGGACACCCGGACGAACAGACACATGGACACACGGACGGTCAGGACTATACTAAAGTTATTGCGATTTGTCTATGGAATTAAAAAAAAACCGTGTTCGAAAGATCTTTTAAGTTTCTTCTTATACAATTTTAAAAAAAAATTCTAGCTTCTAAAATTATTTAATAGTGCTTAATAATTACAATTATTTTATGCTACTTATAATATGGTACCTACTGTTCTCATAACAATACTCGATCATATCGTATCCATCCGATCATATCCTAGTCCAAAATGGCCATTGTTCATTGTAATTATGTTAAAAATTCGATAAAGAGCATTAATAACAGACAAATATTTTTTTAACAGTTAATAAAGGTTTTCATAACTGTAACAAATAATAAATAACAGTAGAAGCGAAAAGTATTGTCTTTCCCCGTGAATGACGTGTGTCACAACATAATTGACTTCTCGCTCGCTGCTTGTGACGGCGCGTGGCGCGTGGCGGACAGGTACCAGCAGTGCCGTCACGTGAAGTATTTCATTTATTATTTATTATTCTGTAGGTACTTTGATTGCCTTTGCTTACCGGTTTAAGAAATATATAAAAAAATATTTTATTATTTGAAGTACTACCTACCTACATATACATACGTTACTATTTGTAGCCCAGGCAATAACGACATCAAACATCGCAAAAGCTCATGTAACCACGATTTTTAAGGGTTCTATACCGAAATGGTAAAAAACGGGACCCTGTTACTAAGACTCCGCTGTCCGTCCGTCCGTCCGTCTGTCACCAGGCTGTATCTCATGAGCCGTGATAGTTATCAGTTGAAATTTTCACAGATGATTGAAACGTGATTTTTTTAGGCATCAGGTAGACACTTGAAATATTTACAGATTTTTTAGTAATATTTTCATTTTAAAAATAAATAACTAAATTAAAATAAAACAAATATTTAAGGGTTAAGACTCCCATACAACAAAGGTATTTTTTTGCCGTTTTTATAGATAATGGTACAGAATCATTCGTACGCGAGTTCGACTCGCACTTGGCTGATTTTTTTAGATGTTATTAAGTCCCTTAAGAGTAGTTTATACCCAAGTTTGCAACCCTGAATGAAAACCCTGCGCTAAACTGACTGAAGGTAAAAAATACCTTTTCAGGTATTTTGCTCCATACTTTTGTAAAACAAACTAAATTTGCTACAATTATGGCCCGATTCGAGTGTTCCTGTTCCATTCATTGCGGACACAGTTACAGTTACAGTTACACAGTTACAGTTACAGTTACAGTTACACAGTTACACAGTTAGAGTTACAGTTACAGTTACAGCTAGTCAAAGATAAACTTTTTTTTTTCAAAAAAGTAAAAAACTATTGGTATGGTCATTTGCCACGAAATATACTAACAGCTAAAAGAATCGTCACATAGAAAAGTTAGAAGAAAGGAATTTGTAGGTAATTCAATTAGCTTAAATTTCATTTCATTACATGATAAGAACATTCTACTGAATAATGTTGGCTTGTTTTCTTTTTAAAAACGTGCAAGAAGAGAGAAAATATTTGAAAAAAAAAACTGAAAAAAGTTCACGAATTTCGCAGTTTTTTGAGCCCCATGAGAATAGCGCAGACTTTCTGGATTGCAAACTTGGGTGTAAACTACTCTCATGAGATCTAACAAAATATAAAAAAATCGTAGTTACATGCGCGTTTGCGATGTTTGCTTTTTTTGTGTCGATATTGACTGGCGTATTATTGTGATGACACACAACAATAATATTATAAAAAGTTGAAAAACCCACAGCTGAAACATGACACAGGCCCCTAGGGTTAACGCTACTGGACTATGCGAGCTTAATTCTATTTGGCTTGGTGCGCTTGACCTACCCACCATTCTTCATTTGTTGTGCAAATATAATTTTTGCGAAAATATCAATGGCGCCTCTTCATTTAAAAATTTCATCCTGGGATAACGGTAAATATAAATAACTTTGCCCTAATATATGAAGTTTCCTAAATTTTACTTTATATTTAAGAAAAAAATACGATGGAGAGCTCTGCCTTTTCAGTTTTATGTTTATAACATTCTGATAAGCAAATATTTTTTACGATTTTTTAGGAAGAAAGACACCGCGGTATTACTGTCACTTTGTTTTACCCTATGGGTACGGAATCCTCAAAATATCTCAAAATAGTCAGTACAGAACAGCCAAATTAAAATATATAATATAAAAGTTCAATGTTAAATAAAACGTATGAGAAACCATTTGGGAAATAATGTACCTAGGAGTTTATTGCAAAGAAGTCTGGAATACCTATTCGGGACTCGCATTTTCGGCGACAAACTGTGTGGACCCAGCTCTCTAAACCTTGTTGTTTCGAAGAATGAGATGTCGTATACTGCTGAACGTAGGCCTCCCCCTATATCAAATGAGATGTACTTCCAATTATTTGGACCCGAAGACGCGAGACCCAAGTACTCCAGACTTTTCCAATAAGCCCCCAGGCCGCTTTCATTTCCTCTGGCCTTCATATTATTTGCGGCTCGTCAAGTGAGGCGAAGTGAGGCCGACGACAAATGTAACACAACGAGTGCAACAAATGAGCCCAATAACCGCACGATATATCCGACGCGACCCCCCCCCCCCCCGCAGTATTGCGTATCGCTCTTGTTTCGTTTATCGATGAACTATTTACGTGCCGCCCCTTCTTGAGGGTGATTTGGGCTAGTCCACACGCGGGCCCATAAGCGGGCGGATAAGACAGACTTCACATACGTCTTTTTTTGTCGTATGCAGGTTTCCTAACGATGTTTTCTTTCACCGATGCCAGTGGTGTGAATAAATAAATCAGTGTACTTGAGAAATTCAGAAGAGAATTCATTGATAGACGCCGACCCCAGGGGTTTGAACCTCCGCCACTTGGGACGTAAAGTGAAATTTAAACCCCTCGGCCACCACTGACTTATTTTTTATAATGAATAGTAAATATATAAATGTTATTATAACTTTTTAAAATAATTATGTGCTTGGTAGCCATGGTTATTGGTAATGATTTTGAGTTAACTTTTTGACTCAGGCCGCTTCCAGTTAACGCTTCGCGTTCCCCTCGCCTCCCGCGCAACCCACGCGTCTGTCGGCCTCAGCCAGTAGCTTCGGTTTTAGTGGCGAAACGACTGTTGGGAGTGAATAGATACGTCGCCAGCTGTACGAGTGTCGCTTTATGTTTTCAGTGAGGTCTGTGAGACCGCGTGTCTACGTTTGTGTAATAAATTGGGCTAATGGTGATTTTGTTCGATTTTTTGAATTAGAATGTCAGAAAACGATCAACCTAGAACATCTGCACGCAAACGAACGTCGAATTCATCGATTCCACAGATAGGGATGCCAAGAAAATATTGCGATTAGATTATCCTTCTTCTGAAGACGGGCTCCAGCGCTTGCTTTTAGAATTAGATCAGTGCAACATCGATGGGGATTGAAGAAAATCACTAAAGTGACCGAGAGATTACTGAAAAAAGTGCTAGTACCAGTATAGATGCCTAAAATGTTCGAAGCCATTCTGCAAAGACTGCCAATAAATATGCACAAGTTGGGCATTTGTCATTTATTTTTGTTTTGTTGTAAAAGTTAATGTTAAGTTTTTTTATATTTTATTAAAAAAATAGTAATACTGAAGATAATGTTCATATAAAGTGATCTCGAGTAAATAAGTCTAAAAAGTTCCTTAAATGGTTAGATTTTATTTAAAAATAAATATATATTCATTAAAAATACATATTTTATTTACATTTAGTAACTCCTGAAAGGAATAAAAACAAAAACTAGAACAACAGTTACTTAAATAGATAGAATCCGGCCTTTAAAGATAGCGGTCTGTGAGACCGCACGTCCATAGTATTGTAACAAAAATTTAACGTCCATAGTTAAAGGTTATTCAAACCCAGTTTCTCTGTATTACTGTTTAATTAATCACTTATACTTATTTCAATATATTTGAATACATAAATATAAATATGAATACTTTAACTACAGTGTGTACTTATTACAAAAGCTCAACAAGTACTACTCAGTCCTCAATTACAAAAAAGGAAACATCAGAGTCCACACACGGGACGTTATTACGTTAATATAAATATACTGTACAAGACGGCTTACATAAAAGGACGGTATCTACTCTGTGTAAGAAGGACTGACTGTTGTTCCTTGGCTCAGTGTCGCGAAACTGTGGTCTGATCGCTTATACGGCCATGCTGTAGTGTGCCTGCTCCATGCTGTAGTGTGCCTGCCCCATGCTGTAGTGTGCCTACCCCATGCTGTAGTGTGCCTGCCCCATGCTGTAGTGTGCCTGCCCCATGCTGTAGTGTGCCTGCCCCATGCTGTAGTGTGCCTGCCCCCAGGCACTTCCGCTGACGCCTCACACCCTATTTGAAAGTTTAAAATCTGTTAAAATATAATAGATTTTTTAAACTGCAATTTTTATGAACTCATATCAGCGCCTCCGCTCATCAAGATCTGCCAAATATAAAAATATATTAATAAGCAATGACTATAATATATTGTGCCCTTCACTGCATTTCGGCACTTCTTGTAGTCCTTAGGCGACTTCTGCAGTTCGAGGACTCAACCTCTAGTACATTTTGGCTGTCCCAGTAGTCTTGAGGCAACTCCTGCAGCTAGAGGATTCAACCTCTAGTGCATTTTGGCAGTTCCTTTAGGCTTTCGGTGACCCCTATAGCTAGAGGACTCAAATGCTGTATATTGAAACCTTTGGTGAATTTTGGCAGTCCCTGTAGTCTTTAGGCGAATCCTGCAGCTAGAGGACTCAACCTCTAGTGCATTTCGGCAGACCCCCTAGGCTTTAGGTAACCTTTGGTGCGTTTCGGCAGTTTCTGTAGTCTTAAGGCGACTAGAAGGCTAATTGTTATCTAAACAGAGCAGAGGTGTCCTTTTAGTCTTAGGGTGCGTCTCTCAATGTCAGACACTAAGTATGATGATACTACTCCTTTACACTTAGGATATCGTGTGACGACATTCAGAACATCAAGATGTCCGAATACTATTTTCTATTTTGTGATTTTTTCTTACTGTTATTAAGCATCACAATTTCACATATTTTTACTTTTTAATATCACACGGTAACTTGTTGCGATTATCATCTCCCAATTATTAATAAAATAAAAATTTCAAACGTTAAAAAATATAATTTTTACATAGGTATATTGCTAACACTGTCCTACTTTATATGTTTGCTCTTGATTAAATATTGAACAACTAAAAAAAATATGAAACGACACAAATTGAACTATTTACTTTCCAAAGGGTTTTGGCTAGACGTGGCCAATATCCGGAGTAGAAAAAATATAATGTTATCAATAGTATATTATACCCGTTCGAATATCATCGCATCATATTGTTTTGTAACTTTGTCTGGCTCATAAACCATATTATACCTACTCATCACATAAGCACAGCAATCCACTGTTCTTTGGGCAACCAAACAGTCTTAACAATATTTCTTAATATATATATAGTTTTTTTTCGCACCTTCGTTTGGTTACTCTGACATATATTAAAATGAAACATAATACCTTTCTTCTTATAAGAATGCCGACTTTAAATTTTACAAGTTCACTAAATGTTAACCATAGAAATACCAAGAACCACATTGCACTTGCGGCGAGCGAGAACATAACTAATTTTTATTAAATAATATTTAGATGTTGTGTTCTAAAGGCGTTTTGGCAATTTCAAATATTCTTTGGCAATTCTTTTTTCTCACCACCCGCAATATACATTGCACCTCTACCCTTTTTTTTACATTAAAATTTACATATATCACTTCTATTATACAAAACCTTTATTATAATACTGTTAAATTGACTTTTTTTATTATAATAAGTACTTATGCTATTATTGCACGAGTGTATAATATAAAACTAAAAAAAAAATTTATTATCAATTCATAAACCGAATCTTCCTGCGTTAGATAATAATAAAAATTAAAATAATTATATTTTGATTTCTTTCTTTAAATTTGTTTTGAATTGCTGTGGTTTCGATGTTGATAGATCATCTAGCTTTGATTTACAAATTAAATGTCCACGCTATCAGAGCAACTACGGCACTATATATCGATAGACCCGACTTATGTTCGTTATCCGTTGAACTCTACATCGAAATTTCGGCTATAGAACTACCTCAACTTAAACTGTTATATGTGTGCATATATCTGTGTGCATATATCTGTGTGCATATATCTGTGTGCATATATATGTGTGCATATATCTGTGTGCATATATCTGTGTGCATATATCTGTGTGCATATATCTGTGTGCATATATCGTTCTTTCCTGACCTGTTTAAATTTATTTTTACCAAATTTAGAAAGATTACTAAACAAACTGTGTAACGAAAAAAAAAAGTGTTGTAATCGTTGAGGACTTCAATGTAGATTATTAAGCAATTCACCTGACAGCAAACAGTTAAATGATCTTATTCAATCTTTCAATTATAAACGAAATGTCAACTCTCCTACGAGGACATGCTCGTCAACCGCGACTTGTCCAGACCATGACGTCTATTCTTAGTTTATATCTGAAACGACTACACTTAATATTGAACCTATACAAAAAAAAAGTCTCTGATCATAACATAAGATGGAGACTCAAACTCGAAGAGTATTCGTACGAAATTACATACTGAAAAGGCAAACTAAACGGAGCCGCCGACGCACTATCCAGATATCCTGTCAATAGAAGAGGTAAATGAAGATCTAACCGATCTTGATCCTTTAGACATAAGTCCATTTGACGATCAAAACCCTGGTTTTAGTCCTATGAACTTACCGAATCCAGAGATCCCAGATGCTTTTCAAAATCCACAACCGTCTACTAGTAGACAAGACTCGATGTTTTCAAATCAACCGTTCTCACTACCTGAAAACTTACCTGACCAGCTATCTCCATTACCTGAAAACTTACCTTATCAGCCACACCCAATACCTAAAAACTTACCTGACACAAACAAGGAACAAACCGTAAGACCTTTGACTCCAAGGGTCCAAGTACCTAACGTCCCGTTTCTAGTTCTAATAGTAATGAGTACACCACATTTCTGAAAACAATCCTAAATAAAAATATTAACTTTAACGCAAATGTAAAACAACACAATGAAAACCTAACAAAAAGCTCATGCAATATTATTTTAATTCCCACATCCATTGACCTAGACGAATGCAATTCCTATATACAAGAAATCCTAGAAAATATAGATGAACCTAATAAAGTTATTTCATGCGAAAAGGAATTAAATTCGTGCACAAAGGTTGACCTAAATAGATAAGGCTTCGTATAAAGATATATTTGATTGCCTCAAAGCCTTTCGTAACGAAATAACCACAAACACAAGTGCAATGGAAATCGCCATCAGCGATTTCAAAAATCCCTTTGATAACCTTTCTTTTATAAAAATATATAATATGTTAACTTACCTTTTCCACGATACCAATATAACTATAAACATTTATCACAACAACATTATATACCCTTCCCTTAGTGAAATCCTAAAAAGTAATCACGACATACCCATTGCTGGTCATTTAGGCTCCGCCCGTATGTTTAATAGAATCCGGGAACAATTTTACTGGAAAAGAATGCATAGCGATATCGAAAATTATATCAAAAAATGTTCCTCTTGCCAAGAAAATAAAGCGCTTAGAAAAATCAATAGAGCACCAAT
Source organism: Apoda limacodes (assembly GCA_946406115.1). Classification (NCBI taxonomy): domain Eukaryota; kingdom Metazoa; phylum Arthropoda; class Insecta; order Lepidoptera; family Limacodidae; genus Apoda; species Apoda limacodes. Next base: position 23,361,417 of record OX291560.1, on the reverse strand, counting down.
GCAAATTACAACGTCTTCTACAACTCCCTTTGAACGACTTTCTCTAGATATAGTAGGTCCATTACCAGAATCGGGCACCGCTAAACTTAAATATATACTCACCTTGCAAGATGACTTAACGAAATATTCTGCTGCTTATCCCATACGCAGTACCACAGCCGAAGAAACCATGGACTGTCTCATCCACTTTATTTCTCTCTTTGGCATCCCAAAAAACGTCCTTACCGATCAAGGAACCAATTTTACAGCAGACTTATTTAAAAATACTTGTAAATTTCTCAAAATAAAACAACTTTGGTCATCACAATATCACCCACAAACTCAAGGCGCCCTGGAAAGAAGTCACTCAACACTCAAAGAGTACTTAAAGTCCTACGTCAATGACAACCAAGATGACTGGCCCAAATTTGTATATACCGCTATGTTATCTTATATTTCCGCCATGCATTCGACAACCAATTACACCCCATTCGAACTGCTCTTCGGACATAAACCTTTTATTCCTAATTCAATTTACGAAACTGTTCCTGACGTCACTTACCCAGATTACGTTAAAATGCTGCAGCATCGACTAAAATTCTCTCGAGATAAAGCCGTTGAGCATATAACAAAATCAAAGGAAAATTCGAAATCTTATTATGACAACCATAGTCGTCCCGGTAAATACGAAGTAGGCGATTACGTGTTTCTTAAAAACCATCTAAGGTTCCGCAAAGCCTTGTCCCCCATATGGCCCTTCCATACAAAATAGTTAAAATAAATGGTAGAAATACATTAACGCTCTATATTAACAGGCGACATGTTTCTCATCATTACGATGAAATCAAATTGGCACGTACACGTGACACTTAAAATATATACACCTAGTAAATAAGTTATATACCCATAGCCATAATAATCTTTCTTTACATACTTAATTTTTACATACATTTTATATCTTTACTAACGTTTTACGACCTAGCACTAACTATTACTTCATCTTTTAATATCTTAGAATAGTAATTTGTATTTCATAGTTTTCTTTTATTTTATTACAGTACCATAACTCAAAGAAAGTATGTGCACCCCGTTTCGTACAACCCTGGAATCTATTTTGATCACGTAGGGTCATTAAAGATTGTAAACGACCACCTTAGTGTAGTCGTTCCGATAGATATTTCTTTTATTGAACCACACCTCAAAAACATAAAAGGTGTGATAGGCATCTCTCCATACATTTGGAAACAGAGTCTTAAATTCAACGAAACTGAGTGTCACAACTTGATTCAGCCTTTATCCTCTCGTTATTATGACATACTAAGAGACTACGAGTCAATTTCTCACCTGACCGGTAAACAACGTTATCAACGATCCCCGTGGTTCGGCGTAATTGGCACCATATCTAAACATTTATTTATTACAATGGACCAAGACGATGCTTGAAAATATAACAACGCTATCCAAACTATAGAAAATGACCAAAAGGAATTTGCTAACTTAATGAAACAGAATATTCTCATTACCACATTAACACTTTCTTCGTTTAAAGAAACTATAAATAAAATCAACTCTAATCAACAAAGTTTGGACAACGCTGTTGAAAACCTTTCTTTAGCTGTTAAGAATTTGACTGTATTATCAGACCAACTATGGTTTAAATCCAAAATGTTAGAATTAATGAACATCCTAGAAAATAGTTAACGCTTTCGTTTCGCGTAGAAGACATTATTAGTGGTCTTTTATTTAGTAAATCAAACACCCATCTATTATTACCCCGAAACAATTATTTTTAGAACTTGTAAATAACTATAGATTTCTCCCTAGCTCTAATGAACTACCAGTACCTTTAATGTTAGATGAAATTGTCTTTGTGCTTAAAATCCCGTTAACTTACCCCACCGAGTACAATTTATATCAAAACATTCCATTTCCTGTAGCACATCAGACCAAAAACCCGGAGTCATACTCTGTCATAATACCTTCTACTATATATGTAAGCATAAGTGGAGATAAGTCTCACTGTAAGTTAAATGACATGAGACACTGTAAAACTATATCTAACCAGATGTTTATATGTGTAATAAGCAATGTGTATTCTACAACTGTAAGCCCTATTTGTGAAACTGATTTTATTACAAAATTGTTAACTTCAGTGCCTAACCAATGTGAAACTAAATTTCTCCACGGAATTATCGAAGCTTGGCAACCACTTAAAAATAATTCTTGGATATACATTATGTCTAAAATTCAAAAGTCTCTATAGACTGTCCTAAAATGAGTAACACCACCGAAATTAATATTCTAGGATCTGGTATTTTAAACATACCTAGTGGTTGTATTGGGTATTTGTAATGATATGAAACTTATACCTAAGCAAAATTTAAAAATAGAACTTCAACCCGTTATATCTAACCTTGTATTGATAAACGATTCTTGTTGTAACTATATTGCATTTAAAGAATCACAGGTTAAACTTCGGTTATTAAACTTAAAATCTACTAACTTTGATTCCTTATCTAAGTATAACTCCGTATCAAAACAAATAACTCAGAAACTAGATGAAATTATAACTAAACCTCATATTGTTTTGTATGGTAATTACTATTCCTCTGTAACCCTATTTTTAGTAATAATTTTAATTGTATACATTATCTATAAAATATGTGCTAAAACTGGTGTCTACCAAAAAATACCTATTCCAATCCTTAACAAAAAAGTAAAACAAGATTTTAACATAACAACCTCCCTTGAAGATATTGCTTCAGAGCGTCCAATTCCTGAACCCAGAATAAGAAGTTTTTAGATGTGAACTTCACTTAAGGGTGTAAGTTCAGTCCAAAGCGGGGGGCTGTAAAAAATATTATATGCACCCTATATAGTCTAGTCACCCCTTTTTCCTAGCCTAGTCATATTATGATCCGTTTCCAACTTCTCAAGTAAAGCTCCTCAGTTCAACACTAGCCTCCACCCGGTTCACACCAATTTTAATAAAATCGTATATTACAATATTTTACCGAATAAGTGTTAATAATTATAAATAATCATAATCTTTTTTTATAAACCCTAGTCGATAATCCCGACCAACAGAACGCCATCGGCAGGTAATTCATTCTCACACTTTAGAAGTGGTTGCGTACAGTGCGGTTTCAGAGAAACTTTCTCCCGCGAACGCTTGGGTTGTGGAATAAGCTCCCTGTCAACGTTTTCTCTATGGACTAAAGTATGCGGTTCTGCAAGAAACGAGGCGCAGAAAGACAAGTTTTGTGCAATTGCTTATAAATCATTTTATACGTCCAGTTTTTTTTTTTAATAGGTGTGATAGCAATATTGTGATTATGAATCGAGTTGGCATATGAGTGTAGTCGAGCTATTGGCCTAGCCACTTCACTGATTTAGGTCGCCCATAAGGCATTTGGTTTGATTGAAGACATTATCATATGACAACATTTTTGACAGTATTAATTTTGAAATGTCTTATACAGGTGATTCAGCCAATAACTTTGTAAGTGTACTTAGTAATTAAAATTTGAAATACTCTACTTAATGTGACCGAGATTTTGTCACTTAGTAATTTTATAGATTAACATATTTAAATCATTTGTGATATTCTTGTTACTGGTAGGTAATCAACAGAAACGCGAGTAATGATAAGCTCAGCGCGAGTGCACGTGTGCACGTGTGCACGTGACCGACACGTGTACGTCGCAGCGCACAAGTGAGATCACACAGGCTGCCGTGTCCAGGACACAGACTGCGCCGTCCAATTAAAAGTTCTCCGACGTCCGCCATTGGACCGGATTAGGGTAGACGGTTACGGTACTGTGGCGACAATCGGACAGTTTTACAAATAATTCCATACCAGCAGATTTGGTAGAAATCTTTCTATTTTTATTTATATTTGATTGACATCAACTAAAATATTTTTTTTTTATATTTTACAGGTATTTGTGTTAAAATTATAATTTTTTTCTCGTTACGTACTTATGTTTTAGTGTTGTAACTTTATTATTATTATAACTTTATTGATTTCTAATATTTACAAAGTTAATCAAATACATTTAAATTAATTAGGTACATCATAAAAATAAATTCTTAGTTACTAACACATACATATGGTATTCCCAGATTCCCGATATAAGCAGATCCTGTGTTTCAGGAATCAGTTTCCTCCTCAGTAATGTTGACAAAGAATAAGAAGTTTTATACACTTTAAAAATTAGTAGTAAAGATCGAAGTAGAAAAGTTGTCAGGTCATTTGACTGAGCTAGTAGGAATTTTTCGTCAGTTCAGCGAACTGAACTATAACAAATAACAATAGTTGTTGTATATGTTGTAGTGTAACTAACTCTCTGATTATTCTCGTTACAGGACAAGTAATACTAGAAATAAATATTGCAATATTTGTTATGTTATTTTTACAGTCTCAGATGTGTCTCACTCATAAACAACTGTGGATCGGTCGAGGCGGCCCGGCGCCACTCATTATTTTCAGATGTATGAACTTTCAAAGAGTTTGGCATCACTGACAGCTTGAGGTAAAAAATCGACTTCAAACTTCGACAAGACAAGGGTCCGAGGGCCGGTGTTGAATGACCAAATCGTATTCTGCCTATCCTCAAAAGTAACAAAATTAGGTAGAATTTTTTTGTAATTTTATTACTGTGGGGTTTGGGGGTCTGTGAGGGTGTGGGGGTGTGTAAGGGTTTCTATCTTCTACGTATGGATTTTTTCTTTCGTGCACGGAACAAGAGCCTTGTTCAAAATTTTAATAAATCTTTTTATTTTATTATGGTAAAAGTAATTGGTAAAAAAATCATTCAATTCACCTCAAGCTTTGTTGCACATAGCGGCCAACAATATTCAAAAATAAAAAAATTTGGCACAAAAATTAATCAACACTTGGAAATGGGAGAGTAACGTTTTGGAGCCAACGGAAAAGAAAGCTCAGAAAGAAACGATAAAGTTTTGGTGCGAACGGAAAACGATGTTTAAAATGGTAGGTAGCTGTAACATTGTCGTGTTTGTAAATAATAAAATGGAAAAACATTAGATAATGCAATCGTAATGTCTTTTGCACAAAAATGCTTTTACACGATTGTTAATAAAAATATTTTAAATATATATAAAATATGATATTTTCTAAATACTCTGTACTGTACTGTAAATGCAAATCAATTCTGAATGTCTAATTATTATTATTATTATTTTTCTAATTTTTATTTTCGTTTATTTTATTTTAAATGTTTGTTATAATTCCTTTAGCATAACTTTATATAATTGAATATTTTGACATACCATAATTTATGTTAAACTATTATGTAATGACTTGTAACATTGTTATGTATAAAATCTGTATCTGTATCTGTATCTGTACCCGCTGACAGCCGCGAAGGAGCCACTTCCGTCAGGTGATGTAACGTGTTTTTGGTAGTTTTTGAATCAGTATTAGGTTTTGTGAAGCCTTCAAAGCAATAATTTTCTCGTAACATATGCATGTTATCTTTACTGGCCCGTGCCTCCGCCGCAACCGCACCCGAAGCCGCAAGTCGGTTCCTCGGTAAACCGCACTCATTTACGGACAGATTTGCGGCTTCTGCATTTGACGTAACGTTTATACTGTCAAATCTACCGAAACACGTAAAGCTTCGAATTTGATCTCGAGACCAAAGTATCGGTGCAGGTCTACCACCACTCTTGTGCCTATAATTTATGTCCTTATTACTTTGATTATTAAGGTCTTCGTTAAAGTTGATGTACGAACTGTCATATATTAAATGAAGCCACGTCGTCTTTTCGCGATAATCACACGATTACTACTTATAACTTGTCAAAAACGAACAAAGAGGACATTATGATGTGGGTGTTCGTTTATACAGCCACTGGTTACCTCTTCGGAGTATTAAGACCGTGATATTATACGTACAATATAATACTTACTTTATGTTCGAAGGTTCTTAAGTCAAGTTTGAATAACGCGAGAATTAATCATGCTGCAGTGTATAGAAAATAATCATTTTCATAACAGCATTTGAGCAGTAAATATACTGTATTTAGGAAAATGATATCGCTTCAGTAATCACTCAATTAGATATTACGTTAAGCGGACCGCGTACGGCGTACCGTGTACCGCAGCGGACTGGGCAAATAGTTTATTGAATTTACTCATTCGAAGATTAATTTAGTTACTGCGTACTGTTCGTGTTAATATTGCGATTTAATAATGCTTATAATTTTATAACAAAGTAATGAGAGAAAAAATGATTACCAAACTACTAACCTGTTGTGCATCAAACCAAACACAGTATCTTTATAACGGCCATGTGTGTGAGTCTGTCTCGCGCACCGAGGGTTCCGTACAAACTTATTATAAGTAGATAGTTCTTCCATCATGAGATCAGGTCTCACAGGTTTATGCTTTAATTAACAATTTTTGGATTTTTTCCTATATTTGTGATGTAACATCTTGCTTCTTGCGAAATTTCATGATTTTAGGTCAACGGGAAGTACCCCATAGGTTTTGATTTATTTAGGTCAAAATATACGCCAAGAATCACCGTAATTTGGGCATAATTTTTATTGCATTGACTTAGAAACTTGATTTTTTTTTTAAACTTTAAGTAACTGTAGACTTTACTATTTGACTTAAATCCATAAAGGACCGTTGCCACTTTACAGTCATCTCAATTTAATTCACAAAAGACCGTTACCACTTCATAGTTTTGTTAATTTATACCACAAAGGACCGTTACCACTTCACAGTTTTGTTAATTAATACGCCAAAGGACCGTTACTACTTCACATTTTTGTTAATTTATACCACAAAGGACCGTTACCACGTCACAGTTTTGTTAATTTATACTACAAAGGACCGTTACTACTTCACATTTTTGTTAATTTATACCACAAAGGACCGTTACCACTTCACAGTTTTGTTAATTTATACCACAAGGGACCGTTACCACTTCACAGTCCTCTCAATTTAATCAACAAAGAACCGTTGCCACTTCACGGTCGTGTAAATTTAATCTACAGTAGTTTGGGATGTGCATTGATTGTGCGTTACCAGTCATGTAGTTTACTCTTGGATTTTTTTAATTATTATCTTATATTCATATATATACATAGGTATTGATAGTCATATGAAAATTGTTATATTATATTAAGTAAGTTTAAACGACACAATGTTGGATAACATTTTGTAACTGGTTAAGTTTTTAATTACTGATTAAAACTAAATATCTTACTAATCCGACTCTTTTATGTATTACTAGCTAACCCCGCAAACTTTGTGTTGCTTGAGCCCCATCTCCCATTTCCCCCTCCTCAACTTTCCTCCCACATGCCTTTTCCTCTATTCCGTGTTTTGAATTGCTAATTCATTTTAATTTATATAGATAAATGATTTGACCACAGTGTGCTTATTTGGAAACTTTGCCAGACATTTGCACAAAAAATTATCAAAATTTCATTACAATTGTTCTTAGCGCGCGAGTCCGACTCGCACTTGATCGGTTATTTTCAATTATACTATCCTTGTCTTGACAGTTACAAACACAACGAAAAAATAATTATCTATATTTTGCAGTCGTTCGGAAGTTATTCTACAAGTATGTGCGCGAGTCCGACTCACACTTGACCTGTTATTTTTTGTTTAATATATACCTTGACAATCTGATAACAAAAAAGAATTATCCAATTTAGTGCAGAAGTTTTTCTTAGTGTTCGAGTCTGACTCGCACTTGACCAGTTGTTTTGTTTAATAAAAACCTTGTCCTGACAATAACAAACACAACGAAAAATAATTATCCAATTTGGGGCAGTCGTTCAGAACGAGTAGTTCTTAGTACACGAGTCCGACTCGCACTTGACCGGTTATTATGTTATTCTGGGTCGTAGACAAAACAAAAATCATTAAAATCTATGCAGCCGTAATACATCTTGCCAGCGACTCCGCCCGCTCTAAATTCGGTTAGCGGCGTGGAACTGCTAATTTATTATATTAATAAAGTTTCCTATAGCTGTAGCTATAGTTCTTTTAAGCCTAGTTATAGTTATTCCCACGGGAACCTTTTGGAATTTCGGTACATAAAGTAGTAGCCTACGTTCTATTCCAGCACCTTACCTATATGTGTGCAAATTTCATCCCGATCCGTCCAGTGGTGGAAACGTGATTGTATAACAAAGATACATCCAGACATATACATTTGTTATATTAGTAGGATATAGATATTCTCATTAGGAAATATTTCTTTCCGGGTTAGATTCCCATTTTACACAATAGTTTAAAAAATTCCATATACTTACATAATAACTTAATTGGCGAGTTGGACTCGCGCTCGAGGGTTCCGTACCATTATCTATAAAAACGGCAAAAAAGTCACGTTTGTTGTATGGGAGCCTCATTAAATATTTATTTGATTCGGTTTTTTAGTATTTGTTATTATAGCGGCAACAGAAATACGTATTCTGTGGAAACTTCAACTGTCTATTACGGTTCATGAGATACAGTCTGGTGACAGACGGACGGACGGACGGTCGGACAGCGGAGTCTTAGTAATAGGGTTCCGCTTATTACCCTTTGGTTGCGGCACCCTAAAAAGCAGTGTTGAGAGAGATATCGTTTTGCATGCCTAAGGGTCCATTTCGAGAGCTTAGTATCCAAAGGGCAGAAGGGGTCCGCCCTGCTACTGCTATTGCCTCCATCTATTGTCTGTTATTTTTGTCTGTCCGAGTATGAAATAGGTTTTTAGCTTGCAACTGGAATGAATTACAGACCCCCTATTCTATGAAAATAATGACCCTAAAACCAATAGTAAATTGTAAATTGCATTATTATTTTTTTGGGGCCAAAAGAAAGTAGAAAAAAAAACTGCCAAGTGCCAGAACTTATTATACGTAGATTGTTCTTTCATCATAAGATCAAGTCTCACAGATTTATGCCTTATTTATATGTTTTTGTGATGTACCATCTCGCTTCTTTCCAAATATCATGATTTTAGGTCAACGGGAAGTACCACATAGGTTTTGATTTATTTATGTCACAATATGCGACAAAAATTACCGTGTTTTGGGCATAATTTTTGTTGCGTTGACTTAGAAGCTAATTTTTTTTACAGCTTTAAGGGACCGTAGACGTTAGTATTTGATATTATTTTTAACTTGGTACCTCTACGCGTTCCTGAGAAAAAGGGTCTTGACAGACAGACAGACAGACGGACAACAAAGTGATCCTATGAGGGTTACTTTTTTTCCTTTTGAGGTATGGAATTGTAAAAACAACAGCAGTTCAGAAGCGCAAAAACCTAACTATTTTATTAATTTCCCTTTTTTTATTATTTTTGTCAGGGCTAATCCGATTTTAAATCGCTTTTTTAGATTTCAGTAGTAACAACCATGGACTATCTAGTTAGCTAGCCATTAATATGATTTTTAAAGTTATACGTTAACTGAAAGCGGTTAAAAATAAAATAAAAAAAAAAAAAACTTAGAGGTCTTTTAGACTTTTTTCTATCGAGTCAAATTAATGCTATCGCATTTTTGGTAGTACAAACCATTAGGTATATGTTCTCCCATATAGGGTTAAATTTTTTAATATAGGTTCATATAGGGTTAAGTATTGATTGACATGGATTTTCCATTTAAAAAAGTGTCACAGATAATATAAATACCAAATAATCAACAATTTCCATAATTTTAATACATTTGGATTAATTACTATTGATGAAATTAAAACTTTTTTGTTGTTTATTTTTTCTAAAAATTATAGAGGGTAATCTAACAGTGTAAAATGGATTAGATTTTTGTGTTACAAACTTTGCATATAAGTGGTAAACTGGCATTTATGTACCATTTTGGTCAATATAAGCCTTTTTTATATTAATTACTTTCAATAGATGCGGATAGTGAAGTCTGTACCGAAGCTCATCTCGATACGATACGATACGATACCGCTAATACGATACGATACCGCTAATACGATACGATACCGCTAATACGATACGATACCGCTAATACGATACGATACCGCTAATACGATACAAAAGCTGCTGAGGTGCTTTCTTACAAAATATATTGGCTTATAACATATCTGTATCTCAGTCCCACACAAACTTATAACATATCTGTATCTCAGTCCCACACAAACTTATAACATATCTGTATCTCAGTCCCACACAAACTTATAACATATCTGTATCTCAGTCCCACACAAACGATGCTCAGCGCTCGGTGAAGCTAGCATCTCGTCCTAACTATGAGACGCCCCTACACCAGCATACTCGTACACCCGCACATACCTGTACGGGTGCAAGGTGGCAAGCAAGCATACGGTCCGCCTGATAGAAAGCGGTCACCAAAGCCTTAACGCTTGCAACACCAGGGGTATCACTCGCGCGTTGCCGACACTTCAAAATCCAATAACTTCTTACTTGAAGAACCCCATACTGTAGTACTTAGAGAAAACGTTGGCAGGGAGCTCATTCCACAACGCAAGCGTTCGCGGGAGGAAATTTCTCTGAAACCGCACTGTACGTGACCATTCCAGTTCTAAAGTGTGAGAATGAATTCCCTGTCGATGGCGAGCGGTACAATGGTAGAAAGTAGCCGTGGGCATCATTTCGAACAATTCCTCGGAGCATATCCCAATGTATAAGCGGTAGAACTCACACAGGGAGGCAAAGCCTCTCCTCAGATTTAAGGGCTTGATACGGCAAGTGAGTTTCGGATCGTCGACAATTCTCACAGAGTAAAAAAGGCCAAGCTGGAATCCGGGTGCACCCGCCCAGACAGGGGCTGGATTTGCGACTTGTAAAGCTCTAACTCTGTTGAGTACACCAAGTTTTTTAGACGCCAGCTTCAGCTTGACTTGGAGATGATCTCGGAACTGAACATCGCTGGAGATATCAACACCAAGGATCCCAATGCTTTTGGAGATAGAGAGGGGATTGTTCTGGAATTGTGGGACCAAGTTTTTCCATCCCCAGTCAGAGCTTGGATTGAGTGGTCGATTTGAGACACAAGTTCTTCACGTTTCTCCTCCACAACGGAACGTGGAATGCTTGCACGACCCGTGTAATAAGCGTCTCCAGTACTGTCATCTCCATAGCAATGTATGATGTTGATGTCTGTTTCGGATGATGACGGGAGGCGAGCTTACTTTATTTTCTTCAGAATACAACATTCAAAATTATTCTACGTTACACTTTATATATAAAAAAATGCACTCAAATGTTGACTCGATTGCTCGATTTTATTTTTCGCATGGTTCTCTGCCATGCCCTTGCAGACCCTTAAAATATTTTCTAGAAGCTTTTGAATAATATTCTTATCCTAAACATAGAACTCTTATCTATCTTTATTCTATGCACAGATAATAGAATTCTATGGCAAACTTCCATGCACACCACAGTACGTATAGAGACAAAGAAGATCACAGGCTACTTTTTATCCAGGAACATTTAAAATATCCTGCAGGAATAGCTATGATAGTATTCGACGTGGATGAATTATAGCTACTGCTATAGCAAACGTTTTTCAAATCAATTGCGATATTGCCGGAGGAATCCCACGCCGATAGCAGAATGTGGCACGGGTGGAACCGCTGGCAAAAGCTACTACGAAGTAAATTGTTTACAACAATACCGCAATAAGGAGCTTCTACACCTTTTGTTTATTTTTATATTATTCGGCATCCAGCGAACACTTACATAAATAATAATACACATTGACAGAAAAATAATACAATAAACAAGAGGAGAGAACGCAACCAGTCGTACGGAACGGAGCTTCGTGAATAATGAAGTGCGTATCTGGGAAAGCGTCCGTGAAATAACAAGTACAAGCTTCGAGCGAACCATTTTCCTTATAAAATGTTTTCGATTTCCATTTTCCTAGGAGACTCCGCCTTTCCCAGGTAAGAGCGCTGCGCTATTCTGTCGAGGTACGAGGAACGAGACGGTTACGGGACCGATTAATTATTATATAGGTCATCATTACAATAGACGGATTTGCACAAAAACTATTGTTTGTTTTTTTTCCTATTTTCCAGTTGTCAGTGATTAATTATACATTCTTTCATCGTATATTTTCATTGAGTGTGAGCGTGCATGACGTGCGGGAGGCCCCGGAGCGCCCTGCTCCCTGTTCTCATCTGGTATCAAAGTGCTGCACCAGATGTTTTCTGGCTAAATTATGTTATCTTGCTAATAGAAAAGTGATAACAAGTTTCGTTTTTTTCTCCTTTACTCACAGCGTAATGTATATTTCTTTCTGTACGTTTTAACACTTCTAGTCTATGTTTTGAGTATAACTAACTTGCAAAGAACTTTTATTAGTTGTTTCCCAGTAACCAGGATTCATGTTCACTTGTCACCGATGTTACTACTTCTTCCCCAAATAAATAATATCCTTATTTTTAAATTTAAAGATATTTTTTATTTAATTCCTTTTTGCTCTTTTTCTCTAATGTTTAAAGGCAACGCAAACGTTAATTACACCGAGCAAATAATGAAACAGCGTTTCTCACAAAACTTCGGTAAAGTTTGTCTTCACCTAATGCCTATTTTTTAACTTTATTTCCTCTCCACTTCCTCGGCGGTTGCTCCGTTCAAGAGATTTATCAAGTAAAAAGTTCAAGAGCTTTGAAAAGTTTTCAGATGTCATAGTTTGTTTTTTTTTTATTTTTAAATATTTGATAACATATCAAATGTAATCTGATAATCTGATACTGAGTGGTGATGTCGTTTGCTAGTTTTACACTCGCACCCAAATCATAGAATTACTATTACTACTTGCTTGCCAGCCTTCATACGTCCCCACTGCTGGGGCATGGCCTACCCTCTTAAGCGAGGGTGATTGAGCCATAGTCCACACGCGGGCCAGTGCAGATTGTGGACTTTACATACGTCATTTTTTTTTCTTGACGTATGTAGGTTTCCTCACGATGTTTTCCTTCACCGAAAAGCCAGTGGGTGTGAATAAATTAATCAGTGTACTTGAGAAATTAAGAAAAGACTCATTGGTACACGCCGACCCGGGGTTCGAACCTCCGCCACTTGGGACGTGAAGTGAAATTTAAGACTACTATATTACTACTAGTATTACCTAAATCATTTATTTTCTCACTTTTAGCAATGTGTATGCTATTAAACCGACGTATTAATTATTATGTTTAAGAGCGCTTGGACAAAGTCCGATTTTTTTTTGTGTTTTTGTTGGTTTTTAACGATAATTACTATTTAACTATTGCAATAACTAAAGAAATAAAGAAAATAAAAAAGAATATTTTTTATTATAGACGGCAAGCAGAACACATTTCTGAAAATAAGTAAAAATTTCAAAAATAATACATTTTATATATTGTTTACTACCAAAAAAACATTAACTGAGTTGTTTAAAAAAATATTTTTTATTAACTAGAAGTTTAAACAAAAAAGACATGTATCCACATAAATAAGAACAAACGGTAAGCAGAACAGATTTTATTTACAATGTAAAATGTTTTTAGAAGAGCATTAAAAAAAATTGACCTACCCTTTCAAACAGGGTATCGTTATTAAAAATTCGTTAAATAGATTAATACTTTTTTTAAGGTAGGGCATTGCAAGTACTCGCTCGAATAAGCCGCCCTAACAAATAAAGCGGGGCATAGCGAGTACTTGCTCGAATGAGCGGCCCGAACTGGGGAAGTACCTCCACCTTACAGAAAACCGCGGCAACAATAACATTAACATTGAATAGTGTTGTGTTCCTGGCGGTCAGTATGGTTGCCAGAGCTCTTTGAGGATTCGCTGCGTGAACAGCGGAGGACCGGCTGTGCTTGTTTCTGTCATTGCTCAGCGTAGACGCGGCGTGCTGGTTCGGCGATCAGGGAGACCTGATGAAACGGCTGACCGCTGGCCGCCCGCAGGTTGAACGGGATCCCGAACCCAGGGATCACTTAATCTCCGCCCTGGGAGGCTGATCCGCCAGCCTGTGTAGAGTATCCGAAGTGGTAGTCGTGCCGGAGAACGAGACCGGAGTGGACCCGGCTACTACAACAGAGGGGGATCAGGGGCAGTCTCTTTGCCTCAAACTCGAATATGAACGGCGAAGATGCTGTACCACCTACTATACCGTGGTGCGGTAAGACCATGCCGGAAATCTCCATAACACAGCGGGAGGTCCGGCGAGCGTTGCTTTCTCTAGACGTTCATAAGTCGAGTGGGCCAGACGGTATTCCAGCCGTGGTGCTTAAGATCAGATCCATCGAATTACAGGCCTATCGCAATTACCTCTCTCCTCTCCAAGGTGATGGAGCGTGTGATCAACACACAGCTTCTAAGATACCTAGAAGAACACGACCTGGTTAGTGATCGTCAATATGGCTTTCGCAACGGTCGCTCGACTGGCGACCTTCTATTGTATCTAACTCACCGATGAGCACTAGCCATTGAGAGTCAGGGGTAGGCATTGGCATGTAACCTGGACATAGCGAAGGCGTTTGATCGGGGCTGGCACCGGGGTCTTCTATCGAAGTTGCCATCTTACACAGTGCCCGAGAGTTTGTGCAAATGGGTGGCTAGCTTTTTGTCCAGCAGACGCATACGAACCGTAGTTGACGGTAGTTGCTCTGATAGCATGGATATTAATGCTGGTGTCCCGCAAGGCTCTGTGCTGTCTCCTACGTTGTTTCTACCACATATCAATGACTTGTTGGACATCAACAACATACATTGCTATGCAGATGACAGTACTGAAGACGCCTATTACACGGGTCGCGCAAACATCCCTCGTTCCGTTCTGGAGGAAAACCGCGGAGAACTTGTGTCTCAAATCGAGATCACACTGTCCAAGGCCTCTGACTGGGGACGGGTAAACTTGGTCCGATTCAACCCTACAAAGACACAAGTCTGCGCGTTCATCGCTAAGAAAACCCCATTCATTGTAGTCCCACAATTCCAGAACACTTCCCTCTCCATCTCTAAGTGCATTGGGATCCTTGGTGTCGACATCTCCAGTGATGTTCAGTTCCGAGATCATTTACAAGATAAGGTGAAGCTGGCGTCCAAAAAACTAGGTGTACTCAACAGAGCGAGGCAGTACTTCACGTCGGGGCAGAGGTTGCTGCTTTACAAGTCGCAAGTTCGGCCCCATATGGAGTACTGCTGCCATCTCTGGGCAGGTGCACCCGGATACTAGCTTGGACCTTTTGACTAGGTTCAACGACGGGCTGTGAGAATTGTCGACGATCCCAAACTCACTTGCACGTATCGAACCCTTAAGTCTGAGGAGAGAGTTTGCCTCCTTGTGCTTGTACAATGGGATGTGTTCTAAGGAATTGTTTAAAATGATGCCCACGGCTACTTTCTATCATCGCACCGCTCGCCAAAATGGTCGCGTTCAGTGAGGTTTCAGAGAAACTTCCTCCCGCGAACGCTTGGGTTGTGGAATGAGCTCCCTACCAAGGTTTTCTCTAAGGACTACAGTATAGGGTTCTTCAAGAAAGAAGTTATTGGATTTTTGAACGGTCGGCAACGCGCGAGTGATACTTCTGGTGTTGCAAGCGTCTATAGGCCACGGTGACCGCTTACCATCAGGCGGACCGTGTGCTTGTTTGCCACCTTAGTGGTATAAAAAAAAAACTGTATTTTTTGTTTTGAAAAATATTGAAAATAACAAAAAATGAGAAGCAACCAAATGAAGCTACTTCAAAAAAAATTTGTTCCATTAATTTTTTACTTCTTATTGACCTATGAACTTGAAATTTGTTGATAAAGTTTATTATTACGTATGTTTCTTTTGTAATGCCTCATATAATAGGAAACTATTACAACCAACTTGATTTTGCGATCAAATGTGAAGCACAGAAAGCATTTACTCAACTCCTGTTAATGAATAATTCTGCCATTCGGACGGCTTATATTCTACATTTGGTACGGAACCCTAAATGTGCGAAGTCCGGCACGCTCTTGGCCAGTATTTTTAATGGTTTTTCTAGACGCAGGTACCCTATCCAGCCGTTACACCATACCAATATTCACCCGGCTACAAATTCGAGCACAATTTTGTGAGTCGTAGCGTGTGAGAGTGACCTGTCAATACTGTGGGTTTACGAAGATCACGATGGCTACGCTCTTATCTTTGTATACCTTCACAGGTCTCAAAGCGTTGACACGAACATGACTCGACTCTTCACGTACCTAAGTTAGACGACTGACGAAGTTCTAGAGCAATATCCTACAGCAGAACTAGTTATGTTGTGAAACTAGCGCCCACCATCGTGAGTGGCTCAATTCTCGGACCCTTAACTGTGCAGGGATGTGCTAACGAATTTACTCTGACCTATGGATTCTCCCAGTACTTTCTCCAACGAGAATACCAGATATAAAGGACCATACGAACTCTTTACTGGACCTTCTGCTGACTACACGTCCGGACCGATATTCCGTCTGAGTGGATGCGCCTCTTGGCTCCTTGAACCACCGTCTCGCTTGAACCCGGTACATCTGAGCCAACTAATTGGCGTCGTGTGTGGCATTATAAGTTAGCAAGCAGACTGGGATGGATTGCGAGAATTTTATGCATCGTACCCATGGAGACGTAGCTAGAAGGTATTAGTATCTAGTTGTTTTTTTTGGCTAAATTGTTTACCTAAACATTGCGAGTGTTAGGTTAATTTGAATAGATGAAAATCTCGTCGAATTTCGTCGCGCGTTCTTGTAGTTCAGCCCTGAAGACCTAAATAATTTTCGTGATCGTTTATTTTAGGAGGGAATGGGTACTTGGACGTGGGTCTAGGTATTTTCTGTATCAAATTCAGTTCTCGTAGGTATTTTTAGCAAAAGGCCATTAATAGTTATTTAAAAAAATTTAATAGCGATTAAACTTCTAGTTTTGCAAGTTGCATTACATTTACTTTTATAATGAACATTAACCGAAAAGTAATCGTTGTTGTAATTTATCAACTCAGATAAGTGTAGTCGGAGATCAATTTAGATAGAATAGTAGGTATTGACATAGATTGTAACCTAAAACCAGAGATTTCTGCAGTATCGTATCCGAATACGACTCTGAGGCGAGATGAATCTCCGTAACCCTATATAAATTTATGTATTATATAAAAACGTACGTCCGTCTTGATTGGCCAATATAAATTTATGTATTATATAAAAACGTACGTCCGTCTTGATTGGCCACTTTAATTGAAATTTAAAGATTTGGCCATTTTAAGGTACCTTTTATTTGTTCTGAGAAGAATAATCGATTGATTCGTCGACCCCTCGCGTACGACTGTACGACTCGCGCTTGACCACTCTCAAAACATCGTTGGTTCTGGCTCACTACCCTCCAACCCCCAACCCCTCACCTAAAAACTTTTCTGCCCCGCACGACTCGCGCTTGACCACTCTCAAAACATCGTTGGTTCTGGCTCACTACCCTCCAACCCCAACCCCTCACCTAAAAACTTTTCTGCCCCGCACGACTCGCGCTTGACCACTCTCAAAACCACCCCTGTGTCTGGGGTGTGGCGACTCGCGCTTGACCACTCTCAAAACATCGTTGGTTCTGGCGCACTACCCTCCAACCCCAACCCCTCGCCTCAAAACTTTTCTGCCCCCCGCACGACTCGCGCTTGACCACTCTCAAAACATCGTTGGTTCTGGCTCACTACCCTCCAACCCCCAACCCCTCACCTAAAAACTTTTCTGCCCCGCACGACTCGCGCTTGACCACTCTCAAAACATCGTTGGTTCTGGCTCACTACCCTCCAACCCCAACCCCTCACCTAAAAACTTTTCTGCCCCGCACGACTCGCGCTTGACCACTCTCAAAACCACCCCTGTGTCTGGGGTGTGGCGACTCGCGCTTGACCACTCTCAAAACATCGTTGGTTCTGGCGCACTACCCTCCAACCCCAACCCCTCGCCTCAAAACTTTTCTGCCCCCCGCACGACTCGCGCTTGACCACTCTCAAAACATCGTTGGTTCTGGCTCACTACCCTCCAACCCCCAACCCCTCACCTAAAAACTTTTCTGCCCCGCACGACTCGCGCTTGACCACTCTCAAAACATCGTTGGTTCTGGCTCACTACCCTCCAACCCCAACCCCTCACCTAAAAACTTTTCTGCCCCGCACGACTCGCGCTTGACCACTCTCAAAACCACCCCTGTGTCTGGGGTGTGGCGACTCGCGCTTGACCACTCTCAAAACATCGTTGGTTCTGGCTCACTACCCTCCAACCCCAACCCCTCACCTAAAAACTTTTCTGCCCCGCACGACTTGCGCTTGACCACTCTCAAAACCACCCCTGTGTCTGGGGTGTGGCGACTCGCGCTTGACCACTCTCAAAACCACCCCTGTGTCTGGGGGCTTTGTCGACTCACGCAACCAACCCCTGTGTCTGGGGCTATGTCGACTCACGCTTGACCAAAACTACTGCGTGACGTCACAGTGGCTCCTGTGTATAACTTGTCTCTAGTTTTGTTATGTAATTACATCATTATCGTAATGGGTTATCATGTTTTTCCCCGTTCATAATAAAGTTATTCCTATTTAATTACAATGATGTCGGTGGTGACATTCCAAAAACTAGTCCCCCGAGGGTGTATCTCAAGATTTTAGGGGTGTGTCCACTCACGCTTTACAAAAACAACCTGGAGACGTGTCGGTTCACGCTTGATATGACTTGACATGTTATACCTACAGAAAATCTTCAATTCAAGTCGGTCGAAGTTTAAAGAGAAAAGCTGATAATAGTGTTAAAGATTTACAACTAGCATTGACGTCATCATGATGTGTCAAATATGTGATTTACAGGTTAAGCAAAGATTCTATGCTCAGCACTTACGATCTAAGAAACACAAATAGAAATGTCTTATTCTTAATCATAATTTACTTTATGTGTCTGTTATATCACTCGTGAAGTATTTATAGCATCAATTGAAGAATCAATACTATTTTATATTATTATATTATTATATTATTCATGCAGATTTTGATCAGGAAACAAAAGTTTTAAAAAATTCTTTTGAATTTTTAAATTTGACTATTAGGAATTGGATAAAAAATGGTGAATTAGAAAATTATTCAGAACCTTTAAGTGATGACATTAAAAATAAAATGTGTAATGACACATAGTGATTTAGAAAAAAAAGAAAATGTAGACCTTAAAAAAAAAAAAAAAAATCAGTTTTAGAAATGCATGTTAATAAGTTTAATCCCTTACGGGGATCTTCGTATATTCGTAAAAAAGAACGATCAACAATGTTTTAAGAGGACTATATCCTGCAAATACACATTCCGATAGGGTATCATCATACTTGAGGCATTAAAATAAACTAACGTTTAATAATATTCAGTTCCCAATCAAATTATCTGATATACCCAAGGTAGAAAAACAAAATGACATTAGCATTAATATGTTTGAATTAGAGTTTAACAAAGAAAAAAAAACTTTACAAAATGTTCTAATTAATTACAAATTAACTTATTATTTTTAAACAACGGTTGAAATGGTCATTATTGTATTTATCACGCTTGGTAAATAAACAAATAACAAATTGAAATGACACTATTCATATCTGGGCCGGTTGCCGTAACTATTTTTAATCTAAAGTTAATTTAATTAATCACCAGAAACATGAATGTGCTCAAATTTTTACTGAATAACTAGAAATTCATAAAAAAGAAAAATATTGGTTTAATAGGGAAACAAATAATGATGAAATCTATTTTGATAAATTTCAAAGAATATTAAAATTACATTTTATAATATATGCAGACTTTGTAGCTCATTTAAAACCCTCCTATTGTCACCTATTGTGTCCCTGATCCATCGAAGTCATATACGTAAACAATACATGAACATGTAGTTTGTTCTTATGGATAATATATAAAATGTTCATATGATGATAAACTGTCTATATACAGAACATACTCAGAGCCTAATTGTACAAAAATGTTTATGGAAAGCATTAACAAAGATATTAGCAATATACATAGGATAAATTGTTTTCAAAAATGTCCACTTTCTTTAACTAATGAAGAGAAGGAATCTATAAGAAAATCGCAATTATGTTATATTAGGTGATGAAATCACAGTAGACTATGACTGGAATACTAGTAATTTTAGAGGTGTTAGTCACGAATTATTTAGTAGCACAAAGTATCGTGTTCCATTTTTCATTCCTATTCTATTTCACAATCTAAACAATTATGATGCTCATTTTATTGTTCATGCTTTAAATTTTAAAGATTGAGAAATAAAAATAATTCCGCAAAATAAGTAAAAATATAATTCATTCTCATGTAAACCTAATATGTCGTATAGTTCATTTGCGGTTTTTAGATTATTTTTAATTTATGATCTACTAGAGTTTAGATATATAGAATATTATATAAAGACCAATTTGCAGAAATAAGAAATCAATTACAAACGAATTTTAATAAACTTATTAGGAAAGGTGTTTTTCTTCATGAATTTGTTAATTCTTATGAGTCCTTAAAAATTACATCTCTTCCAAATCAAGACGCTTTCTTTAACTCTTTAATACCAGTGTATCAAATTATAATTATAAACATGCTCAAAACGATGTCAGCCCAATTTAAATGTAAAAATATGTTGGAATATTCCAATCTATATTTAAGAACTTATGTAATGCTACTCACTGATATTTCTGATAACTTTAGAATTTTTATATCTAATGTGATATAATTGTAATTATTTTTTTTCTTCTTTTTACACTAAGCTGTACACCTATCTATAATATATTTTTGCCACGGAAAATGAGCTCTATTTTAAAATTAACCTGTAACCTTAAGTACCCTGAACATTTACATGATCTTAATTCAGATTTACCTTTATGCCCTGAAAAACATTGTAAACGATTACAGTAAAGATAAGAAATTAGTATCAAAGTTTTATAATAAAACTAAAATATAATTT
This sequence comes from Apoda limacodes, assembly GCA_946406115.1. NCBI lineage: Eukaryota > Metazoa > Arthropoda > Insecta > Lepidoptera > Limacodidae > Apoda > Apoda limacodes. Next base: position 23,340,514 of record OX291560.1, on the reverse strand, counting down.
ACTATAGAAATCTCAAACAATGTTTACAACTTACTATGAAGTTAATTAGGGTTCATAGAGTTTTACAGTTTAAGCATAGTCCTTAGTTGAAATATATATAGATTTAAATACACAAGTAAGAACTACAGCTAAAAGTGACTGAAAAAGATTTTTATAAATAATACATTCTTTGGTAAGTCTGTAGACTCTCGAAATACTTCACCATTGTAATACGCAAGTTTCGTTTTATTAAAGTTTAATTATAAAGTAACCATAAATGTTATCATTAGGATAGTCTGAAGTATCGAAAAAAAAATCTAAGTCAGATTTTACATCATTATAAAAATTATTTGTAAATACATATTAAACGAAGCTACCCGTATCAGGGTATTATAACTTGACACTATTATCTTATTTTTTTGTGCATGGTATAATAATGAAAGTTATACATCAAAATTTTTATATTTCCAATATACAAAATCGTAACAAGTATTTCTAGAGTCCTACAGAATTCTCAAAAATTAATAAAACTTGTTGTAGACTTATAATTGCTTGAAGTAATTGCCGAATCTAAAGATTTCAAAAAAGTGAGACAAAAAAAAGAGATTTATTTGGAGAACTAAATAATAACAATTATATCACATTAGATATAACAAATTCTAAAGTTATCAGAAATATCAGTGAGTAGCATTACATAAGTTCTTAAATATAGATTGGAATATTCCAACATATTTTTACATTTAAATTGAGCTGACATAACAAATTCATGAAGAAAAACACCTTTCCTAATAAGTTTATTAAAATTCGTTTGTAATTGATTTCTTATTTCTGCAAATTGGTCTTTATATAATATTCTATATATCTAAACTCTAGTAGATCATAAATTAAAAATAATCTAAAAACCGCAAATGAACTATACGACATATTAGGTTTACATGAGAATGAATTATATTTTTACTTATTTTGCGGAATTATTTTTATTTCTCAATCTTTAAAATTCAAAGCATGAACAATAAAATGAGCATCATAATTGTTTAGATTGTGAAATAGAATAGGAATGAAAAATGGAACACGATACTTTGTGCTACTAAATAATTCGTGACTAACACCTCTAAAATTACTAGTATTCCAGTCATAGTCTACTGTGATTTCATCACCTAATATAACATAATTGCGATTTTCTTATAGATTCCTTCTCTTCATTAGTTAAACAAAGTGGACATTTTTGAAATCCCCTCTACTATCGATTGTCAAACCGTCAGTCCTGCTCTGATTGTCAAACCGTCAGTCCTGCTCTGATTCTTATAGTAAGAATGCTCTCAGTCAATACAATATCGAAACTTTGACTATTTTCTTAACTAACCGCTTTGGGCAATTAGTTTAGGTCGGATTTTCCTGCCCAAAACCCTAAAAAGTTTTAAACAACCTCCTTTTGGCCGGTTAATTACAGATAGTAGTGAAAGTTAATACACAATACAATTACATATCACACAAATTAAAAGTTTCAGTGATCGGCTGGAATCTCGTCAGCCCAAGGAAATGACTTGATTATTATTTTCCCTAAATTTTAGGTAACACAGTGAATTGTTCACCGGTGAAAACTGTCAAGTTAGTTTATTACGGTTACTAATAATTTATAGAATCGCTGAACAACAACAATAATGGTTTACGGCTTTCTCAGATCACTGCACTGATTTTATCATTACAAATTAAATTAATGATATTTTTACCATATTACTAAAAATATCAAAAGGGTTCGTTAAAAACTTCGTTAACTTAAACAAATACAATTCTCAAAATCTAAATAATTTATTCTAGGGCATGGGTGTGTCTTATCAACTCTTAAGATTGAATGCCACGATTTTGGAAGCTGTCCCGAAAACGAGGATCTTCTGCATTAAAGAAATAGTCTTTACCCCATTCCGGTCCCAAGAGCTTTATTGGCTAGGCGGCGTATTGAGGTTGCCCCTCAAAATCAGTAACTCCCATCCACTTATATTATTTGTGCAAAAATATGCTGTAATACTGTAAAATAAAGATTAATGTAAAGTGTGGTAATAAAAATAGACAGGAGGCGTTTAACCATTGCTACAATCTTATCTTAATTGCAAGAGGGATAGATCGAAAATAACGCGCTTGGTTGTGGTGGGTCATAACAAACTATTTGATACTAGAAACTTAATTATCTATCCTTAAGAGGATACGTTTTTGACATTTACTGACCAATCACTGCGAAATTTCTTAGTCATAATCCCAAGCCGCATACCTATGTCTGTGGTTTTCCAACATCTTGTAAAACTTTTTTATTAACTAGAAATATTTTTTGAAACCGTTTGTATGAAAAACTAGATTCCTGTATAACTTTTGAAATATAAAATTTAATAGAAAACTGGTACACTGCAGATCTGGATATTTATTATTACTAGAACATGTCTTCAATATTTCTTGATGTTTGATCAGCAAGTGTCAAAAATAAGTGACAATTTGGTTGTATGAAGCACGCTGAGAGGCGCTCCGAATCGTATTCTCTTAATGATCGCACGTCGTTCTTTGGCACTACGCGTAGCACTACTCTACGCGAGTGCTACGAGAGCGCTTAGCTGCTACGGTGTTATGGTATATTAAATAGACAGGGTTGCAATAACACTATTTAATTCATAAAACTTGGCGATTATTTAGCCAATATTGCGTATTATTTCGTTAAAATGTCCTCTTTTTAGGGTTTCGGAGCCCTATTACTAAGCCTTTGTTGTCTTTCTGTCTGTCCGACCATTAAAGGGCTCTATCTTTTACAACGAGTAGATAGAAATATACACAGAAAATGTTTTATGATCTAACAAATAATAAAAGTACAAAAGAAATAATTTAAGAGTGTCCCCAAGGAACACGTATTCGTTGTTATTGATCTATCGTAAAATAGTACATACAAGCTTCAAACTTGCAAGTGTAGGCTCTCAAATATAACAACAATAATAAAACCGGTCAAGTGTGAGATGGGTTTGAGCAGTTAACATCTTAAATTGCCATTTGCGCCACCTAACGAAAGTAGCATAGATTATTAAGAGAAAAATTTAAACATTTGTTTATTGGAAATTAAATTTAAAGTAAAGCAACGTCCCGACCGCGAATGACTAACAGTCATTCATACAATGATGATTGTTTGTTTTTGTAAAAAACTCACGGCGCGTGAGTCCGACTCGCACCTACCGATTTTATTTATATTATACATGCTAAAATAATATTTGAGATTTCTTAAGATTACAAAAAAATTACTTTAGTTCTCAGAATGGTATTAATAAAAAGAACAGCATGAAAGCTTTTTTGGTAAAAAAATCTATTTATTTTTATTTTCCCACCGATAGTCGTATCGGTATATATATATCGGTATATATATATCGGTATATATATATATCGGTATATATATATCTTTATGCATGAAGGGCATATTACTTCTATTTTTGTAATTGTGTTTGAACCCTGGGTGAGAGAGTTCAACGTCCGCTTTGAGATAAAAATATAAATATTTTCCAGTTCTTCTTTTCCTTAATTAATGAGTTTGAGTCTCGTCTTACTGGAATGGCTTAGAATTTGTAAGGAAAAGCTGACGTTTATGGATGAATCGTAGTTTATCATATTTTAGGTAATAATAGATAACAAAAAAAAAAAAGAATTAAAAGGCTTTCATTAAAATATCGTAGCATCAAAGTGAAGGACGTTCATACTAAATGGTTGACAGATCTTTAAATCGCTAATCTAAAAATGAGTGTGTTTGTTTACTTGTGTGTGTTTCTTTCTCCGTGTATTCTAGTGCAAAAGTTTGGTATTTAGATTTTAATATAAAATTTAGAGTAGGAACCTCTCATAAACAATTTTTCCCTTAGATTGGTTCTAAGGGAATATTTTGATTAACCTTTAACTATGGACGCGGAGTCTCATAGGCCCTTCCTATTCTACGTATTTAACTAATCAGTCACATCCCCGCGCCCCGCACACCTCTGATTTGCTCAGTAACTTTCATGTTGGTATCAAAAAGAGTGTAGATGGCAATAGTTGTGTCGCCGGTTCATAACACGTGCTTATTGAACATCTTAATAAGGCTGGGGCCTCTAAGACCCCACGTCCATGTTTTTCATTATTGATACTTTTAAAACATGATCTATTTTTATGTCAAAACATGATATCATGTTATTATTTTTTATGTGTTCCTTGTCTTATTTGCAATAAAATGTTTATGATTGTTATTATTATGAATACTTTTAAAACTGTTGCGCTTTGTACACATTATTTATTTTATTTTTGGGTGTTATACGCGAAAATACATTTAGCTTTTGGTACTCGACGCGACGTTTCGGGCAGGTTGCACTAGCCGTAGCGCGTGGTCACGAGCAGATTGTTGCACTAGCCGTGGCGCGTGGTCACGAGCAGCAGCAGACTGTTGCACTAGCCGTGGCGCGTGGTCACGAGCAGTAGTAGACCGCTGCACTAGCCGTGACGTGTGGTCACGAGCAGCAGCAGACTGTTGCAGCTTGTAGTGAGGTCTTGAGCATAAATAGATCGTGAGCAGTTCTAAAACTACCCACATAACTTGTTTATTGATGATTTAACAAAGAAAAGGCACTTTATTAATACCAAACGACCCGCGTTTTGGGATCTGATATGCCATCTACTGAACCTGAAGCCGAAGAAGTTGTAATTTTCATATAAGTCGTGTCATGTCACCAAAGACTGAAAATGTAACTCAAAGTTCCTTAACTCGTTATTATAAGTAAAGTTTATTGAATTTTATTTGATTTGTATTGTTTTTGTTTGATTTGAGACTATTCATAAAAACTAAGACATAAATTGTCACTTATCTTGAAACAAAAACCGTATGAAATAAAACCTTGAAGTACAGGGGCCTCAGAGATTCCACGTCCATAGTAGTGTCAATAAAATATAACTTCCATAGTTAAAGGTTAAAAATTTCTCTTTCAGGCTTCGTTTTTTCTGTAAAGAAAAGCAAAGGTAATCATGTGTGTAAAATATATGATTTATAGAGTGAATCCTTAAATATCTTACATATTAATTGTAAAACTAAAGTTTTACTAGTAACGATACAGCTAGGGATCAAACAATCAATTATTATAGTAAAATCTTGGTATAGGCTTAAGGATTTATACGGCTAGGTAGTACACGGCTAGATAATACAGACATACTTTATTTTGAGCATATTGTCATGGTTTTTATAGTTTCCTACTATGAAAAATATAAGTTCTTAAATTTTCGCATTTAATATTATTAATAACGGTGAAAAACATAACGAGATTCTCGGGAAAATAAATTTAGCTATGTATGATAGATAGCAAAAAAACTTACCGCAGGAAAGTTGTCGAGCGCCACTCTATAGACTATTTGAAATATTTTAAAGAATTTTAGTAGTCACTTAAATATTTCAGAAGTGACCAAAACTAAAAGAATTGTAAAACCAAATCCGATAATATAAAAATGTCACCAAAATAGACTCTCCAATAATGCACCCAAATACCTAATATCGGCAGGCATAGGGCGTTCATAGGGAGCAGGAAGCAGTGTCCCGGAAAATTAACAGCTTGGGAATCAGTTTTTGTTAGAAGTACAAGTAGGTATACTATTATTATGAATTCGGAATTTCGACTGAGCTAGTCGTACAATTGTTCCCACGCAATACTTGTACAGTACAGTGTACTTGTACTGTGCCGGGAATTGTTGACGCTTAGTCAAGTAAAGGTACAAACCTCAATGAAGTCTGACATTATATGTCTTGCGATTCACCTACTGGTGTGATTATAACAGCGTCGTGCGAACTTCGACCAAGCTTCTATTTTAAAGTTTCCCTCGATCACGAAATCAGAAATAGTACTCCTCAACTCTATTTATAAAAATCACAGCCGAAACAATCACTTCATTTATACAGTCAGTCATCGCCTTTAACAAATCCGACAACGTCGAAAAGTAACAGTACCCGACTAACCATATGTACCGAATAAGGCAGTCGGGTGCGCTCGCCCCCGCCCTCGTCTCACCGCGCACCTTGTCTGGTGGTCGACGGAATTTCTGATTGATGTATAATTCTGACCAACCTTATGTGACCGCCAGTCTCGACGGAAAGGGGTGACTGTCAGTCTGTCCTATCGTCGGTTCGGGGAGGGGGCTAGCTCATTAGAGGAATTTTACCTTAAGGATATCAATCACAATGGGATAAGAGAAACTATAATAAAAATGTAGTGTCACCCTGCAGCCTGTCACTGAGAATCCGAGCACGACATGCCGAAGCCTGGGTGTCCTTTTCTAGCGCAGTTCAAAGATGATCCGAAGGGCGTGCACCAGGAGCACTGTCCCTTTTTGTAGATTTGTCGAACGACACGTGAACACTAACCTGAAGGCAAATCTGTGCAATGCGAGCCGAAAACACGACGAGCAGTAGCTTCACTATATATAGACCACAATGCGAATTTTCCCGTTTAAATGTTCAATGTACAACTATATCGAACGCGGTCACTAAACTAAACGTTTAAAACGCAAGCTACGCATCCGTAGAACTGTCTCAACCATATTCCCAAGTGAACGAACACTCTAAAAAAACGCAATACGCGAGTGTCGTTTCCAACTTGCGGCAAAGATTAAACTAAATTTACACACTGCCGGCTCACGGCTCGCACAGTCAAATTCAAATTCAAATTCAAATTTCAAATTCAAATTCAAATTCAAATTCAATATAATTTATTCAGTTTAGGCTACAATAATTGAGCACTTATGAATGTCACTACGCCATCGGTTCGAAAGTCTACAGGGCGGGAGACCCTGTACTGAGAAGAACCGGCAAGAAACTCAGCAAGGGCATTTCTTTTCTCCCTTTCTCTTACAGCGTCCAATTAAAATATTGGAAAATGCCCTCCCTATCATAAAAGGACACTTTCCATTACAAACATAAAAAAAACATGAAATATAAAGCACAAGCACAACATAAAAAAGTATCTAATATAAACAAAAGACAGTTTATGTATTCATCACTAAGAAATAATCAATGTCTTACAGTATTAATAAACAAAACAAAAAAGTAAGACTAAATACTAAGAATACAAAGAAGTTTGCAAGAGCAGACCAGCCTCCACAGGCAGCACCCGTTCACGAGTATGACACATGAATCAGCCATCGCTTCGTTCAACCATGTTTTAGGGAGTCAATGTCGTACCAAGTGAAATGGCGATGCGTTATCACTTATCCTAATCATTAAATTTTACGAGATATATATTGAGTAACGAGCATGACATAATAGGAAAACATCGTTGCTCCTCTCTAGAACCCGCGCTACGTAACATAAGGGCGAGCTGTGTCACTATTATATCCGTGAATTTGAATTTCATTTTATTCTACTTTGTGTTTTATCCGCCTGTACTTGTTAAACCTGGTGTGTATTTCATTATCTTTTGTGAGTTATCCGGGCATATGTTTATTTAAGGTATAGGTACAATTGTAAGTGTGTTAGATTTAACAAAGAACTCCATCCCCTAACCTACTATTTTTGTTTGCTCTCATTGTGTTTTATGTAGCTAAAAGATTTTTTACGTGTTATATTGTGTGATATTTGAATGACCATTATTACTGCTACTATTACATTGACGATTAACTATTCAAAAGTGTTAGTAAGAATAAAAAATTATGTTTGACTTTGACTATAACGTGGGATTTGTACCGAGTGCTCAAAATCAATCAAAATCAAAATTTTTTATTCAAATGGGTCACTAAGAACACTTTCGAATCGTCAAGTAAATTAACTACAACTAGCTTTACAAACTAATTATAATACTGTTTTATTGCGTGCGTCCAATAGGAAATCATCGTAAAATCACAAACGAAACATTATTGCACGCCTCATAAGCGGAGCGGTGAGGTAGTGCTCTACTTTCGACATGTCAAAAAACCCAGTCTTTCGAAACTTAAATGACGTTTTTTTTTTAATATAACACTTACAGGATAATATGAGTGCACTAATATGAAGTTAAATAATCTGTCTAGCACATATGGTACATTTTATAAACAATTAATTTGTTTAATATAAAAAATAATAACATTAAAACTAATCATTCTTGGACGTCCGTGAGTCTTTGTTTACGTGACCATGTATGTGGCAGAGAAATTGGCCGAAAAATTCATCTTACCGGAATACTTTTGTTTTTAATATATAAAGTATTACACTGTGCTGATTCCTAGTTAATATTAGCGTTCTAAGTACTGTCGTTTAATTATAATTTATAAAAAACTAATATACCACTGTATACTGTATATCTATATATTTTTTTAAATGAGAATGACCGCTATGAGGCGTGCACTTTTGGATTTTCCACATTTTATTATAGTGTATCAACTAATAAATACATGTTTTGTATTGAAACACTTAATAAACAAGATTTACAATGTAAATAGTTTGATTTAAAAAACAAAATTTGGGTACTATTTTAATTGCCTATTGTTTTTCATAGGGGGAGCACCATGTGATACGTTAAAAGTCTTCAATTACTCTGTGACGGGATTTTAAGTAACTCCCGAGAAAAAAAAATATTCATTTAACATATGATATTACAGAGCAGACGTACATATACATATAAATATATACTAAGAATACAAAGGAGTTTGCAAAGAGGTTTGCAAGAGCAGACCAGCCTCCACAGGCGGCACCCGTTCACAAGTATGACACATTAATCAGCCATCGCTTCGCTCAACCATGTTTTAGGGAACGTAACGACCCGACGCACATGCCACCACCGCAAAGACACTTTGAGAAAGCATGACACACTCAAGCAACTCCAATAAAACTTCGATCGATTGTACTATATTCATATAACATATAATATTACACAGCAGACGTACATATATATTGCATTTTACAAATATGTAAATAAATAAATAGGTATTCATATACATATTAAAGATAATATAAAATACACATACATGTACATATTCATATATACACTATATATATATATATATATATATATATATATATAAAACTGTATGTAAATTAACTAATGGTTCCTATCTGATTCAATCCTCGTTCGGCCGCCCGATAGCGGCAGGGCTCCGAACACGAGCACACACATTCAAACAGACGTCGCACACCCGAAAGTGGCCCAGCCCCTACACAACAGCCCCGCAACAAATGCACATCATTTAATGTTTCCTCCACGTACTAAATATTTATCTCCTCTCCATTGTAACTTTACGCCGCGTTGTACATACTCGTGTGTAGTACCTAAGTATGTAAACTTCGAATGATTTATGTTTTGCGTTAGACACTATTTTACAAATTATTTTCATTTTTAGGGTTCCGTAGCCAAATGGAAAAAAACGGAACCCTTATGGATTAGTCATGTCTGTCTATCCGTCCGTATGTCACAGCCACTTTTTTTCCGGAACTATAAGAACTATACTGTTGAAACTTGGTAAGTAGATGTATTCTGTGAACTGCATTAAGGTTTTCACACAAAAATAGAAAAAAAAAACAAAAAATTTTGTGGGTTCCCCATACTTAGAACTTAAAAATTTTTTTTCATGAAATTCGTGTGGGGTAGATATCATAGGTCTTCAAAAATGATATTGAGGTTTTTAATATCATTTTTTTTAAAACTGAATAGTTTGCGCGAGAGACACTTCCAAATTGGTAAAATGTATAACTACTAAAATAAGAGAATGATAAAACTTTAAAAAAAATATATGATGTAGATACATTACCATGCAAACTTCCACCGAAAATTGGTTTGCACGAGATCTAAAAAGTATTTTTTTTTAATACGTCATAAATTGTTAACCGCAATTTACCTTTCATTCAATCAACTCAAATACAGCTTGTTTTGCTATCACAAGCCTATATGGGCTCGCATATAGTTAGATGTTAATTCCACCATTTAGGTACCTAATTATAATGATTAGGTACTTATCAATAACGTTATTAAAAAAAATACACTATTATTAAAACATCGATCAAAGTTACAACAAACTGCAAGAACTTTTATATTATGTTACTTGCTGCTACGGAACTCTTCATGGGCGAGTCCGACTCGCACCTGGCCGCTTTTTTATGCATTTGGTTTTGTACAACGAATGCTTATATTATCTAACTTGTATCTAATATTTTTTTAAGAACGTTTTCGTTACACAGAAACCACTTAGCTTATTTGGATTATCCCACCAAACTTAATTAGCCTTTCCTTTTTAGCCTCTTAGTACTATCCTCTTATTTATTTTTAAAGGTAGATGTACAAAACTGAAAGGCGTTTTGTTTTCCATACTTTAAATAAATTATACATAGTTAATTTTAGTTACATAAATTTATTTGATTACCGCAATATTGACCGCAGGATTTATTATTAGTAAGCGTTTCAATTAATAAATATATTACTGAAATAAAATATTAAACTATTTTCCACTTGAAATCGAAATGGCGACTGATTTGGTTGCGATTTTTATTTCAAACTTAGATGGACTAAGAAAGATAGAATAAGATAGAGTAAGAAAACACTTACCGTATTGCAATTTAAACACTATTTTTTTAACTAATTCCCTAATTTATGCGTTTATTATAAATGGCACGCGAAAATTAAAATAATTTTAATATCAATTACCTATATTTCATTTTAAAAGAAAAAAGTAATGCTAAGAATATGTATTTAATAATTTTGCAATATATAAAATCAAATATAAAATGTGCAAAAGTAGAGCTGTGTGCATGTATGTATGTATGGTGTGTGTGTGTGTGTGCTTCTGGTATAAAAAATGTATTGAAAATAAAATCTATTTTGGTACAGACTCCACAAATACGATATGATAGCACATAACTGTTGTTTGCTAACTTAATAAATGATGTTACGGAAGTATCCTTGCGCTAATGAGCGTGTCCATGACTGCGTGACCCGACGCTCGAGCGATACTACGGGAAACAATCATCCATCTTGTGCTTGACGAGATGACCACATATCTCCCGTCTCCCAGTACCGGAAACGGGGAGATGAAGTAAGATTTACTAACTGTTAGAGTTTGAGAGTTGCGACGAAGGACAACTACTTACTTGTGACCATAGAGAACTGGACAGCGCATTTCCTAGCCAGATGTGAAAACAAAATGGTCGCAAAAGTGTGACAGAGACGAAGTGAAACTGTGGTGTCTTTTGTCTTTTTCTAACTTATATTAATAAACTAATACAAACATAATGGTGGACGTTGATAGAAAGAAAAAAGAGACCACAGGTTTGTTTTGTCTCTAGTATAATTGTATAATTAAAAATGTTACAACATAATTAAGTAATAATACTAAGCATAAGGTGCTTAGTGAATTTTATAAATGCAAATGACGACAAAATTGATGATGTGAAAAAATATTTAAATTTATTGTCACATAATTAAAACCGTTTTAAATAACTTATTTTGTTTCTAAAGTGTACTTATATTTGTCGTTGTTTGTTTGTTTCAGGTAAACCTCATTCGTGAGGCGGCGCGCCAGGTAACAAAAACAAAACAACTTAAAAACGGTTTCAAGTTAAGATTGGGCTAGGCTGTAAGTAACCTACCGTGAAGCAATACCTTGGATATAAGCTAGTACGTAGCCTACCCTGATACAATACCTTGGGCTAGTTTGTTTGTTGAAACAAATGAGAATAAGCAATTAACTACGAAAGTTGTTATCTGTTCGGTTGTCCTACTATTTATCTACTCTCTCAATCATATGAATGAATAAAACGGAGTGTTCGCGGATAACGTACTTTGGTCTGAGTATTATTTCCACCACGATTCATTTATATTAATCTGTGCTGTTGACTACATAACCGTCTAAAAACCGTTTTCGTTAATAACTCTTTTCAAATACAAATATAAATAGTTGTTATTTGCTAAACATAGGTGAGATAATACAGGTTTTTATAACAGATTTAGTGTTCTCTATGTTTTGCCGTTGATTGCGGCGTACAAATATTTAGTTCTAAAAAATTTAATATTAAAAGATACAATACTAATTATATTAAAGAATCGCTCATAAAGTCGTTTATTGTGTAGTAACATTTTTCTGTAAGAATTGACACTAATCTTTTTTTAAATAACTGTAATGTAACTTAATTTTATCCGGTATTTTATTGTAAACAAGTGGAGCCATTTACTCATGAGTGCAGTTTCGCATTTTTTTAAACATATTTTTGTTAAATGTTGAGCTCGTGTGGATCTGATTCGTCCTTGCGTCCACTTTACAAAAAGAGATGGATTGCACTTAACAAAAATACAAATTTCCAAAATGTATTAAGCTGGTAATGTCAATATTTTCAGTTTTTTAAATGCAGATTTGCAACTATCTTGAGTTTTTAAACCACACATTGCTCGAACACAGCGCTTCTGGGATTTGAAAACTGATTCCTTTTCGGTAGAATTACCCCAAAATATAACTCCATATCTGAGTAATGATCCTACAGAGCCGTGATAAGACATTAGAACTGCATCGAGGTTAACTTTTTTTGACAAATTATAAAGTGCATAGGCAAATTTACTACCCTTCTTACATATTTCTTCAATTTGAGGTTTCCGTGTTAACTGATTATCGATTAGGAGCCCTAGAAATTTAGTTGTGTTTACACTTTCTAGTTCAATATCTTTGTAACTGACTTTAATTTTTTGTTGGTTTAGCCGTTGATAAAAATGCATAACTTTTGTTTTAGTAAGATTAATGATCAAATTATTTTTTTCAAGCCACTTAACCGAGTTAGCCAGTGCTTCATTAATATTTTTTTGATAATTCATATCATTTTCGTTTTTTACAATGATCGTGCTGTCATTAGCAAACAAAACCATTGGAGAATTAACTGCACTGGGTAAATCTTTTGTATATAGTAAAAATAATAATGGTCCTAATACACTTCCTTGTGGTACGCCGCATTTAACAGTTCTCGCGCTGGATAACTTTACTTTTTTTTTTTGTTTTTGTTGCATATTCTTGTGATATCTCAGTATATTGATGTCGGTCTTGTAAGTATGACCTAATTAAATCTAAAATCTGTCCTCTTATACCATAGGCTGTTAATTTATCAATTAATGTATTATGATCTACGAGGTCAAACGCTTTGGTCATATCTGTATATATTGCACATATTTGTGTTTTTTTATCTACATTAATCATGATTGAGTCTAGGAAATCAAAAATGGCCATATTAATTGTTTTGTTTTTTCTAAATCCTTTCTGTTCTGGACAGAGTATGTCATGTAAACGTAGTGGCTTCACAAATAATTTTTTCAAAAATTTTTGCAAATATCGATATAAGCGCCTGTAATTTTTTAAATATTCTTTATCCTCCTTTTTAAAGAGAGGTTCTATTTAGATATCTATATAGATATTGTTGTAAACATTAGCTATTCTTCTAATGCGTTACTTTAGTTAGCGCAGACGGCATTTTCTGAACTTGTAAGTTAAAGCTCGTAGATACTTATCTCCCCGTCTTCAACACAGATGATGCATTCGTAGAGCACAGGAACACAGCCCCCGTTATTGGTATCGGTGCGGGAGATCAAATGATTCTCCACGGGAGTCATCAATAATCCACGTCTCATTCAGGGTACAGGGGGAAAATAACTTGCAGTATGGTACGTTCCAGCGTTCAATGTTGTTACACTTATTTGCTTAAATTTTCGAAAATACCGTCGCTGCTATGTCGCGGAGTGCGTTGTTCTCTGTAGAAAAGTTGAACCAGATCGGTTTATAGTTTTACTATAAAAACAAATACTATAGAAATAAATTAACTTACTACACACAACGATGAATGGACAACAATAACTTACAGGTACAGGACTGGTACATTCCAAATGTAGAAAGTTATTTTGCTAAGTAACGAACTATTTTCATAAAATGACTATTGCTTCTTTTTAGCGGCTATGTATACTAGAGGTATACAGGTCGTACAGTCCCATTGTCTTTGATTATTTGGTATAATACGTTATACGGTAATTGATTCAGACGTCGAAGCTTTATAAAATACATAATATCATTTAAACTAGTATCACACCTGCACCAGTGTTTAAATGGTTTACTGAATTTCATTATATATCTTAAACAGTGATTTTAATGATGTTTTTTAGGGTTCCGTACCCAAAGGGTAATTAGCGGAACCCTATTACTAAGACTCCGCTGTCCGTCCGTCTGTCACCAGGCTCATCTCATGAACCGTGATAGTTAGACAGTTGAAATTTTCACTGAAGATGTGTTTCTGTTGCCGCTATAACAACAAATACTAAAAAACAGAATTAAATAAATATTTAAGGGGGCTCCCATACAACAAAAGTGTTTTTTTTTTTGCTCAATTTTCCTCGATATTGATAACGGCAAAACGTAGACGCTTAAAATATTCACAAAATATTTAGTTATGTTGTCACTTACACACAATAAATGATTAAATTAAAATAAAACAAATATTTAAGGGCTCCCATACAACAAACGTGATTTTTTCACCGTTTTTATAGATAAGGGGCCATTCAAGTATTACGTAAGCAGATTTATTACAATTATTTACCCCCCCCCCCCCTCTCATGTTTACGTAAACATTTTTATATGCATTTTTCTTTTAATGATTTCTGTTTTTCCTTCTTTTAATGTATTCTCTGTTGTCCGTTTTACATAATTTAAACAAACTTTATTAATACGGTATCTCACAAAGAGTAAAGTACAAATATTTAATTAAACAAATAATAGTTAAGTAATATTACGAACAAAACAAACTTTTAAATTTTTGGTATACATATTAATTCCAATTAACAGTCTTCTGTCCATGACACCCGAATCCATGATTCTAAGTTTTCGATGATATTGGATGTTTGCTGCTCAATGTTGTGTGTCTGCTGGATCAACGGTAACACAAACATTAACTTGCTTTGCTTACAATACGTCTAATCGTCAATCGTACCGAAACGACACGCATTGAATGCGCTCAATGCTGTCTATGCGCACATTCGATCGTTCTGTTGACCAAAAATGATGCGATATGACCTCACTTCCGGACCGCATTCAACGCATTGGCTACACATGCTCGGGAGGTAAAGTAGTGGAGAAGGAGCGCTGTCATCGTTTGTTTACATTTGGTGAACAGAACGATTTCAATGCCTATGCGATGAAATAGCTCTCAATGCCTTCAATAGAACGCACCTTTAATTACTACTGCTGACGTTATCACCATCTAGACCTCCCCATCCCCATGTCATCAAAAATAAGCAAAGCAAAGACCCCCCCCCCCCCGCCCCCTATAGTGCTTAAGTAATACTTGAACGGCCCCTAATTGGCCCCGATTGAGTCCGACTCGCACTTGGCTAATTTTTAAATTCGTCTCAGTTTTTAGGGTTCCGTACCTCAACAGGAAATAGGAAATCTTATAGGATCACTTTGTTGCCCGTCTGTTTGTCTGTCTGTATGTCAAGATCCTTTTTTTCAGGAACGCGTATAGGTATCACGTTGAAATTAATGTCAAGTACTAAGATCTAAGAAAGCTGTAAGGTCAAGCTTCTAAGGTTAACTCAGTAAAAAAATACAGCCATATATATATATATATATATATATATATATAGGTATATATATATAGGTATATCACAGATATAGGTAAAAATCCGAAATTAGTTAATTTGTAGTTACAACACATCTAAAAAGTTTGTCTGTCTATCTGTCAAGACACTTTTACTTAATAACGCATAGAGTTATCAATGAAATAAATATCAAATACAAAGTTCTACAGTCTTTTAAAGCTGCCAAAAATAAATTATCTATTTCAACGCAATAAAAATATACGGCCATTTTTGACGCATATTTAGGTATTCAGTTATCTACAAATAAATCAAAACCTACAGGGTACTTCTCGTTGTCCTAGAATCATGATATTTGACACGAAGCAAGGCAACTCAGTAAAAAAATACGACCGAAATACGGCCATTTTTGTCGCATATTTCGGCATTCACAAACAAATCAAAACCTATGGGGTAGTTTCCGTTGTCCGACAATCACGAAACTTGACATGAAATAAGGTATTACATCACAAATATAGGGAAAAATCCGATATGTGTTATTTTTAATTATAACACAAATTAAAAAAAAAAGTTTGTCCGTCTTTCAGTGAAAACAAATATCTTAATTAATTAATAACCTGCATCATATACATATACATATACATATACATATACCTACATATACATATACATATACATATACATATACATATACATATACATATACATATACATATACATATACATATACATATACATATACATATACATATACATATACATATACATATACATATACATATACATATACATATACATATACATATACATATACATATACATATACATATACATATACATATACATATACATATACATATACATATACATATACATATACATATACATATACATATACATATACATATACATATACATATACATATACATATACATATACATATACATATACATATACATATACATATACATATACATATACATATACATATACATATACATATACATATACATATACATATACATATACATATACATATACATATACATATACATATACATATACATATACATATACATATACATATACATATACATATACATATACATATACATATTCATATACATATACATATACATATACATATACATATACATATACATATACATATACCTACATATACATATACATAGGACCCGGAATTATTCGAACCCGACTTTTATCTGGAAGCGAACCTGAAGGCTCTCCAAACAGCCGGTCTGTTTTTTATCAGCTTGAGTGGGCGGAGCCTTTCCATAACGTACCTAGTTGTATGCAACTGATCACTCGACACCGCTTGCCGGGCACAGAATAAATACATGAGACCGCTCACTGCCGTTCTCTTTTACATCTTACATACTTCATGTCGTGGGTAGATTTAGTTGTGTATGTAACTGTATCATTATAGGCATTAAAACACTTGTATAATTGTATTATGGAAACTGTCTTAGTCGATGCACAGACACAGACACAGACACAGAAGTCTTAAGAAGTCGCGCGCCAGAAGTTTGAGACGCGGCGTTGTCGCGCGCCTGAACTTCAAGCAACTTCTGACAAAACATTATAAGCTATCTGTTTTTATTACGTTTACTTTGTGTCACAAGCCGTTCTCAAATTTAGACAAAGACGTATATGTACTTACATATAATGTTTGTATTTCTCTTTTGTAATATAATAAACAAATATTTTTGGACATTACACACAGCGCCTTTTACGTAATAACTAATAACTTAATATAATTATTTTGACATTTACAAAAAACAAGATAAAAAAACCCCAGTTCGTAATTAGAAAATTCAAAATTATAATAATAGCTTAAGTATGTCTTCAAAAGAACGGGTTTTTCGGAACCATTTTCTGTTGATATTATCTGTTCTTTATCCTCTCTCCGCTTTGTTTTTTATTATTTTTAATATTTTCGTTTGAAGTTGTTTTAGAACGAGACGACTGTGTTTTATAAATTACAAGCTTCTGCCGGCGGCTTCGCCCGCCCTAAATTACGTTATCGGCGTAGGTTTTTACGGCAACTCCTCAATAATAGAAAAAAAAACAAACAATCAAATCTTTCCTCTTTAATGGCATAATACATTCGTGTCTGTGAAATCATCGAAATACCCATATAAAATTTCAACCCAATCGGTTCAGCCGTTTAGAAGTTATGTGAAAAAGGAAGTAATTAAATAATTAAGAATGTACGGAAGGATAATTCTTACTACCCGTTCTCCCATTTCCCGTTTTCCCGTAGGAATGAAGCATTTTCCCGCGGTAAAAAGTAGCCTATGTTCATCAGGAATAATGTTGGCTTCTAATGGTAAAAGAATTTTTCAAATCGGTCCAGTAGTTTCGGAGCCTATTCAATACAAACAAACAAACAAACAATCAAATCTTTCCTCGTGTACAGTTTGCGTACAAATCGCGTCCGATAGAGTCTGTGACAATGCGTGTCTAGATAATGAGAGCAACTCACGTAAGTGGAACGTCGGAAAATTCAAATGAAAGTCTTTATTCGTCACAGACTCAGATTCATTACAGTTAAAGAAGGGAAAATAAAAATAAAAGCACTATTTAGAGAATCGCCAGTAATAATTTTTTTCCTAAAATTGTACACAATTGCCTTTCGTCAATTATCAATTAAGATGTGGCAGTAAATCTGATGGCCCTTGACTAATTGGAACCAGCCTCGATATTGTACGTTCTTGGCGTTAAGTGTTTTAATGTCCGCCGTTTGGAAAAAGAAATTCAGATAAGTTTCTTGTAGTGTTCGACGAAATGTTGAAGGTTTCGTTATGTCATAAAACATCCAACATATTTCTTTAGCAACAATAAAATAATCGAGATCACTAAAGGTGTTTGCACCATTATTACAGTCCATATACCAAGGTACCAGTCTGTAATGCACATACAATACAATACAGTTCCAGAGCTTGGCTTGTCCCGACGGCTACCTGACACTTTCTGTTTTAGTTGGTACGGTATATTCTTTACTATAAGTACTGTGCGTTACGTTAAAACGTTTTTGCTCCACTGCGCATACATACATACACTTGTATAGGACACGACAAGCCATTAGTTAAATTTAAAAAAAATTAAACTAACTACACAGTACCTAAATTATTTATTATTTTTTCAAAGCTTCTATTTATAAAGTTTTCGGTAGAATTTGTACCAACATTTTACGACAAGAATTAAATTTAAAAAATAATATCCAATCATCTTAAAATAGTTAGCAAAAATACATGAATAAATAAGAAAGTTATAAACGTATTATTAGAAAGCCACTACGCACCGGCACCGGCGTCACGTAACGTCACGTAACGTCGTGGAACATCAATCACCCGTGTCACTAGTCCGCCGTGTGACGCTCTCAGACCATTTTTTGCTTTGGGTAATAATCATATTATATGGAAACTTTAGCATTATAACTATTACGCTTTGAAAAATAAGAGCCCTTAGATACATACAGACATACACACATCCAGACAGACAACAAACAGACAGCCAGACATAGTATAGGCTTAGTGATGGAGCCCCTCCAGGTAAGGCACACTAGAATGAGGTACTCATACGTGGGATACACTGAAAGGCTTGCGTACATCATTAATAAAACAATTTTGACCAATGCCACTCGAAAAAGGGCATTTTATTCATCTACATTTTTATTGAGTACCCCATACTGTAGTTCTTAGATAAAACCTTGGCAGGGAACTCATTCCACAATCCAAGCGTTCGCGGGAGGAAGTTTCTCTAAAACCGCACTGTACGTGACCATTTCGGTTCTAGAGTGTGAGAATGAATTCCCTGCCGATGGCGAGCGGTGCGATGGTAGAAAGTGGCCGTGCATCGTTTCGAACGATTCCTCAGAACACACTCAGGGAGGTAAAGTCTCTCCTCAGACTAGGGCTCGATACGGCAAGTGAGTTTGGGTTCGACGACAATTCTCACAGCCCGTCATTGTGTAACGCTCGCGTTTCTATATTACATTAATATATAACTATTCAAACAATTTATGGAGAATATTAGATAATTAAAATTTTAATAATAAGTACTAAAGACTGTCATAAAACGAATTAAACTAATAAACTAATACTTACACTAACCATATTCTAATTACTAACTAAATATATATACTTGTTACAACTTTATAACCTACTATATTACCTACAAATAATACTAATTAACTACGAATAAAATATCTTACTAATCTAATAAGATTCGTAATAACTAACAAACATAAATTTGATACGTCTTTTCTTATAATCTAAATTCTAAATTTACATACGAACATCCTCAATCACTCAAACAGTTTTGTACTGAGTTCGATTTCATTTCATTCATAGGCTAGGTGATTAGCTAACGAGCCTTAGAATGACACAAGCATTCCTTTGGCGGGCGATCATTACGCTGCTAGCTGTAGGTAGTAAAACATACTGCCGTGTTTTTATGGTTCTAACTATTTTTTCATCACCTTGAATTCAAATATTATTTCAATACTACTTTATTAAAATCAGTGAAAAACCCCAACATTAGCAATGTATGTTGTTGATGTCTAACATATCAAACAGCGTAGGAGACACCACAGAGCCTTGCGGGACACCAGCATTAATGTCCATGGTATCAGAGCAACTACCGTCAACGTCTAACATATCAAACAGCGTACGGCTCGTATGCTTCTGCCGGACTAAAAGCTAGCCACCCATTTGCACAAACCCTCTGGCCCTCTATAAGTTGGCAACTTCGATAGAAGACCCCGGTGCCAGACCCGATCGAACGCCTTCGCTATGACCAGGCTACATGCCAATGCCTCCCCCTTGACTCTTAATGGCTAGTGCCCATCGGTGTGTGAGATAAACTAGAAATAGCGGAAGTCACACTGACGGTCGCTGACCAGGTCGTGTTTTTCTAGGTATCTTAGAAGCTGTGTATTGATCACCTTGGAGAGGAGAAAGGTAATAAGACTGTAATTCGATTGATTTGATCTGTCACCCGTTTTGGGCACCGGGTGAACATTCGCAGTCTTCCATGAAGACGGAAATTGCCTAGCGTGGTAGGAAAGGGCGAAGAGGCGCGTTAGTACAGTATATAACTCAGGAGCACACTGTTTAAGCACCACTGCTCGTATACCGACTGTCCCACTCTACTGATGAATTTCTAGGGAAAGCAACGCCTGCCGGACCTCCCACTGTGTTAATCCGCACCTTTGAGTCACCCGTTCCACCCTGGATTCTCTTCTCTTCAACCACTCGTTACGCTCAGGATTCAGCTTAAATACTCGCATGAAATTAGCCTTTTTTATACTTGTTGTTCAATCTACCATTTTTTTATTGAATGACGGGGGCGTGAACAAGATAAACCTTTTTAAGTTGAGTAAAAAGGAAATCGGCCAAGTGCAAGTCGGACTCGGGCACGAAGGGTTCTGTACCATTATCCTTAAAAACGACAATAAAATCACAACAAATCTTACATGCGTTTGTTGTATGGGAGCCCCCTTCATTTTTGGTTTATTTTAATTTAATTATTTATTTTTAAAAGTGACTATATAACTAAATTTTCTGTGAATATTTTAGGCTCCAACCTGTTGCCGTTATCAATATCGAGCAAATTCAAGCAAAAAAAATCACGTTTGTTTTAAGGAAGCTTGTTTTAAGGAATAAATCCTTACATTGTTAGTTTATTCTGTTTTTTAGTATTCGTTGTTACAGCGGCAACAGAAATACAGCTTCTGTGAACATTTCAACTACAACAAGATTAACTATCACGGATCATGAGATACAGCCTGGTGACAGACAGACGGACAGCGGAGTCTTAGTAATAGGGTTCCGCTTATTACCCTTTGGTTATGGAATGGTCAGAAAAAATAATATTCAAAAAATAGGATCTTAAACCATCAAACATCCTAGACCCTTGTCATACAGCAGACGGTTGTTACCGCACAGTCCTACGACTTAAGATGGCAGGGCTCTCAAAACGGAATAACAAAATCTTTCATGCGCTTGACAAATAATAGAGGCAATATGTGATATTTTCCCAAACATATTCGCCTTTGATAAAAAATATCAGATTTACTTTAATGAAAAAGCAAAATACTATTCTAGTACATCAACAAAGTGAGAATCTACTTGGTTAGCTGCAAAACGAAGTCTGGACTAGAAGCAGGAGTCCTCTACTATGTCTTGAATGTGAACATATATAATACCTCAGAAAGCCACTACACCTTCCAGCAAAAATTTGGGATTATATTGGGATCACTCGGGTCGCGACAGCAGCGGTCACGTCTAGTAATATGAACGATCAATCTAAACGTATCGTGTCTGCCAGCGTCGCTGTACTACAGTCTGACGGCGTCGCTGTACTACAGTCTGACGGCGTCGCTGTACTACAGTCTGACGGCGTCGCTGTACTACAGTCTGACGGCGTCGCTCTACTACAAGCTATTTGAAACCACTGTATCAACAGCAGACTCATCCTGGAGGGTCGCCATAAACTGAAAAAAATACATTGAAAAATCGCGTGCGTTTTCAATGTATACCGACAAGGTCACAGTGACTGCGCAATGGATACGCGGTCACAGTGAGTCCTCGCAATGATGCCGAAGCTGTAAAGAGGAGGATCAGACATTAAAGTAATGAAACCTGAACTATTTTCTTATTAAAAATCGATATACATAGTTTAAATTCCGACAAGCTCATTACATAAGTGAGCCCAAATCTTTAAACACTAAACGACTTTGCTTTGAAGGGCACTCGTGCCCTAACTTGTGTACAACTTTTATAACTTTCCAAGTCCTTCAGTTTAATTTGTACTTACAGGTTTGAAGCACAACTATCTGTATAATATGGGGACTAATTTAAGCAACTTAAATCTGAATTATTACACCACCAATGTATGTAAAGTGTAAACTGTGAACCGTATTCGAGATAAAACAAAATTTGCGTGCATTTTTGCCAATTTATGTGCGAACTGTATGCATTGAGACTGTGATAAGTAAAATGGTGAGTCACAGTTGATCGTAGTACGAGCGTTGCACAGAATCAGATCCGGACGCGGTGTTTCTGATACCCACAGGTACTTCTCGAGTAAACCCTTTTTTCTTAAATCGTACCTTTTTCTATGTTTGATTTGACTCGGACAGCGGTTTGTTGCGTAGAATGTGCCAATTCCACTAATCACGCTGTTTTGCTCTTCAACTTTTTTCAAAATAATATAGAAATGTTATTTATTTTGCATGTTATGTTATGTTATGTTATGTTATGTTATGTTATGTTATGTTATGTTATGTTATGTTATGTTATGATATGATATGATATGATATGATATGTTATGTTATGTTATGTTATGTTATGTTATGTTATGTTATGTTATGTTATGTTATGTTATGTTATGTTATGTTATGTTATGTTATGTTATGTTATGTTATGTTATGTTATGTTATGTTATGTTATGTTATGTTATGTTATGTTATGTTATGTTATGTTATGTTATGTTATGTTATGTTATGTTATGTTATGTTATGTTATGTTATGTTATGTTATGTTATGTTATGTTATGTTATGTTATGTTATGTTATGTTATGTTATGTTATGTTATGTTATGTTATGTTATGTTATGTTATGTTATGTTATTTTATGTTATGTTATGTTATGTTATGTTATGTTATGTACATACTTAAGGTTTTTATTAAAGAGTTAACTAAAAACAAAAACAAGCTTTTGTAATATGTGATATTCGGTTAGTGAATGTGTGTATTCCCATTCCCATTAAGGGGTAACCGAAGCTGAATAGGTACATACTCTACATTTTAGTCCATTTAACTCCTGTCTCTTGTGTGGCTTCATCTTTGTCCCACAAGTCGTGAACTACCAACTTTAAGTAATAAGTGGGAAAAAGAATATAAGGGATAAAATAATATACCCCTTTGCTAGATTTTGACAAACTTTAAGCATTAAGTCAGGATTGTCAGGATAAGGCAGGTGACATAATTGTATAATATTTTTCTTGTGCAATTGTTTGCATATTCGATGCCTACACGTATCACTATCACACGACGAGCTACTTAAAGGTTAACAATGTTTGAACATAAAATACAGTAACATGTGTATCGGTTTATTGGTTTAAAACTTTGTTTACAGCTCGTTATACTCTCTACTCAGGCCTGGCATGAGAGGAGATGGCTCACGAGCAGTGCGAAATGGCAATGCTGATGTCTACACACAACTGTTTTTAAATGTATTTAACAAAAATTTTTGAAACCGATTTATTGACGTCGGCGCGTTTTTGTCAATATCGTTAAAACGACCTACAATTAATTCAGTGTTCTTAGAATTATATTCGTTTCAACAATTTTATGCTAGCAATAGAAACAGCTAACTAAGAAATACTGAACAGTAACTATTAAAGTAACGGGTGATTTGTTAATATCTACCGAGCTTTGACCGAGTGGACCAGGCCACAGTCCGGGCCCGTGGGTGTGCGCGTCCGCCCTAGCGCGATGGCGCCCAACGGTCACGGAACCCCTTCCTTGTCTCCGCGACGTAAATAGATGGCTGCGACGACTGACAAACCACTTGATTTATTTCTGAAGCCATAACAACCTCTCGATAAAATTTGAACAAGCATTTTTTCTTCAGTTAATTTCGATGTTAAGAAGGTTGGACTTAGGTGTAGGCTGGCCATTTTGTAACGTTTTTTTCTTTTATATTTTTTAGGGTTTCGTACTCAAAGTGTGCCGATGGAACACTTTTAGTAAGCCGTAACTAAATGCTGGTCTGATATTTATATGGTTTTATCTTTTGGATCGAAGCACAGAATATGTGGATTTCACAACAAATAATAAAAAATACAAAAAGTTGAAAATGTAAGAGGCAACAACGAACTTGCTTTTGTAATTGTTGCACTATCGTAAAAATATACAAGCTTTAAACTTGGAACGATCATAGTATAAGCTCTAGGTATAGTAAAACAATAAATAGTAAAAGCCTGGTCAAGTTCGAGTCGGGCTCGTTGCATTCTACGGTGGTACAGAACTATACACACCTAAAATAATGTACAGTTAGGGATAATAATGCATACAAACCAAACCAGCGTACAACCAACTCTGTGAATCACTCTCACACGTTTATATTACAATCTGTCGATAGTATCAGCCGTAAATCAACATTAGCTTCGCCCCTCGCCCTAGGATAAGAGTTACTGTTTATTTTTTTGCTGCTTAACGGCTTTTAATGGTATCTTAAGACAATATCTTCTCATAGGACTTCCAAGAATACACAAACAAGATAGTAAAGTTTACCTACACTATGCACCGAGGCGACGTGTTTTTGAGCTATTTATTATTTTCCAATTACGTCATTTAAATAGGTACTAACAATTGATTTTCTTCTATAAATTACTAAACCTTTAGAGCTTGGAGTCTGTTCAACATATTATAAGACAAAAGCTTCGACCTCTCACTGCCGACCTCTCACTGCCGACCTCTCACTGCCGACCTCTCACTGCCGACCTCTCACTGCCGACCTCTCACTGCCGACCTCTCACTGCCGACCTCTCACTGCCGACCTCTCACTGCCGACCTCTCACTGCCGACCTCTCACTGCCGACCTCTCACTGCCGACCTCTCACTGCCGACCTCTCACTGCCGACCTCTCACTGCCGACCTCTCACTGCCGACCACTGTATATTTTATATTTAACGAAGTCTAAAATTTCTCAAGTTACCAAAGAGAGGCTCTGTGGGGGGCGTCGTCGTCGCCGCCCCCCACCCCTCCGCGTCCTAGGGCTGTCTCGTAATTAATGTAACAGCTCGCAATCACACTGATTGTAATTCCACTAATTAAAACTGGAGACTGTGTTCCGGTTTCATAAATGTTTTCAACTATTTGTAAAGGACATTTTATGTTCTGGATAAAATATTCGGTCTCGAGCGCGTCAGGCTCGCACAGTTTGACTGAACTTGAATAAATAGTAGCCGATAGGTCATGCAGAGGCTATTGTAAGTTTCTATGCACTTTCACCAAAAAACCTTCTTTTCCGCTGTCGAAAAATCGTGCAAACTGCACCCTGCTAACCCTAATTGACTGTTCACGGTTGCCTAATAAATTCCTTATAGCATATAATAAGCAAAATAGTCGAATATAAAAAAGTAGAGGATTAAAAAAAATCGGCCAAGTGCGAGTCGGACTCGCGCACAGAGGGTTCCGTACCATTATCTATAAAAACTATTTGTTAATAAATAAATTTCAACTGTGTATCACGGTTCATTAGATACAGCCTGGTGACAGACGGACGGCCAGCGAAGTCTTAGTAGGGTTCCGCTTATTACCCTTTGGGTACGGAACCCTAAAAACACATTTTTCGGGTATACAATTTTTATATAATTTTAATTCCAATCTCTGCCTTTTTTCTTGTTTAAAATGTAAGTTACTCTCCACATTAAAAACATGTGGTGTCGTGGGACACTCGGTCGGAACGAACTTTCTTTTGATATATAATACAAGCTATCTTTTACCCGCGGCTCCACCCGCGTGGTATTTGGTTTTTTTTTAAGTTTGTTTGTCAATGGCACAATTTCTAAGTAGGCGACATAAATGTCGTTACGACGCATTGTTTTAGCTATTTTTTCAGAAATTTGTCCATAATAAGTTAAACTACCTTTGTATTTTTAAAGGTAGTTTAACTTTTAATAAATATTTTAAAAATATTAATAAAAAAAGTACGTGAGTGCTACTGAAATGTTTTCAGCGGATTTGCAAGGTAATAATATTTTATCATAAAAATGAAAAGTAAAAATTATTCCTTCCTCCTTTTCGACTGGTTCTTCGGTAATACCAGCCTAAAAGTTGGACCACTGTCTCGTTCGGCCTCAAGTCTCATGCACACAACCCGATCCGTGTGGGCCAACAATTTGCGTTGTGTGCGCATTATAAGTCGGCAAACTGGGATGGATTGCGAGAATTTTATGCATCTTTACGTATCATAGCTTTGCTTTAGCTCAGAAGATCCTGACGTCTGCGCAGCCGCAGTCACTGAGACAATCCTCGTTGGTATGGAATGTTATATTCCTAACCCGCGAGTAGGTGCCGGCGTTAAAAAACGACCGTGGCTTAATATTCACGCGCGTCTTCGCGCTTTCCTACCACACTAGGCAATTTCCGTCTTCATGGAAGACTGCTAATGTGCACCCGGTGCCCAAAAGGAGCGATAGATCAGATCTAACGAATTATAGGCCTATCACTATGACTGACTATGATGCTTCTAAGATACCTAGAAGAACACGACCTGGTGACCGTCAATATGGCTTTCGCCACTGTCACTCGACTGGTGACCTTTTAGTGTATCTCACACATCGATGGGCACTAGCCAATGAGCGTAAGCGGGAGGCATTGGCATGTAGCGGAGGCGTTCGATCGGTTCTGGAACCGAGGTATTCTATCGAAGTTGCCTTCTTACGAAGTGCCCAAGGGTTTGTGCAAATGGGTGGCTAGCTTTTTGTCTGGCAGACGCATACGAGCCGTAGTTGACGGTAGTTGCTCTGATAGCATGGACATTAAAGCTGGTGTCCCGCAAGGCTCTGTGCTGTCTCCTACGCTATTTGTAAAGCATATTAATTACATTTTAGGCATCAACAACATACGGCAGCGCAGAAAGTTTTGCGAAAAAAAGTTTTTATGTATAAGGCACTTGTTATTTAAAAGTAAAAAAAACATTGTTCGAATTTCGAATTTCCCTCCACATTCTTTTTAAGGGGCAAATTAAATGTGTCTAATTTAAAAATGGATCTGCATCGATAACATTTTCTACAATTTGTGTGTGGTAAAAGTAACAAAAATTGGCCTAAAACCTGATGAGTCATTTAATCGACTTCAAATGGCTTTTATGGATGAAGGACCTTCAAAAGCAACCATCTACCGTTGGCATAGCGAGTTCAAGCGTGGTCACCTTACAAAGGAGTGGTCATCCTGCGACGGCTGTGACGGAATAAAGTGTGCTGGCAATAAAAAAAAAATTAAAGAAAACTGGCGAATTACATACGAAGTGATTATGCATTCACTGCAGATTGGTTTGCGAAGCGTTCACAAGATTCAACACGAGCACCTTCGCGTGAGGAGGATAGTTTCGCGCTGGGTGTCGCACAACCTCACCGAAGCTCAGAAGCAGGCCCGTGTGGAGTGGTGCCGTGATATGATTCAAAAATTTGAAGCAGGCTCGTCTGGGCGCGTTTACGACATAGTGACAAGTGACGAATCCTGGATTTATCAATACGATCCCCAAACGAAGCGTCAAGTTTGGCTGTTTCGAAACGAACCAACGCCTACGAAAGTGAAGCGATTGAGAAGCGCAGGGAAAATTTTTGATCGCTAGTTTCTTCACTTTGACGGGGTATCTGGTTTTAATTCCATTACAAGACCAAAGCAGCATCAACGCCGAATGGTATACCACAAAATGCCTGCCAGAAGTTTTGTCTGCAATGAGCAACAAGCGACCGAACACCGGGTACTGCTTCACCATGACAACGCGCCCGCGCACTCAGGACTCAAAACGACGGACTTCCTGGACACCACACCGGTCAGAGTCTTGGGTCACCCTCCTAATAGTCGTGTGACTTCTTTTTATTCCCTAAAATAAAAAAAAAACAGCTGAAACGGATACAGTTTACATCGCCGGAAGACGCGCTAGCAGCGTTCGAGAAGGCCTCGGAAGAGGTGACTGAGGCGGACTGGAAAAAATAGTTCGAAAATTGGTTCAGACGCATAAAAATTGTATACAGGCTGGTGGAGAGTTCTTTGAAAAGATTTTATTTAAATATTTTATCCGTAGAAGTTAGTTTTTTAGTTTCTCAAAACTTTCTGAGTGTCCCACAGACATCTCTAGCGATACACAGTTCTGAGTTCACTGTTGCAAGCGTTCATAGGCTACGGTGACCGCTTACCATCAGGCGGACTGTAGGCTTGTTTGCCACCTTAGTGGTTTAAAAAAAAATGGCTGCAGTTAAAAATTTCTTACCGAATTAAGAATATTAGTAAGAAGAGTAATCCTATAAATATTATAAATGCGAAAGTTTCTTTGTCTGTCTGTTTAATACTTCATAAGTCACTCATACATGGACCGATTTAGATGAAATTTAGTATAGAGATAGTTTGAGTCCCGGAGAAGGACATAGGATAGTGTTTGTGCAGACACAGTGTACAGAGATAGTTAGAGATACGAAGAAGTACAAAGGCTACTGTTTATTTCGGAAAATTCAAAAGATCCCGCCAGAGAAACTAGAACCGAATTAAACCATAGCTGCAGCTATAGCTTGCTATAACGAATTACCAAATTCAGCACGGGTGGAGCCGTTGGCAAAACATTAATATTATAAATGCGAAAATTTAGCTGTTATGTTAACAAACAGTTACCCAATCACGCTTCAACCACTGGATGGATCGGGATGGAACTTGACACACATATAGGTAGATGGTGTTGCCGTAAGAATCCCACGCCAATAACCAAATTGAAAGCTAGTTTCATTATAAAATGTTTGAAACTAGTACAATATGTGCAACGTTACAGTGTGCTCATTCAACTCACATTTGACGTTTTTAAAGAGCCCGTGTCCTTGTCCAAGGTGTAAGAAAGGTGTATTACCTTTTAAATTTCATCATGATCGGTACAACAAATCGATTAGCCGTAAAAAGGTAACGTACAGACAGACACCTTTGTATTTATAATATTAGTATGTGTACTGGTGAATAAATCTATGTAACTTCCACTTAAAACAAACCTACTTAAAGCTTAAAGAGCAAATAAAACGCTTCCTTTGGTTTAATAATATATGTGATCCCAAAATCCCAGCGCGCGGCGTCTGTCTGTGTCTGTGTGCACCGAGTACGGAGTCTTGCCTTACTTGGGTCTTTTAATTTAAATAATTTGTTTTGTGAACCAACTAGAATTGCTGTATCTAGATTCACCAGCCACTGCATTGCATCGACAATATATTTTCACAAATACATTTAAAACACTGGAAATAAAAAACATCACAGGCCTTTGGGGACTTTCTGTAAAAACTAAAAATTCAATAATTAGTGTAATAGAACAACCCTTAGCCATAATTTTTGATAGTTGCGTTGATAGTGGTGTGTTTCTCGATGAGATGAAATTTAGCAAAGTTATACTTCTTATTAAATCAGGTAGAACAGAGCCTAATAATTTTCGTCCTATTTCAATACTAGCTGTACTCAGTAAAGATTTTAAAAAATTAATCTTTGTCAAATGTTATTCCATTTCTGTATCAATGACTGACTTAGTAGGAAATAGTTTGGCTTTATGAAATACCGTTCCACAATTGATGCAGGAGTGGCACTATTAAAAAATATATTTAAAGCCTGGGAGGATTCGCATGACGCCCTTGGCACTCCTTTGTGATTTATCTAAGGCATTTGACCGTGTCCAGTATGAAGATCAGCTGCATTACTATGGTATTATAGGCAAAGCCCTCGACCTTTTGATCTCTATAGGCATAGACATCATTTACTGGTAATATTTAGTATCACACGTATTTACCTAAACATGACCTTTCTATTCCATTCGATTATTCAAACATAACAAAATAAAATACAATAATATTTAATTAATATGTCAGTAGTATAAATAGGATAAAAATAAATAAATTTAATTAAATTCAGCTGTGAGAAATTTGTTTAGATTATATGTGTCAATTTAATTATAAATTAAAAGTAAAATTGCATGTCAGTTATGCTTTAAGTTAAAAAACTATAGAACACTTGCTCGACAAGCCAAAGTTTTAATCTTATTTCAAAACCACTTGCAGTTGGTGCGTTAATGACGCCTTTTGGTAAGTGGTTGTGCACTGTAGGTCCTGACCGTGGGTAGCAGAGTACAGAAAATAGATGTCAACGGTGAAAGATCTTCGGGATCAGTATAGGACTATGGGAGTTCTTCAGGGCTCAATTTTAGGTCCATTTCTATTTCTTATTTACATTAATAATCTTCTATAGCATGTACTAATCCATGACATTGTCTTATGTGCTTAGCAAAAACACTTAGCTCTGCTGTGTATGCGATCAAGGAAAAACGACAATCGACCAATGTCGACACTGCAAAAATAGTATATTTTACCTATTTCAATAGTTTAATGACATATGGTATCTTATTGTGGGGTAGCGCTGCTGATGTAAATAAAATATTTGTGTTATAAAAACGGGCAATTTGTGCTACTTACAAATTAGGATCTAGGATATCTCTGAGGGATAGGTTTAGTAAATATTAAAAAGTAAATATTTAAACTTCAGCTTCGCAGTATATACATGAAAATCTTTTATATGTAAATAAAAATATCAATAGTTTCAGCAAGAAAAGTGACGTTCAAATACTAGAAGTAAAAATAAGCTGTTGGTGCACAAAATTAGTACCTCTTTTCAACAAAGTTCCTAATAATATTCATAAGCTATCATTTGTAAATTAAATGTTTTATCAAACAACAACTTTGTAAAAAAGCATACTACAAAATTTCAGACTATATAAATGATAAAAATCCATGGGATTGAAGATGTTCAATCCTGTAAATGAACATCTTACGCATAGGTAAACTAAATTAAATTGGAAATAATGTAAAATTGTACGGCTTAAATTTTTTTCAAACTGATGAGTCTATTTGTATTTTTTTTTTATGATCAAATGTACTAATTATATTGTTAACTCAATGTTAATTAAATAAACTGATTTTTAAAAGATTCACTATCGAGTTGCTTGCCGGATTCTCCTCGGTGGAAATCAACATTTGTGAACCGGACTTTCAAAAAATAGTATTTAATAACTTTGTCAATAGTGTTTGTAAAAATCTAATTTGAATAAAAAAATAGACTTTGACTTAGGCACGCGGCGAGGCTCGAACACGCTCCGCACGAGACACTCTTGTCTGGATTTTCCCGTCGCCCTTATGTTTGAATGTCAATTTAAGGGGCATATAGCAGCTAACTAGCGCCGCCATTAGATATCCTCAAATTTCTCTTTGTAGAAAACGAATTTTTAAAATCCAAATGTCGCGAATATAAAACTAGTCATAAGCTATTTTTAGAAGGTTTTATATAGTTTCTAAATAATATCTGTGAGTTGTAGTTGGCATTTCTGTTAAAAACGGACACTTTTAGCAGAAATGACAACTACAACTCACAGATATTATTTAGAAACTATATAAAACCTTCTTAAAATAGCTCTTCACTAGCTTTATATTTGCGACATTTGGTTTTTAGAAATTCGTTTTCTACGAAGAGAAAATTGAGGATATCTAATGGCGTCGCTAGTGGGCTGTAAAAGGGCCCTTAACAATGAAATGAATTGAATCATTCATAAATGCTCGTGGATTTCTCTTGAGTGATGAAATTCTAAACATGACATTTAATATGTATTTTGGGACATAAATCTGATTTTATTAGGATCATCCACAAGTCAATTCGTCTGTCTGTTTAAGTGTCTTCTTCCTAGTTAATTGTCTTTTTGCTCCATTGCAATAATTTTGATACCATAGCATTGTCAACAGATAGTACTACGTAACATAAAACTTAAGAAAAACAAGGATGACGCGACATGTAATTGAGTACATTTCAAACCTCGGGGCTAAACTAATAGCACT
The DNA here is from genome assembly GCA_946406115.1 of Apoda limacodes. Classification (NCBI taxonomy): domain Eukaryota; kingdom Metazoa; phylum Arthropoda; class Insecta; order Lepidoptera; family Limacodidae; genus Apoda; species Apoda limacodes. The sequence continues at coordinate 23,308,324 of OX291560.1, read as the reverse complement.
TTGAAGATTTCAATTTATTTATTTATTTAATCCTATATTGTATAAAAAAACATTATAAGAAATTATAATTATAATTCTAAAGTACAAAGGGCGTACGTATCTCTTCAAGAGATTTCTTCCCACAGACCCAGAGAAAGAATAAAATTACATAAAAAAGATGGCAAGGGCTTGCATAACAAAGTTTTATATAAATAATACTAAATTAATACTTAATTTCTTTGCCAACAGTATAAAATAAATAGTTTAGGATTTTTTCCTATGGAACAAAAGTGCATTTATCGTGTTTTCGCTGTTTTGTGCGAACTAAGATGACGTGTACGAAAATTCGCCTTCAATCACGTTTCGTGAACTGAAAGAAGCACTGATAGAGGAATGGGAGAATATTACTCAGCATTGGCTGAAAAGTGTGCTGGGAAAAGCATGCCCAACTGTATAACAGTTGTATTAACAGCTCGTCGTGCTAATACAAAATACAAAAATGTGTTAAAGTTGCATATTTTGAAATCTTAACACATTTTTAAAATGTACCTAAAAATGGTAATTTTTACTTAATTAAATTTAACTCAAAATAAACTACATAATCTTGAACATTTGAGACTTTGGTTTAATTTGTTTGTTGATTGTAACGTACTTTTAACCTCCCGTTTTTTAGGAACACGCCACTATTTCGAGGTATGTTCGAGTAGGTCATAATCGACCGTTCCATTTCATTTGAAACTCACTCATTAATTTGTTTCAGGCATCTTTTTTTCCTCGCAATTTTGATTATCGTGGTGGAATGCATTTTATGGGAACATTGTATACAAGGCTCTTCTAAGTCATGACGAAGCCGTCGCAAGAACTGCCACATAACAATAATTTGTTTGCGATCCAACGCGGCACAGACCATAATGCGGGCGATCTCCTGAGCTTAGATAAATCGGCTAGAAATCAAAATAGAACTGAATGCATAATAAAAAACCAGAAAATAAACCGATAGAAAAAATTAAATCAATATTTAATGGGAAAATCCATTTTAGACAATATTATGAAAGAGAAGACAATAGTCCCTACTACAATAGAACTATTAGAACTATTAGACTCAACAGTGTTTCTAGGTATTACATTATATTAGACAATAGGCTGCAGTGGAACCCTCACATTTCAGTACTTGCAGGAAAACTCAGTTCAGCTGCCTATGCAGTTAGGAAAGTTAGGCAGCTTACAGATGTTGACACTGCTCGCTTGGTCTACTTTAGCTATTTCCATTCCGTCATGTCTTATGGCATTTTGCTTTGGGGTAAGGCAGCTGATATTGATACAGTCTTTATTTTGCAAAAGAGAGCAGTACGGTCAATTTATAAATTAGGACCTCGAATTTCTCTTAGGGAACTATTTAGGGAAATTGATATTTTAACTGTTCCTTGCCAATATATCTTCGCTTGTATAATGTATGTACGCCAAAAATGTCACTTATTTGCTAAAAATAGTGACCTCCACAGTGTTAATACAAGGAATAAGGATAAATTGGTAGTTCCAAAAATTTGATGCGGTAGCAAGTACCGCACGAGCAACTTTTCTTAAGAATATTTTTTTTATATTTGAGGATTTATACACGAAAATTATTAAGCGTTTAAAAAAAAAACCAGTTTTTTAGCAGTAAAAACAAACCGCTGGACCGATTTGCACCCAGCCTTAGAATGTCAAGTTTACAACTAGAATGCGCGTCATATAATTCTGCACGTATAAAAATGCGGAGCCATAATTCTATCGTATATTGCTTTGTTAATCTCATTCACAGTGGCCTCCGTCACGCAGAAACTTACATTGCCAAACTAAGAGACCGGTAGAAGCTCGTCTAAATAATCACAATGATACACATTTTCTGACATAACTCTAGTTTTTCTTGTACTAATCCCCGCTAAATCAGAATGGGACCAATTTGTGGGTTATTCCGTCCCTATACGTAAAATTTTCCAAATCGGTTTATAAATGACGGAGTTCTGAGGTAACAAACATTAAAAAAAAATCACTTTTTTAGCGATAAAAAACAAACCACTGGAGCGATTTTGTGCAAACTCTTTTCAGATCTAAGTTATGACGTGGCGTATCGATTGATATGGTCACGAAAGAAATTGGTCTATTGGTTCTTGAGATATCGAGGAGCAAAAGCTAACCTACATACGTACACCCATACACACTCACAGACATCACTCTAAAAATGATGGTAAACGATTCCCTAGGTCTCAGAACGTAAAGAAATTGCAAATTTAGCGATTATAATAACTTCCCTCAAGAGAAGGTAATAAACGTGCATGTTGACAATTAACAGTGTTTTTTATACTCCTACAAACTGTAAACAAAGCGTAGCTAACCCATTTTACCCCCGGGGTAGAAGTAGAACTCGATGTCGTAACCTAAAATATACAAACTTAAGGGTAAATCACGATGTATAACGAACAACTCATGAAGTAAGTATGTTCAGGCTTTGAAGTTGCAACGTTTCTACTATCTACCTACAAGGAAGTTGTTCAATGTGTAACAGTGACTTGACAGACTTGTCCAAATAGGGGCTGTGTTCTCTAGTATTAAAAAAAGTCAAGTTATTTTTAGCTTAAGGGTGTTATCGGTAAAAAAACAGAAATTTGAGCAATTTCAAGTTAAATGGCAATTAGATTACGTAAAATTATTTTCTTACCGTATTAAGTGTATCTTTATCTAGTATTTGTATAGAGAAATAAATCATTATGTATCGGAGAAAAAGCTTAATTTGGACTTATGTTTCTGAGAGGTTACGGTCAGAGTAAATTTTTAATGTTAATATAGGTATAATTTGATTAACAGCAAATTTCGGAAATCTAAAAAAAAAGGGGAAAACGGAAGAAGTTCTGTTAAAGTATTTGTATAGATATAGATATAGATATATAGAATAGAAAATCAAAAATTTATTCATAAAACTCCTCAAAAAAGTATTTTAGGAACCTCAGTCATAACACTAAAACTGTAACAAAAAATATCTATTATTTGTAAAACGGCTCATGATTAGCAAAATTACAGTTATAAAAAACAAATGTTTTTAATTATTTTTCATTATAATAAATTTTCAAAGTGTGTGAGTCGCGCACATTTATACGCGTGCAAATCGGGAGTTTGTATGGCGGCCGGCCCGGCAACCGGCAACCGACAACACTCTTAATAACTTCTTCAATTTGTTTATTTATATCGAACATATATGTAACTGGTAACTTACAAAGTTCTAGTACCTACATCAATCTTACAAATACACAATTCTTCAAAGAATTAGAATTCCTGCAGGTTGGAGTCTTTAAGAGGTTGGATGTATGTATGTTCTGGACTTCAAAAGTATTTTGTAGTGATGTGTTTATAACATGACGTCGTAACGAGCGTATTTTTAGAGCAAATATTATGTATCAGGATTTTGGCCAACCAGAAATACCTCGATATTTCAGTCGTAGAGCACTCAGTTAGTGTTTTAGGTTCAAGCCCTGGCTCGAGATTTTGATCTTTTTGCTGCATATTTGCTATGAAAATATTTATTTATTAGAAAAATACTTCCAACATTTAATATATTGAGTTAGAGATAATTTTGTCGCTCGGCGGGTCCTCTATTAGATGTTTCTGTGCTAATAGTTTAATGTAACGTAGCACGTTCTACTCATTAGCGTCGCGGAGGGGTAGGTATCGATCTCCTCGACGTCTTTGCCGAACCCCTTTTATTCCATGCCGAGACCATAATGTATTATCTATTTTTCATTCCATTACTTTGTCGTAAGTGTATTTGTAAGGGTCCGTATTCCGAATTATATATGTGGCTAAAAGTTACTATATGTTGTTTTATATTATAATCATTAATTCAACATATTTTGAAGCATATTTGTATAGCTTCTTTACAATAGATCAATAACATATTTTTAGGAATCCTTGAACTTAATTTAATTTTATATTAAAAAAAGTAAGCTAAATGTTGTTATATAATATAAATAAATAATAGTTTAAATATAATAGATTAGACAATTTGTTGGTCAACCAAAGGTAACAGTAGATTTACATGTAGTGATTTACTCTTACACAATATTGCTATGTCTTAGCTATATGACCAAAAAAAAATTATCTAGCAATTGGTGCAATATATGGGCAATACATTAAACATGTAATTCTCAATAAACATCGAATAAAAATGTGTAAAATAATAAATCTAGGTTTCTTTAGAGCCATGTAAAGGTTGGATAGACAGACAGACTGATAGGATAGAAAGGTGAACGCTTGCTATGGGATGCGTAAGGATTTCATGGTATCCGACCTTTGTCGGGACGAGAAAAAAGTGACAAGAACTCGCTAATTAAGAAATCGCGTTTGATAACGCTTAAATGCCCTACGTGTAATTTATTTCGTCCTAAGCGGCTTTCAAGTTGCTCATTGTTATGTTAGCATCTAATTACAAGACTGTACTAACTAATAACAAGACCGTAGATCAGGTGTCATGCTTAGCACAAGCAAACCGCGACTCCAATTTACCTAAAGTATTGATTTTATAATAGCATGAAAACCCTTTGACAAAAAATGCTCAAAACTTGTCCACTGCACAACACTGTTTAGTATTATTTTGTTTTTCAATTTTCACACCTTTTCGTACTAGGCGTTAAGAGGATACACTTCGCGGCGCCTCTCAGCGTGCTTCATACAAACGAATTTTTCACTTATTTTTGACACTTGCTGATCAAACACCACGAAATTTTGAAGACATGTTCTAGTAATAAATAGCTAGGTCTGCAGTGTGTCAGTTTTCTATTAAATTTTATAACTATACAGGATTCTAGGTTTTCATACGAATGGTTTTAAAAAATATTTCTAGTTAATAGAATGTTGTAAAAGTTTTGGAAAAACCACAGACATAAGTATTCGGCTTGAGATTATGAGTAAGAAATTTCACAGTGATTGATCAGTAAATATAAAAAACAAATGGGAAATTTGTTTGTATGAAGCCCGCTGCGAGGCGCCGCGAAGTGTATCCTGTATAGTACTACGATCAATGCAAAAACTATATTATATGATCCTTGCGGTCTACTGATGCTACGAGCTTTGTGCTTTAGCCCAATGATTGAATGTACTGTAGCTAAAACTATACTTAAAATAGATTCTTAGTTGATTTTCATCGTCAAAAGTTGTACCTTTAGTTAGTTAGTTTATTATACAAGTTCTTATTTAATATATAGGGATAGATAGGTACTGTATGCGACTTGAATTCAAAGAATATTTTTATGAAGATACTTTAGGTAACTGTTAAATCGTCGCTAAAATTCCGCCAATTCGCAAAACTGTTGTTATGTCATTTAAATCTTATGATAGTAAAGAATCTATAAACTTCTGAGATTTGCTTTATTTTTATATGAACTACTAAATATTCATATAAGAGTTTTACTATTTTTTTAATTCCCAGAGTGAAAACCTAGCACGATTTATATGCTGGCGCAGCGTTTGCGGTTACTATATGCGACTGCGCAGTGTATGATATTTGTAAAAAGAATCCAAAGAAAGAAAATAAACCAAAAGTAACATTTTAGGCACTGTGAAATAACTTTATTTTATACTTTAGCACTTATAGACTCCAAAAATAATTGTGCTAGACTTTTTAGACGGTTTTAATGTATTTCCTGATTGTCCTCAGTTTTTCTTTTCTATGTATAAAACCGAAATAACACTCATACTTCATCTAAAAAGCTGAAGTAGATTCCTTCTAGGGTGTGGACTTAGAAATAATTTTACGACAGGGACGGATTTAGGAGATCAAAAGATGGTTAATGGTTAATAGTCTACACTTGTTAATACTGTTTAGGTGACTGAGCATTACAGTGAGGAAACCACACTATATACTTATATGTGAAGTCCACAATCCACACTATATACTCGTAGGCAGCGTTTGTTGTAATAATGAAAGTTTTGAGACGAGACGAGACGAGAGGAGACGGCGCGCGGTGGAGTGGAGTCATCTGTATGCAATAAATAACCCTCTAAATATTTGTTTTTTTTTGTTTACTTATGATTTTATTTATTTATTTGTTGGTGTTCAATTATTTTCACGCATTGTATTTATTTATTTGTTGGTATTTAATTATTTTGATGTATTGAAATTATTTATTTATTAGCATTTAATTACTTCGATGTATTTATTGAATTTATTTATTTGTTGGTATTTAATTATTTTGATGTATTGAATTTATTTTTTGTTGGTATTTAATTATTTTGATGTTTTGAATTTATTTATTTGTTGGTATTTAATTATTTTGATCCATTGAATTTATTTATTTTTTGGTATTTCATTATTTTGATGCATTGTATTTATTTGAGTGGTGTATGTATTGTATTGATATAATTTTTCAGGCAACATTACCGGTTTCCCGGTGTCGCAGACGAGTGCAAACTTTTTGCATTTGAGGTCCTTGTTGAAAGGTTCGATTTTTTTCATAAAACATTATTTAGTAACCCATTTATTTTTCTTCTGTATTTATTTTTGTTTTGATTATTGCTTTTAGCTAAATATAAATAAATTAGTTTAATCTGTAATTTAGCTAAGCTCAGTAACGGTTTCCAAACAAAATTACGGATGCATGTGCGTACTACTATATTAGGTAATGAATTAGCTGAGTGGGTACATTGCGTTGCATTTGGAATCTAATAACTACTTGAATTGGAGACCTAGTTATTGGTTGTTGGTTCGTATACAGAACCAACTACAAACAGAATCAAGTACATGATTAACTACATTCTTTTGCATCGATTCAACTAATCACCAAAAAAAAACATTTTATTTTGATTTAAACGTAAAACTTTGTCTTCTATCACAGAACGCTATACACGAGGAACATAAACTGTATATTTTTGTGTTCACTTTGCTCACAGCTCACCACAGCTCACCACAGCTCACCACAGCTGAACGCGCTGAGGAGCGGTTTTTGCAGTTTCCAAACGCGCGTTCTGATATCCATGTGTCGAACATAATGCGGATTTGCACTCGGGTTATATTTTGTTTCTGGACAACGAGTGGGTTGTGAGTACAGGTACAGCGAGTAGGTTGTGGATTGTGGGCGTGGTGATCATGTAAATCTTAGTGAAGTGCCCCTCGTGTTTGCGCCGAGCGCAGAGCCCACGTTGTCTTTGAAATTGCGACGGTTTGCGGTTTTCCATCCGACTTCGAAGGCTACATATTGTTTGCTAAAAAATTAATTAAACAATGAAATTTATTAAGAAATGTTTGTTCTAGAGTGACCGCGTATGTACCTGCTACGCAAACTAATAAATTGCAAATTCAACAGATCTAACGACAAAATATTTTTTTTGTTTGTCTATCTGTACTTAACACGTTCGCGCGCGGTAACTGTTCTACCCGTAAAAGATAAATTGATAATATGACAGTACGGTTGCTGCCGTTTCTATTAGAATGATTCTCAACGTACGTACGGGCATAGCAGTGAAATCTATATGAGAGCATCGTACAAGGTACATTTACTGTCGTCTTACACACTGAGCTTGTAACTCTACCGTCAAAAATACGTGTTTGAATAAGCTTGAACTGAGGCAATACACACACACGCAGATGGACTGCTCACATATACAGTACGGCTATACCAGTTATGCTAGTACGAACACTGATTCGGCGCCCGAGTTAGTGTCGCGTCGTAAGCGCCATAGAGGAAATAAATACTGCGTGCAAGCGCGAGAAGTGTTTGTGTTCGCGCTGTGTACCACACATAGGTAATGAGGTGTTATTTATTTACGATTTGGCTATAAAAGTAAGTAAAAATGCATATTTGATTTAAAATGTTACTTCACAAATATGCATGTACTATTGTTTCAATGAAATTGCATTATATTATAATTTTCCTTGTTGTCTGACCTATTTATTACCTAAAATTTTTAAAGTCACTAAAACATCGCGTTACAGAATTGTTAACGAAATATAAAAGTTTTTGTATATCTTATACTTTCTTGTTTATTCCAATTTTCAGATGAGTAAGAAAAAAAACTTATTGAAGATTTTCTCAACGTGTAACAGACGTTTATTGGAAAATTGGAATAAACAAGAAAGTATAAGATATACAAAAACTTTTATATTTCGTTAACAATTCTGTAACGCGATGTTTTAGTGACTTTAAAAGTCTGAGATAAAGTACAGTTATGATGACGAATATGGGTCAGATAAGGATTTTGAACAAAATTTTGATGAACTTTCAAGTTCCGGGTAAGAAGCTTTTCGACGACCAGATCGTAATTGTATAGTAAATGAATCTGATCACAGTAGTTCCACGCACTGTTCTGCCTCCGAAACATAATATGATTTTCTAAGAAGACAAGAAGCAGACTTTATTTTTACTGACCTAGAAGGAGCATATTCTGAATTTAGAAACTCAGTAAATCGAATTGAATCAAAATACAGCTTTTGACGGTACTGTTGTTGTGAGACCTATAGTTTCAGCTAGTTCCTAGAGCCTCAAGTCTTTAGTCGTAACTAAGGATGAGATGTTAGCTTTTTTAGGATTGCGTTTACTACACTCCAAAAAGCAGATCATTGTTCTCATACTCTAATGCTTTATACTATCACAGAAAGAAAAAAAACGGAAGGAAACCAAATATTGATGCAAAGGGTGCCCTTATAAGACCCTCTTTGTTCATCTTGCTTTGAAGAGTGGTATTGTATTGTATTGTATTGTATTGTATTGTATTGTATTGTATTGTATTGTATTGTATTGTATTACAAATCAGTAAGAAAATTATGCAATTGTTTTTTGAGAAAAGAAGACTTATGTTTCTAGTTTTTTTTAAGAGAAGACTTATTTATTATGATGTCTTACATTAGGCTAACAGCGTAACATTATAATATTTTTTTGTATAATTATAATTGTTTAAAGTGCCAAATAATCGATATTTTAAGTATCTTATAGTGAACCAAAGAACCTGCCATTTTAAATTAAATAAAAAATACCACAGACTATTTTTCTTTGACAGATAATACCGTAATGTTAGTATTATGATATTTATGACGTAAGTTTATGACATCTACAGTCAATACAGGTCACGGCTCTTGCCGTAGTATCAAATTATAATGTATGATATGCCCTTAAGTATTAACACTACGGTCACAGCCGATTACGGTTCTTACCGTAGTGTCATGTTTTAATGGACCCCTTATGATAATAGGGCACTACAGTCATAACCGTATGACGGTTATTGCCGTATCTGCCAAATCCTAGTAGTTTGGATTACATTGATGAGAAAGTACGGCTATTAATGTGTAACATAATTGTATGGAAATTTTTGGTGCTTCAGTGTGACCTCGACGGTAAAACTACCGCGCGCGAACGTGTTAAGGTCCTAACCTCGGTTACCATGAATGCTTTATAAATAAATATTACATTCCCACGGGAATTTGTCTTAGTTAGACAATACTGGTTTACTAATACTGGTGGCCAGAATTATAAACAGACACTGGTTTATAAGTTTTGCAGATATCCGCAATAATTCATTCTACTGAACCCAAATTTAATGCGTGGACGCCACACACTTGACTGGTATTTTGGATATGAACTTCTAATAATAGCAGATCCAATAAGAAATGGAAGAAATCTCAAAATAAAGAAATATATACCTACGTAGTTGAAAATGCATATTTCAGTGACTGTACCTGAAGTTATCGACCTCAGTGCAATTTCAAGCGACAAAATGTAGTTTTGGTGTAAATTTAAACAACAAGACATTAACTCTAACTGCAAACAAAAAAAATTTGTTTGTCTTGAAAATAATAACCATTCCTGACATCTAGCGGTCTATAGATAGCTATACACACTTTCAACAATTCTTAATAGTAGATTATATGCTAGAGTAGAATACCGAGCGTAGCGAGGGATTCTACAGTAAAATCCTGAGAGGTGCGAGGGTTAAAAAGTACCGTGACGAATGTTTTTTTCACGTGTTGTATACTCTAATTTTTACAATTGTTTACGAGAAAATAAAATGTATTATTATCACATTTTTGTATATATTCGGTTATTATTACCGGTTGATAAGAGAACAATAACATAAAAAAATTGTTCCAAATTCAAAATATTCACTAAGTGAGTAAAAGTGATTTTTATTCACTGTTATCGATGAATAAGATGACCTTTTTGGAGTGGCAATGGTAAAAAAGCAATTTTAATAGTGTTTCTAGATGGCATTATAATAAGAGAGAAAAATGAAAATGTGTTACATACATGCCATAATTAGTTTGCTAAGGAAATTTCTAAAAACAAATATTCTTACAGTCAAACTGATTCCAACTTAACAAACCCATATTTTAGGGTTCCGGAGCCAAATGTAGGCCCTTAGAGTTTCGTCATATCCGTCTTTCTGTTCGTCCATAGGTCATACACAGCCTTATAATTTATATATATCTACATTTATTCTGATAAAATTAAATAAATAATAATATAAAAATTAGTAAACCGCCACATACCGTAAACCGTACATACCATTTAAGCTTGAAATAGTACATTGTTCACCGAGTTGAGTTGTTTTCATTACCGTTTTGGGCCTTTCTACACCCTCGTTAGTAACCGGTCACATTCACCCGAGTTATTCTTAATGCTTTATTCTACACCAAGGATAAAAATAAAATAATTTTACCACGCTTTGCACTAGCTTTAAGCTTTAAAAACTTATGCTAAATGAAAAATAAAGTAACCAGTAACATTAAAAGAACACTTAAGTTATTAAAAAATAGAGTTCACATATGTTACCACAGATAATGTTGATAAAAATTCGTATTGTTATGCAGGTTTTCCGTTCTGTCGTATAGATTAGAATTTTTTTTGTATGCGGCCTATACTCTCACAGTGTTTGGTCACACAAAAACAACTTCCTTGCAAGTCCTCTAAACTTTATATCCAAAACATCGATCTCCATGGCAATTCCGAGCTTCCAACTATCACAGACGCGTCAAAATGCTACTTTGATAACCCTGCACCCCAATCCCCTTGTTAGGCACCAATCGGGTGGCCTTAGGACCCTTTAGATGCCCTAGGCACGCAACAATCGACGCAGACGATGGTATTACCACTAGGCTCACAGCTCAAGCGCCCTCCGCGCCCACGCCCGCGCCTGCGAACACAGCTTACAAAAATATACACAGAATACTTCACCGCAACATGTGAAGCGTCAAATATCGCCAATTGTGTGAAGGAATTCAGATATTTAAGAGTATTCCAATATTATTATAGTACTAGTGGCATAAGCGCCATCATAATTATATTCTTGTACAATCATATGTATACATATACTTAAAACTATCCATACTATCCATGAATATTATATTATAATAAATATTAAAAATTATAATAAATATTGAAAGTAACTCTGTATGTTACCTCTTCACGCTCAAACCGCTGACCGATCAAGATGAAATTTGGCATGGAGATAGTTTGAGTCCCGGGAAAGGACAACGTCAAGTATTGTATAACCGCGGGCAAAAGCTAGTATATTATAAATGTGTTAGTACGTCTGTTTGTTTGTCCCAACGTCACGTCACAAGGGAGCATCCAATTGAGCTAAAAACTTCGCTCAGGGACAATTAAGGAGACAGAAAAGGAAGCAGGCTAGACTTTTATTTTGTAAAATAGAAGTTTATGCAGGAATGTCTAAATTTACGTGCATGAACTATAGCCACAGGTAGAGCTTGCTATTACAACTTCCTTACTATAATTCGGGAGTGGTCGTAGTTACAACAACAAATACATACATAAATTTACATAAAACACAAACAGTGTATCAAAAATTGATACTACTAGAAAAAATATCCATATAATGTATAAACTTACATAGGTACCAGTATAATAATATAATAAATATAGTATTAATAACCCACTGCAATCTACCATCGGCCGCACAGCGCCAGAGAGCTCCAAATGTGAGAGGGCGCATCACACAAACGTGCACACATACCCATATACATACACACATACTCACAGATGTTGTATATCATGAAGTAGCCTAGATTCCACACGACACTCCGGCAACAAATACACACCATTGAACGTACTGTCACTACGGAAACAAGCCCAAGTGAAGAAGAAGTAAATAAATAATAAATAAATAAATAAATATTTTTGGACATTACACACAGCGCCGCCTGACCCCAAAGTAAGCAATGCTTGTGTTATGGTTACCAGACAACGGATACAAATACATAGATTACTTTTTTTTGTAAATACATACATATCATACATAATTACATCCAGAATTAAGACAAACACAAATGTTTATTACATAAATGTTTTTCCTGTGCGGGAATCGAACCCACACCCTACCACAGCAGTCGGCCACACTACCAACTAGGCTGCGAGGGAGTTAAGTGACAAGAAACTTTCCGGGTCTACACCTGTTACCATCAATCAGGTATACTAGATTCACTAATATACCTGGGCGCTTTGGCTAGTTAGCTTTAATAATTATAAAAGGCGATAGTTGAAGAGTTTCTTGCCGTCAGTAAATTTAGATAGATTTAGTTTTAATAGCGATTGCCCAAGCCGAGGTTCGTGTATCCTGGAAAAACCCTTCCCTTGTGCAAACCGCCCCAACTTTTCGCAGCAAAGTTCAAGCTGCACCGCAGCAAAAGTTAGTCCGCGTGTAGTTAACGACTGCGGCCAACAACAGTAGCAACAACAGTTCAGCAAGTTCGTAATGTAGCATCTCTGCAAAAACGTAATAGAACATCTCTGTAAAGACGAAATGCATCTCTGTAAAGACGTAATGGAGCGTCTCTGTAAAAACTTAATGGAACATCTCTGTAAAGACGTAATGGAGCATCTCTGTAAAAACTTAATGGAACATCTCTGTAAAGACGTAATACATCTCTGTAAAGACGTAATGGAGCGTCTCTGTAAAAACTTAATGGAACATCTCTGTAAAGACGTAATACATCTCTGTAAAGACGTAATGGAGCGTCTCTGTAAAAACTTAATGGAACATCTCTGTAAAGACGTAATACATCTCTGTAAAGACGTAATGGAGCGTCTCTGTAAAAACTTAATGGAACATCTCTGTAAAGACGTAATACATCTCTGTAAAAACTTAATGGAACATCTCTGTAAAGACGTAATACATCTCTGTAAAGACGTAATGGAGCGTCTCTGTAAAAACGTTCTTTCAACTGTTCTTTCAGATACTTATGTATGAAGGTTCTTTCAGACTTTTCGACCTGGTGTAGGGTAACAATATTTTTAGCGCTTCCCGTTGTGCTAGTAAATTAAATTTTTGTAAGCTACTCTGATACTATAGCTTCAAGCCTGCAAAACGTTGTGTGTGTTGTTTTGTAAAAAATTAAACCAAAAATATGTTAAACCTCGGTTTTGGAGAAAACGTACTTGAGCTACTTTTTTTACGTGCTTTTACTGAATTCCAACCGATGTAAATAAATTTAAGATCACGGGCATGACGTCGCGGACACAACACGTATTAAATAAAAATACCTTTATATACTAAATGAAATAAGTTTATGATTTTTTTCTTGTCGAGGGGCGTAGATTCAATTCCCGCATCAGAAAATCATAAATGTGACGAACATTTGTGTTTGTAATGACATTATGTGTTTTCAATGTATCTATAGTATGTTATATATTATATTTACAAAACAAAAAAATAGCAACCGAATTTAGAACCTTCTCCTTTTTTGAAGTCGGTTAAAAAGTATGTATCCGTTGTCTGGTATCCAACTACCCATAGTACAAGATTTGCTTAGTTTGGTACCAGATTGCGCTCTGTGTAATGTCCATAAATATAAAGTCTAATTTTTTAGGTATCTACTGATTTATTTTTTAATTTTTAACAAATAATTGATGTTTTTAGATCATTTTGTACACTTATTGTAAAGATTAATGTATGTATGTTTCAGTGAGTGCACTGCGCGAGCACTGGGATGAGGCGAACGCGCGGGTGCTGCAGCGCAAGGCGCAGCTCGACGCCATGCTGGCCGACTCGCAGCGGTACGAGGCGCGGCGCCGCGACGCCGACGCATGGCTCGCGCGGCTCGAGGCGCGGCTCGCAGCGGCCCCAGCGCCAGGACACACCGCCGACGTGCTCGATGCACAACTCCGGGAACAAAAGGTTGACGACCTACTACCATCTAACACATTTCTGAAAGGAACATGTAACATAAGCTAAACACGTCACGATAAATATGATACACACGTTTTAATTAAATACTTCATGAGCAAAACACCAGATCAACGGCATACCTTACGTAACCGCGGTGTGGTACGTTTCTTGTACTTATGATCTGAATCTGTCTCCGGACTTGAAAGAGCACGTTGTCCTGTCTGGTGCTAGTTGTTGGAATCACATCTGGGGTCGTGTTTATAAAGCATCAAGATAAAATGGTTTGAAAATCAGACATGTTGGTACTACCAACTAGTTTTTAAAAAAAATTTTCCTCTCCGGCTTGCAAAGATATCAAAATCAAAAAATCAAAATCTTTTGATTGACATGGGTTACTAAGAACACTTTCGAATCGTCAAGTAAATTAACTACAACTAGATTTACAAACTAATTACAATACTGTTTATTGCGTGCGTCCAATAATATTAGTAAAATCACAAACGAAATATAAAATTATAGTCTATCAACTAATAAATACATGTTTTGTATTAAAACACTAAATAAACAAAATTTACAATGTAAATAGTTTGATTTAAAAAAAAAAATATTTAGGTAATATTTCAATTGCCTATTGTTTTTCAGATTGCATAGGTGGTCAACATGTGATACGTTAAAAGTCTTCAATTATTCTGTGACGGGATTTAAAGTTACTCCCGAGAATTTATATTATATATTATATATTGCTCGAACAGCCTTCTTCTGTAGCACAAAGACTGTTTGAATATCAGCTGTGTATCCCCATAGTAAAATACCGTAGGTCATCAATCACGCTATGAAAGTAGCTGAAGTATGCTATCCGAGCAGTAGCTTCGTCCGTAAGCGTCCGTCGAATCTTTTTAACCGTGACAACCTAGCTATATGTGGGCCCCACTAAAACTTTGTGTCTAGGGTAAAACCTAAGAATACTGTATTATCTACAATATCTAACTGCTCCCCGTTTATAAATACACTGGTTCTTACCTGACTGACATTTTAAAATTTTTATATATTTGGTTTTCTCGCTATTAAGGAGTAAATTATTCATGTTGAACCAGTGAACAACTTTAGTCAGACAGTTGTTAACGTTATTTTAAATAGTTTCACGTCTTTTAAGTTGAAATAAAAGTGATGTGTCGTCTGCAAAAAACACTATCTCATGACTATCTTTTACAACTATAGGCAGATAATTATTGTATATAAAAATAGGAATGGCCCAAGGATGGAACCCTGTGCAATACCAATTTTAATGTTTGATTTGATTGTCCAGGTATGAGCTAATTAGTTTAGTGTAGTACTCTTAATACCATAGTTTCAGTAGATCAGAGTTTAATGTTGGACGCAATCAAATGCCTTAGATAGATCACAGAAAACACCCTAGGTATCAATTGAGTCCTCACAAGCATCAAATATGTGCTGGATAAGTTCAATACCAGCATCGGTTGTTCAGCGACCCCTTGCGATTCCAAACCGTTTACAAGTTAGTAGTGAACAAAAGTAAATACTCATATGGTTGGAGATCAGTTTTTCAAAAATTTTACTGAAAATAGGTAGTATTTAAATTGATCTAAAGTTAGACAAGTCAGTAGTACTACCTGATTTAAATATAGGTTTAACTTTACTGTACTTCATGAGATCAGAAAATACACCACACTCAATACATTTATTACATATAAAAAATAGTTGGGGTGCAATAACTGCAATTATAGTTTAAACTAGGGCAACAGAATGGCCCTATAGGTCAGCAGTATTTTTTTATTTTAATCGAATGCTTTAATAACATCATTATGATTTACATGTGTGAATTTAAAATCTTTGAGCATTCTTTTACATTTTCTTTCAACAGTGCCTCTGCTAATAATGGAGAAGAGTTTAGCGAGTTAGTAGTAGAGTGAGTAGTAGAGTGAGTAGTAGAGTTAGTAGAGACTGGAATATCAAAAAAGAATTTATCAAATAATGAGGCAATCTCTATTTCTGACCTAAAAATCCCATCAACCTTTGGGCAATATTCAGTTTTATGTGGCTTAGATTTTCCAGTCTCAGCATTGATAATATTCCAAATGGCTTTTATTTTTTCACTACTATTTTTAATTTTCTTCACTTAGAAAACGTGAATTAGCCATGCGGCAGATAACGTTAAACAATTTGACATAATCATTAAATTTCTTACTCAAATTACATTTTCTCTCGCTGTATAAAACATAGACTTTTCTTAACTAAGGCAGTCTTAGGTGTAAATATTGAGTCATACTCTTCACTATAGGTATTAAAAAAAATGTTATACTGAGTATTAGAGTCACCATAATCAATAAGCGTACTATCCTATAACTTTTATGTGTATCCGTATACCTGACATCTCTAACACTGGCGTATAAGCTTTGCAGATCTGAGAGGTTGTATATCAACCATGCAACCCAGTATTGATTTTATATCGAATAGCTTGCTGATTTTCTTGTCATTGCTAAAGTTCAGCATGGACATATTAAGTAGCTCCTTGCTTTTCCAGCTTAATTTGTTCACCGCATCCAGGATTTTGTAACCGTTTTTTTCTTAGGTCTTCAAATATTCTCACAGCCTTGCAGGTAAATTTCATTTGTTTAGCCATTACTCTTATTGGCCATTATTGTTTATTTTCATACGATTGCCATAGACAGTTGTTATCGGCCAACGTCTTAGTTATAGCTCTATATGTTTTGTCATTTGAGGAATTAATTTTGACGCGTTCACCATTTAACATTTCTATTGTAAAGGTCCCAGCAGCTAAATTAAATTTTAGACAGTCATAAAACTGTTGATAATTATCCACTCTATCCACTATAATAGGAGGTGGAGGGGGGGACTTTCTTGGCTTTGTCTTCTATTGAAGGTTTTCCCTGTTATTTTGGTGAGATTGTGGGACAGATGTTCAGCTTTCTTATTTTCCTGACCTTCGTTCTAATCCACTCTGTCTCCGTCGCGAGTTCTTCGACATCAGTCCCATATATTCAGCAGGCAGAGAAGAATTTTCCACATTTATTGTAGATGGGATTGTAGACTTTGCCTCTGCAACACATTTTAACTGCTGTTGGAGAATTTTCTATTTGACTTTTTTAGTCATCTACAACATTTTGCAGATTTTCCCGTTCTTGTCTTTCTTCTTTATAGCGCATTTGTTCATTTTCGTAACGTTCGTATAAAATATACTCTATTTCTGTTTAAAGCGTGTAATTACGTCGCCTTAACAATATGATTTGTCGTCAGTAGGGATGCCTTACGTGATGAAAATCTGTTTCATCGGGGTTCGGCCTGCGCAACGGCTTTGTTGTGATGCTTTAGCACTTTGCACTGTTGTTACACGCGGTAGCGAGTGACACGACTGTCCCCAGCGAAAATCGAACGATAATTATGTGGGAAAGTCAATAAAGATTTTTGTCCTCCACTGTATATCCCTAGACATAGTTTTATATAAAACGCACGTATAAAAATATTTTCACCTCACCAGCACGAAAAGGATAGTTTTGCTGTCCAAATTTAGTGAGCAAAATCGAATTTTGCTCACTAGTGAGGAATAGTAATTGTCTGTTCGAACATTGATTTTTGGAATTAGCCCGATGATGAAAAAAAAAACAATACAATAACTGGTCAGAAACAAATTTCGGGACAAAAACTTAACCTCGTTCATTTTAATTAAGAATATAACAACATAGCATTTTTTCGTTTTTAAGGGAGTTTTTATAAATTATTGGTATTATTAAAAGTTTATACAGCTAACTTAAAAAATATCATACGTTGTTTTGATAGCAATGGCAGAGGTTATAGTAGGTACAATTCCGAACGCAACCTCAATTTCAAAAAAAAAACAAAGAAAAATGGCGGCAACCTAGTTTTCTGAACATAGATTGTTTATTTAATAAATAATTCTGTTTTGTTTGGAAAATGAGCGATGCAAGCTACTAAGATACTTCTCTGACACCAGAAGCATTAAGACAAGTCTCCAATGCCTAACACTTTTTACCAGAAAAGTCACGTGAAAATATTTTTCTCGCTGGTAGAGGTGATAAGATGTATGTTGGACGCGTGAGCAAATTTTTTCAGTCTCGTGCCATTAAATCCCTCGCTATACTCAGTAGTCAATATTTAAATCACTCGCTACGCTCGTGATTCGAATGAAATTCTCTTTTTTTTCCCTTGTTGTATACTGTAATCTACTGTAATATTATTAATAAATGGTTACCCGAAGACTGGCCGATGCGGCTATACATAAGTTCTATAGGTGCGTGCCCTGTAACTATATGTAACCCGCAATGATATCCAACACATGCCAGCTGAGCATGCTCCTCTAAAGATCTAATGTAGCACGAACATTGAAGAAAATTGTTATGATAGACGAGACGATAGATTATTTTAGTGTATCGAGATTGATATACGACGTATGCATACATATGACACTCGCCTCATGGTGTCAGATCATAAGGCATTTTTTGTTATAATTACAATGAAATTGATATTGATGTCCTCAATCATCATTTTTTTCTAGTATTATCATTGATGGTAACAAAAAACTGCTGCAATTTTACGTTTTTAAAAGACAGT
The DNA here is from genome assembly GCA_946406115.1 of Apoda limacodes. Lineage (NCBI taxonomy): Eukaryota > Metazoa > Arthropoda > Insecta > Lepidoptera > Limacodidae > Apoda > Apoda limacodes. The sequence goes on along the minus strand of OX291560.1, from coordinate 23,289,595 downwards.
TCCTGACTTCTCTCCTTTTTTTCAAAGTCGATTTTGCAATTGTGTTGTCAAGAAGAACATTCTGACCATTTTTTCCAATGCTGTTGGTAACGACTGCTTTAGCCGTAATATTATCATCCCGATCTTTGACGCCATTCTACCTGTAATAACACATATCTTGAATTACTCCATGTTTACCTGTATCTTTCGTAAATCATGAAAAGATGCTATTATATTTTCTTTACCAAAAAAAATTCAACCCGTTTTCCGATTTTAGACCTAAATATATCCTCCCCTTCCTAACAAACGTCTTGTTCAACAGTAGTTATCTTTTTTCTAACAAAAAATAAGTTGTTAAGTACCTCCCAAATTGTCTTCGCCGGAATACTCATGTCCTATTTATAATGTCCTGTTCAATCCGAAAACGCCATCGTATTTAAAATAATGTTTCGAGTTTATTAGGTCTCCTTTTCTACATGATTTTACAACCCTGTTGTTCAAAACTCCAATGCACTATACACAAATGTATAATAACTCATTATCTCTAAAAGCAATCAGATTGTGAAACACATTACCTTTGAATATAAAACGAGCGCAGTCCTTGAGAACATTCAAGAAACTTGTTATTACACACTATAATAAATAAAAGCTGATATATCACATAATAGCTATATTTCTAATATCCATATATATTATTGATTATTTATCTCTGCATGAATATATATGTAAATCAAATCAAATCAGACTTTCTTCAAATAGGTTTCTAAGAACACTTTTGAATAGTCAATACAATGTATACAATGTTAATTTCTGCCAAAAAGAGCTGGCAAGAAGTTTTATTGAAAGTAATAATGAAATACTTTGATAAGTAGCTAAAGAGTATACAACTTGTACCGTAACACTTATTAGGTAATAAAAATAAGTAAGTAAGCTACTAAAAACTAAAAAAAAGCCAAACATGTCAATTATTATTTTTTGTTTTTATGTAGCATAGGCCCACCATGTGAAGCGTCAAATATCGTGAATCGATTGAAGGAATTCAGATATTTAAGAGTATTACGATATTTAATAGTACTAGTGGGATTAGTGCCATCATAATTATATTTTTGCACAATCATATCTACATACATATACTAACATATACTTAAAACTATCCATACTATCCACGAATATAATATAATAATAAATATCATAAATGCGAAAGTAAATCTGTCTGTTACCTCTTCACGCTGAAACTGTTTTGTTTGTTTGAGTCCCGGAAAAGGACATTAGCTACTTGAAAAAGTCAAGTATTATTCGTTTAGTAATTGAGGAGTTGCCGTTGAATTCCTACACCGATATCCGAATACTAAGAATACAAAGAAGTTTGCAAGAGCAGACCAGCCTCCACAGGCGGTACCCGTTTACAAGTATGACACATGAATCAGCCATCGCTTCGCTCAACCATGTTTTAGGGAACGTAACGACCCGACGCACATGCCACCACCGCAGAGACACTTTAAGAGAGCATGACACACTTAAGCAATTCCAATAAAACTTCGATTGTACTAGTTACAATGTGTGTATTAAAGAACCAAAATATAAATCCGATACATATTGAGATTTACACACACAAGTTTACATTTAACATTACACGGCGAACACTCGTACTCTGATCTTAAAACTGGTTTATAGTTGCTTTTGAAAATATTAAGATAAGAGGAGAAGATTGGAAGGTCAAAAGCATTTACTAAATTATCAAATTTCTCACAATAATATTAATAAATAAATATATAAATACATACACAAGGACACACATAAATATATATAAAACACAAACAGTGTCTCAAAAATTGATATTACTAGAAAAGAAATATACATATATGTATAAACTTACATGGGTACCAGTATAATAATATAATAAATATTGTATTAATAACCCGCTGCAATCTACCATCGGCCGCCCGGTGCCAGAGCGGTCCAAATGCGAGAGGGCACGTCACACAAACGTGCAAACATACCCATATGCATAAACATACTTACAGACGTTGTATTTCATGAAGTAGCCCAGCTCCCACATGACAGTCCGGCAACAAATGCACACCATTTAACGTAATGTCACTTCGGAAACAAGCCTAAGGAAAGAAGAAGTGACAAACTTCCCGGGTGTACCATCAATCACGCAGCAACCAGGCCACTAAATACACAAAATCTATGGAAATATGTGGAAACACACATACATGGAATCGTCTATGCGCCACATATGTATATGTATATATATATATATATATGTAGATATGTATTAGTTTATATATATTTATATATATATTCTTAAATCTTTATTATTTATATATATTATTTATGTAATTGTATCTAATATTAATTTAAAAGTAAAACGGGATTAAACGCGTCGTTATTTGGCACAATACCTTTTTCCGACGTTTCGGCTGGTTTACACCAACCTTGGACACGGGTAGACTAATCCCGTTTTACTTTTAAATTAGTAATGGAACGCAAAAATTTAAAAACTTGTATCTAATATTATCTTTAATATATCTTGTATTTAATATTATCTTTTTGTATAGATTTTATTAAAAAATGATTATAATTATTATCTACTTTATTTTAATGCACAAATAACCTATTATTATGTTTTTTATTTTAAAAAACCAAAGGTTATCTAGGCGAGATCGCTTTTAAGCAATAAGATCGCCATTTGTATTTTGTTTCTATTGTTGATTTTATTATATTATGTGCAATAAAGTATACTTTCATTATTATTTTATAAAATAATAAAGTGAATTAGTTTAATATTTTCAAAATTTAAATTTCTGTAATTCGCTTTTTTCGAAGAGAATATTAGACATATCTTGGCGGCGCTAGTTAGCGATAGGAATACTCCTTAACTATGCATATCGTTTTTGTTACACGATTGTGGCTAGCGACAACAAATAGGTTGGAAAGATGCTAATACTACTTAATGCTAATACTACTTAATGTAGGTACTTAAGATAATACGATTCTGAGCGCCTCTCAGCGTGTTTCATTCAAACGAATTTCAACAAAGTTCAAAAGTTATACAGAATTTTAGTTTTTCATACTGTAATATCTGTACTGAGACCTACCCACGTTTGTACCTATAGATAATCAAAAGGTTGAGTATTAAATATGTCACCTGACGTACAGTCGAGTTTTATTGATTTATCCCTATTAGTTAGGTAAATCGCGGTCACTACATGGCGACGAGGACTATTTGTAAAAATTGTTCACTGCAAAGTGTTGTGCCATTGTACGCATAACATAAGTAAACGCGAAATGCCCGTTTTCGGAAGGGTACCGGTTTTTGATTGTAAGTCGGACGAATGGCTTGTGCACAAAGCCCAACTAAGTAGTTTCTTCATAGCTAATGGAATTTGTGACGAAAGTGACAAAGATGGAGTTCAGAAACGTACCATATTACTTAATTGCATGTCACTGGAGCTTGACACGCGATTTGCTGTTTCCCAGTTCACCGGAGACTACGTCCTACGCCGCCATTGTTGGTACGTTAGACAGCCATTTTGAACCCAAGAAATGACGAGTTACGAGTCTATGACGGAGTTTGCCGCGCGACTTAGAGGTTTGGCAACAGGATGCGCGTTCGGCCTAGCTTTGGAGATGTGCCTCACGGATCGTTTCGTTCTGGGAATAGATTCCTCCAGCGTCCACGAAAGACTCTTTCGAGAAGACGCCACCAAGCTGAAGATTACGAGTGTATTGGAGATAGCTGTCGCAGCTGACACCGCGCTGCGAATCTGCAGCAGCGAGCCCAACATGAGCGTGTCTTGCGTCAAGGTTGAGCCCGTGCTGTACGCGAGCGCACGCCGTCCTGCGCCATCTGGTGTCGGCAGCGGCGCGGGCCCATTCCAGCGGTGGCGTTCGGCCCAGCGCGCCCGCATCGGAACCCAGATGCTCCGTTTGTTGCAACAGATCTCATCCTTCAAAAGAGTGGGCGTACCGGCATTTGAATTGTGATATATCTATACATATAAAATGCTTTGTCCTGAATGACTGATGGATCAACTCACAGCCTACACCGCTGATCGTAGAGACCTGAAACTTGGAGGGTGTGTTCTTTGTATTACGTAGGCACTGATAACAAAGGATTTTCCGAAAGGGTCAAGTGCGATTTGGACTCGCGCAACAAGGGTTAACGGATTTTAACGAAATTTTGGTAAGTTGTTATGCACACGCCGGCGAAAGTTTCTGAATTAGTACAACCCTTTCACAATAGGTTGGTGCAGCAGTTGTTTTAAAAAAGAAACAACGTTCGCTGGGTCAGCTAGTGTGATATAAAAGGTCATCTTAAAAAATGTGTTTGCGTAAAAATTATAATTTCAGTTTTCGGGGCAGATATAATAAAAATAGTAATAGCCAGCGAATCTATATAAAAACTACCTGCAGTCATTACACATACAAATGGTTTTAATAAAGATTTCTTGTTAATAAAAACATTTTACAAGAATTTGGAAAACCACAGACATAGATATTCGGCTTCGGATTATGACTAAGAGATTTCAAAGTGATTGATCAGTAAATATAAAAAAACAAATGCGGAATTCGTTTGTATGAAGCCCGCTGCGAGGCGCCGCGAAGTATATCCTCTTAAGGTATATACAAACATCTTTTTTTTTTCTACAAAACTGTACCTATCTACCCAACCTAGACACACACTAGTACACTATACCTACTCTTAATAGCCTTAATTATAGACATTTCGCTTCACAAAACGTGTTATTAACATCACTGGCTTTTATGAATAAATTTAAAAATGTTTCTAGTTATGAATAGAAAATTAGTGCAACGAAGTTTGTATGGGAAACATCTGAGTGGATTTACCTTAAGGTAAATACATAATATTCTAAATCAATGCAATGTACAATCTATCATATCAGGCACAGCAAGTGTTATCTTTAGGAATGTACTGTTTGATATACAATACAATACAAATATCCTTTATTGCACAAAACAAAAACACAAACTTATTGAAAAAATAATATTAAAAAACACGTACAACAGGCGATCTTATCGCCAGATGGCGATTTCTACCAGATAACCTATGTTATATTATACGGATCAACAATTATGTTCTTGTTCTGTAGATTTTGGCTTTATTCGTGACCGAAGTCGCGGCCCGGATCAAGTCTTAATACTGTAGTAAATGCGTGTATATAAATTTTGTTGGTATGTGTGTTGGTACAGTCGTTCCACGCGGAGGTGCACCAGTACAAGCACCAGATCGAGCTGTTCGGTCAGCTGACGCAGCGGCTGATCGCGGTCTACCGCGGGGACGACACCTCACGCATCAAGCGTGCCACCGAGCAGATCAACCACCGCTACAACGAGCTCAACAACAGGTAATCCTCAACTCTATATAATAAGAGAATTTCACGCAAAAAAAGAGAAATAACTACATTGCTTTTTAATAAAAACGCAACGTTTCCATTAACATACATAATAATATTATGTTTGAAATTTGCAATACTACATAAATGAGAAGGAAACTACAAACCTGGGAAATTGACAACAATGAATGAAAACACGGAGTCGGGCCGTCCTCGCACCATCGCCCTTATAAAGGAGGTTTTTGACTCTTTTTCTTATCGAGTAATTGACCATGTCAAAAACCATTTCATTACATAGTTGCAAAGCTCCACAAAACAACAATTTATAGCTATTCCATACATCGGAGCCACATACGTCTCCATTGTTGGTCCCAGACCTAACCTCGTCGAGGGCGATTTGGTCCATAGTTCATTACGTGGGCCCAGGGCGGATTGTGTACATCTTTTTTGACGTATGCAGGTTTCCTCAAGATGTTTCCTTTACCGAACATCAGTGGTGTGAATAATCAATGTAGGTACTTGAGAAATTAAGAAAAAAGACTCATTAGTACAGGCCTGGCTGGAACTTCCGTCTCGCGAGGAGAAATTGAATCCCCTAGGCCACAACTGACTTTGAAACCCCTAGGCTATCGCCGACACCGACATCAAAAAAAAACTCACGTATTATGAGCTATTAACTAATTTATATTGAAACTTGTTTATAAATGTAAATATCTAGCAGAAGATAAATACTTTATACTTTACAAAATTAACGGAGAGCTTCGCAAGTTTGTGGTGTGTCTACTGTCCGTCATTATAAAACATACAGATATATATTGTAAAATAGTTATTTCATACCACCTAGCACCTGCCCGACTGGTTGAAAGGGCATCCTTACTTAGCCGGATTGAGAAAACTTTACAGATCGATATAAAGTTAAAAATTAGTGAAAAAAATCATAGCAATTCAATCATTTGTCGAATTAAAGCATAATAAGTGAACAGTTACAAATAAGCTTTTTCTTATGATGTTGATACAAATAACATCTTATATTAAAGAAGGTCGTGTTACTTAGATAAAATTTTACACGATTTCAAAACTAGTAAAAATATCTTTGCCACTGTAACATTAGCAGTAACTTCATCTAAGCCACTGTAAAATTAGCAGTAACTGTATCTAAGTCACTGTAACATTAGCAGTTACTTCATCTGAGCCACTGTGAAAATAGCAGAAACTGTATCTAAGCCACTGTTACATTAGCAGTAACTGTAATTAAGCTACTGTAAAATTAGCAGTAACTGTATCTAAGCCACTGTAACATTAGCGGTAACTAGTAAATATCTAAGCCACTGTAACATTAGCAGTAACTGTATCTAAGCCACTGTAAAATTAGCAGTAACTAGTAAATATCTAAGCTACTGTAACATTAGCAGTAACTGTATCTTAGCCATTGTAAAATTAGCAGGAACTGTATCTAAGCCACTGTAAAATTAGCAGTAACTGTATTTAAGCCACTGCAACATTAGCAGTAACTAGTAAATATCTAAGCTACTGTAACATTAGCAGTAACTGTATCTAAGCCTCTGTAAAATTAGCAGTAACTGTATCTAAGCCACTGCAACATCAGCAGTAACTAGTAAATATCTAAGCTACTGTAACATTAGCAGTAACTGTATCTAAGCCTCTGTAAAATTAGCAGTAAATGTATCTAAGCCACTGTAACATTAGCAGTAACTGTATCCTAGCCACTCTATCATTAGCAGTAACTAAGTAGTAAATTGACATAGATAAGAAATTTGTTATAGGAATAAATATCCAATCTAACCTAAAAGATTAAACAAAATCAAGTAAAGTTCTCTTAGCCTTATTAAATGCTTTTCGAGATTGTTTATGTATATATAACTTACGTAAATGTGAACATCTAACCCCTCCCTTCGAAATATCATTAACTGACATGTGTAAAATAAACGATTCGTCGTCTCAGCCGAAGGACGTCCTTTCTTGGGTGCTACATTCTTAGGTGCTACACTTTTGGGTGCTATGCTCTTGGGCGCTGCACTCAGTGTTCTGTTTGCGTTTAGTTCAGCTATTACTTCTATATGAGTTTCATTTCAAAAAAATAATGGCGGACAATAGGAACATACATATATGTACCTACATACCTATGCGAGGGTCCATAATTATCTTCAAACTCCTTTACAAATATAAATTGATTCATAACAAAGTTCGTTAAGGACCTAATGTAACAGAATTTTAATGATTCTATCGGTAAGGTTTTGGAATAAAACTAACATTTAAATTCAGAAGAAATAAGAGATAACAAACTAGCATCGAGCTCGGTCGGTGAGTGGATTCATAGAGAAGTATAAATAATACAAGGAAAGTGTCCGATAAAAACCACCTATGCTGAATAGAACAAAGGTAAGGTTTTCGACAGACTGATAAACAAACTCAATTTTAACATTTTGACTGCTACTAACTACGCCGTGATGACAACCATAGGCTGCACGTACTCAACATAGCGTTTCTACATAACATAAGCCTGATTTTCCCCTTCGTAGAAGTACTGGATGAACTTTACTCTAACAATCTCTTGGTTAGTTGGTTAGTTATTATGTCCCTTGCGCCCCAGGACTACGAAGCTACTGCGACAGACTGTGATAAACGGGGACAAATCCAAAAAAGCTCTTTAAATAATCAGCTTACCACAGCTAGATCTCATTCCTGCTCTCATTAGATCTCTAATATTGATGTGGCCATCGAATTTGTCACCCAACAGTCACTCGTTAAGAGTTAAGAGCGATCTCATTGTATGTGAAACAGCTTATAAATGTAACGGCTTAAAAACCGTTGTGTAGTATTTATTGAACGCTGTCGCTACGTCGAAAAATGGCGCTCCTATAAATGGGCTCCGTGAAATCTGTGATGCAGTGCCCCTGTTCTGTTGCCCACAATCCGAAATGACTTTAGTGAAGAGGTCTATATTAAGTGTCTATGAAATTACGTAACCGTGGTATTAGTAACTGTTAATAAAGTTTACTCAAAGCGATTAGTGAACTAAATTATCTATATGACGAGGGCTTGGAACATTTTTACCCTAACTACGTCGTGAAAAAATGTAGTTCGACATCGCCCCGTTAAAAATAGTTATGAATAAAAAATCAGGGGTAAACTTAATTTTGATAATCTGCAGAACTTCGCCTGCAATGACAGGAGGTAGAGAGGTAAGCGGCGTGAGATCGCATCTACTTTTTGTCCTCACTGTCTACCTTGCGATCATGATTGGTTTATTCCTAAGCAAGCATCACGACTCTTGAGTTTTTTCTAAGCAGTCTGCCTTTTAGTCGACGTCACAGGGATTAATTTAGTCATAGGAAGAAGGTATGGCGCTCATTTATCAAAAATATTGGAGTTTTTTCGTTCGTTACAGCATCGTAGCCCGCGGCAAAGCGCTGCACGCAGCAGTCTCGTCGCTGCAGAACTTCGACCGGTCGCTGGAAAAATTCGTCGCGTGGCTGAGCGAAGCTGAGTCGCTGTTGGATGCTGCTGAAAGAGACCCGCAGCTATTAAAGGTAGAAAGAATTTTTGAAGATTCATTAATTATATTACCTTGTAAATAATCAAAAGACATAAATTTTATGAGAGTACATAATACACTTAACTGGCCAATTAAAAGTACCTATCCTTCATTATATTTTATGGTGGTCCTATCCCACCCGGATTTACGTTGGTATTGAATTAAAAGTATTTTACATATTTCGAAAAGCGATCGGAGCTCGTGTTAGGCCCTCTAATATTTTTGCTTTCGCGAGAGTTCCTGTCGTATTCGAATAAATTATAATAAATATTTCGGGACAAATCACATAGTGCCATCTAGTGTCAAACTAAGTAAGGCTTGTACTATGGGCATAATTGGGCATCTTTGCTTTGTTTTGGGATTAAGAATGGTGGGAACGATTTTGATAACGCCAGTTTTGCCACCGACACTTATCGTTTGTGTAGCTTTAAAACGGTAGGTACCTACTAACAAAATTTTTTATTGCTAAACAAACGGTTGACGTACACACACTACTATAATAAGACACTCACACTACCTTCCATAAACAATGGATAAGTAGGCAGTTTGACAGATTAACACAAAAACCTAACCTCCAGACATGTGTCTAAAGTTACATTTTTCGGTGGCAAAAGTTTCAATAATAAAAATATCGTAAACGATACACATGTATATGATACAGATTATACTAAAATTTTGATATTTTTGATACCAATTTACTTATTTTATATTTATTTTTACATTTTAACTCACTAAAAATAACTCACAGCATAACAATAAATAACATTAAAAGTGGTAAAGATACGCTAATTAAGAGATCCTTCAAATAAATACAAAATAGCATAAAAGAATTGCTAACAAGTAGGCAATTATACTCTATTATATGAATATTATACTATATTATACTCTATAAATATATGATTATATAGGTTCAGTTACACAGTAATTAGTGTTACTTCAACTTGGAAAGAAACACTTAGAAATTGATTTTCTCAGTGACTCCGCGCTGCTTACAAATATGTCAATTTCAGAATTAAGATGATTAACATAGTCAGTCACACTCTAGTCTCAGTAAGTAAGAGTTACGACGATAATTAGTCAAGACATTAGGCACATGTAGAAGTGAGTGCTGGAGGGGACACATAAGTGAGTGAGGGGACACATAAGGACAGTTTGCTAAGAATACTAGGACAATCGATAGTTCCATTTATTATACGAGATAGATATGTAACATCAGCTATATTCCTTCGAAGGTTAAGGTTAAGGGGTAAAACATGAATCCTGCGACACCTTGACTCATAATCTGGATCTTTAATAAGACACTTATATTAAAGGAAACGCAAGTAACGTTTTTGGATGGCTTCAATTCTGTCAATATATATTTTATACTGTGGGTTCCAGATTTGACTAGCATATTCCAAATGACTTCTTACGCACTTAATGAGCGTCGAAACAAAAGAGAAAGCGGAAGGGTTAGTTGGTCGGCACAGTTAGTAATGAAAATGGGGGATAAATTCAAATTCAAATTCAATATAATTTATTCAGTTTAGGCTACAATAATTGAGCACTTATGAATGTCAGACCTTGTACTGAGAAGAACCGGCAAGAAACTCAGCAAGGGCATTTCTTTTCTCCCTTTCTCTTACAGCGTCCAATTCAAATATTGGAAAATGCCCTCCCTATCATAAAATGACACTTTCCATTACAAACATAAAAAAAACATGAAATATAAAGCACAAGCACAACATAAAAAAGTATCTTATAAATGTCATCGGGACTGCGGACTTGGTCAGATCCAGCCCAAGCAATAGCTTTTTTAACATAGAAGGTGTGAAGATACTACTAAGGGAATGAGTGTCAACCTTACCTGCAGGATATTCAACACTAGTTTGGGCTGCCATTGTACTTGCGGCGTCGAGGAAGGTTGAGTGAAAGTATTCTGAAAACATTTACACTAATAGTGACTCCTGATTCGCTAGCGTTAGTCCCATTGTACATTGTAGATGGGAGAACAGAAGATCTAAATTTGTTACTAACATATGACCAAAATGCTTTAGGGTTCTTTACAATCGAGTTCTCAATGTTAGTTAGATAGTCACTGTAGCTTTTACGCTCCAGAATCTTGACACGATCTCTGAGTAGTTTAAAAAATATATAATCGGACTGGCTTCCATAGTTTTTGTACATCTTGTGGTATTTAGCTTTTACTTTAATCACTTTTATTAAAGAGCTGCTGAACCAGGGGGGATACTTACTAAGATATTTTTTTTTCTTTGGTATAAATTTGTCAATTAGCTCATAAAGTAATTTTGAATTGAACCGAGGGCATATTAAAATCACTAACCAACCTAGTGTTCAGACAGAGATGAGATGATGTTAAATATTTTTTCAGAAAAACATTCGAGATGTGACTTGAACAATGGCTTAAGTAGACAGTCGCAACGTGTATTTTATGAGAAACATTCTGTTGATAATTATATTTAATGGTGACCCAAAGATCTTCTACGCTGGACCTCCAGTCAAGACGTTCCTCAGAAATAATTTCTTTTCGAACAGCCAATAGCACACCTCCTCCAAGAGACTGTCCTGATACTGCGTAGTCCCTATCCCGGCGCCAAACCAAATACCTATGGTCAAAAAGTTCTTCGATTTTGATGCCATCTAAAAGCCAAGTCTCGGTTAACGACACGATGTTATACGAGTTAAGAAGAATATTTCTACGAAAAACATCAGTCTTTGTGCGCAGCCCTCTTACATGTTGGTGGTATATTTTAAGAGTAGCCATTGGCGAAGCCGTTATGTAAACGCAATATAGTTATTATATAGCTAAGATCAAAGTTAGTAACAACATAAAGCCAAAGAAGTTGGAGAGCGCGCACAGAAAACATATTAAGCAAGAGCTGGTAGTTAAAATATAAAGAGTGAAAGAAGAATAAGAAAAAAGAGAAGAAAAGAAAGAGGACAAGGAGAGCCGACCCCGCCTAAAGCGGGACAAGGCTTAGGACAATGATGAAAGAAGAATAAGAAAAAACTGTAGAGAAATAAAACATATTTAGGTACGTTATTATATATCCCTAAGGGCCTTTTTTGTATATCCCCACGTAAAGCCACGGGCAACATCTAGCGGTCAGTTCTTTAACAGAATGCATAGGCAAGTAACGTTTGTATTCAAAAATATATGCAAATCACTTCAATGTATAATTGATGTAGGCAAAGCTTGCAGCATTGCGTGCAAAAATATATAAATCTTACGTGAGTAATTATTTTATTCTGCCACTGGTATTGCATATAAGTTTGGTTACCTATTATAATAAAATAAATTGATTCATTGATTAAAGGTATGAGCAAGCAAAACTGAGTGAGTAAACATGTTAATATAATAAAAATACATGTTATATGCAAGCAGAGCCGCAGGGATAGAGTAGTAAATGTTTGTAATATAATGTGCACAAACATAAGATTTAATGCGCTAAACATGAATAATATTAGCGATTTTGTAGGCAAACGTAACTGCGTGCAAAAATATATAAATATTATACGTATAATTATTTTTGGTTGCTGATAGTATTGCGATTGCATAGTGAAAGTTAGGTTACCTAAATTAATAAAAAAAATCGAATCAGTCACTATAGATCTAAGCAAGCAGAGCCGCGTGCAGAAACATGTCGATATAATAAAAATAAATTTATTATGCAGGCAGAGCCGCGGGTATTGGGGAGTGAATAATGGCAGTTCAGTAAGATTTAATACGTTATAAATAAGTAATATTATTATTTCTGTAAATAACATGACGTGTTTATAGGAATTAGAATAGATACCTACGGTATTAGGATACGGTGGGTATAATATAAAGAACCAGCGCAAAGCGTAGTAAATGGAAACAAATAAGCAACCAATACAAAAACAATAACAGTTATTCTAACTAGTACATAGTGATACCAGGAACAGAAAGAAGTGGACTGATCTACCTGCGCACAATGCCTGGCCCGACCCGTCGTACCGGTTGCAGTAGCGATAAGCAAGCCTAATGACCGGCCACAGTTTCTCAAACTTATTAAGATTGTGAACTTTTTAAAGTTATATAATATGTTAATCAAAAGAGTTTCATTTAAACAGAACAAGCTAAAAAAATAATACAAATAATATGCGATTATACAAAAACAAGCTAAGAAATGGAGTAAGTAAAATAATATCCATCACAAGATCTTCCTTAGTTCACGCTCAAAATATATGGTGATTATTGGCGTTGTTTAATTTTTTTTAAAAGAATTTTAGAGTGCTTCACCCACACATACAAAAAACCACGTTCTTTTGCCGAGGCCTTTGTTTTCGTCAATAACATTTTATTAGTTACTGTAAGATGATCACTAACAAACACACGATTATCATCTGAGAAGACGAGTTCTTTAGCACATAAGGATTTATTGCGTCGTGCGGCCTGAACAAATGCTTCTTTAAGGTGGTAATTGCTGAAGGCAGCTACAATTGAATTGGAGTCTTTATTTAAGCGTGAGGGTATTCTCGCCACAAAATTGAGTTGGCTGGAAGTGACAGGACACTTAATCTTGGAGCCCAATTTAATTGCTACATCAAGCAGATTTTCAGTTTTGGTGAACGGAATGCCTTTTATTTCAAAATTATTACGCCCACTGTTCCTTGCCGTTCAGTTTTACTTCTAGCTGGTTCAGTTTGTTTTGAAGGTGTGTCATCTCATCACTTGTCTTTTCCACTGCCGAGAGTCTTGACTCAATTTTTTGGACTTTATTAGTGAAGTCATTAATAAGGGAATGAGCCATTTCGACTGATTTTTTTAAATCATGAACATCATGCTGAAGTGATTTCATATCATCCAACAGAGTTTTGATCGGAGCCAGCCTCATACCTTTGATTTCAACCATCAATTGTTCAAGGGAGACAGGTGTTGGTGAATTGTTTCTGGACGGGGCGCTTACACTTGGTGATGCTTTATAGGATGCACACTTCCACTGTGATTTGCGATCGCCAACCTTCTTATATCCAATTTCAGTAATTTTTGCACAAGGAAAGTCTAAAGATTGCTTACAATTACTACATTGAGCACCATCATATGCCTCGGTATTGCAACGCGCACACTTGAACATTATGAACTAGTTGGTTCACCTTGAGAAACACTGGAATTATAGAACACAGCAAACTTGACTACTGCAAATGCAAAACGAACGGATGACAGATGGCAAAGTAAACGAAAATAATAATTCTGCATCCCAAAACGAACGCGCCCCTAGACAACAGATACGTTCCTATACCATATACATTAGTTTTTAAATACATAGATTAGTTAGTGAACAAAGAAAATATCTAGACGGAGTTCACTGGGCATAGTATAGAAAATAATGATAGGTACGCTGCTATTTATTATACTATGCCCAGTACATTAACATTGTCATGTGCGAAGATCGATTCCGCTCCCCTCGATTCAGCAATCAGTCATTACAACTAACCGAGCCACTGGACATGCAGTAGTAACGTGATTGACGTAAAACAAAGAATTTTCTATATAAAAAATGAACAGCGCCATCTGTAGGCCTAAATTGTACTATTGTATAAACTCATTGAAAAGTGCTATCTATGAGCCTGAGTAGTAACTATCTTTATACAGCATCTTGCTCGACGTCACTTTACATATAACGACACGCAAACGACAGTAAACTCTTGCTAAGCTCTCTGAACGCATTACAGACGACTGAATGCCAATCTCAAAAATTGCTACTCATAGTTCCTTGCTAAAATTAATGCTATAAGTCTTCTTGATTATTGATGTCTTCGTCTTTGTGTTTTGGAATCTGAATAAATTCCACCATTACTGACAAAACGTGTCCACCTTGTTAGAGTTTTAACCAGTTTGTAACAGAAAATTATAAACAAAAAAAATGTACGATAAGGAAACAGGAAATGGAAAACCATCTTATTATGTTGCAAGTATTTGTCACGTTTCGTATAGGTAATTTACGACATAACAGCAAGATAGATGGCGATTATTTAAATAGGCAAAAAGTGCCATCTATCTGTTTAGTTGTAAACTAATTCAAATATGCAAGAGCTAATATTTCTGAAACAACGCCATCTATACAAAATTAGTACACTTGCTAGCCCCGTACACTTGCTGTAGTTGCACGAATTTGGAATATTGAATTCTAGATGTCATCACTGTTTTTCATTTATATTACAGAATTATACTTCGAATGCAAGGTGTATATATCCTCATTGTTTTAGATTGTTTTAAAAACATATCACTTAATCAGATATAAGAGTCTTTGATACAACTTGTTAGTTGAGACGTGCAACTGAATCGGATAAAGAACCGAATATAAACGTTAAAATAAAGCGTCTCTAGATAATTCGCAACAGAGCAGTCTAAATATTTTTCATCACAAACAAGACCTATTTTAGGTAATTTAGTATCATTTTTAGGGTTCCGTACCCAAAAGGTAATTAGCGGAACTCTATTACTAAGACTTTGCTGTCCGTCTGTCCGTCGGTCACCAGGCTGTATCTCCTGAACCCTGATAGTTAGACAGTTGAAATTTTCACAGAAGATGTATTTATGTTGCCGCTATAACAGCAAAAGAATAAAACAAATATTTAAGGGTGCTCCCATACAACAAACGTAATTTTTTTGCTCGATTTTGCTCGATATTGATAACGGCAACAGGTAGACGCTTAAAATATTCACAGAATAATAAATCAAATAGTCACTTTAAAAATAAATAATTAAATTAAAATAAAAGAAATATTTAAGGGGGCTCCCATACAACAAATGTGATTTTTTAAGTTATCTTATCCAAGTACTCTAAATGTTTGTAATTTGCAATGCTTGCAATACCAGAGGCATTTCTCGAGTGTTGCCGGCCCTTAAAGAACTAATAACTTTTTGCTTGAAGAATCCCATACTGTAGTCCTTGGCAGGGAGCTCATTCTACAACCTCAAAGGTCGCGGGAGGAAGTACCTCTGAAACCGCCCTGATTGCAGAAATCGATAAAAATCGATACTGTTCATTCAATCAATCAATATAGTATATAAGCCATTACCATATAACCCATTCAGGTTATAGACAGGTAAACTGATTGTTATTTTTTATGAGAAAACTTTTAGAAAAATGTTATAAGAAATTGTTTTTTATAGACTTAAATAAAATAAAAATAATGATTTACAATAACTTTTTGAAATAGAATTTTTATTTTTCTGAAAACCTACTAAAACCATTTTCATAAAATCTGAGGCTCGCAACAAAGTGTGAAGATAGTTTCCCTGATAACTCCGAGCGCATAAAACTGAACTTTATAGCAATCCTTTGAAATATTCATACTTCGGTAGCGACAAAGTTGCGTCGTCAGGTCTTTTAGTGGCACTTATTTGTAACTCGTATATAAGTAAATACATATTTAAAGTACGTAGAAAAAATATTTCCACCTCTTCAGAACCAAAAGGGTGGTTTTGCTGTTCAAAACCAGTGGGCAAAATCGATTTTGGCTGCAAGCGTGAGACACAGTAATGCAACGTTCGAATATTACTTTTTGGAATTTTGCGATACTAAAAAAAAAAACAAAGCGATGATTGGTTTGGAAACAAAATTCTTTTAATGAAAAGCAAGTCTTCCTACCAAAGAGAATTAACTAAGATTTGTACTGTGTTATACAGAATTTATGTATTTTTAACTTGGCAGGACTATGACATTAAACGCATTGAAGCAGTCAACAAAACGCACCTTTGGATTGTTTATTTACGTATATATTGTATTTTTTTTTAGAAAAATGAGTGACTCGATTTACAAAGATACTTCTTTAACACCAGAACAAAAGAGCTAACACAACAAGTATCTAATGCTGAAGTATAGTAGGTAGTATTTGTAAATTAGAATAAACTTATTGCTTAATATGGCGTTCCGTTAGTTCCTGGCCTATGATCTATTTTTTTTGCACTAGTAGATGTGAAAAGTTGTATGTTTCACACGTTGTTATTTAGCGCGAGTGCGATAGCGCTATACAAGCGAAGGAATCTGAGATTGACCCCACGAGTGAAGCAAGTAGTTCAAAAATAGAATCCTGAGCAAAGCGAGGTATACAAAGGCACAAGTCCCAAATAATTTGTTCGAAAATACCTACATTAGATATAAAACTACACACCATCTTGAAAAGTCAAAGCAATTTTATGAAAGTAAAATGACTTTTTGAATGTAATTTAATAAAGTATGTGTGTTGGCACTTTAAGTTTGTGATAATGGGGAGAAATGAAGGGAGGTCTAATTGTGGGGCCAACAACTAGTAAGTATAGTTAGTGCATTATTATACTGTAGTTATAGTTCAAATTAAACAAAGCCTTAACAGTTGGCAATGACAGTTGAATATGACGCTAATTTTGACACACTAGTACGAAATTTTTATACCTACCACTTTTATTAACTGCAGAGATAAGTTGGTGATTATCGGTTCAGTTGCTAGATTACCTGCAATTTGTTGGTTAACAAATCGGGACAAACCAAACGTTATTTAAAGTGTTTAAGACATTTTTGTCAGTTTTCTAATGAAAATATAATTCCTACACATGAAAGGTAATTTTTACATTTTTTTGGTAATTTAGACGTTCCTGATCTCTTCTTACAGTAAAATATCGATCGATTTGAGATTATTATCATTAATATCTTAATAAGGACAAGCAGCCACATCACTGCACTGGTGTAGAGCCCTAAAATTGGCAATGTTTTCGATTATTCAGTCATGGGTTCGTTTGGATCCATACATCCAGTTGACTTTCAAAACTATTTAGAGGTTTAACAGTCACTACAGTTTCTGCAAGTTTGTTCCATATTCCAGTAACACGATTGTTTAGAAAGTGATAGGCCACTAATGAGTGCGAAGATGAGCAATTTTGGGTAAGGCCATGTCCACGTGATGAGTAGGTTTTTCCTGAGCAAAAGCATGTCTCTAATGTTGGGCAGTTTGTTCTGTTACTGATAATGAGTTACTTATTCTAATTCTTGGTTGGTTTGACACTAGTTGTTGAAGATTGCTGTCGAGAAACATGGTTTTGAATAATTCTAATGATCGACTTAGTTTTTGATCGAAACAAATAGGCCAGGCAATGTCTGGGTAGTTAAAAATCTATCAATAAGTATAGTGTTGTTTTCAGATAGATAGATAGATTATAAAGTAGGTGTCGTATGCTTCCCAGTTCCTTTTGTTATCTTCTGCTTCCCAGTTTTTCCCCAGGCATTGTTATCAACGAGATAGACTACAATAAGCAATAAATGGTAATTAGCAAATTGTACATTAAGGTATATTACCTCTACTCTACTATATCAACTATATATTGGTTGTTTTTTCAGTCATTAACACTGCCTTTAAACATAAATTTGCTATTGCGCCTCTTCTGGTTTCGGCACCTTCTGCCTTTGAACCTCTTTTACGGCCTTTTATCTATAGTTAGGTATTGCATAGGCGCCATTCCCGTCATTGGTATTGAGCCAGGTTTCTTTAATAATTATGAATGTTGAAATTTATATTGAGAAGTAAAAGGTCAAATTTGGCTGGTAATGAGCATAGTTTGATATAATAGAAAGTTATAGTTGCTATATGGAAGATTAAAGTTCATTAGTTTTTTAATTTTACAATTTTTTGCATTTCGCTCACATATTTAATAGTGATGTCTGTCTCCCCTTTATCCATTCTTTCTTTGAGATGCCGGCACAGTTGGTTTAGTTCTCCCCGCTGCTGGGTTGTTCTGTCATTGTTAAATCTTACTTCCTTACGTGTTTTAGTTTTGTTTTTAAGAATATTGATAGCGTCAGATAGGTTTTTCATGATCACTTTTAAAGGCCTAGTTGTCTCTCTGACCTTATCGGAGCACCTTAATAATTTTAACTGAAGCTCTACCATCGCCAACTACTTCTTCCAGAATGTCTTTAATAATATTATCGTCATGAGTTTTGCGAGCCTAATTATCTTCTGAGTTGGATTCCTTTATACCAACTATGATAATATTGTTTGTACAAATTGTAAGGTAAGGTAATTGTAATTTAATTGTTAGGTAGCTGGAGCTCTTTAGGATTCGCTGCTTGGACAGTGGGGGACAGGTGGTGCACGTTGCTGTGTTTGCTCAGAGTAGACACGACGGGCTGGGGCGGTAAGCTTGTTTGCCACTTTAGGGGTACAAAAGAAAAAGTCAGTAAAGAAGTCGGAATTAATTGGGAGGCAGCTTCGTTGGTTAAATGTTTTTTTTATTTCATCAAGCTCTTCTAGTACGGCATCATAATGATTTTGTTAATTTTGGAACGTCAGATTGCTGCAGATCAAACACACATTTCGCTTACACCCATCACATTGGATAGCACAATCATCACTATAATAGAAGTATCACTGTCACATTGGAAGCGCTACAATCATGTTTGAGTTAAATTTGTTAAAACTTTGTTGCTACGAAAAAAAGTTGTTAGACTGTCGTAATTTTCGATTGTATAAAAGATTAGTTTAATGGTCGAAAAACCCTTTTGACTGTTTATAATAGTTCACATTAGCACTTAAAGTACTAGCTTTTTTGAGTAGATTTAAGCACAAATACTAATAAATCCATACTAATATTGTAAATGCGAAAGTAACTCTGTCTGCTTGTCTGTCTGTTACCTCTCCACGCTTAAACCGCTTAATTTGTCATCTAGATAGTTAGAGTCCCGAGAAAGGACATAGGCTACTTGAAAACGTTAAATGTGAAAAATAAAAAGGCGGGAAGCTCCACCCAACGCTTCCCACGGTACTATACTATACTGGTGCTAACTTCGCGCATATCCCTCGTGTAGGAGAAGAGATGTGAAATCATAAATGGTATAACCATTAAATTATCGTTGCAGCCGAAGTCTTAATATGTAATTTCAGGAGCAATTATTTGAGGGTGCATAGCACATACACTCAGCCTTAGGCCAAAAAGTGTGACATTCACTCACACAGACACAGCCATGACATTGTCAAGAGAGCACGCCTCGTGTTAAGCACACCCCGAAGAATTGAACGTAATAAACCCCACTGAACCATTTATGTTCGTACTAATTATTATGTACCAATGGAACAGCCATGGGATGGGATTCACCAAGAAGGCACGCCCCATGCTTAACACACACCGAGGAGCAAGACGCAATAAGCCCCATTGCATCCATGTAACTTCAGTCATACAGTATAAATGATTTATTTCGGTTTAAAAGCCGGTGTCCACACCATACATGATCAAGGGTTCATAAATTGGTTAAATGTATAGATATTTTATCAGTTCAAGTACAAATAATAATATTTTTTAGTATATTTGATCGATTAACGATAGAAAAATTATTAATGTAATATTCAGTATTTCAGCTTTTCAGGAATTCATTCGCGAGCCAAGGCATAGGTTGTTACCAGTCGCGTAGGTGAAGTATCACTGTTGCCTTTGCGTAATCAGCGTCCGACTCCCCACAACTTGGCAACGGTTTAAGTGTCAATTTTAATAAAACAATAAGTGCCTTCTTTCGCAGTTTTTCGACTCTGACTGACAGCTCGGGGCAAGGACCTTTATCCTTTTACACTGTGTAATCTGCTGTCGTCGTTCAAGTCTTTCGGTACCGAATTCACATTTATATTTGACCCAATCAAACGGATCGAAACGTTAGGCGAGAGACGTTCAAACTGTCTGTGAGCTCAGCCGATGTAACTCGAACCCACTAACGAATGTTAACGATAAACATTCTGAGAGATCAGTAGGTTATAAGCTTTCGATCCCCGGGCATGTCTCCATCATCTCCTTGCCTCCTCTTTACTTTACTTTAGCCATATTATATTAGCCATCAGAAAGGTACATAATTCCTCTCATGCTAAAATGTATTCACTTAATAATGCATTTTATATTAATTTATCGCATTCTGCATTTGCCCACCTCATACGCTTTCTTTATATATGGTGGCACCGCGACGCGCGACACTCGCCGCTGCCCTATGTATGTCTACGTATACGTTCTAGTAATGAATTTTATTTCATTCTCGAATTTAAGTCTTTATCTACATAAATGTATTAAGCCCGTTTTTTGAAAGTCTACAAAAATATTAAAGACCTCCACCGCCACGATCCTGGCTAACTCTTCTAAGTCCTCGATCTTCCACAATCCTAATAAATTATTATTTTGATCTTTATGTTAGTTTTATATAACAATTTTATTTTATGATATTTCACGTATGTATTTATAATTTATTTTGTCAAAGGAAACATAACGATATTTTTAAAGTTACTGTAGCGTGTTGGATTTTCTTCTTTGACACCTTTAATTCTAGGCAAAAAATTATTGAAATCTTATCGCCCGAGAGATTACAACCCTCCCGACTCTAACAAGACCTTATCTAGGTATTGCCCTTAACTTTTAGACCACGAAGTAGCACAGAGCACACATGGCCTGTATGGGGTAAACGTGTATGAAATACCCCAAAGCCAGATTAAAGTTTTTTGTTCTCAAATGGTGTACGATGGCAGCACCTGCGCATGCTACTACAAGTAAATTAAAGTGTAATCTCGAAGGGCGAATCACTGAAGTTGAATATGAATTAAATTCCGATGTTAAAATATATTTTATATTATACTCTAAAGTGTTTGAAGTGAACTGTTTCGAGCCGAGCGATGTTTGAATTGTAAAAAAATTAAATTAAAGCCGCGGCTACTTTTGACGTAAAGCTTCATTCTTCTTGACCTGGAAAGTTATGAAGAATCATATTTGAAGCGCACTGAGAGCGCTCGTATTTCATGCCCCGTTTCCGGAACGCGCCGGTGGATTTATTTGACGTTTTCAAACTAGCTTTGTGTTGGCGATGAAGAAAATTTGTACTTTAAAACATATGATTTTACCAGCGGCAAACATAAAATACCTTTGATGAAAAAAGCTGCGACAACGCAACGGCCGGAGGGGTGGGTCCATTGGGCCCATACCATCCGTCCGTCCGTGCGTCGGTGATCTGCAACTTTTATATTCAGCCATTTGGTCCCAAACTAAACATAGTTTGTACTATCGATACCAGACGACGGATAAAATACATATACCTACATGCTCTTTTATAAATACATACATATATTATTATACTATACATAGGGGACACCCAGTCTTAAGTTAAACACAAATAAAATGTTTGTCTTGTGCGGGTATCAAACTCACGGCCCTCGATTCAGCAGTCGGTTCATTACCCACTGTGCCACGGAGCCGACGATATATAGCCCACGACCACGACTTAAACGTTTTATTTGTCTGCAAATGAGATTTATTCTCTTAGAAATGATCTCATTAGTAGAGAATACTTATTTAATGGCTTATGTAGTTGTCTGTGTGTACGACCTGGCCATATGTTCATAATCAGGGACTGCAAATGCTACTTACTGGAAAACTTGATACAAGTTGGTAAGAGGTTCAAAGATTTACAACCAATTTTGAGATTATTGCACAGTCGTATAGACTACCGAACTCGATGTCTATGGTTGGCACTGGCTAGAAAAGCTGCCAACAGCCTTTATTTTGCCGAGATAAAAACAATAATAAAGATTACCAGAAATATTTACGGTAGAATTTCAAAGATTACATATGTTGTTTTTTCACCTCTGATTATAAAATTGTTCTTTTTTGCGATTAAACGTAAATAAAACACCTCTCTTGTCACAAGCTTTATACCAAATGATGCGGCAACGTTATGTTTAGGCGACAGAGTAGAGTTAGTTAGTTCGTAAAGTTCCCGGCCGGTGTTGCCAGCTCTGTTGAACTACCGAGAGTCAACATCGTTACCGACTTTGTGGCGCCTCCTCTCGAAACTTGGTTGCTTGCGCTATCTGCCAACACCACGCTTTGTAATAAAATTTCTGTTCTTTTCGTACTTAAAGTTTTTACTTATTATTTCCTTCAGATTCTTAGGATTCCATAATAAATAAAAAAGTTTTAATAATATCTAGATCCGTTTAATTGGTGTTTTTTTTTACATAAGTATCTCTAAATAAGTGAAAGTTTAAAATATTTATTTTGAAATGTGATCATCCAGATTTTAATTCAATCCTACTAAACACGACACATTTTAACTACTTTTTTCGAGGCGAAAAAATGTTTTTTTTTGTCATATTTTATTTTATGAGACGCAACCTAGCATATGACACGCAAAACTCTAAGACAAAGCTTATGATTTATGGTACTTCATTTGTCAAAAAAAGGTGAGTATGTCAAAAGCTACACGGGAACATTTGACATGCAAACAAACATACAGCTACATCTACTGCTACAAAAACGAATTAAAAAGGTTTTTGGTCTTTGTTACTAAACTATTTGTTACTAAACTCGGTGTATTTTTTCATACTACTAAGGTGGCAAATAAGGTAACGGTCCACCTGATGGTAAGCGGTCATCTGTAAATAGTATTTTATTACTCAGTGTATTATGGAAGTTATATCCGCCGTGTTGGATTTAACATGACATCACCTGTCACCACCAGACGTCAATGATACTTAGACTACTAAAGCAAAGGTAACGACTCCTTATTTGTCAAAATATGGTAATAGCTTAGGAGTTACACAAGAATATATGAACATAAAATCCTAGATGTACACACGGATCCTGGCTGGATCCTGGCTAACATAAGAGAACCTGAAACATTTGTCGAGATTATATCTAACCTACGAAAAAAAACCAAATGAACAAATACAGAACACAAGTCTACACCTTAATGCGATAAGAATTTATAATAAACTTTCCCCAAATGTAGAAAATGAATGAATGCTTATTTATTCATCAAAATATTAAATTATTGTTACTTGTAGAAAGCTCATCAATGATTTTTTTTATAAGAAACTTCTAAATTATTTAAATTCTTTTATAAAAATCCTGACTAGAAAGAACTATCGCAAACTTTTTTTTTTAGCTTTTATGAACAACTCTAAAATTTTAAGACTTTTCCTAAAATATGGTTCAATAACTGAAGTTATTAATACAAGTTTTTTAACGTTTTTTGTTTTAGAGATGGAACCTATAGTCATGGCACTATCACTTCACATTGCAGTGAAGATATAACCGCATGGCACTATCACTTCACATTGCAGTGGAGATATAACCGCATGGCACTATCACTTCACATTGCAGTGGAGATATAACCGCATGGCACTATCACTTCACATTGCAGTGGAGATATAACCGCATGGCACTATTTCTTCTCGTTGCAGAGGATATATAACCGTATAGCACTATCTCTTCACGTTGCAGTGGATATATAACCG
Organism: Apoda limacodes; assembly: GCA_946406115.1. Classification (NCBI taxonomy): domain Eukaryota; kingdom Metazoa; phylum Arthropoda; class Insecta; order Lepidoptera; family Limacodidae; genus Apoda; species Apoda limacodes. Next base: position 23,265,436 of record OX291560.1, on the reverse strand, counting down.
CATGGCACTATCACTTCACGTTGCAGTGGAGACATGCCACCGGGTACTATCACTTCACATTGCAGCGGAGATATAACCGTAGGGCAGTATTTATTTTCGTTGCAGTGGAAATATAACCACAGGGCACTATCTCTTCATGTTGTAGTAGAGATATAATCACAGGCCACTATCTTTTTTCGTTGCAGTGGTGATATAATCACATAGCACTATCTCTTCACATTGCAGTGGGGCACTATATTTTCATGGTGCGTAGCTACTATCCACAGCGAGCTACGCGCGTAGACACGTACGCGAGTCATTCTATTCCATTTGAAACATTTCCTTATTGTTAAGCGTGATTAAAATTGAGTGTTTATTTTACAAATTACTGTTTTGTTTCAGGTAAGTGTTGCAACATTTCAAGAGCTTGGTAAGTGCTTTTAATTTTTTGAAAATAGGGAACTATTATTGTATATTTATGACACTTAGTGTCTTAAATTTATAAATTCACTGCCCTTAATAATATTTCTGTTGGATATTATTATGCGGGACTTTAATAAAAGTAAATCTTGGTTTGCAAAAGGGTCCATCTTATCGATAATGCGCATATTCCCCCGAGCTAGCGGGTCGGTCGGGTTGCACGCGCCTTCTGATTGTAATATTGTCTCACACCTGAGTTGGGAACTTCTACATAATGCCGTTTTAAGGTGTTTCTTATGCTATACGTTATTATTTTTATTTGTGTTTTTAATTTTTCTCTACTTAACTCTTTTACTTTATATATACCTCTGTTGTCTATTTATCTGTTTACATCGCCAGCCAAACCACTAAAATTAAAACGATGTCATTTTGAACAGTGTGTTGGCCTTATGATGTTCGCATTCCCATACAGCTTTCACATGTTGTAGGACATTCAACTAAATACATACACATACTCTTTTTGCAAACGCATACATACATGCCATACGCAGAAAACACTCAGTCTCAAGACAAACACATAAAATAAATATTTGTCTTATGCGGGTATCGAAATCACGCTTCTCGACTCAGCAGTCGACTCACTAAGCCACAAGCCGACAAAGAAAGAGACAAAGCAAACCTGCGGTCTCCTCTCCCTCCATCATGTCTGACATTTTGATTGTTTATGTTGATTAAAACAAGTTAGAAAGAGATCTCTTCTCATTTTTGGCCGTCTCTGTCACACTTTTGCGTCCATTTTTTTTCACACATCTGGCTAGGAAATGCGCAGTCCAGTTCTATGTCAATACCCAAATTATATAAAAGTAATAAAACAACAAATAAGCAGACTAGTACCCATTTTTTTTGTAAGTAGTAGGTATGTGCCAAAACGGTCATCTACAAAATGTCGCAGCGCTTTTTTTTTTTTTTTTTTTTTTTTTTATACCACTAAGGTGGCAAACAAGCTTACGGCCCGCCTGATGGTAAGCGGTCACCGTAGCCTATGGACGCTTGCAACACCAGGGGTATCACTTGCGCGTTGCCGACCCTTCAGAAATCTAATAACTTCTTTCTTGAAGAACTCCATACTGTAGTCCTTGCAGAAAACCTTGGCAGGGAGCTCATTCCACAACTTAAGCGTTCGCGGGAGGAAGTTTCTCTGAAACCGCACTGTACGCGACCATTTAGGTTCTAAAGTGTGAGAATGAATTCCCTGCCGATGGCGAGCGGTGCGATGGTAGAAAGTAGCCGTGGGCATCATTTCGAACAATTCCTCAGAACACAACCCATTGTACAAGCGGTAGAACACACACAGTGAGGCAAAGTCTCTCCTCAGACTTAAGGGCTCGATACCGCAAGTGAGTTTGGAATCGTCGACAATTCTCACAGCCCGTCGTTGAACCGAGTCAAAAGGGCCAAGCTGGTATCCGGGTGCACCTGCCCAGAGATGGCAGCAGTTCTCCATATGGGGCCGAACCTCAGTAAAGCCCTTTGTTGGCAGTTGTTGCTCTGAGACGCTCGATCATAATGTATTTGTATTTAATAATTTTATTTTAAGACATTGTAACCATTTTTATATCCTGAGCATTGTGTTGTGCTTTATACTAACCAACAACAAAACAGTACAGTACAGTAAAACTAAAATAACGTTTATATGTCAATAGCGTCACGAGCACACCACAGTCGGATCATCGGAGCCCGACGTGCGACGTAAGTCCCCAGAACTACGAGCCATTGTTTAAATTAAACGAGATTGTTTATGTTGCGATGCGATCGCGGGTAAGGATTATGTACCTAATCTGTAGAGTTATTTTTGATACCTTTTTCTCGTCTTCGCCACTATAGGGTTTGCAACCCTTGCGTATGATGTACTAAAATGGCTCGACCAACACTAGGTACTTTCAGTAATACCCACGTCCACTATCGTGTGGCTGACGTTGTGTCTCGAGACAATGTTATGTTCTGTAGGATCATAGTCCGCATATACTACAACTAGTTAAAGATATCAGAAGAGTTAAACAAAAATAACACACTATCACGCATGAACATTTTATTGTCTGCCTGTATTTTATAAAAATGAAAACAAATCGTTTATTTATTCTTGTATCTACATGTGTCCGTCAATTATACTAAATATAAATAATTGAGTGAAATTGAGTGTTGTGAGTGTGACAATAATTGAGTGTTGTGAGTGCGACAATAATTGAGTCTTGTGAGTGTGACAATAATTGAGTGTTGTGAGTGTGACAATAATTGAGTGTTGTGAGTGCGACAATAATTGAGTCTTGTGAGTGTGACAATAATTGAGTGTTGTGAGTGCGACAATAATTGAGTCTTGTGAGTGTGACAATAATTGAGTGTTGTGAGTGCGACAATAATTGAGTCTTGTGAGTGTGACAATAATTGAGTGTTGTGAGTGTGACAATAATTGAGTCTTGTGAGTGTGACAATAATTGAGTGTTGTGAGTGCGACAATAATTGAGTCTTGTGAGTGTGACAATAATTGAGTGTTGTGAGTGCGACAATAATTGAGTCTTGTGAGTGTGACAATAATTGAGTGTTGTGAGTGCGACAATAATTGAGTCTTGTGAGTGTGACAATAATTGAGTGTTGTGAGTGCGACAATAATTGAGTCTTGTGAGTGTGACAATAATTGAGTGTTGTGAGTGTGACAATAATTGAGTCTTGTGAGTGTGACAATAATTGAGTGTTGTGAGTGCGACAATAATTGAGTCTTGTGAGTGTGACAATAATTGAGTGTTGTGAGTGTGACAATAATTGAGTCTTGTGAGTGTGACAATAATTGAGTGTTGTGAGTGCGACAATAATTGAGTCTTGTGAGTGTGACAATAATTGAGTGTTGTGAGTGTGACAATAATTGAGTCTTGTGAGTGTGACAATAATTAAGTGTTGTGAGTGCGACAATAATTGAGTCTTGTGAGTGTGACAATAATTGAGTGTTGTGAGTGTGACAATAATTGAGTCTTGTGAGTGTGACAATAATTGAGTGTTGTGAGTGCGACAATAATTGAGTCTTGTGAGTGTGACAATAATTGAGTGTTGTGAGTGCGACAATAATTGAGTCTTGTGAGTGTGACAATAATTGAGTGTTGTGAGTGCGACAATAATTGAGTCTTGTGAGTGTGACAATAATTGAGTGTCGTGAGTGCGACAATAATTGAGTCTTGTGAGTGTGACAATAATTGAGTGTTGTGAGTGTGACAATAATTGAGTCTTGTGAGTGTGACAATAATTGAGTGTTGTGAGTGCGACAATAATTGAGTCTTGTGAGTGTGACAATAATTGAGTGTTGTGAGTGTGACAATAATTGAGTCTTGTGAGTGTGACAATAATTAAGTGTTGTGAGTGCGACAATAATTGAGTCTTGTGAGTGTGACAATAATTGAGTGTTGTGAGTGTGACAATAATTGAGTGTTGTGAGTGCGACAATAATTGAGTCTTGTGAGTGTGACAATAATTGAGTGTTGTGAGTGTGACAATAATTGAGTCTTGTGAGTGTGACAATAATTGAGTGTTGTGAGTGTGACAATAATTGAGTGTTGTGAGTGTGACAATAATTATGGAAATCACTTTTCATTATTTCTTCAAAATAAATAATAACAAGGTCGTTATTAAAAAAAAACTCAAAACATTTTTTAAGTTGTTAGTCAGTCAAGAAAGATTTCAAAAAGACCGTTACATTTATAAAACTATCAGACAGTCTCCTTCTTGCTTTGTTACCGATGTTACCCGCAATAGTAATAACTCGCCGGGGCTCCGTTGTCGCTCGTGCTGCTATAATTGTCTAGAAATATGTGTCAATTAATTTACTTTTTGACATTGAAGATTAATATAAAGTACCAAAATTGCGTTTTTATTGTTACTCTACTGAGTTAATAAAGTTAATGTTAAAAAACATTCTGAACCTCGCCCGCACTACGAATACTTTTTAATTTGGCAAAAGTAAACGCAAAAGTATTACAATCCCTCATCAACCCTTGTCACGGCCAAGAGATCTTTTATTTGATGAGATTTGTCTTTTATATGACAGACACATTTTTTTAAACGAAGGAGATTCATCTGCTTTTCTTGCAAACTTTCACGATGTACGAATGGATATAAAAAGTCAGTGTTTACGCACTTAGCCTTTACAAAACTTAAATCTGATTTGATAACAATATTTTACTAGGCCTTATTTAAATTCGTTTACTAAAACAAAACTGTACAACGGTGTTTGTCGGCAGAGTTCTTGTCTTTAACGGTTTTTGTTTTATTTATAAAAACGCAAATATGTACTATACTTTCACATTTTAACGAATTGATCATAGAACAATTCTAAGATAGTAAAATATTCTAGGAAACTTCGAAGGCTCAACCACACTCACTTAACTAGTTAGAGAGAAAATAAATCTAATGTTTAATAATGGTGTAGATAATTATTTTATTTAGCCAAGAGTGAAAAGTGGTAAGAGCTGAATATCGTTGTGTCAAATAAGTAGTAAACCCAGTTCTTTTGCAGGTACGTCAGAGTAATATAGCAAACAATAGTACCTATACATAATAAGCATAAAAGAAAAATAATCAAGAAAGTGAATTTAGCTGAATCTACGATCATAAATTGCGTCCATTTTGAGTTTTTATCATTTCTAAAGTTGCGACATAACCTAATATCCTTTCTTATATCTGTGCAACAAAACCTAAGTAAAACAAATATTCGAATATCATAGCTAGAGGACACGGGCCCTAAAGAGTAATATGGTTTTCTGTCATCCCTACGCAAAGGAACCATAATTTTTGCTTCTTTCACATTTGAATGCTAAATCCATTCGTTTTGTAGAGTGGGAACTAGGGAGCTAAGTGTTTAGGACTTGTAACCTAAAGGTAGGTTTATGGGGCGCCCCTTTACGAAGTAAGTACATCAGTGCTAACCTACACTAGCTAACCAGTCGAAATAGTAAAACCCTACTAACGTCGCTAAGGATGGACATGGATTACACATAGTAATTACTATATCTCTTGGCAGACCTAGTTCTTTAGTGGGCTATATAATTATTATGGCTGGTATAATCTTAGTTCCCACTTATACCTTTAGTGTGATTTATCTTTACCTAGTTGAAAATGTACCAGAACAAGGTCTGTTAATATATTCCTTCCTATTGCGGTAATTGAGATTTCTTTCTATCATAAATTTCATAAAAACCGCGGGTAACTTCAAATAAACGAACACGTCATACCATTATACGGAATACGTGAAAACCAAGACAACTACTGTTTTGCACCTTTGCTATGTGGACCGCGCCTAGGTTCTGAACGTAAGCTGTTTTGTTTTGGCAACACTTTACTCTGTGGTTGTCATTAGTCTGCAAAATTAATATATTGTAAAAACAAAGTTTTTGCCTTTTTCTCAGAAAAGTTTTTTGTTAATTATAAAAAAAGGTATTAAGTTTAAAGGTGTCTGTGTAGGACGAACTGGTGGACTCAGGTTGTATTTTTCTATTTCTATATACCTTTAATTTATGTTAGATCTTGTCCCTACCTTTTATGTCCTCTCTCAGGGTAGGCTATAATTTAGGGTTCCCTTAGGTCCTCTTAGATATAGGACAGATAGACATTGTCCATTTAGGTAGAACAACGCCTATGGAGGTAAGTAAAGTTGCCTCATATTTTCATTAGGGTTAAATTTTATTTGTCATCATTGACAAAACAAAGTCTTTAACGGTACAAAACACCAACTTTTTTAGTACAGTCAAATTAGATACATTTTTAGGCTAAAAAACATTAGTTGGTAGAGTTTTGAATTTTTGTGAATATGTTCACTTAGACCTCTTGTTGAATATATTAAAAGTCCCCATCAATAGCTGTTGCGCTCGTGCCGCTATCTTGAAAATAAAGTAGCCTTTTTAATTTTTTGCTTATATCTCGGCAATTATTGCTGATACGGAAAAAATGTTAGTATGAAAACTATATTTATATGCTGTTCTACCATACACTGAGATCGCTCTATAGTGGTTTTTATTTTAAGCAATTGCTGATAGTAGCTTGGAGTGACTGGTAAGTAATAGCTTCAATGACCACATCAATTAGAGATCTAATGAGAGCAGAGATGAGATTTGGTTGTGGTAAGCAGATTCTTTTAAGAGCTTTTTTGAATTTTTCCCAGTTTTCAGTCACTGTCGCAGTGGCTTCGTAGGCCTGGGGCCCAAGGGACATAATAACCAAGAGATTATTAAAACAAAGTTCATTCAGCACTTCTATGAAGCGCAAACCTAGACTTATGTTCTGTAGAAACGCTATGTCGAGTATTTCCAGCCTATGCTTGTCAATAAGTAGTTAGTAGCCGTCATAATGTCAATATTGAGTTTGTTTATCAGTCTGCCAAGAATCTTGCCTTTGTCCTACGAAGGATAGAGGTGGTCTTTAGCGGAACCAGATGCGTTGATGATCGGCTGATGGCTGGTCAGTCTAGCCTATTGGCTATTCTTACTCACCAAGCGGACCCAATATGACGCATAATGCATCTGCCCCTTTATTACCTTTCCCCGTTCTCTTTCTCGCCATCTCTATCAGTCTTTCTATCTCTAGGAAGTGTCACGGAATAAGTTTTAGAAAATATATTTGAACTATTTAGGACACAGATCAAAGAAATCTTAAACTATAAATGTATATTGATAGCAAAATATGAAAAAAATGTTGTCAATGTCGGATTACAGCTACGGTATTGGAGATACATAAATAATATATCTTAGCTTTTTATAGGAAATTTAATAAGTTATACTTTTTATGTACTCGATTTTATCGTTTTAATAATTATTGTTGAGATATAAGCAAAAACTAAATAATGCTACCTTTTTTCAAGATGGCGGCGCAAGCGCAACATGTATCGATAGGGACTTTTATTATTAATGGGAAGTTGTAATGAACATGTACACAAAAATTTAAAAACTCTACCAATCAATGTTCGTCTTAAAACAAAGTTCGTTTAAACCAACCTCCAATCAATGTTTGTTAGAAAAACATTCATTCTCGCGCCGCTGGTTCAAAATTTTACGCATCTTCATTTTGTCTAGTGTCCGAATCCATGAATCGGGAGTTAGATTACTACCTACACTTAACAATTAATTTTGTATTGATGTTGTAAATTTTAAAGTTTACTTTACCTAGTTTTGTAAGATACTTTTAACTATTTTATTCTAATATTTAATATTTTACATTTGAGTCAATGGTACTTATATTTTGTTAGCTTCATAAAATTGTTCATAACTTCTTCTCAGCTAATGTATAAAATAACTGAACTTGTATACTTGAACGCGCCATTCTAATTTAAAGTTGCATTTTGCTATGGTAGTACGTTTATTGAGCATTGTTTACTAATGGAAATCTTAGCATTACAAAAATGTTAAGACATATTGTATCGTCACAACGTATACATGCAGATGCACTTGCACAGATAAGCGCACACACTCACGCACACACAAAAATACAATATTTATTTTAAGTAGGTAATAATAAGTTACTATCTATTACAGTTGCGATACAAACATTACTTATTTAGAAGACACGAATAAAATTTAGCTGAGATGTATACGCTATTTAAGTAACAGTATCATTTTGTACAACATATTGTACCTCAGTACACGACGTTATACCAACTTCTTATATTATATTTCTGCGGATGATTCATAAAGAAAAAATAATCTACTACATTTTTTACTTTTTACCTTTTTCCTTCACACTCGACAAGATTCAATTAAATAATTTCTCAAAAGAGATATATTTACTAAAATACGTAAATAATTAAAAAGACGAAATTTAAGATTCTAGTACAACTGGAAGTGAGGTACCCTAAGGTTTTTCTTTTTATAAAAAAATCTTCAATTTGATTAAATTTCAAGAATACGGGTTTATTTTTTATTTTTTTATTAATAGACAATTAGATATAAATTTGTTCTAATATGTAATTAAATACATACATAATAATATTTAGTTGTAATTTAATTTTAGTAATAGGTTAAAATAAATAAATAAGTACCTTGACAATATTTAGATATATTATTTATCAATAGTTGTATTATCGTGTCAAATAGTTAACAATGTTGAAAACCTGTCTGTTCAGTACCTTGATCTTAGTGTTAAATATCATCGATTCTCACAGATATCGACATATTGTTGACTACGACCCTATTTGGATAGCCGGTTCGTCCCTTCGACACTCCACCAAATTGATTAATAGCCTCGTATGACAATTGCATCGTGCGAGCTCCCGCACTGTGCGGCTTACAATAAATTTTGACTTTTACATTAATTATTATCCTTTAATACTCTTCGAGAAAATGGTAGTTGATGTCTGTTTACATACATACTGCAAACATATTAATAGCCATATTTCTTTGAGTTCAAGGGTAATCCTTATAATCATATTTTAATATTATTAATATTCGGTGAAGGAAAACATCGTGAGGAAACCTGCATACGTCAAGAAAATAAAAAGACGTGTGTGAAGTCCACTATCCGCACTGGGCCCAAATCACCCTCTTATGAGGGTAGGCCGTGCCCCAACAGTGGGGACGTATGAAGGGTTCCATGCAAACTTATTATTATGCAGACAGTTCTTCCATCATGAGATCAAGTCTCACAGGTTTTGATATTTTCCTATATTTGTGTTGTAAAATTTGCTTTTAGAAAAATTTCATGATTCTTGGTCAACGGGAAGGTTTTGAATTATTTGTGTCATAATGTGCGATAAAAATGTGCGATAAAAATGAACTTATTTTGGGCATATTTTTTAATTGCATTGACCTAGAAGCTTGATTTTCTAACAAATTTAATTGACCGTCAACTTCAGTAGTTGATATTAATTTCAACTTGATACCTTCAAGCGATCTTGAGTGAAAGGGTCTTGACAGACAGACAGACAAACGGACAACAAAGTGATCCTATTAGGGTTCTTTTTTCTTTTTGAGTTTATCACATAAATAAATACATAATTATATACTAGATAAAAAATAAATTATTATTAAAATAAGTAGGTATAAAAAACTGACTTAGAACGCTATATGCTAATAATGGTAATAAAAGTGTTCCTCAAATGGTGTTCTTTTAAGCGTATTTTAAAAATTTCACTCGATAAACTATCTTAGCGTATGAGGAAGAGAATTCCACAAAATAGCTGCCTGAACAGAAAATTAATTATTAAAAAAGTCAGTAACGTTGCGTGGTATATTCAATAATTGTGAAGTAACTGGTCTTACACGTTGATTTAAAGAAATCATGAAATTAAATTTTTACGTAAATATAAAAGACTACAAGGCGTATACAAGGTTATAAAGAAGGGATAAAGTATTAGTATTCCGTCGGAAAAGGATTGGGAGCCACAAGAGTTCAGTTCTGAAATTGGAGATATGTTCATATTTACGTAAACCGTATATATAGCGAATGCATAGGTTTTGAAGACGCTCCAGTTTGTTTAATAGCTTCTTATTGGCATCCAAGTAACACACATCAGCGTAGTCTACAAGAGGAAGTATTAGAGTTTGCGTTAGTGTAATTTTAGTAGAAATGGGGATAAAGTTCTGCAAGTGCCTTAATGAGTGTAGAGTGAAATGAATTCTTCTAGAGAAATCAGCTGCACGTGCATTCCAAGATAAGTTGGAGTCCACAGTAAGCCCAAGATTATTAGCTGTGTCGACTATTGAGATAACTTTATCATTATACATTATTGAAGGGGTTAGCAAAGAGACAAATCAGTCATGTATCTATTGCCAATAATCATGCATTTAGATTTTGATGGATTGACAAGCAGACCAAATGAATTAGCCCAGTTAAATATGTTTTGCATATCATAATTTATAAGATTTATAGCATTATAGATATTAGAGATATCAGAAACGTGACAGTGTCGGTGAAGCTGCAAATCATCAGCATAAAGATGGTAGAGTAAAGAAATAACAGAAGAGATGGAATTAATAAATATAGCAAATAGAAGGGGAGAAACAACACCACTTTGAGGTACGCCAGCTGATAAGTCACACCAATTTCGTATACATTGAGAGCGTCGAAGATAAGAAGTAGACCAATTAATGGCAGAATCAGAAACGATAAGAGAAGCAAGTATGCCTATTAAAATGTATTAGTTTACAGAATTAAAAGCACTACTAAAATCTAAAAGAACAAGAATTGTAAGTTGTTTATTCTCCATTGCAGGGCGAATATCATCCGTGACTTTGAGCAAAGCTGTCACTGTGCTCTATCCTTTACGAAAGTAATTAAAGACAATTAAATAAGTTATTTGTATTGAGATAAATGGTCAACTGGTCAGTTACTACCATTTCTAGAAATTTTGGATAAAATGGGTAAAATAGAAATCAGCTGTTCCTAAGAAAATCAATGGCAGATCTAATCGTGGCAAGCCATTAGTTGAACTGTAAAAGGTATAAACCACAATATCTATTTTTAAACAATTGTTTGTAATAACCCGATCGGCAGGTCGCAGTCTTACGGAACCACTTGCGGCGAACTCACAACAGCACGTGTCGAGCGGCGCCCTTATAAAATTAAAATAACAACACTTGAAATGCTTTATGGCCGGCGGAGTGCCACGGTGCGCGCACTGTGCACTTACGGACGGATTTAAGCGATCTTATTGAATAGGTACTACAGACAGTTCTGATACGATACGGTCCATTAACTGAAGCGTATTGCATGGTATATCGCATTGGGAACAAAAAGATCTTTGCAATATTGATTAAGGTTCGGTAGGTAAATTTATCTTTGCAATATGGACTATGATTCGGCATGTACACTTTTTACATTATTGCAATATTGACTAATATTCGGCAGGTAAACTTTTTATATTTTTGCAATATTGACTAAGATTAGGTAGGTATCTTCTTTATACCTTTGCAATATTGATTAAGATTCGATGAGTAAACATTTCATATCTTTGCAATATTGATTAAGATTTGGAAGGTGAACTTTTTATATCTTTCGCTCGGAAGTGTTGTTCAAGTTACTATAATACATGTAGACAAAATGGACAGCCCTTAATGTTAATGATAATGTTGCCTGTGTTCGATTCTACGCAATAGAAATATGATAGTGTAGGTAGGTATTTTGAGGATCAGATGTATAAATAAAAGTCTAAAGTAAATTTTAAAAATGAATATGATATGTCTATAAACTACTATCGTTTCGGAATCAAAGTGGCGTTCTAGTGAGAAGAAATGGTGAAAGAAACTCCTAAGCGATCGCTCTTTTGTTTAATGTTTTATTAGAATAACAAAAATATCACAACTTTTACGAGATATAAAGTATCTGATTATAAAATCTAAGTTTAGAGTAAAAACACAAAAAGGCCTTTAAGTATTTCTAAGAATTGTAAGCTACTCACAAACTGCAAGAAGAACAATTATAAGTACTTAAGGACCTTAATGACTGCCAGCCAAATGAAACAAAGAGCTAAAACTCTCAGCTAAGTATTACTTACGTAATGTTAATTTAACATTTTAACAAATTTTTCAAAATACTCGGTTTCACAGACATATACGTCACCAGTGGCGGGTTAATAGTAGGGTAATAATTATGGCGTATTATAATTGACTAAATAAAAGTTTTTTTCAATTGAAAATGTGTTAATATTAAATTTTTCATAAGAAAGTGTGTAAACTTCTGTTCTACCCATAAAATTAAAAGACCTGGGCGCATGACTATTGCTTAGGGCCGTGTCAGTCAATAATGTGCATCAAAGACGCAGCAGACGATCCCGACGGCTCAGTGAGTGAGAGAGTTTAAATGTAGTGCTTCAGTGTCTGTCACTTATGCCTGACATGGTCTGCACGGATACTTTGTCTGTCAGTTACTGGTGACTGAAATCGCATTCAACGTGTTAACATTGTAAATGTGCGATCAGGCGATTACGTAATTTGTATAACGTATTGTAAAAGAAAATAACTTTTTATGTTTGTCAGAACTATAAATATTTAACAAAGATACCTAATAAGTAAGATAACCAATGTAAATAAATATTTTCATAACAAAGATGTAGTCAAAAGATTAACCTCGAGCCAGGACTTGAACTTGCAACTCTTTACACTCTGTGTAAGTGCTCTACCGATTGAGCTATCGAGGCACAAGTGTGGCTGATGAAAATTCTACTACTGTAAATATTTATTTACATTGAAGATATAGCCAAGATATGGCATGTATAATATATTTTTCATCTGACTGGCTTGGAAAGGCTCACTTTGTCGATCTGATTAAATCTCAGTGGAAAAGCCTACTTTATCCACTTGCGTGAAATTGATTTTTTTTTAAATTCTACAAAAACAAACATAATGAAACCGTCCGAAATGCGGTTCGTCCTTATTACTTGATACATCAGTGATCCGTTAATAATACTTTAGTTAATTTTTTTATACTTTTGCATTTAATATAATGTTTTGTTTAATGTTATTTAATAGATAATTTATTGTGGTTAGTTAAATTATTAAATACAACAAAAATAAATAAGTTTTAAGTATATTTTTTGTTTTAAGATTTTTAACATTGGCATTTTGTAAATTCGGAACACATCTTAAAAAAAAGAAAAAGAAAAGAAACATTTATTTAGAATAACGTACATCAGTGGTTGTTTTTACTAAAAACATATTACTTTTACTAAATAAATTTAAAGTTAATAATTGAAAAACATCAGTCACTCCACCAGTGACGTAAAATACCTTAGTTTACTCGCGAAAAATAGGTAAGTACCTCTGAGCGTGTGATTTGTTGTCTACATGCAGACATACTAAAGGCGCTCAACCTATTTTAGCGACTTATAAGTTGTTATCATGTTATAAATACTAAATAAACTGTCTAAATAAGTAAACTTGTTCCATTCATAAGAAATTAAACACTCATTATTGTTTTTCTTGTATGTTGCAAAAGAGTAGTTGATATTTCTTCTACCTATGTTAAGTACCTTTATAATATTGAACCTAAAAATAATACAAGGAACTTATTCCATTTTCGTTTAGCGTTGTAATAAGTGTACCTATAAATAAAAGTTGGGAAAATTACTAACCTATTATAGATTTAGTAGGCAAAACTAAAATATAAAACATTCCGCAAAGGAGAGCGTATTAAAAGTTCGGCAGTTATAAGCCGTGCGCGCTAGAGTGCGCAGTCGGTCGAGCCGCGCGCCCAGAACAGCCCGCCAAGCCAGAGGAGTGCGGCAGCGTCCGTGCGGTCGAGGAGTTATCCTTTTAGATTAGCATATTACATTTAGTTTTATGACGAGTACAACGACCAGTACCAATTGTATAGATACTTGTAACTAGTACCAAAAACAGTATTATAATAAATAGTAGTACTAAATTAGTCAATAAAAAAATTATAAACGCGAGTAAAAAATATGTTTAGGAAAGATATATAGAGATATCGCACTAAACGTGATTGTTGAAGTTAAAACTTTGCGGAAGTAACAAGTGTAAGTGGTCGGCGCGTCGTCGTTAGAGCGGCGGCGGCGTGCGTCGCGACGGCGCGTGGTGCGTCGCGGCGCGGCGGCAGTCCAGCTGCGGACGCGGAGCGCGGCGCGCGCGGCATGTAACCCGCCGCAGACATGATCGAGGGGGCCCGGCCCCGGCCCCCGCCACCCCGCAAGCCGGACTCGCTCGCCCTCGCGTGGCCGCGCTTTGAGGACCCGCCGCCGCCCGCGCCGGAACCTAACCACCGGCCTGGCGTCACCGTCACCGAGGACTTTGGTGGGTTCAGCCCGTACGCCCCGCCAGCGCCGGTCCGAGTGGAGCGGCGAAGAACACCGCCGGCGCGGCGGCCGCAGAGTGTGGTCGCGCCGCGCGCGCTCACCCAGCTTGCCCGGCGCCCGCACTCGCTTGGCACGCTCGAAGATGAGTGGCCGGCACCGCCGCTGCTGCACCCGGTGCCGCGACGGCCGTCCGAGGCGCTGTCGACGCTGCCGCGCGCCGGCTACTTGCCAAGCTCGCGGAGTGATTATCGGTTACCGCGGCCGGCGATTATGACGAACGGTTACGGCGCCGTGCCCCCGGCTGCAACGCGAAGGCTGTCCCTCCCCGGTGGCGATGTTGTCAACCCTCCGAAGTCGTCGGCAACGTTTCACGGGCTGTCGGGTATCGCGGGCCCCGCGCCGTCGTCGAGCACCCCGCTGACCCCCAGCACGCCAGCCGCCGTCCGGGAAGCAGTCCGGCACCTGCTAATGCAACCTAGAAACGGCTTCCCTATTATGGATCGCAAGCTGTCACTGTTTATCGACATTTTAGACGCTCAGGAGAAGTTCTCGCAGGTGTGTATTCGTGGGCTGATACTCCTCGCGGCGCCGTTTGAATTACAAATGAGATTAAATTCCGCAAAGTGCTCGTTCATCGCAGGATGTCGTCGTAAAGAGTAACTCGGCGCGCGTTGTTCGCGAGCACTGTGCTCTACGCACGGCGCTGTCTGTCGCGGGCTCGAGGGTGAATGTTTAACGTCGTCGCGTCGCTCCAACTTTCGTCGAGTGCCGCATGCAAGATATAATCGGTTAAAAGTTAGAAACAAGAGTTGCGAGTTGGTTTATGGTATTGCTTTAATCCACTCGTGGCTCCGAGACAGACAGACAGGCATACAAAGGTGACGCGCCTCGTACTTTACAGAACCGTAATGCGAAAACTTTATAAATCATTTTGAGTTCGTAGCTTATAAAATATTGTTGTTACCTGAAGCATTCCGTTCAAATCTCTCAAAAAATAAAATTTTAAATATTAAAATACGGAATATTTTAGGTTTACATTTATTATATATATTTATTACATTTACTCATAGTAATAACAATAATAAATATATGCAATTAATGTCATGGAAAGTATCAGCTTGAATCATAATTAGAAATATGATTCGATGAGAGCCGAGGCAGGGGAGTGGGGGAAGGGGTCGACACCGTGTATTGTTGCGAGCCCCGCACAACTCGTCTCTTGACCCCGTTTCAGTCGCTTTTGTTTTAATACGAAAAATTACTGAAACCGTAAAATGTCAGTAATGAGGCGACGAGCTGCAACTTTTATTTCTAAATTGTGTTAACGGCTCTGATGTTAAATTAACAGCGAATATTTAATTACAGTGCCGTTTAAAATCGTTAACATTTTGTGTGCTACTAATAGTATGTCAGAAATTTTAATAAAAAAAGGTAAAAAACTTGTAAATAAACGAGATAAAACCGGACAAGTACGAATCAACTAAGGAAAGGGGATTAACTAAGGAATGGGAATTACCTTAGGCATGGGGACACAATTAATAAGAGCAACAAAAAAACAACTCTCAATTCTATGTCTCATAGAGACCTATTTTTATAAAAGATTTTATGTCGATACACATATGATACCTACCTGTAAAATTACAGTACCTACCTGTCATTAGAAACGTTGGAAATATGGCTTGTGATATGCCGACGGACATCACAAAACTACGTACGTACAGTGTACCGTGCGGTTTCAGAGAAACTTCCTCCCGCGAACGCTTAGGTGGTGGAATGAGCTCCCTGCCAAGGTTTTCTCTAAAGATTACAATATAGGGTTCTTCATGAGAGATTTTATAAGATTTTGAAGGGGGTCAGCAACACCCGAGTTCGCGCTTGGTGTTGCAAGCGTCCATAGACTGCGGTGACCGCTTACCTACAGGCGAACCGTTAGATTGTTTGCTACCTTAGTGGTATTTAAAAAAAACTAAAAGGGTTCCGATTTACCTTTTAGCTGTGGAACCCTGAACAGACTTAGTAAATCATTTACTTACTTACTTCTATGAATTTAACTACTCTCTTATATGATTTTTGTGCCCGTCCTAAAACCTTGTGTTTATAGTGTTGTCACGTAGCTACGTAGCGTGCAAGCGTAGCGTGCTACGAAACCGCTACGCTTGCAAAAGTGAAGCGTTAGTGAAAGTTGATTTCAATGTACTGCGATACGTTTGATGTGATGTGATGGCGCCGAGTTACACTACCTTCATACCCATAGGTTTGTGCGATGGATGACCGTATGGTACGTTTTGTGATGGCGCCGAGTTACACTACCTTCATACCCATAGGTTTGTGCGATGGATGACCGTATGGTACGTTTTGTCATAGTTTAGAAAAAATATTTAGGATAGTACAGATAGACAACTGTTTAAATTTTGCCATAACGGTTTGACAGAACTGTGCCGCACCAAAGTTTTTCAACTTTTTATGTTAACGCAAATATCCTGTGATTATTTTCACATGTTAAGGTGCTGATGGACTTTTGGTTGTATAGGAAAACTTATGAAATCCCAGGAATGTACAACGAGCAGTGTTCTGGTATTTTAATGTTGCAGTTAAATCAAAACATTTATGATATTAAAATAAGATCTATATTGATGTCATCTCATTTAAGTATTGTTACAATTAAACGTAATATCAAATATGTAAATTAAGTTTTTGTTTTATCTATCACTAACATTATTATGTGACTACAAAATAAACAAAATCATTTTTGATACTTTTGCAATAACTCTCATATTGAGTCGTTTCTTGTTACATTTGTCAGTAACATAACAGAAGCGTATATTCTGGCATTATTTTTTTCTCTATATACGTATTTACTGGTAATCTATTTTGATCTGGTACATTTTTTTCCATCCGTATTTATTCTTATATAATATATATAATTTATTCTTATTTTTTTATTAACAGGAATATGGAATTTCTATAAGCTGCTGTGAGCTCCATTAAGGTTTAGCAGTATAAATTATTTCCATTAGCCCAAATGATTTGGTTTGCTTCCTAATTCACAAAAAAATACAAAAGCTGTAGTTTGCTTAAATACTTACTTAGTATTTTAAAACCTTGTCGAAAATGTCATAAACTAGAGTGTAGTGTAGTCAGAGGTTGCGCCGCTTCGACTCAATTCAATATCGGTTAAGTTCTCGTCGCGTAGTTGTTCGCGAGGACAACACGACACGTCACGACTGTAACGTACTTACACCACACACTGCCACAGCACATACACACTCATAGATAGCTGTAGACTATTATTATTTCAATTGTACCCTGAAATTTAATTGCGTAAGTCAGCCATACCTGATTCTTTAAATGATAAAATTACATAGCGTAAAAGTTACAAAAGTTTCAAAAACAGTTTGTATGAGGAATCCATCACGAGGGGATTTTAAATAAGATATAAAAAGTTGGTATGGGATGCAAATAGTTAAATCGCGCTGGTAACTAGCTATCTTTTACTATTTACATTTTGAAAAACGTAAGTACCATAAGCTTTGGAAAACTTATGGTAACCCTATTGATTACGTAAGTTTTAAAATATTTAGAAAAAGGGTAAGCAAGTTAACATTAGAATGTTATAATACATATGTTAAATACTCTGAAGAAAAATTAAAACTCATTCAAAATTTTTTTGGACCTTTTTTTCAATAGTAATACTCTATATTTGGAAATGTGCTATAAAAGAATATCTACGACTAATGGCGAGCATATCTGCAACTTGTTTAATGTATATTTTCACTGATTTTATTTAAGATGCTTTGAATAAGGAATTGCAAGTAGATGCTGTGTATGCTGATTTTACTAAGGCTTTGGACAAGATCTGTCCCACACTTTTGTTAAAGCTCTGGCGTCTTGGTATTCACGGTGATTTATTTAGGTGGATTAAATCATATATTGAAAACGGATATCAAGCAGTTGTTCTAGGAGGTTATAGGTCTCAATATAAATATATTAGCTCTAGTGTTCCACAAGGTTTACATCTAGGGCCCTTGCTTTTTAAAGTATATGTCAACGACTTAACAAAAAGTTTGAAAAACTCCAATACACTTCTTTATGCTGATGACACTAAGATCTTCAGAATAATAAGACATGTAGATGATTGTAAAATGCTTCAAAATGATTTGATTAGCTTTGAAAATTTCTGCGATACGAACAAATTATTTATAAATGCTAATAAATGTCATTTGATAAGTTTCACAACAAACAAGAAACCTATTTGTTTTGATTACAAGCTAGGAAAAAAAGTTCTAACTCGTGTCTCAGAAGTTCGTGATTTAGGAGTCATTACCCAAGTAACATTTAAGCGTTAAGAAAAGCTATAGTGGACCTTTTTTTTCGGTTCTGCTTAAATAATAAAAAGTTATAGAGTATAAGAGAGTTATAGAGTGTAATAACACCTGTATATCTTCGATTTTGGCGCAAAATTTAGCAGGTAAAGCCTGTATAGACCCTTTATAGTGGGTATATATAAACTTTAGTAGAAGTGTATAAGAGGTGTTATAAGATCGTCAGTTTTTCGCTCGAACCTATATTGCACCTTTGTAATGGACTTTATTAAAACTTATAGTTATATAAAATATCTATAACGGTGTCAAATAGAACTTTGATCCGTATTTTGATACCTTATTACTCATTTGTAGCGTTTTCGGGGTCAAAAGTAGATAGTAAAAACTTCTAAAGTCATAAAATTACACTTTACTGTTTATCTACGGACATTGAAATATTTTTATCACGAAATGTAAGTATTGTTGATTAACAGTGTTCTTGAAGTGTAATATTAATTATTAGTGCGCTTGCAAGTTTAATGTGATTGTGTGTCATGTTTATCGTCTTAATTTTGACGCGTCTTAGAAAAAATATGATTTTAAGGAAAAAAAAAGTAAAACAACCAAAAGTACTAATAACCTAAAATAGTTTTTAGACATTCCATTTCAAATGTTGGTCAGTTTTAGTGAATTTAAAAGTGATTTTATGTAAATAAATATATAGTTTTTTTGACAGAAAGTGATTGAAGATTGCGGTATTTATCTTAAAGATGCAGACTTTTCTTAAATCTGTTACGTCACTAAAAGAACAATAACGCCGGTAGTCAAGAGTAGTATGCGATATTTGGTTGACATAAGAGAGGAACTACGCACTTAGCGAAGACATCTGCAGCGGAGAGTAAAATACCGGCTTTAGCTTTACCCATATACCTTAAGATTAGAGTTCTTTACGAAGTAATGAAATCCCGAATTTTAGCTCAGTTCGATAAATGCTTTCATAATGTAAGTTTAGATTATAGACAAAAAATAAAGAAAAGAAAGAATTAGCGTTAATTTAATTATTAATTCAGCGTTAGAAACATTAAATGGTGTCATTCAAGAATTACCATTTGTTTATGTTACACATTAACCCTTAAATCAGAATCGTACAAAACTGCTATAACTATTTAACCTATCATTGTCTTTCGTATTACAAGCGTAAGCTGTATGTTAGAGTTATACAACGCATGAATGTTTGGTGTTACTAGACTCTTAATTAACTCCGTTGCAGAAACAGTGACGATAATGAAATTGAACAACAGCCTTATGATATATAAGCGACTCTAATATAGCAGATTTATAGCAATAAAAATTATAAAGAGTTGATGAAGATCTTCAAACAGCTTTTGACGCTGAAGGTCGAAACAAGCTTTAAAGTCATAAGTATATAAGCGGCCGCTGCTGCTAAACTAACTGAAAAGAATATTTAACTTCTTTTTTACAGTTCTACAACAACCTATAGAGCTAAACTTATTTCATAAGTGAACTTTATCACTTTTAGTGACAACCAAATCCATTATAAATCAATAGTAGTACTCTAATCTTTAAAATTACCTGAAACCAACTTATTATTACTGAGACACAAAAGTGCTACTTACCACTCAAAACGTTTTTGCTGAGATAACAACAGTAGTATTGACCACTTAGAGCATTATTAATGAGATACATTAGAGGTACTTACCACTTTAAACGTTTTTACTTAACCAATTATAACTAATTATGTTAGTTTTTATATTTTTATTTATTTATGTAATTCAGTTACTATTTCATCAACTTCAAATTGCAGTAAAAATATAATAAAATACTATATATTTTTGTTATAGACTTCTTATTAAGTACAATTCAACTGCGCTTATCAGTTAACCGTAAATATTATAATGTCTTACATCTCAATTTCAATGCGCCCTCAGTATATTAAAGATTTTACATAACACCTTCTAGTTGATTGGCAATGTGCGTATTTTTATAACTTAATGTGCTTTTTTTATATGTTTATAGTTTGATTTTACGCTCAATTTAATTTTTGTTATATAAACTATAGCTATAATTCGCAAGAAACTTGTAAAATCTGGCGGAATTATGGAATTACGATTTTTATATAGTATTAGTGATTGTCCTTTTTTCACTTTTCAGTCAGTCAGCACTTTTTTAGCACTAATTCCTAAACAATAGTACTAACATTTCTAGAATCCATTGTTTAGCCTCAGGTTGCATAACGATATTTTCCAACGCTGAAAGAATTTAATTTTACTATCGCTTCAATTAACAATGATATAGAACTCACAGATCTTATTAGAACCTAAGTACTAAGAACTTAAGTAGTTTATAAGAGTCAGGTAACTCCTTTTTACAGTTTTAACTGCTACGGGAAACTTATAGCTGAAGGAGTGACCTATATAGTGGCTATGGCTACCGCTAATATACAATAACTAGTTATAGCAGTTAATAGTTATGCTTCATATAAGTCTTAAAGCATTAAGTATCGCTTGTTAACCCTTCTGAACCTCTGTTAGCTGCTATTAAAACCATTGTAGAGCTACACTAGCATTTGAAGCTGTAACATAAGCTGCAGTCAGCACCAATGCGCTAGGTGTTATATATATATTTATTTATGTGATAAATTCAACAGAGCCAACACGTAGGCCACGAGTTAGCCGCGAAGTGAGCCAAAAATCTTTTTGGCCGAAACTAGCCGAAACCGAAAACGAAATTCATTTAAATCTACTATGAAATACCTATAATTTCGCCTAAAAATACTCGGAAAAGACAGGAATAATCGAGTAAAGGTACTCAAACAAAAATCATTAATTAATTAGTTTCTATTACAACTGAAATTAAAAAAAATGAAGAAATAAAAAAGTAATTAAAAAAAAGTATTTTAGAAACAATTAAGCCGACTTGAAAATTGTAGATTATCTAATTAATAACTAAAAAAACAAAAAGAACAACCGGCTTCTATGTACCTAACAGTTTACAACACACTTCACTTGCATGCCACTTACTTCAAACTGTATTTCAGATCAGATTTTTGGCAAAAAGTACCTTTTTAGTGCATCTTTTTGAAGCCGGTTGTTTTGTTTTTGTTAAAAAGTTTTATGTTTTACTTTTGAGTGACGAATTGCTTTTTTTTCTCGTACACTAAAAACATCCATACTTTAATCAAAATTTTATACAATCATCAACATAAAAACATCGACTTTAGGCGCGTTCGGTTCAGCAGTATTGTACCGCATACTACGACTACCAAGTGACAACGTTTATTCCAAATGTCAAGGCTATAACAAACCCTAGCAAAAGCGTGCCGTTTCGACCGATCGATATATTGTATTTGGCGTTAGGGAATTAAATACAAGGAGAGTTTCTCATCGATTTATTATTCAGAATTAAACTAAAGGATATACTTTTAAAGTTACCAAACTATAAGGACAGTAATAGTTTTTTGGAACGAGCATGATATTAAAACCATAAGAAAGAGCGGCACGGCTCGGAAACAATATTGCCGAATTGGTAATCGGTAATCGGTATGCGAGACGTGCCCCGCTGCTGATATGCTGCTGCAGTCTGCCGATTGCCGATTTCCGATTGCCTTCTTCGTACTTTTTTTACTTCGTTGCAATGAATTTGTTCGTAAACAACAGTCAACAGTCGTACAGTGTAACTTTCTACCTATTTTTTACATTTTTACATACATGAAATAAGAAAAAACTAATTGACAAAAAAAAAAAATATTGCTGAGAATTGCAAAACAGTGTAAATAAACATTTGTGTTTTAATTAATTATTTTCAAGATTTAATAAAAAAAGATATGCAATTTATAAAGCAAAACACAAATGGAAATAAATAAAAAACTGCAAATTTCATTGATTTCGTCGAATTGGTGAACAGTATATCAGAGTAGAAAAAAAATGACTACTATACTTTTATATTAAAGTAATGCGTCTTAAATTTTCAGGATTAAATATTCTGGCATATTTTGTGCAGTACCCAAATTAAATTAAATTCCCGCGGCGCATCCAGTAACATTCATTCTACTTCTCCCTAACCGTTATTAAAAATATATTAAAGAAGCTTCAGCGTACCTGTTACATCAAACACAACACATTAGATAACAGCGCGGTCGCCGCACACAGCGCCCCACGCCGCACACAGCGCCCCACGCCGCACACAGCGCCCCACGCCGCACACAGCGCCCCACGCCGCACGCTCCGTCTCAAACAATTCTTCGCATTTCAATTCCCTGTTCTTTACGTATCAAGTAATAAATAAAATACCTAAATAATGATGAGAAAGAATGATTTTGATGAAAAAATGAATAACAAGGATCAAATAAAATCTCTTTTGTGTCAGGATTTATCTCAATGTGCGAGGGACTCTGTTATGAGTATTTAGTAATCTTTTGTAGTTAATAAATATTTTTTATTGTACACCAAACAAATTACTTAATCTAAAGAAAACTAATTATAAAATGCAATGCACAATAGGCGGTGTTATCGCAAAGAAGCTATTTCTGCCACACAACCTTTGGCTAAAAGAAAATTTAAATAAAGAGTTGGGTGGGTGGTTTACTCGTCTCATTAAAATTGCAACATTATATATAAATTTAAATAAATATTATGGTTCTATATTTACCTACATAAAAATTACATACCAAATAAATATACATAAATAAATTAATACTTACATATACATGCATACATTTACTTTAAGAAAAAGGTAGTAGAGTTTAAGGATTCGTTAAATAATAGACTTTAATTAGTTGTTTAGAACATGAAGAGATCGTGCTTTTCTAATAGAGACAGGTAAGGAATTCCACAGGTTGACAGAAAATACAGTAAATGACATCATAAAAATTTGATGAATGAGAAAGAACTTTTAATAAAAGAATAGATGAAGACCGTATTGAATAGTGGTATTCTAAACGGTCTTTTAAATAAAGTGGGGTCGAAGGATTAAATACTACAGAGTAGAGAAGTTAATATCATTTATAAATATGTATTTAGTATACAATATTTATTAATTTTATATGAGAACCGATGTTTCAATTTACAGTAAAATTATAATTTAAAAAGTAAAAGTAAAATTAAAATGACCATTCTTTTCTCATTGGATTGATATCAGTTATTTAGTTAACCGTTCTCATTTTAAAATGAGTAAATAATTCGTTTTAGATTTGTGCCATACAAACTTCAGTGCCCTACATTTATGTAACTAGAAACATTTTGCTGTTAAAAAAGCGTTACATCATAATATATTGCCAATACCAGAGGTGCAAACAGCAAATAAAAATGTAAGTAAATTATAAAAATACTAGAGTTTTATTGAATATATATATATAATATAAGGCTATAAGCCTGTTTCCCGTTTCCACAGTGAGCATGTTACCTTATAATTCCAAGGACAATGGTCTATCTTCAAGATTATTTCGGTAGATCAAAGTACCTATCTTTTTTCACTTTACTTCACAAACAAATATCTTTACAACAAGCACACTACACTGCCAATGTGCGCTGCAGTTTCTCGGTAATTTTGCTCTATTAAAATTTTAACATATTTGCCTAAAATTTTCAAGAAAGGTCATCAGTTTTATTTTGCAGTCAATTGGGATAACCCATACTAATATTGTAAATGCGAAAATAACTCCGGCTGTATGTCTGTCTGTCTTTTATCAGTTCACGCTTAAACTGCTGAACCAATTTAAATGAAATTTGGTACGGAGTTAGTTTGAGTCCCGGGGAGGAACATAGGATGGTGTTTATACCGAAAAATTCAAAAAGTTCCCGTGAGAATAACTATTACTGAGCTTAAACGAACTACAGCTACGGCTATAGCTTGCTATAGCAAACTTAATTGGTATAATAATTAAGGAGTTCCACGCCCATAATCAAATTTAGGGCGGGTAGAGCTGCTAGCCAAAGCTAGTTTTACATATTTCTTGTTAATTTTATTATTTTTATTTCTGTTTATGAGCTTCAATAATTTGATTTGCAATTATTTGATTTTAGTTTTGTTCGTAACAAAAGTTAGTCTAGTCTTAGTTAGCATACACACCTGAGCCTAACCAATAGCTGCCCTGTCTAGTGGCATGGGATGTGTAACATTGCCCCGGTCAGGCAGTGGCATGGGATTTGTAACGTTGCCCCGGTCAGGCAGTGGCATGGGATGTGTAACATTGCCCCTGTCAGGCAGTGGCACGGGATGTGTAACGTTGCCCCGGTCAGGCAGTGGCATGGGATGTGTAACGTTGCCCCGGTCAGGCAGTGGCATGGGATGTGTAACGTTGCCCCGGTCAGGCAGTGGCACCGAAATGTGTAACGTGGCTCCGGTCAGGCAGTGGCACGGAATGTGTAAAGTTGCCCCGGTCAGGCAGTGGTAAGGGATGTGTAACGTATTTTCACTCACTGATTGCGTTAAGTGATAAAGTTAGCCAAGTACACAACGGAGTTTCGCATAGTCCAGCTCAGTCTACGTGTAGATCCCACGATATAAATATGCCTGTTCCAGCCTGACTGAATACGTTGACATGTTCGTATCATAATTGTTTTTATTCATTTATACCGAAATATGTCTTTCTTTTTTATATAGTATTGTACAAGAGGACTCATCTTTAGAAATGAATATTAGAATGAACTTCTGCTGTAGTTACTTCCTTTGTATCACTTGTATCCGTCGTCTCCCCCTATTAACATCAACACACAATGTTATTCTTAACCGAAACACAACATTTAACTCCCCATCAAACACTTCCATTCCATTTACTGTACCTTTTAATCAAATCTACAAAAAGCACAATCATTTTGAATTAAAAACGAAACCAAATAACACGTCAACGAAAATTTTCAGCGTGATTTGGCTAAAAAGATCGAGTAACATGTACCCGGGCGTGTAATGAGGCGTTGAGCGATTTTGTGTTAACTCACCTTCCTTGCCCATTCCCGTGGGACCTTTGCTTATCCACGCCCGCTTCATACAAAGCTGCGGTGGTCGCAGCTCAATCGAGAATGGTGTTAAGCAACAAATTGCGTTTCACTGTAAACAAGTCTACTGAGAACGTCTGGAAAAGACGGATGTGCCTCAGACTTGTATCAAATAGACCAAGTGTATTATATTTACGACACTTTATTCACCGCGTCACATTTTTACTCAATTGTTGAAGATTTTTTTTTATATATTACTGCAGTGACTACCAGTTTCTTAGTTTGAGAAGTAGTATTAAGTATAAAAATAATTTTTAACATGAATATTATTGTTGGATTCCTCGGAAATATATTAGTCGAGATAAAAGTGTGGTGTTCTTGCATCATCCGGGAGTTAAGTTATTGCTATGCCTTTGTATCAAAAGCGTTGGTATATTATTGTATTGAACATGGTAGAAATGTACAAAGAAAGATCTAAACCATATGATTTGTATTCAGTACTGTAAATAGATGTATTAGATGTGTTTTTTTTCTCTCTAATTTAAACTATAGTTTTGATTAGGAACTTTATCTAATACCTTTAAACGAGCAATTCTTGTAAATATGTATATATCTATATATAATCTGAATCTCGGAAACGGCTCCAACGATTTTCATGAAATTTAGTATGCAGGGGTTTTCGGGGACGATAAATCGATCGAGCTAGGTTTCATTTTAAGAAAACGTTGTATTATCCGTGTTTTCAGGCAATGACAAACTGAAATATATGACTCTTTCTGACATCTATTGGCGAGTAGTAAAACTAAAGCTACTTAACAATAGATTGCACTGTTAAGCAACACTAAAGCTACTTGACAATAGATGATGTTGTTAAAAAACGAGCAGAGCTCGGTCTTCCAGGTACTCTATTATTTAATGATAAATATACGTAATATTAGTACTTGTACGTTACGTAATGTTGCTTATTCAAGTTCATTTGCCGAAATTTGAGGATATCTGCCAAAAAATTGCAACTGTCTAGATTTCATATCTACATTACATCACTAATTTAAAAATAATAAAACGGGATTAAACGCGTCATTTGATGGAACGCGTAAATTTAAAAACTTATACATTACATCATACGTGTAAATCAATGTTTTATTTAAATATACAGACCTAGTGCCACTAGCACCACACAAGGATGCTCGCTTTTAAACTTACTTTAAAAAATGGTGCGGTTTTCCCCGAAGCTGGCAGCACCTGCGACCGCTGCGTTGTCTAGGCATTAACACATTAATAAAAGCTTTTTTATTTAGGGACCTAATTTCCTCAACTCTACTTGTGAATTATTTTACAAATAATTGGTTAAACTACAATTTCAATGGATTTGCGAGTTTATTTTTAAACCTTCAATGACAACCTACCTTTCAAGTTGTCATACACCTGTGTCTGCATGTCTCTAATAAAATATCATTATTAGTGACACTGTAGCACGTCGGCACCGGAAGCTCTCTGACATGAAGAAGACACAATGTTACAATATTACAATGTTACTACCATTTAGGTACACATTTTTGACATAGTGTTGCAATATCCTGAACAAGGTTTCATTTATTTATTATTTTACAATGAAATACTACACTTACAGTTTTACCCAACGCTACACGCGTAAGTAAATAAAATATCGATTTGGTATTAATATTTAAAAATTTGTAGGCTTAAACTAAAAAATTATTGTATGACATGGCGAATATGTCAGTTTCCGAGTGCTGAGCGATCATGGAGTTGAGCAGATGACACGCCTGAGAGGTAGTCGACTGTCGGGCGTGTTCCGGCCGAGCGGGGTGTGAGACGAATAGAGCGCGCGGTCGACGTACTGGTCCCGAATCACTGGCCCGTGGTGGAGTCTTAGTAATAGAGTTCCGCTAATACCCTTTGGGTACGGAACCCTAAAGGAATATGCTCAAAACCAACATTAGTTGTTGAACCTTTTGAATCTAAACTGGTAACAAATCAGAAGTGTACTAAAGTGAATACTTATTTGATTTACGATAATCTAAAAATAAAAAAGCTAAGCTAAGTTTATTTATTCTCACGAGCTTCACGAATATTGTTAAGTAGAACTGCTAGAACTTAACTATTAGAAGGAAGTTTAAAAATTAAAATTAATATTTTGGGATTCCACCGACATGTTACCTGATTGAAAAAATGCGGTTACTTACTCGTACGAAATAAAATGGCAAGTTTGTTTGTTACAAACCCGCGAGGACAACTCGTCAGGTTGCACTCGCCTAGCCTCAGCCCGCGAGGACAACTCGTCAGGTTGCACTCGCCTAGCCTCAGCCCGCGAGGACAACTCGTCAGGTCGCACTCGCCTAGCCTCAGCCCGCGAGGACAACTAGTCAGGTCGCACTCGCCTAGCCTCAGCCCGCGAGGAGAACTCGTCAGTTCGCACTCGCCTAGTCTCAGCCCGCGAGGAGAACTCGTCAGTTCGCACTCGCCTAGCCTCAACCCGCGAGGACAACTCGTCAGATCGCACTCGCCTAGCCTCAGCCCCCGAGGACAACTGGTCAGTTCGCACTCGCCTTGCCTCAGCCCGGGAGGACAACTCGTTAGTTCGCACTCGTCTAGCCTCAGCCCGCGAGTATTGACATGATTAGGTTCGGCCAGTTGCCGTGGTCTTAGATAGCGTCACATTTTATTTATATATTTTATTTTTGACAGAACATGCACAAATTAAGATTTCTCAACAATTGACATTTTGTCTATTTTATCAGATCAATTTATATATTTGTAGGGTAGACCAAACCTAAGAGAATCGAATCAATTCTACGTTTAGTTTTCAAAAAATACAACTTCTCTCAATGAAAAACTGTGTTTATTAATTGAATACAGTTCAATTAATAAACACAGTTTTTCATTGAGAGAAGTTGTATTTTTTATTCTTCTTTACATACTCGTAGCTTAAACCTAAAAAAATCCATAAGTACTTAAATCGTCGTCTTTGTAACCAAAAAACTAAACATCGGAAATTATCCTTTTCGCCCTAATTCTTTATTGAGTTCCGCTGGGTACCAACTAATTATCTATAATGAGCAGGAAAATAAAATTAAGTTCAAATTTAACAAGGTTTTCCTCGTATTCTGCAATAACGCCCTCTCTTCCTGTTCCGCCCTGTTTCAGGTTCTGACTAGGCAACCGTTTTTCTTCATCGTCTGATGATCTCTAGCTTTTCTGAAAATTTGATCCTTTCAGCAATTGTTAGATTTTTCAGCGACCAACGTTGGACTATTAGTAGTTTCATTAGGAAGACAAAAACTACTTTCTTTGCATTTATACTATTTACGACCAAGCCACGGGCGAAAATGATAAATATTTCGAAAAAAAAATAACACATATATTATCAGCTAATTAATCTGACATGAAATGACTAGCGGGTTCAATTACTGGCCTGACTGCAAATAAAGCTGAAACATACATGTTTAATAAAAGGATGGTCGACATCTGAATATTTGATGTTGGTTAAACCTCGTATCTCTGACGTTGCTCGGTGGTTATCGTAAACCTCGGTATTAAAGTCAGTTCAACACAATTCAATCGAACAGCACGCAGCCACAAACTATTATGTAGGGTAGACCGAGACGAATGGGATCGCATCGGTTTAAAATAAGAAATGGAGAAATTTAACGCTGCTATCGAACATTGCATCTTTCGTTCTCAATGGAAAGATGCAATTGTTATAGGCATCCATAAGCCAGGCAAAGCTCGTACCGAGCCGTCCTCCTATCGCCCTATAAGTTTACTAAAGGCCTTTGGTAAACTTTATGAACGCCTCCTCCTCGCTCGCCTACGGAACGCTATAGTCTCCAGAGTCTCCAGAGGCATTTTAATAGACGAGCAGTTAGGCTTCCGTGTCAAACACTCATGCGTCCATCAAGTCCTCCGCATAACGGAACATATTCTCACTGGCTTCCAACCAGCATTAGGTAAGACCCGCCACACTGGCGCTGTCTTCTTCGATGTAGCGAAAGCTTTCGACAAAGTCTGGCACAACGGTTTAATTTTTAAACTGTACAACTTTCAGTTGCCAGATCGTCTCGTGCTCATCACTCGAGACTATTTGTCGAATCGTAGCTTTCGCTACAAAGTTGAAGGCACTCTCTCTTCCCCCCGTCCCATAGAAGCAGGAGTCCCGCAAGGGTCCGTGCTCGCCCCCATCTTGTACCTTCTGTACACCAACGACATCCCTAAAGCGATAGGTACCCATCTAGCCCTCTTTGCGGACGATACCGCTCTCTATACCACCGATAGGCAAGTGAGTCGAATCACTAAGAGACTCCAACCCGCTATCACCGCCCTAGGCGAATGGTTTCGGAAATGGAGAATCGAGGTGAATCCCGACAAAAGCTCTGCCGTCCTCTTTAACGTAGGCTGCCCTCCGTGGCCACCTCCCCTCTCTCTCTTCGGTCGTGCCATTCCCTGGCAAAATAAGACCAAATATCTCGGTGTGACCATGGATAGTCGTTTGAACTTCCACGCTCACACCAAAATAGTCAGAGACCGAGCCGCTTTTGTCCTCGGTCGTCTTTATCCCATGATAGGCAAGTACAGTAAGATGTCGCTTACAAATAAGCTAAATCTTTATACAACTTGTATCCGCCCCATACTAGCTTATGCTAGCGTAGTCTTTGCGTTATCCAAGCGCAATCTCCACAAACTTCAGACCCTCTAAAACCGCTTTCTCAGAGCGGCCTCTGGGGCCTCTTGGTACGTTCGCAATGCGGACCTACACAGAGACTTCGAACTCCCCACGATTCCCAATACTTCAAAGACTTGGCAGTCCGCTTTTTCGAGCGTACGCAAAATCACCCGAATCGATTAATTGTGCAATCCACAACGTATCATCCCCCCGATCGACCCGGGCATGGTCGTAAAACTATAGTTAGGCGGCCTCGGCACGTACTAATGGCCCCAGATGACGATCTCGCTGTCCCGATAGCGAGATTAGTCTCTACGACCTCCCCGAATAGGGTCTCCCTCCAAACACGACGCCGACGTCCCCGGGTTCGTCGGCGCCCACAAGGATACACGAGGTATCAAAGAGTGCCGTGGCGCTTCTCGCCCCCACTCAATCGCAACCGTACCCGCGTAACGGAAAACTCCCTTCCTGGCGGTGACTCACCTTCGGGTTCGAGACTCACGCCGGTCGAAGGGACGCCCCCGAGAGCGACAACCCAAGCCGAGGTTCCCCCCGCGGGGAACTCTTGAGCGTTAGGCGCTATATGGGCTGAGGCTCCTTCAGAGTCTCGCCCCAAAAAGCCCGGTGAAGCAGTAATGGCTGCAACAGCCAACTGCATAGTTAGTTCAGAAAAAAAAAAAAACCATTCAAACTATGATTTTATAAATAGGTAATATTTTTCAAATTCAAATACGAAGAATTCTTCAAATTGCCTTTGTAAATAATTTTTCAATCTTAACAAAAATGTGCTAGTTGCAAAACCTTTCCTTTGGACGAAAATGAATCACCATATTCTGCACAAAGATATTTTATAAACAATAGATGACGATTAAATAAATTTCAGAGCTATTAAATTAGAGAGATTAAACTGAAAAGTCTGTTCCAATCATTTAACTGCAAAAATAAATTTCTAGAGCCAACCAGAATAACAGGCAGTACGGTAACATGTATAAATAACATTTTTGCAGAGTTCTGTATTACTATCACAAATAAGTGTATTATAAATAAGCCTGCTTCTGACCACTGTGGGCAGTTAGTTCATAATCAAATGTTATCTCAAATGTTATCTAGGGACAAGTTGTTACTTGGCCAAAATCAAAATGACACTAAAACATTTTGAAAAACAATTTATTGCTAAAAATTCCATTTCCTGTTAATTATGGTGACCCCAATACTCTGTATAATATTTTGTTAATGCTTTTAGTAAAGATTTATACTCAACATTTACACCCAAGACTGTCTTAGTTAACGAAAGTCTATGTTTTAGTGATTGGGCGACTGTGGGCATTCATACAAGTAGAAAACGATTGAACGAATTATACAGCGGCAGAAATAGTAATATGAGTGAGAATTTAATGATTATGTCAA
This sequence comes from Apoda limacodes, assembly GCA_946406115.1. Taxonomy (NCBI): domain Eukaryota; kingdom Metazoa; phylum Arthropoda; class Insecta; order Lepidoptera; family Limacodidae; genus Apoda; species Apoda limacodes. The sequence continues at coordinate 23,233,918 of OX291560.1, read as the reverse complement.
AAATATTCTAAATTGTTTAAAGTTGTCTGCCGCATGGCTAAATCACGTTGTCTAAGTGAAAAAAGTGACCATTCTGTTACTCTAGTTAAAACTATAATTTCAGTTACTAGCTAGCTAGCTAGCTTTGATATTTAATAAATGTATTGAGTTTGGAGTATTTCCTGATCTCATGAAGTGCAGTAAAGTTAAACCTATATTTAAATCAGGTCTAACTTTAGACTAATTTCTATATATTAATTATGTTTTCAGTAAAAATTTTGAAAAACTGATCTTAAATCAATCGAGTATTCACTTTTGTTCACTTCTAACCTGTAAGGGGTCGCTCAACAACCAAGGCTGGTGTTGAACTTATCAAACAACTATTTGATACTTGGGAAGACTCGATAGATGCCTTGGGTGTTTTCTGATCTAAGGCATTCGATTACGTCCAAAATGTAACTCTGATCAGGAAATTATAATACTATGGTATAAAGAGTACTGCACTTAAACTAATTGGCTCATATCTTGACAATAGAATTAAGACAGTTGACATAGATGAAAAACGCTCCCCTATATCAAACATTAAAATTACTGTTCCACAGGGTTCCATTCTTGGGTCATTCCTATTTCTGATATAAATTAATTATCTGCCTATGGTTGTTAAAGTTAGTCATAAGATAGTGTTGTTTGCAGACGACACATCACTTTTATTTAAACTTAGAAGACGTAAAACGTTAAATAATGTAAACATCTGTCTTACTAAAGTTGTCCATTGGTTCAACATAAATAATTTACTTCTTAGTAGCAAGAAAACCAAATTTATAAAATTTTTAACACCGAATCTCAGTCAGGTAAGAACCAGTGTATTTATAAACGGGGAGCAGTTAGATATTGTAGATAATACAGTTTTCTTAGGTATTACCCGAGACACAAAGCTTCAGTGGGTTAGATTGACAAATAAGCTTATTTCTGCAACATTTGTGGTTAAAAAGATTCGTCAACTTACGGACGAAGCTACTGTCCAGATAGTAAACTTCAGCTACTTTCATAGCATGATGTCTTACAGTATTTTACTATGGGGACACGCAGCTGATAATCAAACAATTTTTGTGCTGCATAAGAGGGCTGTTCGAGCAATATATAATCTATCCCATTTACAAGTCAAAGTACTTAAGTGATAAAATTGAATGTTCTAAGAATAAAATCAAGACAACTTGGAATATTATCAAGAATGAAACCGGTAAAATTACGAATCCACTTAAAAAAGACTTCAGGATTAAGGTTGACGGTAGGATAATAAAAACAGATATTGATGTCGCAAATGCGTTTGAAAAGTTCTTTACTAACATACCTATGACAACGACAAACTCAGTAAACTCTTCGCCTTTAAAAGCCCTAACAATTTTAAAAAGACATATAAATTTAAATAATATTGGATTCAAATTTAAAAATGTAACGCCTATAGACATAGTTAAAGCTTATAAATCGCTGAACTCAAAAAATACTAAAGATCTGTAGGGTTTATCAGTTAATGTTCTAAATGGCATTATAGACGCATTAGCTCCTTTTTTGGCAGTTATCTTTAATAAATGTCTAGACGGTGGTGTTTTCCCTGATTTAATGAAGATTAGTATGATAATACCACTTTTTAAATCTGGTAGCACAAAAAAACTTTATAATTTTAGACTCTTACTCGCAAATTAGAATATTACGGTGTTAAAGAATCTGCACTTGATCTTATACCTTACCTAAGTTGCAGAACACAAATAGTTGACATAAATGGTACAAAATCCTCAGGATCAGCAGTGGTAATACGATATTGGGATCGTTTTTGTTCTTGGTATATATTAACGATTTGCCATATTTTGCTGAAAAATTTTGTCAAGTCGTTTTGTTTGCTGATGACGCTATTGGCAATTTGCAATACTTAATTGGTTTGAAGTAAACAATCATTTGCTTAATTCCAAAAAAACCAAGTGCATCAAATTTGCTTTACCGAATGTTCGAGACCTTAACACTAAATTAATCTTAAATGGAGACAGTTTAGATTTGATAGATTCAACTATGTTTCTGGGCGTCACATTAGATCCCAAACTGCAATGGAATACACATATCTTTATACTTGCTGGAAAACTTAGCTCAGCTGCCTTCTCTGTTAAGAAAGTCAGACAATTAACTAATTCTGAAACTGCCCGCTTCGTTTATTTTAGTTATTTTCACAGCATCATGTCATATGAAATTCTGTTGTGGGGCAGAGCAGCTGATATAGAGTCAATTTTCATATTACAAAAAAGAGCTATTAGGTCTTTCTATAACTTGAAACCTCGGGATTCCCACAGAGAAGATTTTAAGAACATCGGCATTTTAACTATGATATCGCAATTTATTTATGCAAATATAATGTATGTTCGTAGAAACTTGCACTTGTACTATAAAAAAAGCGATTTACACAGTGTTAATACACGAAATAAACATAAATTAATAGATGTTACTAGTTATCTTCAAAAAATTAACAATTCTTTTGTCGGGCAGTGTGTACGCTTTTATAACAAGATCCTACAGATTACCCTGACTTGCCTTTACATCAATTTGAATCTGCAATTAAATGTCATTTGATAAAGGAAGGGTGTTGACGAGTTTTTAAATGACAAGAATAATTGCACTTAACAAACTTTTTTTTGACATGTTTTGTGCAACATTCAAATAGATAATAGTTTTTTTTTTGACATAATTTTATATTCGTAACTTGACCTAAGATTCTGCTATTTTATTTTGACATATATAATTTTACTATTTGTATTTAAACTTAAGTTTTTTCTTGTGGTAGTATTGCCTACTTATTTATGTTTTATTGTTCCTAATTTTATTTGTATTGTTTTGCTTTTTAAGTACATAAATACATGTACTTTTATTTAAGCACTGACATGTAAAAGCGCCTACTTAAGGATATATTTGATAATTTAATTTACGTTCATAAAAATATTATTGTTTTTAAAAGAATAACGATATTCATAATCGTATTACACGAAATAGAAACAAACTTGCTCTGATCCACACAAGGCTTAAGAAAATAGATTACTCATTTAAAAGAAAATGTATCCGTTTTTAAAATTAAAATTTTGTAAAACAATAACTTGTCGAAAAACTGGTTGCCTGTAAAGTCGGTATACGGGCGAAAGTTTTACGTGACAACTTGTGCCTTTCACTTTTTATGTCTGTCTCTCTCGCTCTTAGGCGGGCTAACCATGCCGCGTGCCTCTCACTCGCTCTCATTGTGAGCGCATAACGTGAGCGGAGCGTAACGCAGTTTCTTGAAGTGTCACCCGGCAAACCAATTTATAAGACGTTGTCACGTCAAAAGCTTATTACACAATTAATAAAGACTACCTTGATGATAAAAATCCCATGCATTTTTATCATCAAGGTAATAAATATAATTTTGCTAACATGATTTTCTGTGTAATTTGTATTGATTAATCAAAATTTAAAGAGTGACTGCTGGAGAGTTTCTTTCGCTGTTTCTTCTCACTAGAACGCCATTTTGACGTCGAAACTTTGAAAATTTGAAATCTAGTAACTTGTAGTTTATTAACTTCAAAAAAGTGAAATGATATCCTATTTTTGAGAAATAAAGCATTTCAATTTAAATTTTAAATTTGAGCTCAACTGCACTGAATGATAGATATTCTCAAAATACACACTCCCATGCAAACAGAGAAAGAAAACAATGTCGGTACCGTAGCGCGTCGCGGCCGTGGAGCGAGACGAGACTCGGCTGTCAAAACACGGTGCGGCTCGGCTGTTGTATGTTTCGTTGCGGTTATTGGTTCGTGGCTCGAATAAACTCTGCGCTGCGACGGATTACGCAATAGCTAACCCTGAATTTTATTGCATTCTGGCTTATTTACCTGCCTCATGGATTTGGGTTCGCACATAATCGCTGTTGCTTGTTGAAATGTAACTGGCAGGGCAGGACTATTGGAATGGTAAGTGTACAGAACACTTTTTTTTATTTCTGTATTGTATTTAACAATTTAGTTACTATATCTGTTCTTTATTTCACAATAAAATCGACACATATATTTACAACAAAAAAATAACAATGGTCAGTCTTATCACCGGGATCTAATTAACGAGCGGGGAAAAATAAAATATCCTATAAGAATAAGAATTTGTTTCAAAGTAAACCATAATTTTAATATTTTGTGGAGAATAAGAACAGAACATTAGCACGTTTAGTTTACAGAACAGTAGTAGGATTTAATAGTAGTTTATGAAACTGTCCCTGTCCGTCTGTCTGTCCGCGGTTTAGTTCAAAAACTACTAATATTAGAAAGCTGCAATTTGGCAACAATATACACATTGATCAAGTCGACAAAATGGTGGAATAAAATCTTTGAAATAAAAAAAAATATTTAGGGTATCTCCCCTACACGTGAAGTGGGGACGTACTTTTTTTTTCGTCTAACCCATCGTGTGGGATGTCGTTGGATAGGAATTTCAAAAAAATTGGCGGTGTGCATATATCATTTTTTGATTTGAATGTTTCGCAAACGGAGCCCCCGTTTGCAAAACATTTAGCTTTAAAGTACTAATTTTTTTGAGAGTCAAGTGTCCCTTCCCTCTACCAGCGACTAGTATTTGGAAGTGTAAAAAAAAATACAGTGGTAGTGCATATAATAAATTTAAAAGGAAAACTATTACGGTTAAGTACACTTTACAGGCTAACGAGTAATAGTCGACCAAGTTATAAAATGTACTTGGAAAAGTGCAATTTTCGTACAAATTCTATTAAAAGTTACTTATATGAAGTAGGTGCATCTGCAAAACAGGTATAAAATATAAGTAAATGAACGATGTATAATTATAGAAAAATAAAATAATGACATTTTAAAGACTATATATTCTTCTTCAATTGATAACAATAGTTACGTTCAAATGATGGATTGGACTAGCCGGCGCGCTTGGCGCAACATCGAATTGAGCGTGTGACAGGTAGCTGCGCTTATATGCGCGCATGTTTATATATTATAAGGTTTCTGAAGGGTTGGCAACGCGCGAGTGATGCCCTTGGTGTTGCAAGCTTCCATAGGCTACGGTGACCGCTTACCATCAGGCGGCTTGTTTGCCACCTTAGTGGTTTAAAAAAAAAAATGTTGTTTGGATGTCTCGAAAATGAAGAACGCCTCGATAAGTTTGCAATTTTCGCTTTGAAAGTTCAGTTTTTAATGATTTGATTGGAATATCATTTAATTTCAATACTAATTCAACTTGGCCCTCATTAAAAAATTTCAGTTCATTATTCAAGAGAAGGTTGAACTATTATTTTGCAATTTTTAAAGTCGAATTTATTTAATTAAACATTTTAAACGTACGTACTCGTAACGTACCTTCATGGGTACCTAACTCAACTCCCTACCGATTCGCTTACTACAAGTAGGTTCAAAGTGTGGGTCTTATATCAGCAGCGGAGCGATCACAACTGTTTATACTACGTACCTAAACATGTGTGTCCCGCCCCCCCTCTCAGCGACACCGTTGTATTTGGCAATATTTAAACAACCTCTAAAATGTTGGATTATGAGGCTACTACGGAACTCTATATTGCGCGTGCCCCGACACGCACTTGGCCGGTTTTTAATAGTATCATACAAGTATTTTAATACCTAGTTATTTGCAGTTTTATACACTACTTTATACCAAGTTATGTGCAGTTTCATACACTACTTTATACCAAGTTATGTGCAGTTCCATACACTACTTTATACCTAGTTATGTGCAGTTCCATACACTACTTTATACCTAGATATGTGCAGTTGCAGCGCCCCGGCCTAACAAAAATATATGGAATCTTATTGGTTGGATTTTTGTTCTGTATTGTATTAATTGTATTATAACATTAATTTGTTACAGAGATGGTGTTATAATTTGTTTCTATTTTTAAATTTTGGTATTGTGTTTGTAAAGTCAGTCAATATAAACAAGTTTATAATTCGAATTTTACGATATGAGAGTAGATAAAGGTTAAATTACCTTTATCTCATATTGTACTATTATTTTTTAATTTCATGTGGTCGCATTTACACAATTTTATTGTGTTAAGATGAAACCGAAGCAGATTTTTTCCATACAAACGTCTCAGTGCACTAAATATCTATACTATAGACATTTCGCTTTTAAAAATACGTATATATATATATCGAGTTTTATAATACATATAGATGCATATATGTATATATACGCATCTATACGTATTAGAAAACTCGACGTGTCTCTGTCTGTCTGTCCACTTATCCGATTTACATGTTTTTTAATTCATGACCTGCCAGATTATAGGATATATTTTGTTACACAAACTAACGTTCTTAAACAGTGACGATAATGTTAAGTTAATCAAGTATGAAAAAAGACGCTTTGGCTGTAAAAATCTTACGCCAATTACCAAATTTAGCGCGGGTGGAGCCGGGAACGTGAACATAGCTAGTTTTCATATATTACTATTTACCATAGACGCAACAAGAACATACTTTTATGAAATACCAGCAAATTATTATATAAAACCAGAGTTTTAGTTGGTTTTGTACATTTAATTTAATAAAAACTCATTTCGCTACCATAGCCAATAGCAATACATAAGGATAACTCAAATTCAGTAGCGAAACGTTAATAAATTAAGAATATTTGATGTAACGCAATTTGTATAAGAACAACAATATTGTAAAATAAAACGTTAATAAGTTTGTTTTCAAGTATAAGTACCTCCTGCATTTAAAACATCGGGTTTGATGTAACCACTAGGTTAGTTTTTTGAAATTTTCACAAACTTGGCTCGGCACGTGGCGCCTCTTGAGCCGTATACACGCTTGTCAAACACCCGAACTCCGAAATTTTGTCTAAACCATTTAGAGCAAACTGCGAAACGTAGCTGTGTCGGGTCGTTACGTTCCCTAAAACATGGTTGAGCTCAGCGATGGCTGATTCATGTGTCATACTCGTGAACGGGTGCCGCTTGTGGAGACTTGTCTGCTCTTGCAAACTTCTTTGTATCCTTGTATTTAGTCTTACTTTGTGTCTTGTTTATCAATACTGTAAGACATTTGATTTGATTTGATGACAAGTGATGAATAGGTACATAAACTATCTTTTTATTATATTTTGCAATTAGATACTTTTTTATGTTGTGCTTGTGCAGTTTATTTTAAGTGAACGCTGTAAGAGAAAGGGAGAAAAGAAATGCCCTTGCTGAGTTTCTTGCCGGTTCTTCTCAGTACAAGGTCTGACATTCATAAGTGCTCAATTATTGTAGCCTAAATTGAATAAATGATTTTGTTTTTTTTTTAGCGAGGGTCACATTAGAAGCGAGCGTTATTACAACAGACCCAGCGAGGATCTCGCAATAAATTTTGTTTCTACCTTATTGTAACCCAGCAGGGAGCTTATTGTGAACAGTCTCGAGTATAATATATAGTTCAGTGAATTCGGGAGCAAATTGTGTGCAAGTACTTTCATGAGTCTCGAGAGATAAGACCTACTTGCGATACCTTCTTTTTTCTGTCAAATTGCCGAGTATGGAGCCTTTCTAAATAAGCCCCCAGGGTGGAGTCACGTTGGTTGACCACGAATAGGTAGTTGCGCAACAAAAGTGATACAATCACTTATCCCATCTCAGTCTTAAACTTAAGTATGTGTTAAATCGGAGGTTCTGTCATCTACGGTCTTAATTGATACCTACTTAAACCACCTTTACTATGGACCTCTGCACAAGCAGTCGATTAAAAGGTCTTAAAATTTATTTATGATTTCTTTTTTTTCGTATGTCGTTGTAATATTAGAGTGATATTAAATTAAAAGCAAATTGAAAACTATGATACTAGCTAGTGTGAGAGACCAAAGTCTATTCAACGAGTTTGACAAATTGCATGACGCTGACTCCTAAACGAATGGATCACCACTGATCAGGGAGGTGATTTATTCGTCACCTGCTGACAATCTAAACACGAGAGGACATATAATATAAAAAAGAAGACGTGGATTCTTACTTTATACTGTAGATACGTGTAAACTGCCAAATAATTTCTGCGTCTGATTTTTATTTTTAGTTAGACGTAGTTAGGCCCGCGATTTAGTTTATGTTTAGTCAGACCTGCCAGAGGCCCGCGATTTAGTATATGTATAGTTAGACCTACCAGGCCAGACCTAGTCAGATCTATCAAAATATATAAAATAACATAGTCTGAGTGAGTCATCAACGACGAGCCGAAACTAGAAGCAAGACATTTTAATCAAATTTTTATTTTATGACGTAGAGGATTGTTCGAAATGCAACCCCTAAGGGGGTACAATAGGGTTGGTAGATGGTATGAAAATCCATTATTTTTTAAACTTAAGCTATGAAAATTAGTGTTTGGCCTTTTTAATGGAAAAAAAGAATAACGTAAACACCATTTCTTGGAAAATCATCTCCTAGGGGATACAATCTAAAACGGGAGATAAAACTTTGTGTGGCAACACGGTTTGTTTTGTAAAAAAAAACTACCTATTGCTATACCTATTTTCTTCTAAAAACAAATGACTTGTTCTAGCCTTTTTTTTTGAATTCATCCCCAAGGGGTTAAAATAGGGAAACAAAGTCTGTATAGGTTCCACCCGCTTGATACGACGCGAAAAGTAAAATTGTGCAGGTAAAGCCGCGGGGAACCAGCTGTTTTATATAAGTTGGGCAATGTGCCCTACTAAGTCATTTTGGATAAAAGGTTGTGTGGGTAAATTGGATTAAAGGAAAATGCAAGCTAGTTTTATATTCGGTGAAGAGTTGTTCCGTTCCCGCAACAGGTCGTTATCGTGTATGTGTATGTGTATGTGTATGGGAGAACATCAATCTATCGCTGACGTGTAAGGAGTCCATTTTGCTGTAGTGAAGGAGATTGAATGCCGCATTACATAGGGGGCATTAAGGGTTTGCCTCGATTTATTTCCGGCGGGGTGATATTATTTGAAGCGGTCGCTAGGTTATTCGTACTAGTAGGTAACGAGGCGCCCCCTACTGCATACTGCATATTGCCCTAGCTTTAGTTTTGTTGCTTAATTTGTTTGTAATGATTTCTAGTAATGAATTTAACCTGAAAAAAAAATGAATAGATCATTGCATTCGACTTTATCATATTATATATAAAAGTCGATGTCTTTAAAATTTTCTTTAAATTTTTTAAATTAGAACATATTATTGAAACTATCATTTGAGGGAAAATAAACAATAAGTATATAAATTACTAAATGTACTGTTATTACTAATGAGTTAGTTAATTAACCGTCTGGCCCACTCGACTTATGAACGTCTAGAGAAAGCAACGGCCGCAAGACCTCCCGCTGTGTTAGTGTCTTACCGCACCACGGTGTAGAAGGTGGTACAGCGCCTTCGTCGTTCATATTCGAGTTCTCTTTAGCACTATGCGCTAAGTCACCACCGGTCTTTTGCAGTGGTGGTATAAAAATGTAAGGTGAATAAATAGATAAACTCACCAAAGCACAATTGAAATGGTGGTAATAGAAGTAGAGGAAACAAAACGTCACTGCCAGATGGAGCTAGTCATTTAAAATATTTATGAATTAAAAAGTTTTGGCTGAAGTAAAACTTATAATTGCTCGCTTGCAACACGTAATTGCTCGCTACACGAAATTCATATTTTGAACAGACAGCTTTTATATATACTTGACAGAATAGAAGCGTCATTACCGCCCGTGGGGTCTATGAACGCCCGTTTCGCTTTGAAAAAAAAAAAATTAAATTTACAAAGAAAAAGCCCGTGGGAGTAATTAAGGTCTTAGCACCCGCTTTGTCTGCACGTAATGACAGTGTGATGAAAATAATAATATTTTTGAATACTTGTTAAAAGAGAGCATCAACCGATCGAGGTTGAAACATTTGAACAGAGATTATTCAGCAAAGTAAATGTCAAGTACAGCAACTCGAGGTGAGAGAGCGCTCCCGACGCCGGGCCCCACTCAACCAATATTAGCAAAACCAATTCGCACAAATACCCTTGTATTTACTTAGACTTAATGCAAAAAAAACCGTGAAAATACAGTGAAGGGTTACAAACTTCTACGACTTAATTCAAATACTCGAAATCGATGAAGAGTGAGTCACAAATTTACTATAATTAAAATGTATAAATAAGCTAAAAACAATGTATAAATTTTATTTAGTTACTTATTAAATATTTATATAAATATAATTCTTTCTCATCTCGAATGAGCGGCCCGAACTGGGGAAGTACCTCCACCCTACAGATACCGCGGCCACAATAAAACTAACATTGAGTAGTGTTGTGTTCCTGGCGGTGAGTAAGGTTGCCAGAGCTCTTTGAGGATTCGCTGCGCGGACAGCGGAGAACCGGTGGTACTTGTTGCTGTCATTGCTCGGCGTAGACGCGGCGTGCTTGTTCGGCGGTCAGGGAGACCTGATGAAACGGCTGACAGCTGGCCGCGCGCAGGTTGAACGGGATCCCGAACCCAGGGATCACTTAATCTCCGCCCTGGGAGGCTGATCCGCCAGCCTGTGTAAAGTATCTAAAGTGGTAGTCGTTCCGGAGAAGGAGACCGGAGTGGACCCGGCTACTACAACAGAGGGGGATCAGGGGCCCTTCCGCCCGCCGTGACAGCAACCTTATTTTTTGTGCCATGCTTCGGCAGTTTTAGTACCTCCTCTAAGCTGTCTGTGCAGTGAATCCTCATTTTTTAGTCTAAGTAACTTTTTTAAATAAAATGGCCAAACGATCGAAAAGGAAAAGAGTTTTTACAGCGGCTACTCCATCCACTTATAATGTGGATTTTTGCAACATCAGGGGTATTCACGCAAATCTTAACACAGTCAACCACCATCACGAGACAGCGCAGCCGACTATTCTTTTCCTAACGGAGACGCAGATATCCTGCCCGGCCGACACATCATACCTTCATGATCACGGTTACAAACTCGAGCACAATTTTGTGAGTCATCCCGGTGTATGTATGTTCGTCAGGGAGGATATCTGCTGTCGCCGCCTTCATAGCCTTGAAGACAGGGACCTGTCGATATTGTGGGTGTGCGTAGATTACGGCGGCCACACTCGTATCTATGCGTGCCTATACAGGTCTCATAGCGATCACACGGACGTAACTCGACTTTTCACGTACCTGAGTTTGACGACTGACAAATTTCTAGAGCAATATCCCACAGCAGAACTAGTTATTTTGGGAGACTTTAACGCCCACCATCGTGAGTGCCTCAGTTCTCGAACCAATAACTATGCAGGGATATCTGCTCATGAATTTGCTCTGACCTATGAATTCTCTCAGCTGGTACTTTCTCCTACGAGAATACCAGATATAGAGGACCATACAAGCTCCTTACTGGACCTTCTGCTGACTACAAGTCCGGACGGATACTCCGTCTCAGTGGATGCGCCTTTTGGCTCCTCGGACCACTGTCTCGTTCGGACTCAAGTGTCATGCACACAACTCGATCCATGTGGGCCAACTAATTGGCGTCGTGTGTGGCACTATAAGTCGGCAGACTGGGATGGATTGCGAGAATTTTATACATCGTACTCGTGCAGGCAGTTCTGCTTTAACTCAGAAGATCCTGACGTCTGCGCAGCCACAGTCACTGAGACATTCCTCGCTGGTATGGAATATTATATTCCTAACCCGCGAGTAGCTGCCGGCGTCAAAAAATCTAATAATGGATTTTGACTCGGTTCAACGACGGGCTGTGAGAATTGTCGACGATCCTAAACTCACTTGCCGTATCGAACCCTTAAGTCTGAGGAGAGACTTTGCCTCACTGTGTGTGTTCTACCGCTTTTACAATGGGATGTGTTCTGAGGAATTGTTTGAAATGATGCCCACGGCTACTTTCTACCATCGCACCGCTCGCCATCGGCAGGGAATTCATTCTCACACTTTAGAACCGAAATTATCGCGTACAGTGCGGTTTCAGAGAAACTTCCTCCCGCGAACGCTTGGGTTGTGGAATGAACTCCCTGCCAAGGTTTTCTCTAAGGACTACAGTATGGGGTTCTTCAAGAAAGAAGTTATTGGATTTTTGAAGGGTCGGCGACGCGTGGGTGATACTTCTGGTGTTGCAAGCGTCCATAGGCCACGGTGACCGCTTACCATCAGGCGGATCGTGTGCTTGTTTGTGTGGTTTAAAAAATAAAAAAAGACCCTTCCGTAAAGAAAGGAGGCTTAGGCCGTAGTCGACCACGCTGGCGTAGTGCAAACTAGTAGACGTAGCCGAGCTAGCGGCTACTGTCAACATTTTGAAGCTACCAATAAGCATTCTGACTTGGCTTAACACTGCTGTTATGTAACATGTAGGCATTTTTTTCATCATCTTACAAAACGAAACTGCAACATGCTTCCCGTTTCTATACGCTGAAATAACTAATTGTGAAGAAAGGGCGAAATACATATGAAAATGCAGTATTTATAATATAAATAAAAACCTTTTCACCATTTCAGTGCATGTTTTAGAAGCTGTTTGCTTTTTTTGTTAAAAAGTTTTTATTTTTTACTTTTGAGTGACAAACTGCTTCCGCGTGTACAGGCCACAGGCCACAGGTGTGATGCTATGCTGAGTGATTGTGTATACAATGTATATTTATGCGATAGCAGCAATCGCGGTTGATGTGCTTTAATTTTTTTAAAGAGTTCCGTTGTCTGTCTTCGAAACTCATCATCTTTATTTAAATGGGACTATTTCGAAATAAACCCCTATTGAACAAAAAAGGAGTTTTGCAAATCCGTCTATATGACGAAGTTATGCCCAAACCTACATTAAAAATATAAACATCTGAATTGAGAACCTCCTCCTTTTTTGAAGTCGGGTAAAATAGCAACACTCGACGTTTTGTTAGTAAATACTATTAAATGAAGTCTTATGACAAAGTGATTAATCACAGAAAATTATAACAACAAACTTTCATTTATTTACCTACATTTGAAGAATTTGGTACAATGACTGGTCTCTGTTGTGCGCGCATAATTATTGTTGCACAGGTCCGATGACCGCTGTAATCAGAAATTTTGAACCTTTGAACCATGGTATAAAGCTTGAACATGTTTTTTAACATACTCAAATTTTAAACTACAGATATAATCGATACGTTACTGCTATGATTATTTAACGTTTATTGAGATACTCTTCTGATTAAAATGCTTCATTATGATAAAAACCTAATAAAGATAAATAATATATAATAAATAAATATACTCAAATACCCATAACCTATAGAATAATTTATATAATAAATATATTTACAGTTTTATTTTCTCTCACAACTTCGCAATATTTTATAATTCATACTTTATCAAAAATGTTTTTGGTCAATGTACGAAATTCTTCATGTTTCGCGTCCGTGCTTTAGTAGTCACGGCCTGTTTATAAAAAAATAGTTTCATCAGTGGCCATCGTAGGTCATGCTGCTACACAAATTTGCAATTGCATTTAATAAATTACACCTAAATAGCTGAACGAAATTCATTTCTTGGATTAAGACATAGGATACATTTGTTTCCAATAGATAATTCCTACTGTAACAAGCTTTTACCAGTGGAAAACTATATATATAGTGCACATCTAGTATTGAATACGGTACTTAAGATCAAACGGATAAGAGTGTGTCGAATATTATAACGGGTTGGAAATCATAACATAGTATAATCTTGTGTTGGATAGGTAGGTAAACCAAATATTAAGTTGTTCTAAACTCAAGAAATAGATACAAGTCATTGTCTATAGTTGTGTGTCACACAAGTTCAACCCAACAACAACAACACTGATCTCGAAACAACTAAGCTACTTATCTAAGTTTTAAAATTTACGCGTTCCATTACTAATTTAAAAATAATAAAACGAGATTAAACGCGTCGTTATTTGGCAAAATACCTTATTCCCGACGTTTTTTGACGCGTTTAATCCCGTTTTATTATTTTTTAAATAACTAAGCTATGCTTTTTAGTTATCTTACCATCCTGCGGAGTCACTACGGGCAGGCATTTGCGGCGAGTTACACGAGTTACACACGAGCGCCCCGGGGGGGGGGGAAGCTAACATAAATAATTTATGAACTTGTCACTTGGTCTCAGCTGACGTGTGATACACATGGTTAAGGCTATCTTTTTTTATGGTGGCAGTTACAGGCAAAAAATTACTTGCGTCTTCCAACAGTAAAACATTAAATGGTGAATAACTTTAACTCCACATAATTTGTACAGTCGTTTCATTTGTACAGATGTCAAGTAAATTTTATTTAAATCAGAGATAAATATAACGGTATTGCCTAATATATCTTGCCTACATATCATCCCATTGAAGTCCACTGCTGGACATAGGCCTCACCTAACTTTCTCCACAGCGTGCGACTCTGTGCCGTCTGCAACCAACGGCTCCCCGCTACCTTTACAATGTCATCTGTCCATCTAGCGGGGGGCCGTCCCACACTGCGCTTTCCAGTTCGTGGTCGCCACTCGAGAACCTTCTTCCCACATATACATTTGTAATAATACTACTTAACGATAATTGTAAGAAATTTATTTGTTGTAAACAACAGAAATTATGTTAAGCAAAAGAAAAGTTTCTTTATGTTTGCCTGTTGTTCAGTATAGCTGTGTGTACCAAAGACGGGTTTCACAAAGTGGGGCGCTAACTCAATATTATCATTATTAGCACGAGCTGCCCCGCCGCGCGCCACAGTGCAGGACACAATAGTAAATCAATTTCAACATTGATTACACACCTTACTATTACTATTTTAACTTTAAATAAATTTACAATGAAAGAAATTAAAATTTACAATGAAATTTAAACGAAAGAAGAATATTCGCAATTATATTAAATAATAGTATACCGTAAAGAAATCAAGGATAGTTATAATCTTTATTTAGACAAATATGTTTTCGTTCCTTAGAAATGTTTAGTTTTGCTGATATTTTATAAAAATAAAGATTCCTTCTCCTAACTTTAGAAATATGGTTTGAGCTAAAATGAACACCGGCAATAAACTTAAAACTTTAAAAACATTGAAGCGGTACAACAGACAGACTGATATTCTATTCCGAACCGTAAAGTTTATCAAATTAATAATTAAACTTACGATTTAAAAGTGCTGTTTAAATGTCTACTTAAATAAAAAAGTTTATAAATCAAGAGTTTTAGTTTGTGTATATATTGGACGGATAATTGTAAACTACATAAGTTTAGAAAAAAATTAGTAAAATAATAAACCGACGACAGGACATGCACGAATGTTTAAAAACTAAAAATTAACGTTTGCTTTAAATACCTAACGCAGTCGGGTGCGTTATATTTCCGATAGTTCACGAGAATCATGTTCAGGCGCCAGATTGTGAACAGCAGCATTATCAAGCAAATATTTAGAAAAAAAACTTGACAGATTTAATAAAAATAACTTTTTTTGAAAACCCCCGACTAAAAGGAAGTAGGTAAGTAACTACAATGAATAAAAGCGTTTTAAAATGCATATTTTATTTCCGAGGTTGACCATACATATAAACAACAAATTCAAGACCTTCCTTGGTCCTTTCTACCTTTGCATACTCATTCGTTTAGATATTTCGCATTCCCTGACCTGAAATACCAAAAATATTGCAGCTTATGACTTTGTGACTGAAATTACGTTGAGTACGTAATTAAATGTACCTAGTATTTTATTGATATGAATTCTTGCATCTGTACAAGACATAAAATAGCTTTTCTGTAGGTAGGTACTAAAACATTTTAATTGATGTTGTAACAAAGACGGCAATGGAAAATGTGTAGTGAACATGTGTAGTGAATATGTGTAGTGAACATGTATAGTGAATTTGTGTAGTGAACATGTGTAGTGCCTATTTTTAATGATATTGTTATGTCTTTATCTCTATGTATTTTAAACTCAAACTTTTTTTTCGTCAGCACTTTTGAATCGTCAGTTTAATTATTTACTTTATAAACTTTACCACCGGTTCAGAATAATTTAACTTCCGAGAAGAACCGGCAAGAAAATTAGTAAGTTAATCTCTTATATTTTTTCAACTTCAAATTTAAATACAACATAGTCTTACACTAAGTAATAACATAATATACAATGTTTTAATTTAAAGAATATCACAAATGAATTAAGTTCTAATTCTTCCAAGCATTTCTATCATTAATGTATTGATTAACTTTGTAATAGCTTTTTTTCATTAAACTATCTTTGACATATATTTTAAATATATTTGGAGGTAAATTTACCACATGTTCTACAATTTTATTGCAAAAATATATACTTTTTATTGCAAAAGAGCTATTTACCTTCTGAAGACGACGTTTTGGAACTACCAATTTATCCTTATTCCTTGTATTAACACTTTGTAGGTCACTATTTTTAGCAAATAAGTGTCAATTTTTGCGTACATACAAGTGAAATTACAAGTGAAGATATATTGGCAAGGAACAGCTAAAATATCTATTTCCCTAAATAGTTCCCTAAGATAATTTCGAGGTAACAATAACGTATACTTTTTTATTTTGTTGTTATAAGTAACTGCGATTGCTTGTCTTTGATAAAACTCTGTTATTTTATAAATTTATATTCCTACCTGACATATCCTACGAACATTTGGACATAAGCAGGCATATTTTTGCCTACAGGTTGTAATTTTTATATGTACGCCTCTAAAACGTATGATAAGGCTTTGCGTATTTCTGAAATAGATAAGACTTCTACGGTTCAGTTATTTTAAATAACTCTGAAGATCTGTTATTTACGAGACTGTTTAGTTTTTTTGTACGAAAACTTAAATAGTCCTTACCATTTTGTCAGCGGTCGCGGCGCTTACCGCGTTCACCGCGCTCACTGGCGCTCACTGGCGGTCACTGACGCTCACTGGAGCTCACTGGCGCTCACTCAAATACGGAAAACAAATTGCAACGCAAATAACATCGCTCCTCAAATGCAGCAAAGCTTTGAATAACCCAACGATGCGATGTCAAAATAATAATGACAGAAAGCGGAACAAAATCATAATAGCTTCACATGTCGAGTCGAGTAAGTACGTACGAGATACGTATTTAAGCTTTCCCCTTGGTAGATCGCATGCGATAGAGTGGTCAATCTAAAAAAGTAACTGAGTGGAAGCGCGCAATGGGATAAGCCTATGTCCAGCAGTAGATTATCTGATGCTGATGATCATGATGATAATTGTACTATAAAAATTGCCATTTAACCAGGCGTGTTCTCAAAATTTTAATGATTACACATAGACAAAGGCAGACTTATGGCCGCCAGGCAATTGCTTTGGAATATATGACATCTATGTAATTCAATTTATTTAAGCCATTACGTAAATCAACTATTGCAAGTTATACGGCTCCTACTTCTCCTTCACTCCTGTACTTTCACGAACACTTCCTGCTCATCGGGAGCGTCCTCGGCAGTGCCCTCTCCGTAATTACCCGCAAACAAAACGCCGTCATTACCCTCCGCATCGGATCGCATTCAACCTTCATTCACTCACAGCTCAGCTGACCTACTTGCTTTATTCTTACGTTTTAGGATTCTTATGATTCTTATCAATCTAAAATTATCTTATTTTCCTAGACTAATAAATAAATATGTCGGTACTGATAGTCGCACGCAGATCACGGGTAGGTAAGGTAGGTAGGTAACTTGTTATACAATAAAGCTGGAAGTTTTCTACCATATTTATAATAAAATCAAATAAAAGGTTTTTCCAACAAGCTTCAAGCCACAGAAAAAGAACTAGGGTGGTTTATATGTTGCCTGTACCTGTATTGTGATTGGTCACATCGTCCAAAGGGTTCTTTATCTGCCCCGACTTTTTCTACTTGCCACGTTTTTTTTCTAATTCTCACCTTGCTATAAGGAAATATTTCGGGCACATAGACATTTCAAGTCGTGCCAAAATACCCACAATAATGGACTTGTATTTTTTTTAATGCCCACGCATAATATCGGTAGCGCTCAAAGTAATTTATTTAAGTGGAAAATGGATCATTACATTTTTATGAGCTGTCGCAGAATTTCAAACTTCTTTCATTTGTTGTTAAGTTACAAGTACAACAGTTAATTACTGACAAGCTAAGATAAAATACAAATTTGCAGAATCCTATTTACAAAAACATTCAAGCCAGGTTCTCATTTAAGTCACCAGTCCTGTAAAACCTTGCGAATGACTCCGCTCACTTGTGTGTCTCAGCCTTACGTCCTTCACTTTACACGAAATTAGAGACCTGACACATATGGCTATTGCTATTATAGCGATTTTACCAGAAAGACTAATCAGTCAATATTGTGCATACAATGATACACTTTCGAAATCAGACTTTATATTTGGTAATTAAAAACCTCAGTAGTTAGGAATAAGAAAATATTAACTAACATCAACATTGTTGCAGTTCTTAAAGAAGTTCTTTACCTCTTTCCTGGTAAAAATAACTGCACGATAAACAACAAAGTCATCAATATTTCAAAGTTTATATTCACGTTTTTTTATCGATTTATAAAGGTCCCTAAACTCCATATGCCCTAAGATCCCTGTATGGCTTGAATTCCTCAGAATATAACCCATTTCGTAAATGTATTTGCTTTTTGAGACTATAGTCGTGAAAAATGCCAAAATATAGCAAAAAATCGTGAAACCAAGTTGTGAAAACTCTAATTAAAGAACCGACAATGTTTTCAGACTTTGATAAGCTATGAGTAAATGCATATTGTTAATTAAGTCAACCCGTTAGTTGTCAACTTACCGACGCAGCCTGATTATGATTCATAGATGCGGAACTCCGCAGATGCGTATAAAATAGGTTTAGGGCCACCCTCCACCTACCGGTGCGGCGCAAGGCTAAACGTTTGCGGTTAACGTGTAACCATAGATATAGAATGTACAAGAAAAACGAAACCGAAAAAAATTGCAAATGTGTGAGTGAAATAGTGTTGTCAAACAACACTATCGATAATTTTACCTGCACAAAATTATTTCAAACTAGCGCGCTGGTGAAATTAAATATTTCCTATGTCGCGATTACACTCACGCCACACAGCCTCGGAACGCGTTGTCGGGCAAAGCAAACTTTTTATACACTTTTGCTCGTACATATGCCCAATAACATAGCGTTGAATGCAAGAGTGTATACATACCATTAAAACTTAAACTATTAGGACTATAATCACGTCTTAAATCTAATCACTTTCTTCTTAAAGAACTTCATATCGTAGTCCCTGGAGAAAACCTCAGCAGGGAGCAGTGTTGCCACCTTACAAAAAATTTAATCACTAAGTTTGCTCTCAAAAATCACTAGATTTCGGAATATTTACTTACAAAAAAATCTCTAGAAATCACTAAATAAGTGAAAAAAAAATTAAAATAAAGGGAAGGCGTTAAAAAAAAATCAACATCAAATACTTCTATTGTTATTTCTTCACTATCATCTTCATCTTCATTAATTGTTGAAGTTGAATTTGCTGACGTAGAGGGTTTAGGTGAATCGTCAGTTTCGTCATTCTTTTTGTTTTAAAAGAATATTTTAAATTGCTTCCAATTTTTTTAATAACACTTTATTCTGTGAGCAACTAAAATATCTAATTACTATCTCCAACAATTTCGATACACTTCGATTTTCGTTTTTAGAAATTAAGTCACATTTTTCTTCATGTTTTTTCGATTCTCTGTGTTTTTTTATGTCATCAATTCATGCAAATATTCCATAATGACAAAAACTACAGATAGCTTTAATAGGATCGTTTACTACAGGCCGTAATCACATTTAAAACTCTTATTGGGTTTCCCATTTTGTTCGATATTTATGTGAATAAGCAGTTTTTTTTCAGTGCCACTTCCATAGTAATAAGTTACTAATACTCTACAGAAACTAACAGACCTTGAAAGATTTTGATTCTATACGATAACTTTTGCGAACAAAGGCTAGGCTAAGCAACTAAGTAAAAACAAACAAGCTAGCTGCAAGAGTATTCTAAACTCATTACGACAAAATATATGTTACGTTACGTGATACTCATTTATTGCCGGGAAACCAAACAAAGACGTCTTAATTCGTTCTGCTAAGGTGAAAAAAGGATAGTGCCATCATCTTCTATATAGTATTTGGTGCTATCTATGACCGGGTATTCACCGACAAGTATTTATTTTTTGATAATCTACTAGATTCAATAAATAACACTAAAAGTCACCAAATTTCCTTTTAGTGATTTTTTTATTCAGAATATCGCAATAAAACTCCAAAATTCACCAAATCTAGTGACAAAATCACCAAAGTGGCAACACTGGCAGGGAGCTCATTCCACAACTTAAGCACTCGCAGGAGAAAGTTCCTGTCAAACCACACTGTTCGTGACCATTTAGGTTACGAAAAGTGAGAATGAATTCGGTTTCGATGGCGAGCGGAGCGATGGTAGAAAGTAGCTATGGAAATTATTTCAAACAATTCCTCATAACACGAAACACATTATACAAGCGGTAGAAGGGAAATAGGGGAATACACACAGGAAGGCAAAATCTCTCCTCAGACTGAAAGGTTCGATACGACTTGTGAGTTTGGGATTGTCGACGATTCTTGCTGCTCGTCGTTGAACCGAATTAAAAGGGCTAAGCTGGTATCCAGGTGCACCCGCCTAGAGATGGCAGCAGTACTCCATATGGGGCCGAACTTGTGATTTGTAATGCAACAACTTTTGCCCTGAGGTGAAGTATCGCTTCGCTCTGTTGAGTACTCCTAGTTTCATGGACGCCAGCTTCACCTTGTCTAGTGAAACGGTCGCGAAACTGGATATAGCTGGAGATGTCAACACCAAAGATCCCAATAATCTTTGAGATGGTAAGTGCTGTGTTCTGGAATTGTGGGACCACAGTAAATGGGATTTTCTTAGCGGTGAACGCGAAGACTTGTGTCTTTATTGGGTTGAATCCCGAAACGCTTAACGACCGCCGGACCTCCCGCTGTGTTATGGAGATT
This sequence comes from Apoda limacodes, assembly GCA_946406115.1. Taxonomy (NCBI): domain Eukaryota; kingdom Metazoa; phylum Arthropoda; class Insecta; order Lepidoptera; family Limacodidae; genus Apoda; species Apoda limacodes. The sequence goes on along the minus strand of OX291560.1, from coordinate 23,212,920 downwards.
TCATAGTCTTACCACACCACGGTAATGTAGGTGGTACAGCTCCTTCGTTATTGATATTCGAGTTTGAGGCAATGAGACTGCCCAGTAAATCGGCTTTCTACCTAGCACTATGGGAGAATCGGTTTTTCGCTGCGGTGGTAACGACCATTGACAAAAGTTTCCCTTGGCAGCCCAACAAGCGACCAGAAAGCACGACTTCCAGAGCATTAGCTTGCAAGTCGTCCACCTATTTTTCCGTTGAATTGGAACTTAGCTCTGGCGGCTACTTTCTTACTGAACCTCGAGGCTGCATTTAATTTTTTAACCCAGACGTATTCAGATCCTTTTTGTTCGAGCCGTGGTCCAAGCCTCATATGCAGTTTGCTTGAGAATTTTAGCTTCTTTACAAGACCTATTAAACCACGGTCTTTTTTTGACATCGTCAGTTACTCGAGGGTTAGGAATGTAACATTCCTACCAGCGAGGATTGTCTCAGTGACTGCGGGTGCGCAGATATCAGAATCTTCTGAGCTGAAACAGAGCTGCCTCCACGGGTACGATGCATAAAAATCTCGCAATCCATCACAATCTGCTGACTTATAATGCCACACACAACGCCAATAAATTGACAAAGAGGAAACGGTTAGTGTGCATTACACTTGGTTCCGGACGAGAGAATGGTCAGAGGAGCCAAGAGGCGCATCGACTGAGACGGTATATCAGTTCGGACGGGTAGTTGGCAACAAGGTCCAGTAAGGAGCTCGTATGAGCCTCTATATCAGGTATGCTCGTTGGTGAAAGTACCAGTTAAGCGAATTTTGTTTGAGTAATTGTATTGAATGAAAACCAAATTTAATTGATACGTCTCAATTTTTCTTATTGAAAGTATCTAAATTTAACATCACTCAGAAGTTTTTACTGAAAGTATGAGCATATTAAATATAAAACTATTTGTAAGTAGACTTCTGGTGAACAAAACACCGTCATAAAAACCAAGTATTTTATATTATTTTTCATTATGCAACCTCTTACAATTCACCCCCACCGTGCGCGCAAAATGCGGCTCGAATAGCGCTTACGATGCGGACAAATGTGCGATCACCTTAGGATGGCTATGACTAATAATCTTATTAAAATTCTATACATGTATAATTACATATTCTAACGATTTACTATCGATACTGATGACGTCGGTCAACAACTTGTCAAGCTCTATGTTAACTAAATGTCTATATATTTTACGCAAAATACTCTCTAAATCCTTATTTAACAACGAAATAATGGTACTTAGTCAATCTAGACAAAAAAAATGCAAGCTATTATTTAAATAGTTTTTTTTTCGTAAAATTCTCAACTAAAACTGATATAATATGCATATACAGTAAAAATTATCATAATTTTCCTGTGAAATGTGTACTTATTTGGATTATTATCTGATGTGACTTCACATTTACTCACAGCACAAGACACCATAGTTACTTACGCGATTAATAGTTTATATGTTAATCCAGGATTATTAAAAAAAAATCCTTTCGCCTTAAAAGAAACGCTATGTCCTCTTACTTGTGGTCATATAATTTTGTACTTTTTTTTATCATAATTTTAATGAACGTGTTTCTATTTATGCCGCAGTTAAAGCTTCTCATAGACTTTATTATATATACGCATGACGTCAGCCCTATGTCAATCTCTATTGTAACTAAATGATTACATATTTTACACAAAATATCCTCCAAATCTTGATTTAGCAACAAAGCATGGTATCAAGTCTATAGAAAAACATTTAAACTACGATTCAAATGGTTTTTTTCGTTGATTTTTCAGCTGTATTCGATAAAATATTCAATCAACAACGCAGTAAAAAAAGTACAAGTTACCTGTGTAACGTGTATCAATTATGATTATTCCATCTTGTAAATAAACATTGGCTGACTTATTTTGTCTCGGGCACTATGCACTTAATTTGGATTTCTCGCTTCCACACTTTATTGGTCTTTTTTTTTTCTTGTGCGAAGATCGAATCTGCACCCCTCGTTTCCGTAGATAGTCTTCACTACCAACAGAGCCACGGAGCCGTCAAACGTATATATCTTTGCCGCAAAAAGAATTCCTAATAGACTTTATTATCGATATCGATACGCATGACGTCAGTACTAAGTCAATCTTTATCGTAACTAAATGATTAAATATTTTACAAAAAATATCCCTCAAATCTTGATTTAGCAATGAAATATGGTATTAAATCTAGAGAAAAATATGTAAACTACAATTCAAATTGATTTCTACGTAAATTTTTCTGATAAATTCGATAAAATATAATTAACAACAAAGCAGTAAAAAAATCATAAATTACGGGTAAGACGTGTATTAATTCGGATTATTGAGTCTTGTAACGTCACATTGGCTCACAAAATAGGTACCAATTTACAATTTAAATATTCTTAAATATAAATCAAGGATTCAAGGAAGAAAACATAAAATTCCAATCGCTATAAAACAGACCCGCTCATATCGCCGCTTATCGATGTAATTATTGACATATTCGGCCATTTTCTTCTATCTCATTTTCTCATGGGCACTATGCACTTAGTTTAGATTTCTCGCTTCCACGCTTTTTTGGTCTTTTGAAGGTAGTGAAAAAATCCTATGTCTATGCGTGGAACTATTATAAATAAAAAATTGAAACATTTGTTTACTGACAAAAACAACTAAAAGTTCTTAATGTACTAGTGTTCACTAAAAGCATCAGCCAAAAACTTGTTTTAACCACAGGCCAACAAACATCCTAACTGAAACATCCTCGTTACAGCAGATTTTCAAAGTTTTAATTTCGTTTTAAACCTAACCCTAAAAAAAAATTATGAGTATTATTATAGAACTGTCTTTTAAAAACATAGTTAAGAGTGGACTGTCACCAACCTACATGTATTTGCCGAGGATTTTTTTTTGGATAAAAATTAAAAACAAACCATAAAAAAATAATTGTAATTGTAACACTTCATAATTTTAAAAAGTATTTTATAATCACCAATTTTTCACTCTAATTCCTTCCACTTTGAAATCTCAGCTGCACGCCCAGCCGGCGCGGTGTGCCACAAGCCTGTGTACCGAGGACGGTCGCATACTAAGTGGCATTATTCAGACGCCCCTGATTTTATTCATACTGCGGCGTTGCATTTTAATTTAGTGTTGTCCGGGGCCCGTGCGACGGGATCAGTTAATATTGACATTAAAGTGTATTGTGTTCTCATATTTATGCAAAGTAAAGCATCTCATCTTAAACGAAGCATATTTCCCGCTTCTCAAGCGTGTCTGAGACGGTACAAACCGCTTTCATCTCTCCTAAACAAAACCAATGAATACATATCCAAAAGTTTAAAATTATTCGAAATTTCATTTGTTGATTTCTATACTTTACTGAAGTAGCTTAGTTCAGTCTAAAAATTCACTATCCCGTCTTTGAAATACTCGCAGGTCACCGAGAGCGTTCCAGCAGGCAGGGCTGGTCCCCCGACCGAGTCCTGCCGCGCGTAATTAACCGCCGTCGATGGGTCCATTACCCGCGACCCTTTTAGGGTAACGGTTATTGCCGGCCAACGATCGCCACTCTATGATTGCCGTCGCATGCGGTTTCTTCCGTACCGCTCCATATTCCTTAGCACTGGACTACCGTATTCATTATTTTTGACTATTTTAAAGAAATGAAATAGAGAATAAGATATTTAGATAAATTAAAATACAATAAAATACAAATATGTCTTATCGCACACCTTAGATATTAGATATTACAGAATAAGATAAAAAAACACGAAACACGTAATGGTAACTAAAATTAAAAGTTATGCATTTTTAGCGTAGCATAGCGTAGTGCCAGAAATATGTTAGCATAGTGCCAGGAATTATGTGAAATAATGCTAATTTCCTATTTGTACTTATAAGGTAAATTAGTATAGAAATAAAAAGTATGCACAAGAGGGGAAGGAAGCCAGCAGCTTGATAATAAGTCTATTCTTTTTGTTTGCAGTTAGACCCCTGAATTGTTTAAAGAAATATCGTTGCTTCAACTCAAGCAGCAGCTTATGGTGATATTAAAATATACTTAGGTACATTTAACCCACTTCTGTAAATAAGTATAGGGTAGAGTTGCGTATTTTGTTCCGGGTCGTAAATTGTACCACCTTGATATCTCTGGATCTTAAAACCCTTTATATTAATAACTGGAACCGAATTTCATATTTTTATCGTTATTATTTTCGGATCACATTTGATTAGTCGTAGACTTGCGTATTCTTTTCGCTATTAGGTTAATGTGATCGTAAACTTAATTACGCCTAGATATTTAGGTTTAGCCAATTTTAGAATACTTACACTTACTTTTCGTTAGTTCAAGAATAGTGAACCTACAAGAGTGAAATTTACAGCATCGGGATAAATAGATAGATAGATAACTCTTTATTGATCACCAGTATTTAAATTAATTAACAAAAGTAAATATTATCTAATTATTTCGATAGTTTCTCTTAAAATAATTTAGTTTTATTTAAATTGAATATATTTAGTTTTATCGGTGCTCAAATTTAGCTAATTGTTATAAAGCCACTCATTAACAATATCAAAACCTCTTGGTGCGTTTCAAATGCTTCGCTCTAAGAATCGCCTTTAACAGCAGAGCCGTATCGTTAGCAAACGATACAATCTTGGCATGTGATATTTTAAGCTGGCAGAGGTCATTGGTATACGTGAAAAACAGATTTGGGCCCCAGATACTTTCTTTGGGGAACTCCATAATGGGCGCATCTTGAAATGTTTAATTTCCCATTTAACACATTGTGTGCGGTCGGTGAGGAAATTTTTAAATTACTTAAGTCGAAGATCCCAAACACTAATAAACTCTATTTTTGTTTTTAATTAATTTTGGACAATTGGACATAAATACGGTATTCCAATACTTTTTCGAATATAAGTAGAAAGTCCAGAAAGAAATTTAATCAGATGTCACCTGGAACTACTTGGTCAACCAGAGGAAACAACACAACACAACGCTTCAACAAGGAACATGTTATGGAAATTTTCAATATAGTGGTAGTAGAGTAGTCGGGAAAACAATTAGACCTGTGATATTAATTTCGTGCGAAGAAAACAAAAAAATTGATAATTTTACTATTTTTTAGATCTTCATATGACTCATATTTAAGACAGCTTATAATTATTTAGGATAATTCCGTTCCTTAATTGCATTTCAAAAAAGCTCCATAAAAATAAGCAAAAACTATTCTAAAGTATGAAGAGTAATAAATGTAAGGAGACAAATAAACACCCTCTTTAATAAAAGAAAGTGACGCTTTGTACCTAGTATTTTCTTTGAATTAGCTAAAAAAACATTGATTGTCCATGATAGGCAACTTTACCTTACATACTAAACGTCATGCTTTCCCTTGGGAATACATGTAGCATTATTTTCACATTATATAAAATCACTTCAGCGATGCAGTATGTATGTACTGCAGATTATGATTTGTCTGATGTTCTGTTATTATTATTATACCTAATACTGAATTACAAAAATATAAATCTAGTTCACTAATTTATGTGAATGATATTCTCGTACTAAGAAAACTAGATAATTTTAAAAATGTATGCTGATTGTTGTGTTGTGGCTTCCATAATCCGTAATTCCAAAGATCTAGTTTTTACAGTCGCTCGACTGCACCTGTCGCCGCTTTAGCAAACTGTCATACTATAATGAGATCTTACATAAAACATAAAATGTAGTAAAAGTTAGCTCTGTACAAAAGAAACTTGAAAATTTTGATAGTCAAAAGTTATTTTATTATATTGATCTTTTAAACCAAACCTATTCCTGTATTTTTATTACTATTCTGTAGATTTGCGGTACCTTTGTGTATTCTAATGCAGTACACATAGTGTTCAAAACTAGTACCCGTGCGTCGTCGGTTACCACTTTTCCGCTCCCCGACCCGTTTGCGTTGCGAAACTTCCACGTGTTTTCGCAAGTCATCGTATTTTTGTCTCGTTAACGGCTTCGAATCACAAAGGTTCGAATACAATTTTGTATCTGACATAAATAATTTTCTTTTCTATTGTTACAGCTTTAATTTTTTCCCAACAACCTGTTTTGTTCAAAACTACTTTTGTAATATAAATAAGATAAAACAGTTTATGTTCACTTTTCTGTTTCTTGTTGCAGTAACTAAGGTCAACGTGACTGTTTAATTTTTGCGTGCTTCTTTGTTCTATGTTCGAGGGGTATATACAGGATGGTGTATAATTCTCTGTATTATTTATACAAATAAATAAGAAGTGTTTGTCAATTTAGACACGAAAATACTCAAAGCTCACAAATTTTCTAGTTCGTATAATTTATGATTTGACTTATAAAAAACGTAATAAACCAACTCGATTTACTCCATTGCGTTAAAATTAAAAGAAAAAGTAGGTAAATATCTACTGATGCACTGAGGTTGTACTACAGTATAACTCAAAACTTCAGAGTTAAAGAAGTAAGACATTTTTTAATATTGACCAACCGGGAATAAATTCTGTCCTTCTGCGTCTAGGACGACATATTACGCTACTAAGAATAACAATCTACTAATACGAACGCACTCTTGGACTTAGCTTGGTAGTTGTTTAAATTCAAACAACATCCTGTTTCAACTTCAAAACGACATGGAGTGAAAATTACACAGAAGTTACTGCTTGGTTTGCCGCTGCGTCTGATTATATCTACTATTACAAAAAATTAAAGACACAATTCGACTTTTTTCTGATAACAATTGTCACACAAAAACATTTTTGGGATGTTTCCAGCTACATTGACAAAATGGCGGATATGGCGTTTCGGGCTGTGATTGGTCGATTGAGTGGACACAGAACACCGAAGCACTTAACGTTTCTTACGATGTAGGATATAAACAACAAACACTGAACATAGAACAAATAAGCACAAAATTTTCTTTACAATGTGTTTTGACAAATAAAGTCTAAATAGTTTTTTTGTTATTTAGGAGAAAAAAGTTTTAAATCTTCCTCAACTAACACAATTGAAATTTAAATCTTATCAATATTAAATTTAAAGTTGATTTTCGTAGAATTTGGTCGATAGGACAAACAAGAACTAAGGTGACGACATGACGCGGCATGAAAATCAGAGGACGTAATTTTACACCTATTTTCTTGAGACCTTTTCTAAGTGGGACCTTTTGCAAGTTCTATGATACTCATGCGAGGACGTTTTCCCGATCTTACCGTGTACAATGCGAGGACTTATTGGAAACCTAAAAATTCTATATAAGTAAACACAAGTTACCTTAACGAACAAGTCTATAATAGGTACCTAAGTATTATCTAAGAAACTTTGAAAAACTAAATGCCAATTTAAGCTAGGTATGTATATACTTATAGAAATATGAACTTTTTAATATTAATTTATAAAATATAAAAAATATTATAAATTTATAATCGTGGAGAATCAGTGCCTCCTCAATCGTATAGGCCTTTGTGCAGATATCGTCGACGTAGACGTCGCTGGACAAAATGGAAGCAGCGCGAGGGAAGTGAACACGTTCCTCATCAGCAAGCTCTAACAGGGTCCGAATAGCGACAACAGGACAGTAACAAAGACAATAAGTATTGGTGTTCAACTCAAAGACGGTCATGGGTAACGTAGACTTTCTCGCCAGAGAATTAATTGATACCTGCGATCTCCCTTATGGATCACCGTCTGTCAAAACATCATACATGTATCAGCAACCAGAACTACCTGTTCTTGTACAGATTAACCAAGGGTGGTTTGGGCCCCCTGAGCTCATCCGTGGAAACAGCGGCTCAAAGTGGAAGGATTAGAACTGCGCCCCTTTTGCGAGTTAGAGACAGTGGTTCCCCCTCTTCTTCACTTTGCTTTCCCCCTCTTCACCTCGGTCTCCCTCTCTTCTCCTCACTTGCCCCCGCGTGCCTCGGATGTAGTTCGTCCTCAAATCGCAAATTAGCCTCAGTGCGACAAATCTGTGCTCAAAAGTGGTCAAAACCATAATTTGGTCCGAAAGGTCCTCAGCCTGGTCTAAATCCACTGTAAGCTTGGTCACGGATTAATCCTGCAAGCTCACAATGTCTTGCTTTATATAGATCACGAATGGCGTTCATCTAATTATCAATCTGCTCATACCGTTGAGGTAGGGCATCGTTATTCTCCTGCTTTGTATTCAAGGCTGCAGCCTAGGGTACGGCAATTTTATATAAATAAACAAAGAAATTAATTAATCTAAATTAAACTTGAAAACAAATTTTACCTAAAACCAAGAATTGTACCGAGTACCGAGGACTTTGATACATTTCTATCTAGAAAAGCTACCGTACCGAGAACTCGCTCACACTTTTTCTGGGAAAGCTACCGTACCGAGGACTAATGTGTTAACTTTATGACACATAAGTCCTCGAAAAGCACTAACAACAAGACTGGAGTGTAAAGTGATGTGTGTATAAATCAACAATGGCGCCAACTGATGGATATATACTTTCACACTTCGACGTGAAAAAAATCAACTCCAAACCGAGGACAAAATCAAATTGCCTTATCAAAACTATAATATGATTCAAAACAAAGTAGGACCCACCAAAAAGTTCTTGGTTTGAAAAGGTACTCGGATGTGCCTGGTGTATACATGCCCATGTCCTCGTATGGTACTTTTTTTTTTATATACCACTAAGGTGGCAAACAAGCATACTGTCCACCTGATGGTAAGCGGTCACCGTAGCCTATGGACGCTTGTAACAACAGGGGTATCACTCGCGCGTTGCCGACCCTTCAAAAATCCAATAACTTCTTTCTTGAAGAACCCCAACACCCACACAACCCGAACAAGCAATGTGAACATGCATGTCCAGTTTTGGGAATTCAAACTACCCCCCCACCCCTCCTGGTAAAAAATACTGGATACGCTCATGCTATGAAGAATGTATTAAGGTATTGTGTATTATTAACAGATGGTCTAAATATAAGACAGAATACAAATATTATAAGTTTTGTCACATAAATATCATAAATCAATCATTATCTATTTTAATTCTTATATAATTATTTTTTTTTATTTTTTTTACAGGTAAACATTATTCACCTCATGCAAAAAATGACAAAGAGAGTTAGTAAGTGAAGTAAAAATAATAATTAAAAACCTTTGATAAAGTTGATAACAATATTAAAAGCGTTGAAATAATAAGTATTTTGAACAGACGACCGAATGTCGCAGTGGTAGTAGGTAACATTCGTAGTACGTTGGACTTCTCCGGGGTAGTATCGAAAGGTAATATTTGTAGTACGTTGGACACCTCCTGGGGTAGTATCAAGCGGTACGAATGGTATCGAATGTTCGATCCTAATATTGTTGATTTAAGATAAATATTAATGACAGATGGTAATGTAAATGTGTGAGTGAGTGACTTATAGTATCGGTTGCGTGTTTTTTTTTTTTTATACCACTAAGGTGGCAAACAAGCTTACGGTCCGCCTGATGGTAAGCGGTCACCGTAGCCTATGGACGCTTGCAACACCAGGGGTTTCACTTGCGCGTTGCCGACCCTTCAGAAATCTAATAACTTCTTTCTTGAAGAACTCCATACTGTAGTCCTTGCAGAAAAACTTGGCAGGGAGCTCATTCCACAACTTAAGCGTTCGCGGGAGGAAGTTTCTCTGAAACCGCACTGTACGCGACCACTTAGGTTCTAAAGTGTGAGAATGAATTCCCTGCCGATGGCGAGCGGTGCGATGGTAGAAAGTAGCCGTGGGCATCATTTCGAACAATTCCTCAGAACACAACCCATTGTACAAGCGGTAGAACACACACAGTGAGGCAAAGTCTCTCCTCAGACTTAAGGGCTCGATACCGCAAGCGAGTTTGGAATCGTCGACAATTCTCACAGCCCGTCGTTGAACCGAGTCAAAAGGGCCAAGCTGGTATCCGGGTGCACCTGCCCAGAGATGGCAGCAGTACTCCATAAGGGGCCGAACTTGCGACTTGTAAAGTAACAACCTTTGCCCGGACGTGAAGTACTGCTTCGCTCTGTTGAGTACACCACGTTTTTTGGCGTGTATGTAGCACGCTATGCTCGTTTGCCACAAACTGTACCTGCAACATACATACATATATATATATGTATATAATATCTATACATATAATAAAATGGAAGGAAAGTCAAAACTGTACATTGAATATTTTTTTAAAAGAATACTTGAGGTGTGATCTACAATCGATATCGAAGCCAAAAATATAGTTTTTTGAATTTTTGTCTGTATGTATGTTCGGGATAAACTCAAAAAGTACTGCATGGATTTCCTTCAAATTTGGCACGAATATTCGTAGTCGGGTCAACATATAGGCTACATATTATCACGCTATCACCTACGGGGAACGAGCAGTGAACCTTTATTTCTTCAACGCATTCTGTAACAACGTGTAATCTAACGACGCATATTTGACTTGCTTCTTAATTATTAATTATTCTACTCACACATAGCCATTTATTTTATGTTAAAAAATCGTGTTAAGTCATAACTTAGATGTGTTATAAGTTTTCACCATATAAAAATGTTTCCTATTTGCTAACTAGATGGCGTTGGCGTCGAATTAAATCGCGCTATGGTTTCGTTCACAAAAAGTGAATTTATAGTATAGCGTTCACGCAGACGACGTCGCGGGCAGCAGCTAGTATATATATATATATATACACATATTTTCCAAATGTTTGAAACAATAATTTTCTGATAGTGTAATTTTGCGATCATATTACATATAATAAACTTGGTTGTAGTACACGTAGACGTAGAAATCGTTTGTGTGTGTACATCTTTGTACAAAAGATTTGAGGTGACAAGAAAGATTGCGGGATTAGGGTACGCTCACGTGACGACTGCCACATTAGGGAGAATGGGTCCGAGCGACACGCGGGACAAACGACTTTTGCTATGTGTTTCTTTTTTTTTCTAAACTTGAAGCAACAGCAAAAATTTTTTTTCTATTTACTCAAATTCAAATGCATTATTTCTCAATATTAGTATATCATATCGCTTTTTTGAAGTCAATTAACTACAAGTTACTATTTACTACCGTTTCAAAGTCAAAATGGCGTTCTGTTGAAAAGAAACTCTCAAGCAGTCGCTCTTTTATATTTTAACTAGCTTTTTCCCGCGGTTCTTCCCGCCCTAAATTCGGTTATCGGTGCAGGATTTCAATGGCAACTTCTCAATTATAAAAAAAACCGACTCATCCTTGACGTTTTCAAATAGTTTATTTCTTTCCCGAAACTCAAACTAACTTCATGCCAAATTTACCCGCGGTTCTAGCCACCCCTCATTCGGTTATCGTTGTAGGATTTCAACGGCAACTTATCAATTATAGAAAAAAAACTGACTCACTTAACGTTTTCAAGTAGTAGTAAGAAGGATATACCTTACTCATGACTTAAACTATCTCCAAGCCAAATTTTATCAAAATCGGTTAAGCGGTTTTGGCGTAAAGAGGTAACAGACAGACAGACATACTCGTAGTTACTTTTGCACTTAAAATATTAGTTTTGATTAATAAATACAAATAAGTCGTCCAGTGGGATAAGGCTTAGCGGAGAGAGAGAGAGAGAGAGAGAGGAAGTTAGTTAGCCAAATTACCTCCTACCTACAAACAACATGTAAAAAAATAAATTCTACCTCTTTATTATATTAATATAGATAAGTTATCTTCGTACAATTAACACCATAATTTTATTTATTAATAGCGCAAGTACACAACTACGAGATGTGAGAAATATCTAGTAAAACAATAATTTGTGAATTACAAATTCCTCCGCAAACATAAAATGCGATAATGGTGGATTTTAATGGCGCTCATGTTTACATTTATTAAAAGGTCTCACATACACGATAACCAAATAGTAGGCAATTTACTGTCCAAGCAATTTTTAAAGTTGTAATGTTAATGAATCGCAATCTCTACACCGTAAAATGTACTGAGATCACATGTGCCATGTGGCAAGCTAAGTTCAACGAAAATACTTTTATTGGCCAATTGCTAACTAAATTTTAAGTTTCTGCCTCTGCTACAAGTATCTTAGAAGTTCGATGATTGGTCAGTGAATCAGTAACAAAATAAGGGACTTGTATTTCGTAAACTACATTAGTTACTACTAACTTGTAATTTAGGGGTAGAGCAACTCACGACTTTTAAGCCCTGACTTTTATGTATCTTCTTTCTATTTCTTGTTTGTGTTTGTGGTAGTAGAAGGTAGTAGGTAGAAGTCTGGTATTTCATTCACTAACAGTAGCTACTGAAGTTCAGTAACTTAAAGGATGTTATGGGGGTTGCCTCGCACCCAAATAGAACATCCCTAAGCCAAGTCAAAAACTGAGTCAAAAACTGCTATTCAGTAAAATTGATAACAATTTTTTAAGCTCTCTGTACATGATGGATTTTTTTTTTGTTCATAATTCACGGATAAGATTGTTTGAAAAAAAAAAGAAATTATCAATCAGTATTGTTGTAATGGACTTCTTGGTATTACGTCAGTAACTTAAGTGACCTCACCCTGCAAACGAATCTTGAACTATTAACAAAAATAGATTGTTTCATCATATTCTATTGAAGCAAAAACTTTATTGATTTTGTCGACAAACTTATCTTTGTGACAAAAAAATATTATTTTGGTAAATGCGTTCCTTCTTCCTAAACAACTTCCTGAATTCCTTTAGATCGCCTCTGATCATACTTTGAAAATATATTTAACGTCGTTTCTAACTACAAATATAAAAATTGTTGACTGATTAATGAGAAAGAGTTCAAAGCCATGCAATAAAGACTTAATAGTTCAGGCGATGTTATCGAAAATAAAAACATTTCTTTTTTAATTAAAGTTATTTTCAAAAATCTTTTTGATATTGAAATTTTGTATTTAATACTTATAATATAAACTATAAATTTATTGACAGCGATTGTATGTCGCATGTCGCATGTCGCTGCACTCAACTGGATAGCTTTTGGTGATTATCTTTCACAATAGAGAGGAATGAGATATCGTTTTTTTTTAAGTTGGCGTTCCATAAGTATAAGTAAATAAACTAATCAAATTGTGGAAGATATTTTGTCGTAACACCTGTATGTATGGAAAGTGTTTTTTATGCACGGATAATTATTAAAAATGAATTTATTAAATCTCTGTGTGTTATTATCAATAGTTTCTTATTTTCACGGTCCCACAGTCAAACAAGGAACCCTTATAATTTTGCCATGTCCGTCTGTCCGTCTGTCCTTCAGACTAGATAAGAGTACAAATACAGATAGACACTTGTATAATAATAACAGCGCTAAAAAATCTTAGCTTCGCAAATAGATTTCATAGCATATATACCTACGTGCTAAAAAAATATTGATCAAAATTAAAAAAAAAAAAACCTGCCAAGTGCGAGTCGGACTCCCACCACTACCACCATTTACATAATTTACAAACACAAACTAAAACAATAAGTGTGCTGCTAAGCACCCATCCAATTATTGACCAAGCCCGACGTTGCTTAGCTTTAAATATCTTTTCACACAAATAAATGTGTTACTGTTTCGCGTAGCTAGATGGCACTGTAAATGTGATTTAAGATGGTAAATGGCTCGGGTCCGTCTCACACTTGGCTGGTTTTTATTATTTGTTATTATACTTTAGAGCACGCACACGCTATAGCTGCAAGATGAAGCTTGTATGTGTTACTATTTTTGCGATAGAGCAACTACATTATAAGCTTGTACCCTGCCTGTACCGCCAAGCGCCGCGCCCGAATTCGTACGTAAAATATTGTAATTAATTTAGTAGTATTAATTTTCAGAATTTTATAATTTTATTTTTCTATAATGTTATATGGTTCATGAACTTTATTTATCACCTGTTTTACATAAGTACATCTAAGTACCAAAATTTTATTTTACCACTTTCTTGGCCTAATTAATATTGTATATTGTGTATTCATCCAAAACTACATTTTTTTAGTTCTTATGGTTTCTGAGCTAAGCTAAGCTAAGCCGGTAGACAGACAGACGGACGGATGGTCTGACGGTCATGGCGAAACGTAAGCGTTCCTTGTTGACTACGGAACCCTAAAACATTAGGGGTACCTCCTCACTATTTAGGTGGTGATCATTTTTTCCAGTTTTTCTGGTTTTCAATCAGATTTTCCAGCGTGCTAGATAATTTAGGTTTTACTGTCAAATGCTGTCGTCAGTAAATGCGCTGACTTCTACATTAAACTCCTCCCGTCTCTTGACGAGGTCCCGCGCGCCGACACAAGTGTTTTATAAATTATCGCTTGTTCCTGTCGGACTTATTTGACGTTAAAATAACCCAGATTTATCAAATGTATTTATTAAATAAAAAAATAATAAATAAGTCTGATTCAGATTTTAAAAATAACTTTACAAATCAGCCTCTTAGGTATATGTAATGTACCATCAGAATTATCACATTATTATGAAATTAATAAAGATTTTTTCAAAATCATTCGCGTGAAAATTGTCATTCGAAAAGATAAAACTGAACACACAATAGTATGTAGATACAAAGTACCAGCAGTGCATTAGTACAAGATACAAATAGTTACAATATAATCCTACCGGTTTGTTGCAATTGGTGGTTGTTTAGTAGTAACGGTGTCTGCACCGCGTTCTAAAGGACGGAGGTTGGAGCCCGGCGTGTAGCAACAACTCTTTTTGTTATTTGTTTACATAACGACATTACTACGTATACCCAGTGATACACTACGGTGTACCATCACATATATGTCAAACTATGCACCTGACATATCGAAGGCGTTTGTTTGTGTCGATCGTCATACAGTGTTAGACAAGTTAAATTAGGTTTTAAAAATAAAGCCGTAGCATTATACTAAATTCAAATCCAAAGGCTTTATTTCACAAAAATAGGATATCATATCACTTTTTTGAAGTGAAGTATAGAATAAAAGAGTTAGTTACCTAAGTAATAGAATTCAAAAACTAGTTATAAATGATGTTTAATGCTCAGGAATCTCTAGTAAAATTTGGTGTAGCTCAAGGTAAAATGTTAGGGCCTTCCTTATTTTATATATAAATGATTTGCCCTTTATGGTACAAAAGTTTACAGAGATAGTATTATTTGCAAGTGACACTTCATTATAAAGTGAACAGAAAAAACGATAAACGACCATACAAAAGTCTCAAACTGCTTTACTGTACTGTAATAATCTTCTGCTTAATGTACATAAAACAAAATACAATAAATTTTCAGCGCCTATTGTAGTTTAAATTAATAGATACCCTTAATTAAATAATGAAAAATTAGGATTCGTTGATAAAACGGTCTTTTTAGGTATTACTATTGACAACTATGGGGTCCACAAATTACAGTTCTGACAAACTTAGTTCTGCTGGTTTTAAAATGAGAACAATCAGCCAACTGTCTGACGTTACCGCAGCGGGACTTGTTTCCTTTGCATGTTTCCACAGTGTAATGTTATTTGGTTTTTGGCTATTCTAACAGTACATATATACTCTACCCTACAATCCCGACACAGAATTGAGGACTTCACGCTTCGCACGTTGTGCCCCCCCCCCCCATATGTAATTTGAATAGCAATAGGCATTCAAATATGATGCCATATGATTATAATATTCTTTTTTTAAAAATCAAACTATTAACATTGTAAAGTTTAAAGTTAAAGTTGATTACCTTAAATATCATGTTTCGTTTGTAGTTTAACGAAGAGTAAACATTGGATGCTGCCAATAAACCAGTATTGCTATTAGTTTGTATAGAAAATTGTAGTTAGTTAGATTTGAAAGTTTTCTCAAACCCATTTAAATAAAAAGCTTTTCAATTTTTTTTATGCTTTTCTCCAAAAACTTTCCCGCTATATCCGCAGCAATTGCGTTGACCTTTGCCTTAATGTGCTATTTTTATTACATTTTCTTTTTTGCTTCTGAAGCTCCCTATCTTACAAAATAAAAAATGATGAATTTATGTATCTTTTACTCATATAAATGAGTAATTTAAAACTGTAAAAATGTTGAGTTCAATATTCTGCTACAGGTTGTTGTCAGTTTGTTACTTCTACCTTTTTCGAAACTTTCCTCATTACTTAACACCTGTAGGACAGCAAGGAATATACAGTTTAGTTCTCAACCCTACTACTCACATATAAAGTTTACAATTAAATAGACGTTGCGAAGAGTAAAAGACAAACTTTATCCATTTTGATGCAAAGAGACAGTGTTGGTTGTACCATGTACGTATTAGGGCTAGGGGGGACATTCAAGTAGTTTACGTAACTAAACCGTTGTTATTATAAAATAAACTTTATAAGTTTTTAATAAAGATGAAAGTGTTTGTAGTATATTTTTGTGTAATGCTGAATTATTAAAATCGTGTGTACACACACAAAAGAGCATTTTTTGATGAATTTACAGAACAAGAGTTAAAAATAATTATTCTGTGAATTACATTAGTTTTGAAAGAGTTTGTTAGTTATTATAAGTATATAAAATTGATCATTTGAACAAACGCTTTAGACATGTAGACTTACACTTATTTGTAATTATTTCAGTCAACGATAAATGCTAGAAGCTAATAATTTGCTTTGATATATGTAGGTATTAGGTATTACCTGTATTTGTAAAAAATACTCGTATATATGTAATAATACAATATATGACGGAAAATGCATTAGAGTTGTCGCAAAATAAAACACTTCCATATGTTTTTTTTTTTAATATCACCGGGTGGCAAACAGGCTTACGTTCGCCTGATGGTAAGCGGTCACCGTAGCCTATGGACTAACACCAGGATAATCACTCGCGCGTTACCGACCCTTAAAAAATCTAATAACTTTATTCTTGAAGAACCCCATACCGGAGAAAACATTAGCAGGGAGCTTATTCTACAACCCAAGCGTTCGTGCGATGGTAGAAAGTAGCCGTTGGGATCATTTAGAACAATTCCTCAGACAATGGGATGTCATTGTACGAGCGGTATAACACACACGGGGAGGCAAAGTCTCCCCTCAGGCTTAAGGACTCCATACGGCAAGTGAGTTTGGGATCGTGGACAATTCATACAGACCGTCGCTGAACCGAGTCAAAAGGACCAAGCTGGTATCCGGGTGCACCCGCCCAGAGATGGCAGCAGTACTCCACATGGGGCCGAACTTGCGATTACTAAAGCAGCAACCTCTGCCCCAACGTAAAGTACTGCTTCGCTCTGTTGAGTACACCAAGTTTTTTTGGCGCCAGCTTCACCTTGTCTGGCAAATGATCTTGCTCTTGGAGATGCAGAGAGAATTGTTATGGAATTGTGGGACCACAGTGACTGGTGTTTTCTTAGCGGTGAACGCGCAAACCTGTGTCTTCGTAGGGTTGAATCTGACAAAAATTTTCCGTCTCCAGTCCGAGCAAATCAAGGGTTTAAGAAATTTAGTAATTTTTTCTTGTTTTGCCGCTGTTAGGGTCTTGAAATTCAGATTGATTGTGGGCTGTAGCATTAATAATTTGCCGTTCAAAAATAAGGCTCCTCTCCATAGATGGATCAAATGAAGAAATCACAAAGTTCATTTCACCTCTTCAGTGCTCGTTGAAGGTTCTTCTTCAGTGAAATGTGGAGTTAACATTTCCTCCAGGTCGGTTTTGGTCAAGTTATCCTGCGAATGAAGCAACTCCTGATGTTCACATAATTGTATCTTTAATAAAAGCCGCATCGGCACGTAGGGAGCGAGGGGCTTGTTGTAACCTTGTTCAGAAAAACGAATTTATCTTGAGATTTATTGGTTAAATTACTACGAAGTGAACATTGATTGATACTGTGAGCTTTGTTTAATCAAATCACGTCAAAATAATATCATTACTGGTAATTTTTTTAAAAATTAGCACTTTTTAGAGAAAGTACGGTGTTACAACTTACCCCGTGCTTGGGGTCTACTGGGATAAGTACTGAAGATAGTAAGGAATAAGAATATGACATGACAAAAACGAGAAACTTGCAATTATTCATTTTTTATTTATTGGCAATTGAAATTACGGCCTTCTATAAGTACTATGTGATTTTTATCAAAAAATCACCTTTAATGTATTTTTTAAGTAATCAATACATAAAATTTTAGCTATTAACTATTAATGTTATTTTTTAAGACACTCCTTATGATCAACATGGCAATTTAAAGTTACAGTAGTTGCGTATATAATCAGTCATGTTTGGATACGATTCTTTAGAATTAAATTCAGTCTTGTAGCGTTTTAAAAAAAGGCCCCAAAATTTTTTTACAACCCACATGGTAGGATTTTTATTAATTTATGAAAATAACTTTTTTATCAACTTAGCAGTCTTAAAAACTGTTGCACAATATTAGAGGTAGATAAATTTAAATAAAAATAACACTGAATTTTTCAAATTATTCGGTAATAGTAATGCTAACCAAAACTTTACAAAGTTATAATTTTACATTACGTATTTACAGTACGTTTGCACACATCCACTTGCCGTCTAGCGCGACATCAGCTATTACGACATGATGCGGTGCGATATAAATGAATGATTGAGTAAAAGAAATAGTTAAATAAAGTTAAAGTCCCTGGAAAAGCCTGTTACTACTTACCCCTGTTACAACAAGCCGCTTGTACAAACAGTACATACTCAAAAGATGCCGATACCTTAATAAATGACACCAAATCCGTATTCTGTTTACCGATTGCATTCGCGAATATCGAATATAGGAACTGGGTTGCAATTTTTTCAAGTACCGGACTAATGCCTCGCGTGTGTTGGTTGAAAAGTGAACAAGAATCCTACGTAGGTGCCTACTTACTACTTATTTTACTTCAGTATTTTTTTGATCTTTGGGAATTGATGAAACTGTTTTTTGTGATACGGTTGTATAGCAATGAGGTGCACCTTTTAAATTTTATGCACTTTGAAACAGAATGTCAGCTATTAATCAATACGCGTGTGGTCGCGAGTAAACGAGACCGCCGAGTAACGCTATCGGGATTTAAGGGCTATGTTCGGATATAAGGTATCCCGCTCTCTCATTTGTACCGCACCTCATCGTTAGTCCGGAAATAGACTATGACACTACTAATTATACAAATGGACAATTATCAGACAGATATCGAAGAGACTCCTTATTGTATATTATCTAACAAACTTTTTAGTGATATGAATCGGATACATTTCTAACAAACTCTTTAATGTTATCAATAAGAGAGATATCTAAGAGACTCTTTATCGTTTACTATCTAATAAACTTTTTAGTGATATGAATCAGATACATGTATAACAAACTTTTTAATTATATCAATAAGATAGCTATCTGAGAGACTCTTTAATTATACTATTTAAAAAACTTTTTAGTGATATGAATCAGATACATATCTAACAAACTTTTTAGTAACAGACATATATAAACGATGAAAAAGGGCTCTGTTTGTTATAATTAATGACTTTTTATTTGAATATAATATTATTAAAAGATTGGAATAGTAACAGATATCGGGTATACAGAATCGGGATAAGGTTATTGGCTGTCTAATAAGGTCTTCTTATTTATTTTCAAATTGTAACATTATTTTCTGGATCCCCTGTATTTTATATTTTCACTTGTAATGTAACAGACGCTAATCTTCTTTGTACCGTCTACCCCGGCTGTACCCCGACGGCCTCACGCATTAAGGAGACACGATTTATCCCTCCCTTTAATGGGTAAAGTTCGAAACCCTTCCGGACAAAAAAGTTTTATTCATTAAAATTTCATTTTTATAAAATTGTTTGCACGGTAAAGGACTCTTGATGAAGATATAATTTTATTCAAGTACTTTTTACTTCTCTGACTTTATCATGGATTTGCAATTTGTACTTAATTTTTTTGCGAGTTCAATAAAATAGTATAAAACACTTTATAACTTTAATTAAGAGTTCTTTATTTGTGTTTTTAAGGAAATAGACACCTATTTAGTTTTTGAATTCTGCCACATTACCGATGTGGCGTGGTGGCTGTGACCGTTATGCTTAGTGTGATTTTAGTATGGAGAAAAAAACGCGAGTGTTAGTTTAACCGCCAACGCGATACTCGCGTCAAACGTAACATTCTCTTTCACCGATTGTTTTTTTTTTTTTTTTTTTCTAACTACTGGCTACTGTTGTTGGCCGCAGATGGCCTTTACAACTACACGCGGACTAACTTTTGCTGCGGTGCTGCTTGCACTCTTCAGCGAAAAGTTGGGGCGGTTTGCGCAAGGGTGTCCTAGACACGAACCTCGGCTTGGGCAACCGCTCTTAGAAACTAAAATTTGTATCTAACTAAATTTTACCGCCGTTTCGGAAAATAGCAAAGGCGTTCTGAAGAGAAGAAACGGCAAGAAACTCTTCAGCACTCGCCTATTATTATTTAAATCTAACTAGTCGAAGCGCCCGGGTATATTAGTGAACCTAGTATACCCGCGCGCTCGAGTGTGTGTGTGTGTGTTAAAACTAAACTGTCTAATGTTCCGTCGCCGCCGGCGGCGACGTATTCTGTATATATTTCTATGATCTGTGTTCGCGGACGCGGGCGCTGAAGGCGCTTGAGCTTTGAGCCTGCTGGTTATATCATCGTCAGAGTCAATTATGACGTGCCTCGGATATCTAAACGGTCCTAAGGCCCCTCTAATGGGGGCATAGTTGGCAGATTGCCTAATTAACCGATTGTTGTGATTGTTGTTTAAGTTATAGGCAGCGACACCTAAGTCTAGCGGTGAGCGAAATGTGGAGGGGATGTTTGCGCATGAGTACTGTCGCGTAGGAAATATTAATAAATTTATGATACCAGATATTTTTGTTACAATCTTTTATGTATTAATTGTAAAAATATATTACACATTAAAAAAATAGCGATAAAAAAATTAGACCAGAGCGGAAATCATTTTTCAATTTCAATCATTATTAATTATAGGTATTACTTCTGGGTGACCTTCCACCCTATTTGTATGTTAATCACTTCATACGACAGCTGAATGAGAATATGTGCAATAAAAAACCACCGGTTCGGAATGATTTACTACCGAGAAGAACTGGCAAGAAACTCAGCATTTAATCTTTTATATTTTTTCAACTTCATACCAAAAATACAATATAGCCTTATAGCATAATATAATATACTATGTTTTTATTTAAAAAAAATATTTCAAATCCACCAATATCAATACAAATTAAAGCATTTTAATCGTTAATGTATGCATCAACTTTGTAATAGCTTATTTATTCAACTTAATTTGACATATATTTTAAATTTTTTTGGAGATAAATAACCTACATATTCTGGAATTTATTATAAAAATATTTAAATTGTATTGCAAAATCTGAAGATGATATTTTGGAAATACCAATTTATCCTAATTCCTTGCATTAACACTGTTTAGGTCACTATTTTTTAGCAAGTAAGTGATAATTTTTGCGTATGTACATTATACAAGTGAAGATATATTGGCAAGGAACAGTTAAAATATTAATTTCCCTAAATAGTTCCTTCAGAGAAATTCGAGGTCCTAATTTATAGATTGGCCATACTGCTCTCTTTTGCAAAATAAAGCTGCTGTATTAATATCAGTTGCTTTACTGTGTAACATCTGTAAGCTGCCTAACTTTTCTAACTGCATAAGCAGCTAAACTCAGATTCCCTGCAGGATCTGAGATGTGAGGGCTCCACTGCAGCCCATTGTCTAATTTAACACCTAGAAACACTGTTTAGTCTAATAGTTCTAATTTTTCTTCGTTTAAGCATAATTTTTTACTTATCTTTCTGACATTTGGACATGTGGAATGAGCTCCCTGCCAAGGTTTTTCTCTAAGGACTGCAGTATGGGGTTCTTCAAGAAAGAAGTTATTGGATTTATGAAGGGTCTGCAACGCGTGAGTGATACCCCTGGTGTTATAAGCGTCCATAGGCTACGGTGACCGCTTACCGTCAGGTGGACCGTAAGCTTGTTTGCCACCTTAGTGGTATAAAAAAAAAAAAAAAAAAAAAAAACAACGAAATTGGGTGGTAGGTGAGGCATTAACTGTGATGTGAGCCATTTTTCATAGTTATTATAGTTCATATTGTCATGGTAGTCTCCTGATTTAGTACCAGCATTAAAAGTAAGTGAAACATTTGGTATAAAACCATTTTCAGATCCTGCGTGAACAATGACAATTTGTTGGCCCTTTGAAATAGATTTTTTATGTCCTTAGTGGTCCCATCAGTCCAGGCTTTTGGAGTAGAGTGCGAAGAATCTACGTAGGATGCATCGGTGTATACAATAGGTTTTCCCTCTTGTCGATATTTTTTTATTTAACTTAAACACTTAATTCGTTGTAAATAAATAAATAATGGAAGATTCTATTAGTACTTTACGGTTATTTTCAGCCATTTTCTACTGATAACCTAAGTTCTTAAAAATACGCCTAAGACTTCTGAGCCTTGAAAGTTCATATCTTCCTCTAATTTTCTTTTCAGCTTTCCAATGGCAGGAAGTTCATATTTTGTTTATGACACAAAAGTACAGTATTTAATTTAATTTATTGTAATAGTACATATAAACAACTAAAAGCAATTTTATCGTAAGTATTTCCCCATTTTAAGGCTACATAAAGACCATTTGATCATGAACGCATTCTCTTAGCTGGAAAACACAGTATGTACAACACTCAATATTAAATAAAATATTAAGACTAAAATTCTCTGGCATGATAATTTTATGTGAAAGAATTTGTTTCCGCGACAGTACACATAATGATGAGGTCTATAACGCGTCATAACTAGAGGTCATAAAACCGGAGGTATGTTAAAAAACGGTTTTACGATTTTAATGCAGTGAATCAGGATTTAGTTTCTTTGGAAATGTTGTCATATACCTACACTAAAACACACCAAATTTTCAGGGCAGTTAGATAAATATTGTAAATACAAACAAAAAAAATACATTTTTATATACATGTAGAAAAAAATTTGGAATGTAATGTATGATAGAATAATATACAATTCTGATAAATCTAAAACATAATAAAATGATTCAAAATAAAAGAAACAAAAAGAAAAATGTGTGTAAACCCGGTTTACCCACTTTTTCAATTTCGGTAAAACCAGTTTTGTGACCACTAGTGGTGATGATTTGAAACCCCGCGTCCCTACATCAAACACATCTAAAAAATGAATTCTGCGCATTCAAGGTCACCGCTAAACTTAGGTATATCACGTTTTACATAGATTTGCATTGTTTTTGTGAGTTCGAGTTACAAAAATGTAACATTTACCGAATAAACTAACTTCGTAGTAGAGTCATTCACTTCTTGTAAAAAGAGTGTTACAGGTGTCCCCTGAGCTCCTGGCGATGTAAACTGGCAGTTCTCATCAATCACCTCTAGCTATACTTAATATAATAAATAATTATGGGTAAGCATGTTGGTTACCATCCGAATGATAATTCTTAGTTGCTTACCAAGGAACATATGATTGGACAATATGAACATACCCACATCAACCTTGTTGAGGTACACGCAGATAGATATTTCAACAACGTAGGTGTTTATAAACAAAAAAAATGTATTTTACTCAGAGCACCTAATGTAACTAATGCGTTCGTCTCCCGCAACGGAACGCTTCTTTCTCGACTCAAACATAATTCTTATAAATTGTTCTGGTGTTATATTTTCATTTCGTTTTCATTTTAATAATACAAAGGCGGGTGAGGTCTTTTAAAAATGGTTAGTTTTAAATACGATATTTTTACATTTACTCAAAATAATAAACATACATAGCTACACAAATACTTTGCACTAAAAATGTTGTCTCTTCATAACGAGCAATTTTCAACGGAATCTACCTATTCCTCATAATTTTTAGGTGTTCGCTAAAAGTGTTATCGTTAGCCAGTCCGCCGGCCGCCATATTATATCGTTAGCCAGTCAGCCGGCCGCCATATTATATCGTTAGCCAGTCCGCCGGCCGCCATATTATATCGTTAGCCAGTCCGCCGGCCGCCATATTATAAATAATATAATTCAAACACTTAATAGGTGAGTGTATTTAAAAACACAAATAAAGAACTCTTAATTAAAGTTATAAAGTGTTTTTTACTATTTTATTAAACTCGCAAGAAAATTAAACACAAATTGCAAATCCATGATGAAGTCAGGGAAGTAGAAAGTACTTGAATAAAATTATATCTTCATCAAGAGTCCTTTACTGTGCAAACAATTTTACAAACTGAAATTTTAATGAATAAAGCTTTTTTGTCCGGAAGGGTTTGGAACTTTATCCATTAAAGGGTGGGATAAGTCGTGTCTCCTTAGTGCGTGAGGCCGTCGGGGTACAGTCGGGGTACAACCGGGGTACAGCCGGGGTAGACGGTACGAGAAAGATTAACGTCTATTACGCTTCGAGTGATACAGGGACAGTGGACATTTTATATATTTAATTATCTAACAACTCTAATAACAATAGATTTAAGAACTTATACACTAATACAATAAATGTAGCATATTTCATGAAAAATATATCAGTATCTGGATACGCGATCAAGGCGTTGAGCAAGTGGCAGGCCTTGTAGACGGGAGCGTGTCGGTCGTGGTCGGTGTGGGCCGGGGGCGTCGTAAGCAGCTGACCAAACCTCGGCACCACCACGCCTCAATGCCCTAGGACGCTGGAGCTGTCCTCCTTATTATGGAAAACAAGGTAGGTAGATGTGCTCTAGGAGTGCAATCTTACGCCTCAGCTCTAGGGTGTATATTCCTATCATTCCCTCGACGTACAACGAAGAGAATAAAAAGGAATAACACCTATTTATTTTTTTATATAAAAGTCTAGCAATTTTTTTCTGGACTCGTTCCACCATAAGCTTAGCCCTATGTGGGTCCCGTAGCCCAGATGATTGCGTTGTTGATTCTTATATACTGCGGACACATGCATTGTACGTACAGTGCCACTATTGGTGCGCTGTCGCTAAAGCGCGCAGTTTGACTCATTACGAACTCTAGTACTTTCGAGGCTCTGTCGCAAATTGCAATAACATGGTCTTAAAATGTGAGGCCTGGGTCCATTAAGAGCCAAGATCGCCGATCTAAGTAACGCGTGTCAATAGGGTGGTGCCCACAATATAGCTGCGCGACTTCGGGGAGTAAGAGCGAGAAAAGGTCATCACTTGGCACATCGATGGCTCCAGTCAACTACACTGTCGATATCGCCCTGCAAAAATGAGCAGTCGGTCAAATTGACAATGTTAAGAAAGAGCTTCAGATCATCGGCAAACATAGAGCATTTAGCCGTAGTGACAACCTTAGGCAAGTCGTTTATAAAAAAAAAGAAATAGCGTAGGCCCGAGCGTACTTCCCTGAGTTACTACTAAGTAGTAGTTCCTTTGAGTTTGACGGACTGATTACGGTCAGAGAAATAGCTGACAAATAATTTAACCAGGTCAAGAGTGAACCATAATAGGACATCGTATCATTATCGTTAAAATTTTCCACATCGACTTGATAACCTAGGTCCAGTTCTCTAGTCACATAATTTACAAAATCCATATAACT
Source organism: Apoda limacodes (assembly GCA_946406115.1). Lineage (NCBI taxonomy): Eukaryota > Metazoa > Arthropoda > Insecta > Lepidoptera > Limacodidae > Apoda > Apoda limacodes. The sequence goes on along the minus strand of OX291560.1, from coordinate 23,187,336 downwards.
GGTTACCATTGAACGACCAATTCGTTCAAGATAACCACAAAAACTTTGTCGAGGGCACACATCACAGCTATAGGTGTGTTCCAATAACTTTTCGGTACACTTTTACGAGTAAATACTGCCTTTATACCTACACTCACTCATTGGCAATAAAAAATAGTAAAAACGTTTTAACATTAATTTATCGTCACGGGCTTAATTCGCCAAAGGGGTTAAATCAGTGGCTGGTACCTTGCCTATCATTTGCTACGGCTGCGTCTGATAGCACTTCGCATTAAAACGAATATAGTAAAAAATAAATAAGAATCGTCAAGTGCGAGCCGGTCTCGTGCATTCTGCGGTCGTACCGGTTATTTTATAATTCTTCTTACCTCATGAACTTATAATTTACTCCTTTGTACATTTTGTTTTTCAATGTTTAAATTTAAAACGAAGGAATGTAGAGCGGGTAAAGAATATTAGTTATTCAAAAGCATCGCGTAGAAGACGGCCCCGGGGCCACACAACCATGCTCTCTCATCCTCACGCTATTATTTTTAAGACAATTTATTTGCAATATCCGGGATATTTGCCTATAAACTTGTTTATTCTATTCTTTGGATTTTTTCTACTTTTTGTGTAGTTTCCGTCAGCTATATTCATGATATTATTTTACCACCTACTAAAAATACAAGGTGAGATAGAAAAAAAAAATCGGTCAATTGCATATCGTAACATGCATTATGTTTTGTTCCGTACAAAGATAATTATTGTGGATTTCTGAAAAACTTGTTAACCAATTTTGTACGTTTTTATTTGCATATTTGAGATTAATGATTAATTGTAATGAATGTGGGTATACCTATCTACTCTTAAATATTTTTTTTTAATTTTCCTTACAAATCGGTATGTTCGTTTACAAAAGACATTTTTCTGTTAAATTTAATTAGAATAAATGCAAAGACGGCGGAATTTTAGAGATGTGACGTAGGACGGACGGACGGACGGACATGACGGGACTATAAGGGTAAAAACGATATGGTATTGGTCTACTATTATCTTATTAACTTAAGGAAATAGTAGATCCATGTCCTATAATATATTTTTGGTCCGTCATGAATGAATCATCTGTGAGACAGACAGTGTAGGCTTGGTAATAGGGTTCCGTTGGTATTCTTTGGGTAAATCAAATCAGAAGTAAAGAATCAAGTTCAAAATACAAAATAACATATCAATAAGAAAATAAAAACAATTTAAGACCTAAAAGTTAATCAATCAATAATGTATCAGAAGACACATCTTATATCTGTATCAGGAGAACCTAAGACATATCGCAGGACAGTCACCGTTTCTTCACAACACATGGAAATGCATGACCGTAATTTTTGATCAGTGGGCAAAGTTCAGAGAGGGCGTCTGATGGGCTGAACAGGTTTTTATTTATCCATGTGACAGAATTAGCTAACGAATAGTAATTACACCCGCGCATGAATCACGTTCATACGCTCTTTCGTTATTAAACTATGTGTCATCAAAACTATTATAATTTTTGTACGTAGGTATTTCGTCTAACAACAGCTAACGCAACGTAAACAAGACAAATAAGAATATTATACGAATATCTTTGTGCCTTATCTTTGTGCTCTATCTTTGTGCTCTATCTTTGTGCCTTATCTTTGTGTTCTATCTTTGTGCTCTATCTTTGTGTTCTATCTTTGTGCCTTATCTTTGTGTTCTATCTTTGTGCTCTATCTTTGTGTTCTATCTTTGTGCTCTATCTTTGTGCTCCTACTTGGTGCTTTATCGTTGTGCTCTATCTTTGTGCTCTATCTTTGTGGCCTATCTTTGTGTTCTATATTTGTGCTCTATCTTTGTGCTCCATCTTGATGCTTTACCTTTGTGCTCTATCTTTGTGTTCTATCTTTGTGCTCTATTTTTGTGTTCTATCTTCGTGTTCTATCTTTCTACTTGTAAACTATACCATCATAATACTTTTCATTTTAATCGTAACCTACAATGTCGTCTTAAATAAAAACGGATATCGGTTTTAGCAATGATATATTTAAAACTATATTAAACCCTAAGCACAAGGACAGGTTGAATAATTTTTACTTTGCTGTATAATTCAGAACACTGGATGTGTCTCGATTTAAGTAAAAGCAGTATAATAGTATCGATTCTTCTACAGGTGTGTATAAGTATTATTCATTTATCTTTATGTATAAAAAGTACATAGCGAGCAATCCCTCGGTGGAGGGGGGCGTTTATTCTTGATTTTTACAAACTTAATTGCTTACTTATAAATGAGTACTTAATAACTTAAATTTGCTAGTCACATTTTGAAAAGTGAGCTCAAGTCGGTTATGTAAATTCAATACTAAGAGTAAAATCGTGAACTAAATCCGTCCCTGCCCCGCAAACGTACCACAATAACGTACAAACATGTCCGTGCAAAACTATATCCCTCAGAGAGACTTCGCATGTAAGTTACATGTAGGTAGGTAGGTACCTGCAATCATAAATGCAGATTCAGAGTGGAGCGCCAGTGACCAGACACCAGAGCGCAGCGAGGGAGTCAGGGCCGCGTGTGGGCGATGCTGAAACCTTTATTACAATCAACATTTCGTTTTTATTTCACAAGTTCAATGATTTTTTTTAAACCTTTTCCCGAGTTATTGTTCGCTTAAGCCAGTAAACTATATTGATAAGTTATTGACCTGCCTGTGGGTTTTGGTTACCTACTTCTGCGTATGCTAACTCAGGACCTGGGCCCTACAATAGTAGCCGACAAATTTTGTTTCATTCCGATCAGAAGTTTTGGCTATGATATCTTTTTCGCATGACAAATTTAGTTCAAAATGATTGGGTTCTAATTATTAATTCTACTCTTAGCGTAAACTATATGCTTTAAAATCTAAAATAAATGGCTATATTGTAGGTCAGAGTAATTAAAAGGGCGGAAAAAAAAGACTTTTTTTTACCAAATATGATATTTTTTTTTACCTTTATTCCTTTCATAATACATTATTAGTCTTTTCTCAATTGATTGATTGGCCGATTTTCGCAATTATCAAAGTCGCCCATGACAATAATATTCTTCTATTTCATTTGATTTCCATCACAACAAACACTAGGTTACATCATAAAAATGTTTGATGTCCGGCGCCGCCATCTTTAGTGCTGCGTAGTTTTTTGATAATACTAGGTAGTAATTTCATGTGAGAAAAATTTGATAAACACAATTACACCTTTGAAAAACGAAAATAACTTAAAATTCTCAACCAAATAAACAAATAAAACACAACAAAAACAAACAGAGTTTTTTTATATTTATGTCCAACCACGTTCCGTTTAAAGATTATAGCAATTTCTTGAAATAGGGATTTAGTTTAGAAACTTAGTTATACTTATTATTTCCTTATTAATAATTATGAAACACAAGTAAAATGTTGCTTCAAGCATTTTGTAGTCACTGAAACCTTTTTTAATATATCAAAAGAGGCATATTAGAGTAGGCGTTTTTAAAAACGCTCTAAAACTGTGCAACGGAACGTACCTCGTAGCGTAACCGGTTCACAATGGCAACATTTCACCGCTTCAAACGACATTTTGTTCGAAGGTTGTTTCGATTCATAGTGACAGTAAACGAGAAAATGATGTCGAGGATCGAAATTTTACAGTCGAGATGGTGTCTTCCAGATAGTCTCTAATACGAGAATATCTCGGATGAAGTGAGAATTAGGTCCCAGGTCGACATTTTAATAATTAAATCATTGTTTTATTATCTTTTATAAATTGTGAAGTTATTAATTTTATTTTTATTCTGAAGAAGAATCCCCATTTATTAGGTTTTCTACTCTATCGGTGGTGACTTGGTGAGGTGTCGGCAAATAGCTTCCGAGGATAGTGCACAAATCGAATTGGCTCATAAAGCGGCAGGGAGACGCAGGGGTGTGCGGGGAGGGGGGTGTGCCGTTTGGAATAATAAATTGGGTTTATGCATGTACTTGTGCTTTACGAGATAAATAAAGTTAGTTGGCAGCAGAGGGAGCTGGTGTTAGTTAGTTCTGACATCATTTACGTTCATAGCGTTCGAGTTGAAAAAAAAATCTTTATAATTCTGTAAGTCTAAGTGTAACATTTAAGTTCACCAAAGCAAACGGCAAAGACGGGTCCCTTAAGTATAGTCGTGTTTATTAAATCATGAATGCATTTGTATGCACTGCTCGAAAGGGATAAACGTTTCCGGACAGAGAACATAAATTACTGTAATGTAACCCACATCATAGTGTAGGGAGACAGCCTCTTTTTACAGGTGGTGAGCTGGTCGCCGCAACACAGTGTATCTGGACTAAGGACTAAGGTGGCTTTATATGTCCCAAAACCTGTAACAAACCAGCTTTAGGGTAATATTAAGTAGAAAACTGAAAAACGCTCATAATATAAAAGTACAGTGTACCATCTTTGCAAAAACGAGGGACATAATAGTACAGTGTACCCTCTTTGCCAGATCTTGACGAACTTATATGAGTATCATGATAATGTTAAAATCTTTTAAGAAGCTTCTCCTTATAATAAAGTGGGGGAGATAACTTCTCTAGTGTAACTCGTGCCCAACGATGAGTTAATGTTCTTAAAATTAATTCGAGGTACCATTTTCATCATTTTTCATTGTGTATGTTCTATGTATCACAGTGTTTTTTCCCAAAATGGTTTACCAGCGGCTGGATAGCCAACCACATGTGCTGGACACTCTTTTCACCACACCAATCGCTTTTGTCTTGCGTGACACGTAACAGGAGGGGGTGAGCCTATCAACGCAACACGTGTGATGATGAAATGTATCTGGACAAAGGTTTTATATATTTTCGTCATTATTTACCAGGTTTAAAATAATAAGCGGTAAAATAAAAAACCTGGGACAGAATAACATACCGCCATTGCCGGTTCCTCACGAACCATAAGTAGTGAGACACTAGTGGGCACATTTTCGAAATATAAAACTTCAAAGTCGCTTTAATGGATGCCCGTTTGCCATTCAATTTGAAACTTTTATTATTATATAAAACTTAAATGTTAGTGCAAATTACAATAACATACGGTAAAGACTGACAAAGTTAGAGCAGTTTAATGTTCGCTTTCTAGTGTGTGAGCAAAAACTCTAGCTCTTACGTGGCGCTAGCGGCTCTAGCTCTTACGTGGCGCTAGCGGCTCTAGCTCTTACGTGGCGCTAGCGGCTCGAGACTCTAGCTCTTACGTGGCGCTAGCGGCTCGAGACCGCGTTACGTGGCGCTAGCGGCTCGAGACCGCGTTACGTGGCGCTAGCGGCTCGAGACTCTAGCTCTTACGTGGCGCTAGCGGCTCGAGACTCTAGCTCTTACGTGGCGCTAGTGGCTCGAGACCGCGGTATTACACTAAACTGCTACAGTTGCGCGCACTCATCTACAGAACGAAAGTTGATATGTTTCTGTCTAAGCAGAAGTCACTTGTCTCACTTTGTCTACCTCGAAAAAAATATTTATAATAGTGCCTAAAGACACAGTCATGAAAATTGATGAGCTCTCTACAAAAACAAGAGCATATTGCTGTGAAGACTAGTAATACTTAGATTTTCTACGCTATATCTTCTTTTTGTATCGGGTGTTTTATCATGATACTAATATAAAACTGACAACTGTATTCGATCGAAATTCATTTCGATACAAACTAGTTTCAATATTTACGTGCATTAAGATATACTATGTATATAGAAAAAAGTGCGATAGGCATCAATTTCTAAGTGCACAATTCAAAAAAAAGTATTAATTTTAGTGCGCGGCAAAAGTCGGCAAACGAATCCACGCAAAATGTTTTGTTTGCGTTTCATTATTAAAATTAACAAATCAGATTCTGACATGGAATGGAATATACACATTCGTCCAAACATTACAAAGAGCAATTATAGCAAGTAATAATCTGGTTTAAATAAAGTAATTATTTAAATGATAAAAAAGCTAAAAGATTTTTATAAGTGGCTAGAACCTAGCAATGTGCCAAAAACATTTTTTCCGATTATTTTTATTAATATGCTTTTTTTTTAATGTGTTTTATTTTATCAATTGTAGTTAAAATCTTGTACGCAACTGCACAAAATTGTTTTTTTTAACTTATTGTTTTAATAACAGTAGCATAAATAGCTATATTACAAAATAAATATTCTTAACTTATTACGTTTAATTTGACTTTTATAATCGATTGAAAATCCCGACTAGTCCGTAACGTCCAAATGTATGGCTACCCTAAGCCCGGTTGCTATCTGGATGACGCTGGGAGGAAACAAAAATTAGGTACCTACTTAGGTATTTTGAGCCGAACGGGAACAGGAAGCGGGCCAGTACTAGTGCTAGGAGTGATAGGCTAGACGGAATATATCTAGGTAGGTAGGTGAATGATATTTTTAAATAATGAATTCAAATAACTATAGGTATCTAAAGTTTACTTACTTCTCTGCTTTAACGCTTTTGATATAGGCACTAAGAAATTTGGAGTTAGTGGAAAAGTTATCTGCCATCATAATGCCGTCTACCCGAGCAATATTATCGGATTGTGCCTTACACTCTTACACTCTTACACTCTTCAGTCATTTTTTATTATATTTACAACACGTAAACACTTAAAACTTGAACTTTTATACATTAAATAATGTATTCAATGCACACTGCGAGCCGAAACGTTTTATGGAATGTTATATTCGTAACCCGCGAGTAACTGCCGGCGTCAAAAACCGACCTAGGTTTAATAAGTCTTGCAGAGAAGCTAAAATTCTAAAGCAAACTGTATATAAGGCTTGGACCACGGCTCGTAATAATAAGGATCCGAATATTTCTGAGGTAAAACGCAAATTAAATGCTGCCTCGAGGTTCAGTAAGAAAAAAAACTGCCAGAGCAAAATTCCAATTCATCGTCAAAATAGGTGGGCGACTTGTCAGCTAACCTTCTGGCAGACGTGCTTTCTGGTCGCTTGCCAAAGTTGCCGAAGGGAAACTCGAATATGAACGATGAAGGCGCTGTACCACCTACTATACCATGGTGCGGTAAAACCATGCTGTAAATCTGCATAAGACAGCGGGAGCTCCGACGGGCGTTGCTTTCTCTAGACGTTCATAAGTCGAGTGGGCCAGACGGTATACCAGCAGTGGTGCTTAAGCACTGTGCTCCTGAGTTATGTCCTGTACTCTCACGCCTCTTCGCGCTTTTCTACCACACTAGGCAATTCCCGTCTTCATGGAAGACTACAAATGGGACTGCAAAGACTGACCCAAAAAGGGCGATAGATTAGAACCATCGAACTACAAGCCTATTGCTATTACCTCTCTCCTCTCCAAAGTGATGGAGCGTGTGATCAGCACACAGCTTCTAGGATACCTAGAAGAACACGACCTGTTCAGTGACCGTCAAAATGGCTTTCGCCACGGTCGCTCGACTGGCAACCTTCTAGTGTATCTAACTCACCATTGAGACGCTTATTACACGGGTCGTGCAAACATCCCTCATTCCGTTGTGGAGGAAAACACGTGGAAAACTTGTGTCTTAAATCGATACCACACTGTCCAAGATCTCTGACTGGGGACAGGGAAATTGGTCCGATTCAACTCTACAAAGACACAAGTCTGCGCGTTCACCGCTAAAAAACCCCATTCACTGTAGTACCACAATTCCAGAACACTCCCCTCTCCATCTCCAAGAGCATTGGGAGCCTTGGTGTTGACATTTCCAGCGATGTACAGTTCCGAGATCATTTGCATGACAAGGTGAAGCTGGCGTCCAAAAAACTAGGTTTACTCAACAGAGCGAGGCAGTACTTCACGTCGGGGCTGAAGTTGCTGCTTTACAAGTCGCAAGTTCGGCCCAATATGGAGTACTGCTACCATCTCTGGGCGCGGGTGTACCCGGATGCCAGCTTGGCCCTTTTGACTCGGTTCAACGACGGACTGTGAGAATTGTCGACGATCCCAAAATCACTTGTCGTATCGAATCCTTAAGTCTGAGGAGAGATTTTGCCTCCCTGTGTGTGTTCTACCGCTTGTACAATGGATTGTGTTCTGAGGAATTGTTTGAAATGATGCTCACGGCTACTTTCTACCATCGCACCGCTCGCCATCGGCAGGGAATTCATTCTCACACTTTAGAACCGAAATGGTCGCGTACAGTGCGGTTTTAGAGAAATTTCCTCCTGCGAACGCTTGAGTTGTGGAATGAGCTCTGCCAAAGTTATCTATAATGACTTCAGTATGGGGTTCTTCAAGAAAGAAGTTATTGGTTTTTTGAAGGGTTGGCAACGCGTGAGTGATAACCCTGGTGTTAAAAGCGTCCTTAGGCTACGGTGACCGCTTACCATCAGGTGGACCGTGTGCTTGTTTGCCACCTTAGGCTTGCTTACACATATAAAAAAAAAAACGTCAGCCGAGGGAACGTCATCCGTTTTGCCCGTTTGCGGTTCGCCGGTCGGGATTTGTACCAAAAACTTTAATTGTCTATATCTCGGTCAGTTTTGGTATTTTTTTGATAATTTAAAAAGTTTTGTTTACATAAGAATACTGTCAACTCGTTTATTAAATTAATATTTCTAAACTTAGTGGAATAGTCTATTGTTATACCTAACAACTATTGAAATGGTCACTCTATATGTGATCATTCTGTATATTTACTTACATAATACATAAAAAGGTCTCAGGTTCATATACTGGTATGTACAACAAAAAGGTCTCATGTACACATAGGTACTACATCCAATGTACACATAGTGGTATGCACAATGTACACATAGTGGTATGCACAATGTACACATAGTGGTATGCACAATGTACACATAGTGGTATGCACAATGTACACATAGTGGTATGCACAATGTACACATAGTGGTATGCACAATGTACACATAGTGGTATGCACAATGTACACATAGTGGTATGCACAATGTACACATAGTGGTATGCACAATGTACACATAGTGGTATGCACAATGTACACATAGTGGTATGCACAATTTACACATAGTGGTATGCACAATTTACACATAGTGGTATGCACAATGTACACATAGTGGTATGCACAATGTACACATAGTGGTATGCACAATGTACACATAGTGGTATGCACAATGTACACATAGTGGTATGCACAATGTACACATAGTGGTATGCACAATGTACACATAGTGGTATGCACAATGTACACATAGTGGTATGCACAATTTACACATAGTGGTATGCACAATGTACACATAGTGGTATGCACAATGTACACATAGTGGTATGCACAATGTACACATAGTGGTATGCACAATGTACACATAGTGGTATGCACAATGTACACATAGTGGTATGCACAATGTACACATAGTGGTATGCACAACAGTAAGATCATAACTGAGGAGCTCCCTCGTTTATCACAAAGACGATCGGTCCGCAATGAATACAAACCGTTTTGTCTCCGAACAGAAAATAGAATAACCTTCCTCGGAGATCTTCGTTTTATTTACATAGCCTTATAGGATTTATGTCTTTTTGAAGACTTCCTTAGTACAAATAGTTGGGTTTTACTATGAAATAAATAAAACTAGATGATCAAATATGTATTGATAATTACATTTTAAAATACTCAAAACGCCAAACTTCTTGTTATAATATTTTGTTTTATACATATTGTGATATTTGGTTTTTAATAAAGTTTCTTTTACCTATTTACTTTTACTTTTAAATATAAGTGTAACATCATGATTGTTTCCAATCTCCTAAAAAGCGCTAAATAATTACTAAAATAAATGTAGGTATTAAAACTAAAGAAAAACGTTCAAGTTGACACAGGCTCACTTGTAGTTTTTTGACCTTTCAACATAATCTCCTGGCTTATAGCTTAAGCGCAGAATAAATAAGAACAAGTAAAGTGAATCAAAAGATAAAGGACATTGAGCATTTTGGTCGCAGCAAGGAGATATTATTGTATTAAAATCTATATTAAAAGTGTAAATCTACCAAACACACTTACAGATATGCGAAGCTGACACTCTATGGTAATTTTAGTGAAATATTGTGTACAATTGAAAATATTTGCAATTCAAGTTTTTAATACAAATGCCAATTCAAATTAAACACAAATTATGAGCCTTGATAACGTATGTGACAGGAGTACAAGGATACAATCGGGTCAGCTCTAAAAACAAATCCAGTCCGTGTATGTTCCTAAGTCAAAAGTTTCAATTCTACACACACTCCTAAAATGTATGATACCTTATCATAGACCAGGGCGTCTATAAAATTCACTGCAGTTAAGATAATTCTTATATCAACCAAACACAGTTGGACAAACCAAATGCATACGCATTTGCCGTTTTTGTCTCTTAAATTAAAAAAAATGTGATTGAGCTATTTAAAAAAACCCATTAAGACCACTTACGCAAAATGTAACAAGGAACGCCGTTAAGTTTGTTTCATTTGAAAAAATGAAAATTATCCCTTGTTTTTTTTTTATGTTTTAATTTAACGGGTAAAAATCGGCAAATTTTGGCATACTTTATTTTTCGTTTGATACACCGGCGCTTAGATTCTATTAACGGGATAATTAACGGCATTAATCCGTTAGCGTAGTCACTGCTCACTACTGTCGACACACGACATTTCTTCAAAACAATCAATGAAATCTGGGACTTTATGTGTGAATTCTTCTTCCTTTTATAGACCCGTGAAAGCACTTGCATATAATGGAAAAGTAGTAAATGTTTTTTGTGTAACTTGGAAATAATAATGTAATGTACTTAAATAGTGTGTTAAAGCGCAATGGTTTCAAAGTGACTATTCATCATTTAAACACAGCTTTTATCGCCAAGTCATTAAATGCCAAAACACCGCTCAATGTAGAAAGATGGCGACCAGCTAACAGCTAACAGCTAATGGCTTTGGGTAAAAGCCAGAAGACTCATAATTTAAATCAGCGCAGCTCTTGATGTAGCAGACTCTTAATAGTTTATCTAGACAAATATTATAAAGAGGAAAGATTTGTTTGTTTGTTTGTATTGAATAGGCTCCGAAACTACTGGACCGATTTGAAAAAATCTTTAAGCCGACATTATCCCTAATGAACATAGTCTACTTTTTACAGCGGGAAAATGCTTCATTCCTACGGGAAAACGGGTAGTAAGAATTATCCTTCCGTTCTTATCTTTTTCACATAACTTCTAAACGGTTGAACCGATTGGGTTGAAATTTTATATGGGTATTTCGATGGTTTCGTGGATGATTTAAAAATACAATTGGAGCCGGCAGGTGGCGCTGCTGTCGGTATGTAAACTACTAAACGGCTTGAACAATTGGGTTGAAATTTTGTGTGTATTTCCATGGTATCACTGACACGAGTCATTGAAGAGGAAAGATTTGATTGTTTGTTTCTTTTCTATAATTGAGGAGTTGCCGTAAGAACCTACGCCGATAACGAAATTTAGGACGGGCGAAGCCGCTGACAGTAGCTATTATCCTAATAAACGAATACTGATAGTGTTAAAAACTGGTCACTGTCAAGTCGGGCCGTGCTTAGTGTAGCGCTCTGTAGGTTTTAATGTTTCTGTTTCCGAGAGAAGTATGTTAGGGAATCAAATTGCACAAAATTTATTAAACAAAAACTTGTCGAAAAAGCTTTACCTGTATAATTACAGACTTTATGAAAATATTATTGCAGTGGCGCATATCACAAATATTATTGCAGTGGCGCATATCACAAATATTATTGCAGTGGCGCATATCACAAATATTATTGCAGTGGCGCATATCACAAATATTATTGCAGTGGCGCATATCACAAATATTATTGCAGTGGCGCATATCACAAATATTATTGCAGTGGCGCATATCACAAATATTATTGCAGTGGCGCATATCACAAATATTATTGCAGTGGCGCATATCACAAATATTATTGCAGTGGCGCATATCACAAATATTATTGCAGTGGCGCATATCACAAAACTACTTAAAATAAAGTGGCTAGGGAAACACATAAAATAATAATAAATAGTAAAAATAAAACAATATTTAAAAGAAATGATTGAATATTAAGAAAACAATCACATCATAATGAGTTTACTGTACCAATTATTATTTAGATAAGCTTATAAACCATTCTTATAAATTCAAATAATTGTGATACAACGCCTAGTTTTATTACGAGTACGTGGAGACCGAGCTTTTCTTTTTTTTAACAACGCCATCTATTGTCAAGCAGCTTTAGTTTTGCTATGTCGATAAAAATAATAGTATTACTACTCGCCAATAGATGTCAGAAAGAGTCATATTTTTCAGTTTATCATTGCCTGAAAACACGGATAAGACGACGTTTTCTAAAAATGAAACCTAGCTAGTTCGATTTATCGCCCCCGAAACCTCCCGCATAATAAATTGCATGAAAATCCGTTGAAGCCGTTTTCGAGATTCAAATTATATATATACATATGTACAAGAATTGCTCGTTTAAAGGTAAACTACAAATTTAAAAAACCCACAAAACGTAAGTCTAATTTTAGGTTGCTTTATATTCTAACAGTAGGCACTGCAGCGCACCCCATACTTACTTAAACTAACTTTATGAAGAGGTCCCCACCCCCACTGCTGGACACTTTCTATGAGGAGGTCCCACTGCTGGACACTTTCTATGAAGAGGTCTCCACCCCCACTGCTGGACACTTTCTATAAAGAAGCCCCACCCCCACTGCTGGACACTTTCTATGAAGAAGCCCCACCCCCACTGCTGGACACTTTCTATGAAGAAGCTCCACCCCCACTGCTGGACACTTTCTATGAAGAGGCCCCACCCCCACTGCTGGACACTTTTTATGTTGTTTCATTTCACCAAAATGTTAAAAAAAGTTAAATAATATCATATTTATGCAAAATAAAGAATAATAAATAACCCATATAATTTCAGTGCAATGTAAAACAACCGGCCACGTGCGAGTCTAATGTTAAAAAAACGGCCAAGTGCGAGTCAAATGTAAAACAACCGGCCAAGTGCGAGTCCAATGTAAAATAACTGGCCAAATGCGTGTCCAATGCCTAGTACTAGTAGCACTAGAACCTAATACTTAGTTAGAAATCGTGACTTAGTGCATATTTCTAGTCCCGCTAATATAAAATACAAATACAAATAACTTTATTTGCCTAGAATGCGGTTAAGAAAAGATGTTATAAATTTAAGTACTACACATTCAGTCTTACTTAGTAGACATGCAAAATTTTTTTTTATATAATTATAATCCAATCGATAATAAATTAACATCATTTTCATTATTTATATAATTTCAACTTTAAAATAAATTAAAATATTATAAAAGATTCAGTTGGAAATGTACCTAATTAAATTCTTAAAAGCTTTTAAACATTAAGTACTCATTTACAGAATAAAAACATTTATCACACAAACAGTTGTTCAATCTATTCTTAAATAAATTGTGAGGCAGCTCACTTAACTCTATTGGCAATTAATTATAAATTTTTACCATCATACGAGTGCAATTTTTATCAAACAATGATGTTTTGGCCCTTGGTAGTAATAGTTTATTTGGGTGCCTAGTATTAAAGCTGTAAACCTCACCTGCTTTTTTAAATAAGTTTATATGCCTTTTGACGAAACACGCTACTTCGTAAATATATAGACAGGGTATCGTTAGAATTTTGAGTTTCATGAAATGTTTCTTACATGACTCTAGTAGTCCTATGTTACAAATTGCCCTTATGCATCTTTTCTGTATAATAAATACTCTGTTTATTTCAGTACAATTACCCCATAAGACTATTCCGTATCTCATGACTAATGCAACACATCCGTGATAAGCCATAAGTGTGGTGCTTCTATCAGAAATATTTACCATTATGTGTAGTGCATAAACGAAACTGCTTATCTTACTGCAGATTTTATCTACTTGCGGTATCCATGTGCAGTATTCATCTAAAATGAGTCCAAGGAATGTAGCTGTAGTTGTTTCTTCTATTTTTTATTTATCACAAAGTATGTTCATATTGTGATGAGTCATTTTTCTGTTACAAAATTGAATAAACTTTGTTTTTTGTAAATTAATGTTCAAATGGTTTTTTTGAAGCCATACAACGACATTATGAATAGTTTTGTTTAACTACAACTAAAATATATCATCAGCAAATAAGACACATGGGTAGTGTATAATTTCTCGAAGATCATTAATATATATGATGAAAAGCAACGGTCCTAAAACACTGCCCTGTAGTACACCTTCATTGTTTTGAGTAAATGGAGATCTGTACGATTTAAGTTCACAGTTTTTGCTGCACACATTTTTTAGCTCAACACATTGCTCTCGGTTGTTTAAGTACGATGTGATCCAGTCATACGCTAATCCACGAATACCGCATTGTTCGTATTTTTTTTAATAGATTATGAGATACACAGTCGAAAGCCCTACTCGTATCAAAAAAGATTGCAGCTGCTTGTTTAGCTTCATCAATATTCTTCGTGATTTCCTCTATTAATAAATAACCCGCTAAGGAAGTTGATTTTCCTTTTTGAAAGCCATTTTGCTCTTCTTTAATTATTTTGTGTTTTGAGAGGAAATCACTAATCCTTTTATGCATTGCTTTTTCAAAAATTTTGGATATATTAGAAACTAATGTTATTGGCCGGTAATTTAGGGTATTAGTAACAGGGCCTTTTTTGTGGATTGGTTTGACTATAGATTTTTTAAGCTTACTTGGAAATTTGCCAGTAACAAATGACAAATTTACAAAGTGTGATAAGGTTGGTGCTATCTCGGTAGCACAAGACTTAATAATTTTAATTGAGACTTCATCAACACCAACTGAGTTTGTTGATTTTAGTGATTTTATAATATTAAAAGTTTCATTAACAGTGCAAGGCAAAAGAAAAATAGTATCTTTATTAAATTGAATAGTATTTTGAGAAAAAAATATGTCATTATTTACTTTAGGATTTTCAATTTCATTTTTTATTAAATTCATTAGCCATGTCAATAGGATTGTCAATGTGTTTCTCATTTATTATTATTTTGTCAATTATATCAGTAGTGTTGGCTTTATCTTTCACTATCATCCATGTTGCTCTGCTCTTATTTTTTGAGCTTGATGAGTTTGAATTCATAGGCACAAGTATTAATTTTAAACAGGCTAGTTTTTCCGGCGGCTCCACCTGCGCTTAATTTGGGTATCGGCATGGGATTAAGAGAAAGCTATAGTTCACCCACGTGAAATTCGTTTAAAGTTATCGCTGTGGAAAATTTTGAGCCTGTCCTCCTCCGTCCCTGCCATAATCTCAGTACCAATAATCAGCTCAGTTGTTTGCTCCGTTGCGATGCTAAGCTAAGCAATAACAAATCAATAAACAGGCAAACAGACTTACACAAATACATATAAGTTAAGTTTTTTACGAAACTAGTAGATTAAACTTATTTGTTTTTCTTTAGCAATTACACATCAGTCAGTATAAGTTGGACTTACTTGTTAGAGTAAGTAATACCGTTTCACAATAAACCAAAAATATAACGCATGGAAATAAACAGATTTTACAATATAAAAACATATACATCTTTTGTTTCTTTTTGTTATTAGTCAAAAAATATTACGTAACACATATTCTGTGCAAATTCACAAGTGCAAAGTCAAGTAAATATGTTTAATAAAGTGCCCATGATGTCCAAACATTAGTCCGCGTCCAAACGTCATTAAATTTAACCGAGGGCAAAAAGTAAAACAAACGTCCGTTAAATGTGGTAAAATTATAAAAAAGTAATCCGGCTGTCTTGTTTATTAATGTCAAGAATGACTGTACCTTACACCGCCACGTAACTACACAAACATCGAGGAGATTTTTGCGGAAATCTATCGGTACATTTCCGATTTTTTTATAGCTCATTAACAAACATTTAATGAATATAAGCGTCCATTACAGCATTATTATTGCATAATTAGACAAGAAATAATATATATGTAATACATAGGTATATTTGTTTAATTGTAATCGCCGCAAACGGCTCTATTAATTTGTGATGAAATTTTCAACATCTCGTAAATTACAACATTTACGAGGGTAAAACTTTTTTATTTTATTTATTTATTCAGTATCACAAAATTTTTACGATGCATTTTTACAAAATATTCTGTCAAACTGCTTAACAGTTTCAGTTCGGTGTAACGGGCGGCGCTGGTTGTAAGCCCACATTTTACGCGCGCTCCTGTGTCGGCGCCGATAAAAAACAGCACGTCGTTTTAGGGCCGCGGCTTATGACGAACTTTTATTAAAAAACGTATTTTGTGTTACCAACAATGTGCGTGTTTCCATAGATGAGATGTATAACTTCTGGTTTAGGTGCGGTCTGTACTTTATTGTTTAGGTACCCTTTTGGTTTTGTAAATACCGTTAGGTATGTGCACATGCAGTCTGTACTTTATTGTTTAGGTAAACTTTTGGTTTTGTCAGTAGCGTTAGGTATGTGCACGTGCGGTCTGTACTTTATTGTGAGGTATGTCCACGTGCGGTCTGTACCGTTAGATATGTGGACGTGTGATCTGTACTTTATTGTTAGGTATGTCTACGTGCGGTCTGTTATTTATTGTTTAGGTACACTTTTGGTTTTGTAAGTACCGTTAGGTATGTGGACGTGTGGTCTGTACTTTATTGTTAGGTATGTCCACGTGCGATCTGTACTTTTTAGATAGTACCTGGAAGACCGAGCTCTGCTCGTTTTTTTAACAACGCTATCTATTGTCAAGTAGCTTTAGTGTTCCTTAACAGCGCCATCTATTGTCAAGTAGCTTTGGTGTTGCTTAACAACGCCATCTAATTTTAAGTAGCTTTAGTTTTACTACTCGCCAATAGATGTCAGGAAGATACATATATTGCAGTTTATCATTGCCTGAAAACACGGATAAAACGACGTTTTCTAAAATTGAAACCTAGGTAGATCGATTTGTCGTTCCCGAAAACCCCTGCATACTAAATTTCATGAAAATCGTTGGAGCCGTTTCCGAGATTCAAATTATATATATACATATATACAAGAATTGCTCGTTAAAAGGTATTAAATATACACGTGCAGTCTGTACTTTATTGTTTAGGTACACTTTTGGTTTTGTAGCACCGTTAGGTATGTGGACGTGTAGTCTGTACTTTATTGTTAGTTTAAGAATTCATGTAGCTTATTTCAAAAATATCATGCTTTGTCTTCTATGATAATGTTATGTAGTTTAATTTTCGAACGCAACCTTTATAAAGAAAATAAACATAAAGTGAAATGGCCGGAAACTATTTTTATCAGACTTTTTAACGTATTTACTGCGGTTTTCTATACAAAATGAGTGACTCTGGTGACGAAGATAATTACTATTATTAACTATAATTATTTAATAGGTATGTTTAACTCAAAATTTTTAATACAAGATTTAGTTTGCATAGTAAAGTCAAAGTCAAAATTTATTTATTCAAATTAGGATTTTACAATTACTTTTAAATCGTCAACGTTATGAAATACTATTTTTTAGTAGGTATGCTTTTTCAAAACTTAAGTTACCGTTTTAGGGTTCCGTACCCATAGGTTAATGAAGTCGAGTCAAATTATATGAATTATATGAAATGAAAAAATACAATACAAGTTCAGATTTTATTGAATATGTGAAAAAGTTTTCGAAAACATTTAAAAAAGTCTGTGTTGCTGCTAAGTCAATGTTTCTTAGTAATAAAATTAGGAATTCTGACAATAAATTTAAAGCAACGTCATTTGCTAATTGCTAATTGTCATTAGTAGCGAAACAGGAAAACTCAAACCACCTGATAGTCATTATTGTTTAAACATTGGAACATTGGAACATTTTTCAAATGCATTAGCTACATCAACATCTGATTTAACAGATGTGTTATTCTGTTTTTTAGTATTCGCTATTATAGCAGCAACAGAAATACATCTTCTATGAAAATGTCGGATGGACCGATAGACCCGCCACGGTTTTAGGCAGACGCTCAATTCACTCCGAAATGCGCGAATGCGTCTCATGTAGTTACTCGCGTACTTCATTGCTGTGTGTAGCTGCGCAAAAATATTTTAAAATGCCTTCCTGTGTAGTAATTACTTGTAAAGCAAGAAGCCGAATATTTTTTCATCAGTGAGTAGAATAATATATAATTATAAGCTTTTACATAATTATAAGGAAAATAGCCTTAAAATCAAAAGTGTCATTGATAATTTAAAAAATTGCCATGACGTAATGGAAATACCATTTACCATGACGTAATTGAACCACCATTTACCATGACTTAATAGAACCACCATTTATCATGACGTAATAGAATCACCATTTACTAACCTAAAAATAAAATCCTAAAATGCAATTTTCACAATTCAGCACTAGGTTTGCATGTAATTCAGGATCTCTCAAAATCCCAGACACGTTTTTGAAAATGAATTGCGCTGTACACGATAGTGTAGAGACGTGAGAGAGACTTAGCTATCGGCGAGGATATTGTTTCACGCGATGCACCTATACAATGTGATACATTTAAAAAGTAAATTTAGTATTTTTTATTTAGCTAATCTTATTCTATTATTTTTCAAATACCAAAATATTTCCATCTTTTACAACATAGGCATGTGTAGGAGTCATTATTTACGTATTTGAGATAAAAAATCTGAATAACTGTATAGATTCAATTTAAAAAAATCGGTCAAGTGCGAGTCGGACTCGCGCACGAAGGGTTCCGTACCATTATCTATAAAAAAAATCACGTTAGTTGTATGTAAGCCCCCTTAAAATTTGTTTGATTCTGTTCAAACTCAAATTCAAATCAAACTTTATTCAAGTAGGTTTCTTAGAACACTTTTGAATTGTCAATACAATGTAAACAATGTTTATTTCTGCCAAAAAGAGCTGGCAAGAAGTTCCATCTAAAGTAGTAATACAATACTTTGATAATTAGCTAAAGAGTATAAAATATGTACCAATACAATAGGTAATAAAAAATAAGTAAGTAACCTACCAAAAACAAAGTCAAACATGTCAATTTTTTTTTGGTTTTATGCAGCACAAGCACCATGTGAATGTCAAATATCGGTAATCGAGTGAAAAAAATTAGATATTTAAGCATGAGAGAGCATGAAACACTCAAGCAACTCCAATTAACTTCGATTGTATAAGTTACAATGTGTGTAGTAAAGGAACAAAATATAAATCCGATTCATATTGAGATTTACACACACAAGTTTACATTTAACATTACAGGGCGAACACACACTCTGAACTTAAAACTGATTTATATTAAATCACGGTGTATCAAAATTGATATTACTAGAAAAAATATACATATATGTTTAAACTTACATAGGGACAAGTATAATAATATAATAAATATAATATTAATAACCCGCTGCAATCCACCATCGGCCGCCCAGCGCCAGAGAAGCTCCAAATGCGAGAGGGCGCATCACACAAACGTGCACACATACCCATATGCACACACATACTCACTGACGTTGTATATCATGAAGTAGCCCAGCTCCCACAAGACAGTCCGGCAACAAATGCACACCATTTCACGTACTGTCACTTCGGAAACAAGCCTAAGGGAAGAAGAAGTGACAAGAAACTTCCCGTGTGTACACCTGTTACCATCAATCACGCAGGAACCAGGCCAACCGAATACACAAAATCTATGCAAATATGTGCAAACACACATACATGTACACGTCTATGCGCCACACCCACCCCCATCCAGAACCCCCCCAACACCAAACAGCCAACGGTGGATGACTATCCATGGTGCATCCCCTGATCGTAATGTGTCATTAATTATCAACTACATAAGTCAAAGATGGATGTCCAGTATTGGACCCATACCTTTAGTTCCAGACATTATTATCTTTATTGAATTCTTCCACAGTATAGTATCCCTTGTTAATAAGAACTTTTTTAATGTAAGTTTCAAAAGTATATACAGGTAGGTTAACAATATTCTCAGGAATTGTATTAAAAAAGTAAATGCTCTGAATTATGAAAGAGCCCCGCACCTTCTAAAGGCGACATTTTCGAATCGCAAGTTGATTTTTATTTCTAGTATTAACATTGTATATGTCAATATTTTTAACAAATAAACTTAGGTTTTTACGTACATACAGTAAGCACGTGCAAATATTTTGAGAAGCTACAGTAAGTATATTAAATTATTTAAAGAGGTCACGAAGCGAATCTCGACGTGATAAGTTATACATTGATCTTATTGCTCTTTTTTGAAGTATAAAAATAGTTTCTATATCGGCCGCCCTTCCCCACAATAAAATACCATATGACAAAAGAGAATGGAAATAACTAAAGTATACTAACCGAGCAGTTTCTAGATTAGTAAATTGAGCAACTTTTCTGACTGATGACTTTTCTCTGATTTAACAGATGTTGATGTAGCTAATGCATTTGAAAAATGTTTCAAGGATATGTCTGCTCTGACTACTAGCTCGCTTAAGTCATCCCCGTCAGAAGCAGAATTAATTTTAAATAATAATCTTCCTAAATGTGTTAAAAAATTTAAAACATGTTACCCCTGATGAAATCTTCAAAACTTTCAAATCTATTAATCCTAAAAAGACATCGGATCTTTGGGGTATATCAGTAAAATCACTTGTAGGTATTATAAACAGTATGTCACCTATCTTAGCATTAATTTTTAATAAATGTGTAGACGAGGGAGTCTTTCCCGATTTAATGAAATATAGTAAAATCATACCACTGTTCAAATCTGGAAGTAATAGTTAAACTACTTACTTTAGACCAATTTCGATATTACCAGCTTTGAGCAAGATTTTCGAGAATATCATGCTTAATCAACTACTTAGATATTTTAACATCCATAAACTGCTACACAGTCAACAGTTCGGATTTACAAAAGGTAGGTCCACTACCGACGCGGGTGTTGACCTAGTATATATTTATATTTTTGGCGCATCGGAAAAGCCGCAGAATGCCATTGGTATTTTCTGCGACTTGTCTATTGTGTTGAACACAAAACTCTTATTCGAAATCTAATTCATTATGGTGTTGTAGATACGGATCTTAAACTAATTTTTTCATATTTAAGTGATAGAACTCATAAAGTTGAAATCAACGGAGTGAAGTCTTCTGGATCGCCTGTTGTGATGGGAGTACCCCAGGGTTCTATACTAGGTCCCTTTTTATTCTTAGTGTATATTAACGATCTGCCTTTTTATGTAGAAAACCTGTGCAAAATTGTATTGTTTGCAGATGATACGTCTTTGATATTTAATGTTGATAGAAACAAAGATACATATGACGATATAAATCATACACTTTCGCAAGTGCTTAGTGTGTTCACATCAAATAATCTTTTACTGAATGCACAGAAAACAAAATGTTTAAAGTTTTCTTTACCAAATGTCAAAGAAAATCCAACACAATTATTTATAAACGTTGAAGCACTCAAACTAGTTGAGTCAACAGTCTTCTTGGGCATCACTTTAGATACTAAATTGCAATGGCACTCACATATTTCTGTCTTAGCTCGAAAACTTCGCTCCGCCGCTTATGCAGTCAGAAAAGTTGCTCAATTTACTAATCTAGAAACTGCTCGGTTAGTATACTTTAGTTATTTCCATTCCCTTTTGTCATATGGTATTTTATTGTGGGGAAGGGCGGCCGATATAGAAACTATTTTTATACTTCAAAAAAAAGAAATAAGATCAATGTATAACTTATCACGTCGAGATTCGCTTCGTGACCTCTTTAAATAATTTAATATACTTACTGTAGCTTCTCAAAATATTTGCACGTGCTTACTGTATGTACGTAAAAACCTAAGTTTATTTGTTAAAAATATTGACATATACAATGTTAATACTAGAAATAAAAATCAACTTGCGATTCGAAAATGTCGCCTTTAGAAGGTGCGGGGCTCTTTCATAATTCAGAGCATTTACTTTTTTAATACAATTCCTGAGAATATTGTTAACCTACCTGTATATACTTTTGAAACTTACATTAAAAAAGTTCTTATTAACAAGGGATACTATACTGTGGAAGAATTCAATAAAGATAATAATGTCTGGAACTAAAGGTATGGGTCCAATACTGGACATCCATCTTTGACTTATGTAGTTGATAATTAATGACACATTACGATCAGGGGATGCACCATGGATAGTCATCCACCGTTGGCTGTTTGGTGTTGGGGGGGTTCTGGATGGGGGTGGGTGTGGCGCATAGACGTGTACATGTATGTGTGTTTGCACATATTTGCATAGATTTTGTGTATTCGGTTGGCCTGGTTCCTGCGTGATTGATGGTAACAGGTGTACACACGGGAAGTTTCTTGTCACTTCTTCTTCCCTTAGGCTTGTTTCCGAAGTGACAGTACGTGAAATGGTGTGCATTTGTTGCCGGACTGTCTTGTGGGAGCTGGGCTACTTCATGATATACAACGTCAGTGAGTATGTGTGTGCATATGGGTATGTGTGCACGTTTGTGTGATGCGCCCTCTCGCATTTGGAGCTTCTCTGGCGCTGGGCGGCCGATGGTGGATTGCAGCGGGTTATTAATATTATATTTATTATATTATTATACTTGTCCCTATGTAAGTTTAAACATATATGTATATTTTTTCTAGTAATATCAATTTTGATACACCGTGATTTAATATAAATCAGTTTTAAGTTCAGAGTGTGTGTTCGCCCTGTAATGTTAAATGTAAACTTGTGTGTGTAAATCTCAATATGAATCGGATTTATATTTTGTTCCTTTACTACACACATTGTAACTTATACAATCGAAGTTAATTGGAGTTGCTTGAGTGTTTCATGCTCTCTCATGCTTAAATATCTAATTTTTTTCACTCGATTACCGATATTTGACATTCACATGGTGCTTGTGCTGCATAAAACCAAAAAAAAATTGACATGTTTGACTTTGTTTTTGGTAGGTTACTTACTTATTTTTTATTACCTATTGTATTGGTACATATTTTATACTCTTTAGCTAATTATCAAAGTATTGTATTACTACTTTAGATGGAACTTCTTGCCAGCTCTTTTTGGCAGAAATAAACATTGTTTACATTGTATTGACAATTCAAAAGTGTTCTAAGAAACCTACTTGAATAAAGTTTGATTTGAATTTGAGTTTGAACAGAATCAAACAAATTTTAAGGGGGCTTACATACAACTAACGTGATTTTTTTTATAGATAATGGTACGGAACCCTTCGTGCGCGAGTCCGACTCGCACTTGACCGATTTTTTTAAATTGAATCTATACAGTTATTCAGATTTTTTATCTCAAATACGTAAATAATGACTCCTACACATGCCTATGTTGTAAAAGATGGAAATATTTTGGTATTTGAAAAATAATAGAATAAGATTAGCTAAATAAAAAATACTAAATTTACTTTTTAAATGTATCACATTGTATAGGTGCATCGCGTGAAACAATATCCTCGCCGATAGCTAAGTCTCTCTCACGTCTCTACACTATCGTGTACAGCGCAATTCATTTTCAAAAACGTGTCTGGGATTTTGAGAGATCCTGAATTACATGCAAACCTAGTGCTGAATTGTGAAAATTGCATTTTAGGATTTTATTTTTAGGTTAGTAAATGGTGATTCTATTACGTCATGATAAATGGTGGTTCTATTAAGTCATGGTAAATGGTGGTTCAATTACGTCATGGTAAATGGTATTTCCATTACGTCATGGCAATTTTTTAAATTATCAATGACACTTTTGATTTTAAGGCTATTTTCCTTATAATTATGTAAAAGCTTATAATTATATATTATTCTACTCACTGATGAAAAAATATTCGGCTTCTTGCTTTACAAGTAATTACTACACAGGAAGGCATTTTAAAATATTTTTGCGCAGCTACACACAGCAATGAAGTACGCGAGTAACTACATGAGACGCATTCGCGCATTTCGGAGTGAATTGAGCGTCTGCCTAAAACCGTGGCGGGTCTATCGGTCCATCCGACATTTTCATAGAAGATGTATTTCTGTTGCTGCTATAATAGCGAATACTAAAAAACAGAATAACACAAATATTAAAGGGGGCTCCCATACAACAAACGTACTTTTTTTGCTAGTTTTTGCTTGATATTGATAACGGAAACAGGTAGACAATATTCACAGAATATTCAGTTATATAGTTACTTTAAAATAAATAATTAAATTACAATAAATCAAATATTTAAGTGGCTCCCATACAACAAACTTGATTTTTTGCCGTATTTATACATAATGGTACGGAACTTTCTTATGGAAGAGCGCGAGTCTCGGCCAATTTTTTATGTCTAGGCATCCATCAAGGAGCTAGGAGGATATGTAGGAACATCTACGAGTCTTTACGAGAAGAAACATTATCGCATTTTGTATGAAAATTTAAAGCCTTATAATATTCTCCTCATTCTACTTATATTGAGACTAGCGACCTGCCCCGGCTTCGCATTGGTGTAATAGGGAATAAGAACAACTTTAATATGTATCTAATTATTATAAAACCAAGAGCATATCAGGCTATGTGAACATGAACTAAAAACCATAATTTGTGTTCACTATATGTCACAAAGTATAGTAAATAATGTTTTCCGTCCTCGCTCTACATGAGCACCCTTAATTTTTTTAAATGTTTACAAATGCATTAAGCGGAGTTTACTTTTTGACTATACGTGTGCCAAATTTCATCTTTGTTGCCTTTACAGTTTCTAAATAAAATAGCTGTGACGAATACAAACCTACGAACAGATGGACATGGCGAAACAATGAAGCTTTCTTGTTTTACGGAACCCTAAAAATCAAAGTAAATGGAAACACCGGGGAAAATAAATTGTTTCCTATATCTTTGATGAATGAATTTTTTGAAAATGAATATTTAAAAGATATTAATTTTTAATTAATCAAAAACGCTCTGTGCAAAAAGACAGTAAATTGTGAGGTTATTTTACAAAAAGGCGATATAGGCTAGATTATATACACGCTTGGGTTGTGGAATGAGCTCCCTGCCAAGGATTTCTCTAAGAACTACAGTATGGGGTTCTTCAAGAAAGAAGTTATTGGATTTTTGAAGGGTCGACAACGCGCGAGTGATACTTCTGGTGTTGCAAGCGTCCATAGGCCACGGTGACCTCTTACCATCGGACGGACCATGTGCTTGTTTGCCTCCTTAGCGGTAATTAAAAAAAAAAAAAAAGACGCAGATAGAGTGCTATACCAGAACTATAAAATTTTAAAGATTGAAAATAATGCACATTACGAACTTTGTGCTTTTACTTTACTAACTTACTTCTGCATTACCTTGTTTTATTTTTAAATTATTGTATTTAGCGGTAATTTCAGTGCAAATTTCTTCACGGGTTTCCTCCACTACGAAACGTGCCCTTATAATAAGCAACTCCAATACCGTCATCTTTATAGCAATCTATGTGGTCGATGTCCAACATGTCATTGATATGCAGTAGAAATAGTGTAGGAGACAGCACAGAGCCTTGAGGGACGCCAGCATTCGTCTTCTATTATATTCTGACAGCCTTCGAAGCTTTAAAAGACCCTGTGACTTGTCACTGAACATTTTGGGGCTCTCATGGCTTTCCAAAGAAGAAGAGAAGTCGCTAATAGGCCTCCCACTGACTCTCACTGGCTACGGACTGTGATGGTGGATGACATTAGACGGTTACCAGTCGAGCGACCGAGCTCGTGTTTTCCTAGGTATCTTAAAAGCTGTGTGTTGATTACACACTCCATCTATATCACTCGTTTGATTTATGAGTATTTGTATTTCAGTAGGTATTGTAGCTTAGTAATAATATTTAAAATATTGTGTTGCTCCCAAATCCCTCGAATTCACTGATTTCATTTATGAAAAAGTAAAATGCTAATCTGTTGAAAAGTTCATTTCGGTTATCTTAATGGGATTATCCTTTCAAAAACTAAGAACGTAATGAAAAAATTGTAGAAAGTTCTAAATAAGGAGTGGAATTTGTGTCCCACGCGAGTGCTGAAACTGGGGCGCATCTAATATGTATGTAGGGGCGACCCTCGGTGTGGAGCGCGGGGCGTGTGGGGCCGGATATGAGATTCTGTCGGTGCGTACGTTAAACGACTTGCGTTAAAATAATATCCAAATGACTTCAGTTCGCGAGTCATACAATAGGCAGACTGCTTTGTCTTAACCGAGACTTGTACGCTTTCGAATACTTACACTTACACTGCGATGACTTACCCACTTAAGTACCCATGCAATCCGGCGTATATTTTTTTTTAAATTGAATTATTTGTTCACAAGAATCCTTTTCTCTCAGAAACGTAATCTAAATAATACATTTTGTTTTTTCTACTAAAGCTTAAAATTTAGGTTTGTTTTTGATATTCTTATATTTTATAATGGCTTGGTTCCTGCATGACTGATTGATAACAGGTGTACATCCGGGAGTTTCTTGTCACTTCTTCTCTCCTTAGGCTAGTTTCAGAAGTGATGGTAGTTTAAATGATATGCATTTGTTGCCGGGCTGTTGTGTAAGGGCTGGGCCACTTTTGGGTGTGTTATGTATATGTGCGTGTTTGTGTGTAGCACCCGCTATCGGGCGGCCGAACGAGGATTGAATTAGAAAGGACCTATAGGTTAATTTACATATAGTTTTATTTTATATTTTATAGTTAATCTGTATTTGTATATTTATATATATGTATTATTATATGTCTGTTTGTGTATATATGAATATGTGCATGTATGTGTATTTTATATTAACTTTAATATCTATATGAATACCTATTTATTTATTAATTTATATTTTTGTAAAATGTAAATATGTTTGTATGTATATATATATATGTCGGAGCGTCCGGAAAGCCACCGATGCGGTCTCGGCTCATGTCGTCCATAGTGAGTGTTTAAGATGGCGAAACTCCAAAATAAAAGCACGTGTCGAAGGAATCACAATCACTTATTAATTTGAATTACAGTTATTAACAAAATATCACTCTCACCACAGGATGCAAAATGGATTACGAGCCAATAGGTTAGCGGCACGTGGCACGCGGTCTGTCCAACGAAAAACTCCCTGACTGACAACGCTCGCGCCTTTTTATAGAAGTCAGTTACCCGCGCCCCAGACTATTAACCCCCACGAGCGCACGGCCGCTACCCCATTCGGAGTTACCCGCTCGTAAATTAATAAATTAAACATAATCGATTATTATTCGATTCAAGTTTTCAAACTTGATACTTAATTAATTTAGAGTACAGAACCAATCAAAATTCAAATAATGATAACTATGTACAATTTTTGTCTGTTTTAATTACAGAATACACTACGCGCCGTCACGGCCGTCCTGCATCTTCACACGTCCTCGTGTGTAGCATGTTGATTGTAGCATGTAGCATGTTGATGATGTTCTCTTCAATATATATGGACAAATAATAAACAGTGATTTACACAACTATTCACTCGGCCACCCTGGCCAATTTTATGCTGCGATGTAAACACTGCACTTTATAAAATTCACTCAATCATTCTACCAGGATCATAATACAGTCTTTAGATACAACCTCTAATACGGCATACAACACTATAGGGTCCAAATCGTCTGATCGCACTAGTCACTGTTTCACTATCGAGTAGAGGCCACACAGGCATATCGGTCAGTATCACACAGGTCGGTCAACGCCACACAGGCCAGCCAGCGCCACACAGGCAAGTCAGCGCCACACAGGCAAGTCAGCGCCACACAGGCAAGTCAGCGCCACACAGGCAAGTCAGCGCCACACAGGCAAGTCAGCGCCACACAGGCAAGTCAATGTTCGTCAATACCACACAGGTTTTTTTGATAACACGTCAAAGAGCACTGAGCTATACATTCGTTTACTAGGAAATCTATCAGCTACTTTTTACTTATCAAAGAACACTCGGTACCGGAATCGCAACAATATGAAAACTTCTCACCAGTTTCAATCAAGAGGTGGTCGACACCTGGTTGAATGGTGCAGACATCCACCCGACGTTCGGTCTTCGCATCAACAGCCTTTGTATCTCTGCGAGGGCAGCGCGTTGCGATGTGGCCCTGTTCGCCGCAGCTGTAACACGTTGGAATCGCCTTCTTCTTCTGTGTGCTGTCATCTCTCGACTGAGTTGGTAAGGAGGTGCCTGAAAACTCAGAACGCGCGCCAGTGCCGCCATTACGACTGGGGTTACCACGACAATCACTAGTGATGTGACCTAGTCTGCCACAGTTATAGCATCTCCGCGAATGTTCAATACGAGGCCTTTTTGCTTCTATGATCGAGGCAGCCTTTTCTTGAACTGGAGGTCCCCTTTTTCTGAATGTAAAAGCCATGAGCTCCTGCTGCAGTTTATTGCGGGTATCGATATCAGTAGTAAATGATATACGCTGAAGGCGCGGTTCAATCCTTGTAGCATGTGCTAAGGTAACCGCGATTGAAATCTGTTCCACTGACAAAGACTTCCACCGCGCAGTTAAAGCACTCATAAACCGACTTGCATAGGATGACAAGCATTCGCCTTCCTTAGGGTTTCCGTTAAGCAATCGCCATAAATTCGCAGCTGGAGTTTCCACAAAATCAAATCTAGCTAAAAACTGATCCTTCAGCTGCGCCCAGGTAATACCAGGAAAACTAGCCTGGGCTAACCATGACGGAGCGGGCCCCTTCAGTGCTTTACTCATTGATTATTAAGTTACTGCCTGAAAGAGGCCTTTCTTGTAAACACAAGTCTACAGTCTCACACCAAGCGCGAGCATCACAGTCCTGGTTATCAGGATTGAATTCGGGTAGTGATATTTTCAATTCGGCCACACGTGGCTCTTGTAATGTACGTATTAAGTCACTCATGGTGCGCTGTTGCATTTCAAAAAGAGATTTCCAGCGATCGCACTTATTGTCGCGTAATAACTGAACTGTATGCTGTTCCTGGGACGCCTCTGGTAATCCCACTTCTGATGTCGGAGCGTCCGGAAAGCCACCGATGCGGTCTCGGCTCATGTCGTCCATAGTGAGTGTTTAAGATGGCGAAACTCCAAAATAAAAGCACGTGTCGAAGGAATCACAATCACTTATTAATTTGAATTACAGTTATTAACAAAATATCACTCTCACCACAGGATGCAAAATGGATTACGAGCCAATAGGTTAGCGGCACGTGGCACGCGGTCTGTCCAACGAAAAACTCCCTGACTGACAACGCTCGCGCCTTTTTATAGAAGTCAGTTACCCGCGCCCCAGACTATTAACCCCCACGAGCGCACGGCCGCTACCCCATTCGGAGTTACCCGCTCGTAAATTAATAAATTAAACATAATCGATTATTATTCGATTCAAGTTTTCAAACTTGATACTTAATTAATTTAGAGTACAGAACCAATCAAAATTCAAATAATGATAACTATGTACAATTTTTGTCTGTTTTAATTACAGAATACACTACGCGCCGTCATATATATGTATATGTACGTCTGCTGTGTAATATTATATGTTATATGAATATAGTACAATCGAAGTTGGAGTTGCTTGAGTGTGTCATGCTCTCTCAAAGTCTCTGCGGTGGTGGCATGTGCGTCGGGTCGTAACGTTCCCGAAAACATGGTTGAGCGAACAATAGGCAATTGAAATATTACCTAAATATTGATATTTTTTTTAAATCAAACAATTTACATTGTAAATCTTGTTTATTTAGTGTTTCAATACAAAACATGTATTTATTAGTTGATGCACTATAATTTTATGTTTCGTGTGTGAATTTTCAAAGATTACCTATTGGACGCACGCAATAAAACAGTATTGTAATTAGTTTGTAAAGCTAGTTGTAGTTAATTTACTTGACGATTTGAAAGTGTTCTTAGTAACCTATTTGAATAAAAAGATTTTGATTTTGATTTTTGATTTTGATTTTATATTAAGCTCTATATTAATTTTTATTTACGATTTGGTTGCTAGAGACAACTGAGTGGTAACATTATTAAGGGATTCTGTTCCTGACTTAAATCATTTTTGTAGGTCCAAAGGTAAGACCGAAGCCCTATATGTCACTATTGCCTATTTGTTCGGGTATAACTATGTCTGTCCGAACTGTTTGACACGGGATTTTTAACTCGCAGACAGAATTAATTCTATAATTATTTTGTTATTTACCCGAATACAAATTTAATAACAGAAAAACGTATGATCAACTGTTGTACTTTTGTCGTAATTGTTGTGTTGTTGAAAGAGCTTATGAAAATGTGCTTTAAGATGGTTACTCATCCAATGACTGATCACGCCCGACGTCGCTTAGTTTCGCATGTCATATTCGATAGACGAATATTAGGTACTGATCCACGTACGAGTTGCTTACTGGGCCGGTTATTTTTTACGTATCTACAGATTAATATAGTATGTGTATTGTGTAAAACGTTTTCACCCGAACAATAACGACGCGCTTGCATTAGCGCTCGGACGGACGCGGACATTCTATTTATTGCGTTAATGCTAATCGTGTTTTACATTTGTTACAGGTAAGGGAGAAGCGATGGGACACATTTGTTACAGGTAAGGGAGACGCGATGGGACATATTTGTTACAGGTGGGAGACGCGATGGGACACATTTGTTACAGGTGGAAGACGCGATGGGATACATTTGTTACAGGTAAGGGAGACGCGAAGGGACACTTTTGTCATTAGTCTGATAACATTTATGTAAGTCATCTTAATTATTACTCTTACTTATTACTAATAATGTAAAGCAATTTCCTTTCATATACTATTTTACATTTACCTGATCATTTATGTGATCATAAGTCTAAAATAACATGGTAAAACATTTCCCGTTAACATTACATTAACCGTGGTAAAATTAATAGTAAATGACCGCTTTACATGTAAAAGAAAAGGGTGGATGGATGTTCCGGAGTCACGGTAGCTTAGGAGATTTATGAATATGATACCGCGATTGAAATGTATATTAAAAGAAACTGGCTAGATGCTAGTCGAATCCACGCACCTAGGGTTCCTAACCATCATCAGGTAATGCCCGAGCCCGACTCGCACTTTACCCGGTTTTATTAAGAAAACTCTGATAGTAAAACATATTTTGTAAAAAAAAAGATTGAGACAGATAGACAAACCGACAAACAGTGAAAACCATGGGGTACGGAACTCAGAAAATCTGGCTAGGCTATAATTGGACTGCAGCTACCAGGGGTTATTATTAGGATTTTTCATACATCCTCTGGTCGGATTTCAGAATTATCTTCACCAATCGATAACGGCGACTTTTCTCTACAGATGGGAGCGTGGTGTTCAGTCGTTGATTTGGTCGTGGAATTGTTTCGTTCTTGTAATGTTTTTCTGACCTTAAAGTTGATGCGCTATAGCGCCATCTGTTACAACAAAGCTATTACCTATTACCCATGGCTCCACCTGCGCGGATTTCTATTAGATACTTACCCAATTTAAACTAACTTACACCGCCATCTGTTAGAAATGTAAGGAACCCGGACATGTTTATGTCGATAAACTAAGTTACACCGCCATCTGTTCATCAAACTATATAGTTATACTAATAAAGTTTGCTGTAGCTGTAGCTATAGTTCGCTTAAGCTCGATTATAGTTATTCCCACGAGAACTTATTAAATTTTTCGGGATAAGAACTATCTTATGTCCTTCTTCAGAACTCGAACTATCTTAAAACCAAATTTAATCTCAATCAGTACAGCAGTTAAAGCGTGAAGAAGAGACTAACAGACACAGTTACTTTAGCAATTTTAATATTAGTATGGATTTACCAAATGAATTTGCGTTGAGTTTTGGTGTTTGACGGACGTGCCAAGTAAACATTTATTGTAACAAACAAACAAACAACAAAGTCATTTCCAAAGTGTTCCAAACAATATATGTCTTAATACGTTTTATATATTTAAGTTAGGAGCTTGATTTGGATTCTGAGGAACTAGTGGATTCTTCCTCACTGCTATCTCTAGAGTCAGATTTCCCGGAGTCGTCGAGGCTCAGGGTCACCTTGTAGTCGTAGAAGAAGTGCGTTCCGTGCTCAGTGGACGAACTATTCTTGCACCGATTGCCGTGGATCTTCACGAACACTGAACGACCAAAAAGTTACATTTGCTTTAGATATGAATAAGCTCCCTGCCAAGATTTTCTCTAAGGACCACCATATGTGGTTCTTCAAGAAAAAGTTATTAGATTTTTGAAGGATCGACAACGCGCGAGTGATGCCCCAGGTGTTGGAAGCGTCCATAAGCTGTGGTGACCGCTTACCATCAGGCGGAGCGTAGGCTTGTTTGCCACCTTAGTAGTATTAAAAAATATATACACGAACTTTTTGCTAGTTGTACCTAGTAAAATGCCTGCGTCTTAGAGTCATAGTTAAAAGTGGTAGTACTTGTCATTGTGAGCCTTACACAAGGCTTGTCCTGAAAATATAAAGAAAAAGAAGTGAAAAAATATATTATCACTTCTTGAAGTTTCTCCATCCACTAAGTAGATATTTGTTTTTATTAAATAATCGTAAATAGCTAATGGGCTATTGAAGTGGTGCTCATCGAAATATCTAATCACATACGAGTATATCATGAACACATTACTGGTTCCGTCCTGGCAGTTCCTGTACCGCATCATGCAGGAGCTCTTGAAGGATCGCCTTGCGCGCTGGTACGCGCCGCAGATCCACCTAATCTTTGGCTGGCGCCACTTGTTGGCTGCGTCTCCTGGACACGGGGTACACTTGCGATGCCATTTCCTCCTGCAAGGAAATAACACACTCTGACTAACGACGCTAATGGACCATACTTATCGGAAGGTACAGTGAACCAAAATCACAGTCTAAGACTATAATAAAAAAGTGCTATGAAAACTGATACTTCACTGTTTATATAACCGACTTTGTGAGAGATATATAACCGACTTTGCGAGAGATCAATCCTAATTTAAAAAGCTTTTTACGTTTATTATCTTTCGTTACATAATCTGATTAAGTCAGGCGTTTTTAAATTATTTTATCCTCTTTTTATTACGTCTTAAACTTAGGGGGTTATTTCAAAAAATACTACTAAATAATTAAAATACTAAATAATTTTCGATTACGTTTTAATCGTCGTGGTTTTTTTTAACATTTTTAATTTTGCTTTTTATTTCAGACTTTTTAAAGAGCATGTACGTATTATGTACATATCTATATAGTTTATCGCATAGTGATAATATATTATGTATACATATTTACAACTTTACTTTTCCCGGTACTTTGTTGTAACTCGATATCATTACGTAGAATGAAAAAGATAAGTTGATATGATGTTCAAAACATTCAGCTGCAGCTTTATAATAATCGTCAAATTGGTTGGTAGTTGGAGACATAGCTCCAGTGAGTGTATCATTTCAAGGAAATAAAGGTTCAATAAAGGGAATAAAAAATAGAAAGACAGAGCACTACAGTCGATAAGGCGGTTATATATGTTGGACCCAAAAAAATCGCCAAAGAGCAGGCTTATGTCGCGCTCAGTAAAGTACAATGATTAGACGGTGTAGTAATAACTAATCTAGATCAAAGAAAGCTTTTTAACAACCCACATATTACCTATATACCTATTTATTGCACAGAAATGAAATAAATTGAGTAACACTGCCATTCTAACCCGTGGATAACGCTGTGGGTTTCGCAATGACTTAAGTATAAGTGTAAAATATAAGTGTATTATAGTAAATAAGCCTAATTGTGAAAACTGTTTGTTATCCCAAATAAAATAAAATAAAATAGCATAGCGTTGGAATAATTAGAGCGAAGCACTTTACGCCGGTCACAAACAGAGGAAACAGACGAAATATAGCCATAAAAATGCCTTAGTCTTTGCTCTACATTCATATTTTGAGCATAAACCATAAACAACGTGGGTTTTTTACTTTTTTAATTTTTTTTTTTTCATTTACCACTTACCACTGATACATTAAATCACTGTTACAGCGCTATTATACGAAACAGTAAAATTAAAAGTTAAGCAACGTCAGGCTTGGTCAGTAATTGGATGGGCAACAGCTTAGCGGCACACTTTTTGTTTTTGTTTGTGTTTGTAATTTATGTAAATGGTGGTAAGTACGGAACCCCCGGTGTGCAAGATACACTCGCACTTGGCCGGTTTTTTTTAAAAACAGGTGATCTATAATTCGAAGATATTTCGAACCTTTTTTTATTAGTAATAAGTTTCTCCTATACTTACAATAATTGAATTTTCCGTTCATGCGTTTGTTGATTTTAAATATTATGTGCTCCTTAAAGTCGCTGCAAAGTGAAGATGAAAATTAACACATATCGAAAACTTATAATGTAACGTAGCATTACCATCCATTTCCTTCACCGGGCACATTCTTTTCTTTTGTACTGCTTGAAGTGTCATCCGATACTTGAAGGGAGGAACCACTGGCCTCGGCCGCGGCACCGACCTCTGTAATGCAGGCAGGTTACTGTAATGTAAGGTTACTTAATTCATCATCAACATTACCTATCGTACACTATCACTGTAAAGTAAAGTAACTCGAATCATCACCAACATTACATATCGTATACTATTACTGTAATGGATGGTTACTCGAATCATTACCTATCATACACTGTCTCTGTAATGTAAGGTTCCTCGAATAATCACCAACATTACCTATCAAACACTGTCTCTGTAATGTAAGGTTACTCGAATCATCACCAAAATTACCTATCTAATAACTAATATCTTAGTATGTTGTTGCAGTTCAATACTAACTAATCAATGGTTTTATAGTTTTCGATTACATTATATCTAAAGGCAAGTGGATATATTTAAAAATGAATTATTGCCTGTCCGACACTTTTCATAGCATTTCAGCCCGTTCAGTAGTTTTTGTGTGATAATCCGAGGGACAAACAAAAAATCAAAGATACTTTTTTGATTACAAGAGATTTCGCCATAACATAACAATAGTTGTAAATAGAGAATTTGTGCTTTTGAATAGCCATAGGTAAACACATGAAACGTCGGTTACTCAGTTCTCCCGAAGATGATGATGTAGATCTTCCGGATTTAGTCCTAAGGTTTCTGACTAAGACAACGTTCGTTTCGTCGTTACTTCTCCGGGCGGGCGGTGGTGATGACTCTGGGCGCCACTCCCGCATCGGCGCCGCCCCTGTGCTCCAAGTTGTTGCGTTTGATACTATTTCTCCATATATACACACTGAAATACGGAAAAATGTAATCGACAGTTTTAGATAGTATCTAGGTTTTAATGTTAGTTTCCTTCATTAACTGTTTATATAGATAGGTGAATCACTCATAAACCACAAATGTGGCTGATAAAGATTCTGTAGCGCATGTCGAATATTTTAGACATCCTACTGTAAACGAAGGCTGTAGTTTTTATGCGGAGCGGCATCGGCGTCCTGTGCATAAAACTGAATAAATACTGTGGATCACTTAGCTTTAGTATAAATTCCTTATGTTTATTATCAAATTGTAACTTACCGGAGAAAGCCAAAAAAACACTCTGTATAACCACTAGTTGTATCATGTTTGTTCCATTTCGTAACACGTTGGCTAAAACATTATTATACTGCAATTCAAACGTTCATGCACATTTTATGGGCCACACGGATTTTTATTTATGCGATTCCACTTTTGTAACAAGTGTTTTATTGATATTATATTGTTAAGGAGTGTATATGGTTTAAATTCAATTTTGTTACCAGACCATATTTTATATTTGTGCGGCGTATTAAATAGGTACCTATAAATTGGTCCGGCACCAATTACCGCACGAGTGACTTCTCTTTGTTTATCTTGATATTAATATTGAATTTTACTATTCCTAAATCCTAAAAAAAACGTTTATTTTAATTTTAAATGGTATTCTAATTTTTTGCTCAAAAAACTAGAATCTTTTATAACTTCACTTAACTATAACTTTTTTTTTTAAAATTAAAAGGCTAACTAGCGCCGCTACTTGATATTTTTTAATTAAACATTTTAATCAAAAATTATATTGCAAACTCACTGACGTATGCTAGACTCAATGCAAAACGTAAAAAAATAGCTCATGATTAGTTTAACAATTCCTACGAAGCACTTTTTTGAAATTTGCTTTGTATGAAGAGTAATTTAAAAATATCAAGTGACAGCGCTAGTTACTGTTAGCCACTTAATTGAAAATTTGTAAGAGAGGTAGGGCACTGCAAGTACTCGCTCGAATAAGCCACCCGAACAACTAAGCAGGGCATAGCGAGTACTTGCTCGAATGAGCGGCCCGAACTGGGGAAGTACCTCCACCTTACAGAAAACCGCGGCCATAATAACACTAACATTGACTAGTGTTGTGTTCCTGGCGGTGAGTAAGGTTGCCAGAGCTCTTTGAGGATTCGCTGCGCGGACAGCGGAGGACCGGCGGTGCTTGTTGCTGTCATACTCGGCGTAGACGCGGCGTGCTGGTTCGGCGGTCAGGGAGACCTGATGAAACGGCTGACCGCTGGCCGCCCGCAGGTTGAACGGGATCCCGAACCCAGGGATCACTTAATCTCCGCCCTGGGAGGCTGATTCGCCAGCCTGTGTAAAGTATCTGAAGTGGTAGTCGTGCCGGAGAAGGAGACCGGAGTGGACCCGGCTACTACAACAGAGGGGGATCAGGGGCCCTTCCGCCCGCCGGGCCAGCAACCGTATCATCTGTGGCGAGCTTCGGCAGTCTTAGAACCGCACCCTTTGTCCTCTATGCTGTCTGTGCAGTGAATCCTCATCCTTAGTCTTAGTAACTTTTTTTTATATATATTATGGCCAGAAGACAGAAAAAGAAAAGAGTTTGCACAGCGGCTACTCCATCCACATATAATGTGGATTTTTGCAACATCAGGGGTATTCACGCAAATCTTAACGCAGTCCACCACCATCTCGAAACTGCGCAGCCGACCATTCTTTTTCTAACGGAGACGCAGATATCCTGCCCGGCCGACACATCATACCTTCATTATCCCGGCTACAAACTCGAACACAATTTTATGAGTCGTGCCGGTGTATGTATGTTCGTCCGGGAGGATATCTGCTGTCGCCGCCTTCATAGCCTTGAAGACAGGGACCTGTCGATATTGTGGGTGCGCGTAGATTACGGCGGCCACACTCGTATCTATGCGTGCCTATACAGGTCTCATAGCGGTGACACGGACGTAACTCGACTCTTCACGCACCTGAGTTTGACGACTGACAAAGTTCTAGAGCAATATCCCACAGCAGAACTAGTTATTTTGGGACTTTAACGCCCACCATCGCGAGTGGCTCAGTTCTCGAACCAATAACTATGCTGGGATATCTGCTCATGAATTTGCTCTGACCTATGGATTCTCTCAGCTGGTACTTTCTCCAACGAGAATACCAGATATAGAGGAACATACGAGCTCCTTACTGGACCTTCTGCTGACTACTCGTCCGGACGGGTACTCCGTCTCAGTGGATGCGCCTCTTGGCTCCTCGGACCACTGTCTCGTTCGGACTCAAGTGTCATGCACACAACCTGATCCTTCTGGGCCAACTAACTGGCGTCGTGTGTGGCACTATAAGTCGGCAGACTGGGATGGATTGCGTGAATTTTACGCATCGTACCCGTGGAGGCAGATCTGCTTTAACTCAGAAGATCCTGACGTCTGCGCAGCCGCAGTCACTGAGACAATCCTTGCTGGTATGGAATGCTATATTCCTAACCCGCGAATAGCTGCCGGCGTCAAGAAACGACTGTGGTTTAATAGGTCTTGCAGAAAAGCTAAAATTCTTAAGCAAAATGCATATGAGGCTTGGACCACGGCTCGTTTTAATAAGGATCCGAATATTTCTGAGTTAAAACGCAAATTAAATGCTGCCTCGAGGTTCAGTAAGAAAGCAACTGCCAGAGCAAAATTCCAATTCATCGGCAAAATAGGTGGGCGACTTGCGAGCTATCCTTCTGGGAGTCGTGCTTTCTGGTCGCTTGCCAAAGCTGCCGAAGGGAACTTCTGCCAGTCGTCGTTACCACCACTGCGAAAGACCGATGGTGACTTGGCCCATAGTGCTAAAGAGAAAGCCGATCTACTGGGCAGTCTCTTTGCCTCGAACTCGAATATGAACGATGAAGGCGCTGTACCACCTACTATACCGTGGTGCGGTAAGTCCATGCCGGAAATCTCCATAACGCAGCGGGAGGTCAGGCGGGCGTTGCTTTCTCTAGACGTTCATAAGTCGAGTGGGCCAGACGGTATACCAGCAGTGGTGCTTAAGCAGTGTGCTCCTGAGTTATGTCCTGTACTCACGCGCCTCTTCGCGCTTTCCTACCACACTAGGCAATTTCCGTCTACATGGAAGACTGCGAATGTGCACCCGGTGCCCAAAAAGGGCGATAGATCAGATCCATCGAATTACAGGCCTATCGCTATTACCTCTCTCCTCTCTAAGGTGATGGAGCGTGTGATCAACACACAGCTTCTAAGATACCTAGAAGTACACGATCTGGTCAGTGACCGTCAATATGGCTTTCGCCACGGTCGCTCGACTGGTGACCTTCTAGTGTATCTCACACACCGATGGGTACTAGCCATTGAGAGTCAGGGGGAGGCATTGGCATGTAGCCTGGACATAGCGAAGGCGTTCGATCGGGTCTGGCACCGCGGTCTTCTATCGAAGTTGCCATCTAACGGAGTGCCCGAGGGTTTGTGCAAATGGTTGGCTAGCTTTTTGTCCGGCAGACGCATACGAACTGTAGTTGACGGTAGTTGCTCTGATAGCATGGACATTAATGCTGGTGTCCCGCAAGGCTCTGTGCTGTCTCCTACGCTGTTTCTACTGCATATCAATGACATGTTGGACATCAACAACATACATTGCTATGCAGATGACAGTACTGGAGACGCTTTTTACACGGGTCGTGCAAACATCCCTCGTTCCGTTGTGGAGGAAAACCGCGGAGAACTTGTGTCTCAAATCGAGACCACACTGTCCCAGGTCTCTGACTGGGGACGGGTAAACTTGGTCCGATTCAACCCTACAAAGACACAAGTGTGCGCGTTCACCGCTAAGAAAACTCCATTCACTGTGGTCCCACAATTCCAGAACACTCCCCTCTCCATCTCCAAGAGCATTGGGATCCTTGGTGTCGACATCTCCAGCGATGTTCAGTTCCGAGATCATTTACAAGATAAGGTAAAGCTGGCGTCCAAAAAACTTGGTGTACTCAACAGAGCGAAGCAGTACTTCACGTCGGGGCAAAGGTTGTTACTTTACAAGTCGCAAGTTCGGCCCCATATGGAGTACTGCTGCCATCTCTGGGCAGGTGCACCCGGATACCAGCTTGACCCTTTTGACTCGGTTCAACGACGGGCTGTGAGAATTGTCGACGATCCCAAACTCACTTGCGGTATCGAGCCCTTAAGTCTGAGGAGAGACTTTGCCTCACTGTGTGTGTTCTACCGCTTGTACAATGGGTTGTGTTCTGAGGAATTGTTCGAAATGATGCCCACGGCTACTTTCTACCATCGCACCGCTCGCCATCGGCAGGGAATTCATTCTCACACTTTAGAACCTAAATGGTCGCGTACAGTGCGGTTTCAGAGAAACTTCCTCCCGCGAACGCTTAAGTTGTGGAATGAGCTCCCTGCCAAGGTTTTCTGCAAGGTTTACCATCAGGCGGGCCGTAAGCTTGTTTGCCACCTTAGTGGTATAAAAAAAAAAAAAAAAAAAAAAAAAAAAAAACTGACACTGACACACTAAGAGTACATTCCAACACATTAAGTTTACTAATGGTCATTTGTAAACTTTACGAACGCCTCCTCCCCGTTATAGTTTCCAAAGACATTTTAATCGACGAGCAGTCACTCGTGCGTCCACCAAGTCCTCCGTATCACGGAACACATTCTCACTGGCTTTCAACCAGTATTAGGTAAGCCCCGCCAAACGGGTGCTGTCTTCTTTGATGTAGTAAAAGCCTTCGTCAAAGTCTGGCACGACGTTTTAATTTATAAACTGTTCAACTATCAGTTGCCAGACCGCCTCGTGCTCATCATACGAGACAATTTATCAAACCGCAGGTTTGCTATACAGTCGTAGGCGCTCTCTCTGCCCCCCGTCCCATACAAGCAGGAGTCCCACAAGGGTCTGTGCTCGCCCCTATCTTGTACCTTTTGTACACGAACGACCCAATTAGCCCTCTTCGCGGATGATACCGCTATTTACACCACCGATAGGCAAGTGAGTCGAAACTAAGAGACTCTAATCCGCAATCACCACGCTAGGCGAATGGTTTCGGAAATGGAAAATCGAAGTGAATCCCGACAAAAGCTCTGCCGTTCGTTCTGCCTCCCTCCGATGAGAATCTGGGTAGTATTGACACAATATTTTTAGCACCTTCAATAGTCATAGCACTCACAGTAGCAGCAGCAAATGAATAACCGCTCTTTTCTATATTTTTGAACTTCCGTTTAGGGCACTGGTGTTTGATATGCCCAACTTAGTGGCCCTTAAAACATTTTCTTATTTCTTTGTTGCTCTTATATTCTTGAATAAAGTGTCCAGCTCGACCACACTTGAAACATTTTCTTGCTTGTCCAGCATATTTTTGATCAGAATTTTATACTGGTAATGCTACATTATCTCCATGACTTGCCTTGCATTTCATCCTTTCTTCTTCTCAATAGCCTCGGCACCAAGTCATCATAGTTTTGTTTCGCAGGATCCACTGATTTCCAAGCTGATACAAAGTGATTGTATTTTTCCGGTAAAGACATGAGCAATTTTGTAATTATGAATTAGTCAGACACTTCCTCACCTACTTGTCTGAGCTGACTTGTCATTTCTTGGAACTTAGAAAGAAATACAGATATATTTTATCCATCTTCTTACTTGTAAGCAAACAATCGCTGCTTAGAAGCAGAGTAGTTGTGCTTGATTACAATTCATATACACTCAAAAGTTTGTTCCAAATCTGAGCTGATGTTTCACATGACAAGACATGGATCATTGCCTGTTCACTTAGTCGAATGAAAATCAACTCTTGAGCTTTAATTTCAATTCCGTGCCATTTACTACTATAAGCAGGTCATGTACTCTCAGTAGCACGGTAATAAGGAAATGCCGTAAGTTCCAGTTCCGTTGACCTTCCAACTGTATTCATACTCGATTGCTCCATCCCGTTGATACTCCGTCGCAGAAACAAAAATAAGCTTCAATACGCCTGATGCAATTTTTTAACCTCCAACACCAACACCCAACAAACGCCACGTTTTTTTTACCGCTGCCTTTTTTACCCCTCTCCGACAACATTGGATTTTCTTCACCTAAAACAGAATTATTGAGCCTCCTGGGCACATAACCTGTTAGGACTTGTAAATAGAAATTTCAGGATTAAGACAAAAAGTTTTTTCGCTTACAAGCACGAGAAATATATATTGTCAGTATAAGTATATATGTTTATATACAGTGGTGGTTATAGAATTAAGAACGGTTGGTAATTAAATATTATTTTGAAATTAAAATGTTTATAATAAATATATTTATATTGACTATGCTGTTACATAGTACATTTACAACTGCCAGCATGATCAAAGAATAAAATAAGAAATAATATTTAAAACTAAAGTTTAATTACTTGAATATTTAAATATTGTTTACATCGTAATAAGTCTGGACAAAAGAACGAGACAAAAACTAGAAAAATATTGACAATAATATAATGATTCGAGAAACTGCGCCTAATTTAATTAATGTAACAAAGTTTATTTTAATAAAATACTAGTACATTCATGTTAAATAGCATGTCCTTGACTGTGGCGGCGTGTCTGCGTGACAGCGGCGGGGCATCGACGCTATTAACTTTTTTTGCCGTTTATATAGAGTTCCATTCATCTAAAAAAGCATTGAAAGTTCATTTATGTTACCACTCCGTCTGTTTGACAATTTCTTTTAACTTGGCATCAAATATGTTCAATCGGATTTAGATCTGGGCTATTTGGCCAATATATAACACGGTTACGGTTACGGTCGCGTGTTTCGGCTCATGATCGTGCTGGAATATGCAATTACTGGCTTATAATCAGCTGCGTATGGCAGCATACATTCTTCAAATTTCTGCTTTCATTGGTATTGATCCATGTTACCTTGAATTAGCCTAGTAGAAAAGCAAACCCAAATCCGCCATGTTTCACTTACTTCTTAGTGTATTTAGGATTGAATGCCTTATTCGCAGGTCAGCGTACGTACTGTTTTCCGTCACAGCATACTCTGTTTAGCTTAGTTTCGTCCGCATTAGCACATACTTCCACTGCTGCTCTGTCCAGTTACATACTTCCTTTGCAAGTGCAAGTCGAGTCTCCCTATGACGCGATGTCAACATGGGTTACTTTCTTTTTACTCTCCCAAATAACTGTACCTCCACCAAACGTCTCCGAACGGTGCATGCAGACTGCCTGAGGGTTGTTTTCACCAAAACTTTTTTATTTGTAATCAGCCTTTAAACGGGTCCTATTGAGCAAGGCGCACTATTTTGGAGACGCTTTTCTTGTTTTAGTTTTACGGGGAACATTTAAAATTGTCTGATGTGTATTAAAATTCAACTAAAACCAAAATTTTGAGGAAAAAATACTATTAGCTTCGTTTTATTGATCGTTCTTAATTCTGTGACCACAAATTGTATATATTAAGCATCAACCATAGACAGACAGATACCTTACCACAGACAAAGTAGGCGGCATTCAATTTATTTATTGACATCCAACATCATAAAAGGCTGAAAATTTCATATTTGATGATATCTTCGTTATTATCAGATTTTAATAAATCCTAACCCGGAGTTAGCGACTTCCAACCCTCCAACTGCGGGGTTTCAATTTTTAAATTTTCAACTTGCGATTTCTCTATAACTCTAGACGGCGCAATAGTCTGAGTTAAAAACGATAACCCAGTGTCGTGCAAGTGGACGTAAAATAGTCGCAACCGATTTCGATTTTTAAAACTATTTCAGTTAAGTTACCGCAGCTCTCAAAGAGAAGTTATTAATAATATAGTACCTCGACATAACTGTGTTCATTTTGTTCGTTATGAAACGATGACTGAATTCAATGACATATCAACGCACAGCCCAAGCCGTTTCGTCTAGAAACTTGAAATTTGGAATGTGGGCTTACTTACTTAACGTAGGGCTTAACTAAGAAGGGATTTTGCAAAATTTATCTCCTGAAGGGATAAAATGTGGGTTGGAAGTTTGTTTCAAAATACGTCAATTTTGAAGCTAAATGCATATTAATGGTGGAAACACCTAAAGGCTAAATTCCTTTAGGCTCAAAACTAAGATTGACGTGTTTCGCCGTTTTTTGAATTATCATCCCCTAGCGGGAAAACCAGGGAATGACAATTTGTATGAGGATGCCTTGAATGCATTTTTTAATATAATATTACAAAATATATTGCAATATACATTGCTATCATATATTTCCAATGTCCGTATCAAAATATGTCTTACTATAAAGATATAGATATATTATGTGGTCATTTAAAGATTTTTATAATAAATATATCGTGCTATTTGAGTATTGCTATAATTAAAATCACATTGTTTCTCTCTCTATACTTTTAAAGATAATTGTGTACATCTGATATCTTATAATTTATGACGTAAGGATTTTTTTTCGTAGTCAAAAAAATGTAGGTAATGATTACAAGCAATTTAATAAACATTTTATTGGGTAGCAAATTTTTAGTTTTGGTCAAAAAATCAATTGTTCTATAACATACATATGTTTGTCATTTTATTATAGTAAAGTATCACTATAGAATCTGTTAGGACACAGCAAGGGTGGTCGCTCACTTAGTTATTAAAGTATCTAGAGGCCAAGTGAACAGGGCAATACTGTAAGCCTCAAAAAGGCAAATGTTCTAATGGCTGATTTCTATTCTTCTGATTTTATAAAATAATGTAAAGATAATTTATGTGTATAGTGAGCGACAGCCCTAAGTGTATTAGGTTCTGTACGTGTAAAAAAAATGTTTCCCATGGTAGGAGTCGTTCTTGCATCGGCGGTCGTAAAGCTTAACGAACACTGAAACATAAAATACATTTTTAAGTCATTTCTATTCTTTAGTAATAAAAAAACACTAAACGTTAAATAATTTATTTATCATTGGTTTATTTCGAAAACACAATTTTTCGAACGGGTCTCTAGCTATATCCATTTATTATTTTGCTCATATCCCGTTTTTTTGGAGTGAGGCACCGAAGCCAGGAATTTAAGGTAGTATTGGTTCCACGGGAAGCGACCGTCATCTGAGTAAACATCGCATTGCAATGCAAACCTGAAAGCAAATCCAGATCTCATCTCATTTGTCAGATAAGAGACAATCCGATTGAACCAATTTAGAAAGGTCTCACTCTGTATCAAACAAATTTCCGGCATAGTCTTACCGCACCAAAGAACCACATCATGTTGGAATCATAAACACATAGAAAAAGATATAATGATGT
The DNA here is from genome assembly GCA_946406115.1 of Apoda limacodes. Lineage (NCBI taxonomy): Eukaryota > Metazoa > Arthropoda > Insecta > Lepidoptera > Limacodidae > Apoda > Apoda limacodes. Next base: position 23,142,825 of record OX291560.1, on the reverse strand, counting down.
ATAAATATTTAAAAACACTGTTAAGTCACTATCATTAAATATGTGATTGGTTGGAACACAGAATATAAATCTTAAATATTCTGTCAAGATTCCGTTCAGTATAACTGCCGTGGGACCCCTAAGTAAAGTTACTTATTGATTGACCGGGATAAATAGTTTTATGGTATTATGCTTTATGTTATCTTACGTGCAAACATTCAAATCCGTTGCGCTGTTGAGACGTGAAGCGACACTGCCTGGATCCATTAAGTTTTGGACATTTTATTTGAAAAATACAAATATTCTCAAAACATGTGTTAGGTTATTTAATAAGAAGAATAAACGAACCTATAATTTTGAAGCGCCTATCATTTATATTTTTCCTGACCTTTGGTCTAAATTCTAAATTGCGAATTTAGTTGTAGTTAATTAGTTCTCGCCTACACTGACAAACAAAGTTGCCCTAAAAATGTCACATCTCTATTCCCTCTGGCTGTGCGTTGATGTTCTTTTAGTTATCTAGTCAATCAGCGACTGAACGCTTTTATATTTAGATTAAGATATTCAAAGAATGTCTCTATAAAGACGTCCGTTCTCTTGTTGAACAGAATTTGAAGTGACACCTAAAGCGTTTCTTTAGTACTTTACCCTAAAGACAGTTTTTTTTTTTATTTTAAGATTATTTGCGTTACTTGTGCCATCTTCACAGTTCCGGTACCGCATCATGCAGGTGCTTTTAAAGGTGCGTCTGGCTCGCTGGTAGCCAGCGCAGATCCACTTTATCCCCTTGTTCCTGAAGCTGCGCAGCATGTCCTGCGGGCACGGCGTACACGTGCGGTACACTCTCTTTCTGCAGCACAAACAAAATTAAATCACGTTGTTATCATCATGGCCTACAATACTGCTTTCTTATTCTAATATTTCGATATTTATACGCTACACTCTCTCGAGAGAACTTGTTATATTATTTTTTATCGAGAAAAAAAATCTGAAAAGCTTCAAAACGAGAAAGTATATCAAATCAAAAACTGTTTTTTTTTTCTGTCAAGAATCTCTATCCTAAGAATCTGACTAAAATTTTAGCAACTCAACTTCAACATTATTAAGGTTAAACTTTGCCATAATCTCCGAAGTTCCTTAAATTAAACTCTATATTTTTTGATTTAAAAAATGTCCTGGTAGTCGTATGACTACCAGTGGAGAAGGAATAATGGGAATTGTCATCGTCTGTTTTTTTGCTATCTCCCTCAACTGACTTAGTGGAGCGTGCGGATTTTAGGCACGTATCGTAGATGTGGCCGCTCGGGCCATTCCTCCAATAGTTGCCATTTTCTAAGTTCTCAGCCGATCTTGAACGATAGGCTTGTTAATGCTCTGCATGGGATTATCCAGTTTTCGATTCGAAATTTTTGTTTAGAGTTGTGTAGTGATTTTTAGGTCGTGGCATTTGAAATTTTTGAGTTCATTTGTTATTTTTGTTATTTTCTGTGAGTGCTTCTGATCCTTGGAATTGATGTTATTGCAGAGATTCAGTTCATCACACACAATGCACTTTGTATTTTCAGGATCAAAGTTGTAATTCTCTAGATATTTAATTTTATTTGAGTTCGGCCCTTTTGGGATTGGTTGAGCAGTTCGTTGAATACTGGCATAACGAAAGTTACATACAAGATACATAACGGATGATAACTGCGAAACGTGCAAGTAACAAAAGAACAAAATAGAATCAGGCGTATTTTTGCCGAAATTCAATATTATGATAAAATGCTATTATCTTGCAAATCGTCCAAATAAGGAGGAAGGGAGGGAGGTGCACTCCTACACATGTGAATGGTACTGTACCTGAGTGCTACTGAATTGTTTTTAGCGGATTTGCAAGGTTATAAAATTATATCATAAAAGAAAAAAAGTTTAAGTGATCGGTATATTTAGTTTAATGAGATACGCCATTATGCTTTTATATTATTGCAAAGTTCCCGGAATTTCTTGTATGGAACTTAAAAAATATATAAAGAAAGCGCTTAATTTTTTGTTATTCTTTTAAATAAAATACAGAGTAAAGTTCTAGGAACTTCAAAGATTATGGAAAAGGAATTTTGTATGATTTTTTTTACTTCGTTTACTACAACACTGTTACATTCAGAGATTCACAAAAATAGTTGGCATTTATGTCAACATACTTTAATACGAATAAAAGTATTGTGACTCATATGTATAGATATAACTCGTATTTACCGTATTTCCCGAGCTGAACTTTCTTGTGAAGAAGCTGACGAAGACTTGGATTCCGAGCTCGAAACCGATGATAAAGAGCTGAAAAACGAAATAGTATCTATTGAGTTGAAGTTACGTTTATATTTTAATTTTTTCAGCTGTTCATACGTCATGTTTTACATGTAGGTATTTACATCTTATACACTGTCTAAACATATAATATAATGTGTTAATCTTGTTAATTTTTAATAAAATGACAAAATTAAATATAGGTAATTAAAATAAATTAAAGTGAGTTAATATGATAAAAATCTTTTACCGACGTTTCATTTTATTTAAATTAAAAATGTATGAGCGAGAAATAAGCCAGCCCTCTTGTCGCCAGAAGCACCTTTTAAGCAAGGTAAAATCGATTTGAAAAATGATGAGCTGATGCACCCCATGGGCCGAGCGTCTCTACTGCAGACGCACCCCATGGGCCGAGCGTCTCTACTGCAGACGCACCCCATGGGCCGAGCGTCTCTACTGCAAACGGCACAAATATGTAATCCGCAAGTAATTTACTATATTTGAGCCGCTTGTTGCGAACTGTATTTTCGGCAGCCGCCGCGGCTTTTGCTCTCGTTTCCCTGAGATAAGATCGTGTCATGGTATCTACGCAAGTGGCGTCCTATAAAAAAGCTCGGCCACGCTTTCCCAGGGAACGAGTATCATACCATCGGGCATTTTACCATCATCACGTACTACACCTACAGGTTCTAGAACGGAAGGTACGTCATTTATTTGTTCCCCTTTCCATGTAGGTATGTTAAAATCTTAAAAAAAAACAGATTTCAGGTGAGAAAACAAAATCGATGCACAAGTTTATGAGATGCCCGCGATGATTCTAACTCAATATGTGTAGGACACGCACTGGACCGGTCTAGTGTGGTGTTTAGCTGAGTTTAATTAATTAAATAAACTGTTGTATTTTTTTATACTCATATTTAATAATTGTTCGTAACACGATAGTCACCTTGAAGCCTCAGACTTGAAGGCGCTCGACTGTCCCTCGGAGGTGCTGGTGTCATCGTACCACTTCCACCCCCGGTGTTGCGCGTCGTCCACCTCCGCGAGCTGCGGCAACGAGTCTATCTCCTCGTCCCCGGCGCTCCCCTCCTCCGACGCAGAGAAGTGTAAATTGACCTTCGCATCATCGTCGTCGTCGTCAGTGTCAGTGTCAGTGTCACTATCACTACATAATGAGGCTGGAGAAATTAACAGTGCCTTTTATATGTTCATTTTACTTGTAAAAAAAAATCTTTTTTTAAACAATAGTTTTGCAATTTGAATGGTTCCGTTTGAATGGCGAAAACCGAACCCTAAGGGTTCTTGTAGACGTCCAATTTTTTCGCGACCAAATAAAGAAACTCAAATTTTTATTGCATAATGTAAATAGCAACCCCAAAGGGTAGTCCCTACAAAAAACATTGGCAGGCTCATTCCACAACGTTAGCGTTTGCGGGAGGAAGTTCCACTAAAACCGCACTGATTATGATCACTAAAGTACCAAGGTGAGGTGAGGTGATACTACCGATGGCGAGCGGTGCGATGGTAGAAAGTAGCTGTGGGCATAATTTCGAACAATATCGCAGAACCTAGCCCATTATATAGGTGGTAGAACATACACAGGGAGGCAAAGTCTCCCCTCAGACTTAAGGGTCAGATTTGGCTTGTGAGTTTGGGATCGTCAACAATTATCTCAGCTCGCCGTTTAGCCGTTTCAAAAGGGCCAAGCTGATATTTGGGCGCACTCACTCAAGCATAACAGTTGTACTCCACGAGAGGCCTGACTTAACTTGTAAAGCAGCATCCTTACCCCGAGATGAAATACTGTTTCGCTCTGTTAAGCACACCAAGTTGTTTTGGACGCCAGCTTCAACTTGTCTTCCAAATGATCTCAGAACTAACCGTCATTAAAGATGTTGTCACCAAGGATTCCTATACTCTCGGAGATGGTAATGCTGGAGTTGGAGTGTTCCCAAATTGTAGGACTAGCCACCATTTGCACAAGCCCTCAGACTTCGGACTACTTCGATAGGTGACCCCAGTGCCAGACTCAATCGCTAGCGTTCGCTATGTCTAGGATATACGCTAATGATGTCACTGCATGCCCTGACTCTCAATGGCGGGAGACCATCGGAGTATGAGGTTATATGTATGGGATGTAGTTGATATGGGATTCTAGCACTTGATACAGCGACGAGATTTAAAAGGATCCGTAAATGTTATTATAGTGGCTAGAGACTTGAAATTCAGCACAAAGTTTCCTTTTATAGCACAGGTGGGCACTAAGAACGGATTCTGGAAAATTAAACCTCTAAGGGGTTAAAATGGGGGTTAAAAGATTGTAAGAAATACCGTTATTTTTAAAAGCTAAATTTATAAAAAATTGGTTCTTGGTCTTTAGGTAAAAATGAAGATTGACGTGTTTCATTGTTTTCGGAAAATTATCCTCTAAGGGCTGATTTTCCAAAAATGACAATGTTACACCATTTTGCACTTATTTGTTTGACAACCAAAAGTCAATAGTTTTTTCTAAAAAGTCCACGTGGACGTAATCGCAGGAAAAAGGTAACAGGTATAAAATATATCAAATTATTTTAAAAACAGTAGCTTACCCGTTACTAGCCACAGTATGAGGTACCACAACATTTTGCGTGTTTTTTCTGATTAGTTTTATTTGTGATATTTATACATAATGTAAAATTCAATAAGTACGTTTTACAACTGTTGCCGGTCGTAAAAGTTTATATTTGCTACTTATCAAACTGTGGAGGCGCATAAGCTACAAACATTATTATTATATTATTTATTAAACTAGTGCACCTTGTCTTGCAGTCGTACGTGGATATAAAAAAAATTATATTCATTTTGAAAAAATATTTTTTACTTTTTAGTTTAATTTTCGGTTAGATTTAATTTTTATATGATTCTTATGTTTTAAGAAAAGCAAGTTATTAAAAAATTTTTTTTTTTACTCTTTTTATTTTGGGTAAGTACTTCCTGTGTTCACGAATATGTGTCTCATAAAATAGACAATGATTGATTTGCATGTGAAATATTTACCTGATATTATATCAATTACTATGTACTTGAATCTACACTGGTTTATTTACCTTAGTACATTTAGTATCGCGAATATAAAACCTATTAAACCAGTTTATTTTATTCTCCACAATCATCACATGTAATATACCTATATAGTTATTCCTTCTATCTTCCTTCCATATTTTTTTCCGTTATTTTACAATTGATTTAGAGATTGAAGCTCGAAATTAGTAAACCAGACAATTCCTTTTTAATTGTCTGGTTTACTAATTTCGAGTTTCAATCTCTCCTCCAGTACTTCTTTTCAGTGTAAGGAGCATGATCATAGTTTAGACTTAATCTATTTTCTTTAATGATGGTGTTCAAAAACACTGTCCCCCGGCACTATCTCACAGTCCTTTTCTTTTCGTTTTCTATACTGCATACTTTTTCCTGTCTGCTTCTCTTTCTCGTCCACATTTATCACACCTGAATCTTCTGGTTAACTGTTTATGGGAGCCCTGCTGAAACTATCAACAACTGCCAAGCGGTAGTGGCGCCTATGGTGTCCCACGTATGCACTATAAAATTGTACTTCCATATATTATAAAGCAGGGTTGCTCCGCTCGACAAGTAAGCGAATACTGTTTTGACTCTACGCTGCTTGATCTGAGAAGCACTTCAGTAAAGTAGACAAGTTTTGTTACATATGTAACATCCCGTGGTTTGATTGTTGAAGTAGTAACTTACAGACCATATTGCCTTTATTGTATTTTATGAACCGGTCCCTAAATTTTGAAACATAGAATTAGCTACTTAACTTTACTTTAAGTTATATTGTGTATTTCATTTTAATCGATAAACATTAATTTATGTAATTACTGATTTTTGATATCAATAAAGGTATTTAAATATAGTTTAAGTGCCGGAAATAGACTATTTCACCGTTTCTTCTCATAAGTACGCCATTCTGTGTGCCTAGTGTGAGTTTTCGCGAGTTTGTAACTTTACTATCGCGTTCGCGTATTCATTAAAAGTTCTACGAGAAAAAATCGTCTGTAAACGCGTCCGCTAGAGGTGCTCCTTCGTTTCTATAAATGTATTTCGTTGACACGAACGTGATCTCTCCTCCCGACACTAGAACCGTGACGGACTGGGATAAATTTGGGCAATTGCTCGAAAATCCCAGCTCGCCACATCTAGACCGCGTTCCCAACGTAATCTCTTCCGCGACCGATCTTAACGTAGCTATCGACTCACTCACTAGCCACCTGACCGCCACCGTTGGCGAGTGCTCACGACAGGTGCCGGTTGGTGATTATCACCACCTAATCCTGCCTCAGCACATCAGGTCGCTAATGACAGAGCGTAACGCGGCCCGCCGCGCTCGCGATCACGCTCCCACTATCGATAATAAAGCTCGCTTCAATGACTTACACCGCCGTGTAAGAACCGCTGTAACTGAGCTTCGCGCCCAACGTTTCGGTGATCTTATGGAGAACATTTCTCCTTCTCACCAAGCTTATTGGCACTTAGCCAGAGCTCTAAAGTCCGAAACCGCAAACTCTCTCCCTCCGTTATCTCGTCCAAACAACGTTCCCGCGTTCAATGACGACGAAAAAGCGGATTGCCTAGCGTCTAGCCTCCAAGCCCAATGTGCCTTAAGCACACAGCCCTTTGATCCCGACCACGTGCGCGAGGTAGACGGCGAAGTGGAGCGCAGAACTTCTCTCCAGAGGCTCCTTCAGAGTCTCGCCCCAAAAGCCCGGTGAAGCAGTAATGGCTGCAACAGCCAACTGCATAGTCAGCTCAGAAAAAAAAAAAAAAAAAAAAAAGAACGTGATAGTAGCGTTAAAAACTCACACTGGGCACACAGCTGATCGCCAAATCGGTAGTAGTTAATACATTTTGCAATAATATTAAAGTAATCAAAGGTAATAAATGTTTTATGTATTGAATGTTATTATTTATAATAAATTGCTAGTAAAAACATTGCTCTTTACAAAACTAAATTAATTTTATTTTGTCCTACCTTTTAAATGTCTACCTACATACGCAGTTTTTCTACTTCATTCTGCTTAATCATAACTGCACCAGTGGGTAAAAGCACATTTGAGGGTTCCTCACCAAATGGCAAAACCATAGTCTCGTCATGTCCATAACGTTTTTTTTTTTGTATTTTTAAGGAAAGTTGTCGTTTTGTGAATCGCCATAAATATTTGTAAAGGAAATTAATTTATAGGTACGTTAACATTAACACTCGGCCCTTTCAGCTGTTAAAAGTGTAAAGTCCTCTAGTCTTGACGTGACCCTGAATAAATGATACGTAGTAGATCAGGAGCTTTCTATCATAGCCATTGTCCTTGGCAACTTTAAAATATGAGCTTTTAAACAGTTTTATTGTCTCTATTTAGTTGATTACTAAGCTACTAAGTATCTAAGAAACACCCATATTTAGAGATGTATGTTGGCTTACTAAATATCTGGTTCCATCTTCTATTATGTAGAAAGTTGCAGTCTTTGATTTATCAGCTATTTTAACAGTTGCCTCAAAAGATCCAATTAATTTCAAAGGTTAATTACTACCATATCCATAAATTTTTTTATTCTTATTTGTTAGTTTTATGTTTGTTATCTTTCAATAAGACTCAGGTTTTACCTGTTATTAATTATTAGAAACACCCAGATTCAGCTAACATCTGCACTGTTCCCCTCCTATCCCACAATCTAATTCACCATAGTCATCTATTCTAAATACATACTTTATGTTACCTATAGGTTTATTTCTATGTTTTGTCTCTTAATTCCTGTTTTGTATTTTAAATCTCTTGTTATCTGTTCTATGATTATCTCTCTCATTTGTCCTTTTTATAGGTAATCTAGCTCTGCATATTGTGTCTATCATAGTTTTTACTATGCTGCACGCCGAATATTCTGGCCGTTCTTTGTAAGTGTCTCTTGTGTACCTTTTTAGTTATTCAACCTATAAATTGGCGTTTATCTGCCGGTTGTCTAAGGTGAACCGAAAAATTTTTAAATTGCTCAGTTGATTCCTGTTTAATTAACCAAAATAAATGACGTTTATAAACCTTGCTCTGTTTCGGTGTAAAAAAAGTATTGAGCTTATTTGTTTGAAACACGCCATACCTATTTGTATGCAACATCCATCAGGAATATTGTAAAATATCTTTTGCAGTTTTTGCAGGTATTGATACCAGATGCAATCATGTATATAAACAGTGCTCATTTCTAACGCTTCCATCTAACGCCAAAGAGATCTGGTTCTCCTTCTTAAGAGTAAGTTGTGACATGATAGCGTGGTATCTGGAGTGAATCAGTCTATTTGTTTTTAAAATATCAATTTAACGATCAGAAATGTAATGTTCTCAGTCTATACATAAGTATAGTCACTACTGATATTTTTAAGGAGCTATTCTTAAACTCTCATCAACCATTTATCATTTGAATGGTCAGCCGTGCTGATTTTATGACATAAACAAGTCAGTGTCAAATTAATAACCAGTATTGAATCAAAGTATTTCACTGCTATCCATAGGCTGCGGTATAGGCTAGACCGCGAAAATACGCCGTTTTTGTGCAAATATTGTTGCAAACTATAGCATGTAAACGATCGAAAAAAATATATGTTGTAAAACTTGCTTTTGTCTAGTGCCAGAGATACTATCTACCCAAAGGCCTTCGTCAGACGCAAGATCTCTAAACGGGCTGATACGGAAGATGACTAGACGTGACCTTCGACGCTCCAGCACACGCAGCATTGAGCTTGCGATTGAGCAGAATAAAGGGTCCAAAGTTTTTGCGCGTCAGCTTGCAAAGAGCCATCTGACGAGACTAAAAACTGCAGATGGTAAAATAGTCACCTCCAAATCAGAGATCTCAGCAGAAGCCGAATTGTTTTATGTACAACTCTACACGTCACATGCGGCTAGGTCCACATCCCTCATAACCGAAGATCCAAGAGCCAATCTGACGCGCCACTTCACCGAGGATATCCCGGACGTTGACCAAAGTGAGATTAGGGCGGCTCTGGAACAGCTTAGAAACAACAAAGCTCCGGGCGATGACGGCATTACGACTGAGCTTCTAAAAGTCTGCGGCACTCCAGTCCTTAAGTTAGCAAAGCTTTTTAATGTTGTCATCCATAACTGAAGGCGTGGCGCAGAAGCGTGGTGGTATTATTCTTTAAAAAGGGAGATAAAACTCTACTTAAGAACTACCGACCGATATCCCTTCTAAGCCACGTATATAAGCTGTTCTCGTCACGAATCGATTCGCTGGAAGACTTGACGAGTTTCAGCCACCAGAACAGGTTGGGTTTCGGAAAGGTTTCAGTACCGTAGATCACATTCATCCTGTACGGCAGATTATACAAAAAACTCAAGAGTATAATCAGCCGCTGTGTATGGCGTTTGTGGACTACGAGAAAGCCTTTGACTCCATCGAAACCTGGGCTGTGCTAGATTCTCTGCAGCGATGTCGTATAAACTGGCGATATATTGAGGTTCTGCGATGTCTTTACAACGCTGCTACGATGACCGTTCAATTCCAGGACCATAAGACAAGTGCCATCCCGCTGCGTAGAGGTGTAAGACAGGGGGACGTTATATCCCCAAAACTGTTCACCAATGCGCTAGAAGATGTCTTCAAAACCTTGGACTGGGCTGGGCGGGGCATAAACATAAACGGCGAATACATCACACACCTAAGGTTTGCCGAAGACATCGTCATTGACAGAACTGAGCGAAATGTTGCACTTCCTAGACGAATCCTCTCGACGAGTGGCCTTGGCATGAATTTGGATAAGACAAAAGTCATGTTCAACCAACACGTCGTGCCAATGCCAGTATACGTTGCGGGTCCCTTACTCTAAGTTGTCCAGGATTATGTGTACCTTGGACAAAAAATCCGACTGGGCCGGAACAATTTTGAGAAGGAAGCCGACAAGAGAATCCAGCTAGGGTGGGCAGCATTTGGTAAACTTCGTCAAGTTTTCACGTCGCCTATACCGCAAAGTCTAAAGACGAAGGTCTTTGACCAGTGCGTCCTACTAGTCATGACTTACGCGGCCGAAACGTGGACACTTACAGCAGGGCTGGTCCACAAGTTCAAGGTCGCACAGCGCGCAATGGAGCGAGATATGCTCGGATTGTCTCTAAGGGATCGAATCCGAAATGAGGACATCTGTAAGAGAACCAAAGTTACCAACATAGCTCGCAGAATTAGCAAGCTGAAGTGGCAGTGGGCTGGCCACGTCTGTCGGAGGACCGATGGCCGATGGAGCAGACGTATCCTAGAGTGGAGACCGCGTATGGAAAGGCGAAGCGTGGGACGCCCTCCAGCCCGGTGGACCGACGACCTTAAAAAGGTGGCTGGTGGTGGCTGGATGCGGAAGGCAGAGGACCGGGAGAAATGGCGCGCCATAGAGGAAGCTTATTTCCAGCAGTGGACCAATATAAGCTGATATGATTTGTCTAGTACATTACCTCACTGAATGATTTTCATTTATTGTATTTAAAGCAATAAAAAATCTGGAAGTGATCATTGTTTCAACACTTGTGCAAATTTTAAAGCGTGTTTTGTATTTGCTTGTAATGAAAGTTGGTTAAATAATTAGAATAGCTTGTTATCTAGTGCATTGACTCTAAGTTGTAGCAAAAAGTCAAAAAATGTGACTACAAAACGGTAATAACTTTAAATTCCATACAAAATATTAAAAGCTTCAAGGCGTCATTACGGTATAAATTACTTAAGAAGTATATAACATATATATCTCATAGGAATGTATATGACATTATCTAATGATTTATAGTGCATAGACAATGTTAGAATTACAGAAATTAGCCTATATAGCCCTCTTAAATCAATTTAATGATACATATTGCTTACAGCCTAGAAATTTAATTATAAGTACACATTTGTGTCTATAAATTGACTGTTCAGATTTTATCTGATATATATCAAACATTTGTGTATCACCATTTATTACCAATATAAATCTGAAAAAAATATTGCGCTCGAGACAAACAATGGATGTATCTATATTCACTACAATAACAAACTAGGTAGTAATAGTAGTCACATATTTACAGCCATTGTCATAACCCAATCAAAACATTGCAAATATGAAACTACTAAGAGAGTTAGTAATCTAAGAGTGGCAATGGTTTTTCGCTTTTTTCGTAGATAGCGCTGACACTGCCATGCAAAAATGTTTAGGTGTTTTTGGTAAACCGTATAAAAACACATTGTTTTATGTCTTGGCACGGAAAAATGTACGTAAGTAGAAGTAACGTCACCGCTGTCTACGCGAAAAGCGTAATAAAATTTACTTAGAATTGTTAGTTCGATATCTACTCGTTTTTCACAGTCTGTAGCTACGTCGCGAGATGGTGTTTATACACCTTAACATACTAAGCTTTGGCCTCATATTTTATACTTAGTATTAGGTACTTATGTAATAATACTCAAGTTATATGTTAAATGCTCAAGGGCAGGCCGTGCCTTCCTGTCTATATGTATAGAGTACACACCACTGACTCTCACATGTCGTTAAGCTATCAGAGCAAAGAATGAGTTAAGTTTAACTTTGAGATTACTTATAGACTTAAGATTTATGTACTTGTGTTATTTTATAAATTATATTTTAGGGAATTTGGATAAAAATAAAAGACAATGTCTAGATGCTGCTTATATTTATACAAGTGTAGAATACACTTGTAGCGAGCTTTGTCTCTGATGCTAACACACAACCTAACTATATATACGTAGTCCGTTTTTTGACCGAGTTCATCGCCGGGTAGAGGGGTTCTTTCTTGACTTACTGTAACACATACAATTTCAATGTAAGACATATTGGCATACTATTTATAAATATAAATTACGTTGCTATTTATTAATTTATTTATTTTCAAATATTTAACAGAAGAAAGAAAAGAGCTTTACATGATATATAAACTTTTGTGATATGCATTACGTTTTTTTAGGTAACTTCGCAAACATATCTCATTATGATTTTCCAGGTTTAAAGTTCATCAGGTTGTCTATAAAATTTTGTTAGAGTCTTCAGCCAAACAGTCCAAGGGTAGTCAAGTTTTATTTATATCTTTTTGGTAAAGTTTATTTCCTAAACTTATTACTAAACCAAAACACGAAATGGTATTTAATAGAAAAAATATTTGAAAACTGTAATCAACCTGTTCAAATAGCTAAATACCTATAATCTCTACCTATTAACTCAAATTGTAACCTTGTTGTAAATACGTCACACTCACTGCATAATTATGTTCTTATTTTATATTTCGCGGTCTTCATCATCACCTGTAACAAACGGACAGTATCGTTCATGTGTTTTTCTTGTATAATCGGTAAATTAGTAAATTTAACGCAGATATAAATTTTAAATAAATAAAAACAAGGAACCTTTATAGTTTTGCCATGTCCGTCTGTCCGTCTGTCCGTATTTCAGCTATTTTATCTAGAGACTGTTAAGGCTATAGAGGTGAAATTTGGTGCTTCATTTCATCCGCTTAGAGGATATGTAATAATATTTTAAAAGTTTGCATTTGTCTCTCTTACCTACATGTAAAGTAGGGATGAAAAATAAACCTTCGACACATGATTTTTCGTATCGTTCAATAGAAAATCTTAAATAATGTCTAAACTAAGTGGCCATTTCCGATTAGATACGTTTTGCTCAAGAACGCATAGAACATTTCATTTGAAAAATCTAAATTATAAAAACCCGTCAAGTGCGACTCGGACTTGCGCACGAAGGGTTCCTTACCATTATCAATAAAACCGGAAAAATAAATCAAGTTTGTTGTATGGGAGCCCCCCTTAAATATTTGTTTTATTTAATTTAATTATTTATTTTTAAAGTAAATATATAACTTAATATTCTGTAAATATTTCAAGCGTCAACTTATTGCCGGTATGAATATCCCATCTAAAACATAAATGTGAAATGAGAGCCAAGTTCAATATTATGATATATGCCTTGAATGTTGACTTCAACGACAAAGAAGTGAGATCTAAATGGGTGCCAAGTTCAATGGTCAATCCTGAAATTTATTTATAACAACATAAAATATGATTTCTTCTTTTAACTTAGGATAATATATTGTAGCCTAAGGTCTGACTTGGCTAGTTCTCATATACGAATTATATTATAGGTAATACATATGCATCTTGCAAGTCTCAATATATAAGCCAAATTTGACACGTTTATGTAAAAAAGTTTTCGAGTTATGAGGGGGTCAAAAGTGGCTTCAATTTAAATACATAACTAGTATTTAAATTAAACGTTAGTTCTTTAATTTTAAATTTTTATATTTCTTTAAGAGCTATCCTGTCTATACATTTATTCAGAAAATTTAATTTATTTAAATATTACTAATACTTTTAAAATTTGATAAGCTTATTATTATTAGTATAAGAAATTAAACTTTGTGAAATTATTGAAAATATTGAAACATCAAAATCAGAAAATAAATGTGATGTGCAATGTACACGAGTTGTGAAGACAATTAATTGACAATATATAGAAAGGATAGCGTCTTACGCGCACGGGGTACCCAGACAGATGGGCAAGAGTCTGTTGTCCTTCAGGATACAGTGGCAGGCTTGACAATGTCGGTGAAACTGGTCACCTTCGTACTGGCACGGGTTCTCCAGGAGCCCAGCATCGTGGAGACTTGACACTACTACCAAACGAGTGATGGTATTAGGCTATTCTTGATGTGCTACAAAATTTGTTAGATTTGGCCCGTTGATTTAACATGAAGGTATTTTTACGATTGTAATTTTGTTTTATTTCTTCTTCGAAGTCAAATTTTCTACTTTTACTGATTAAAATATTTATTACAGTATTTTATGACATTAAATTGTTTCAACTAAGATAAAGAATTTTGGTAAGGATTACAACATATTCGTTTTTATGAAACTAAAAATCTTTTCGTTTCTTTCGCCCTTGACTTAACTGAACTCTCAATCTTGCAATCTAGTTTGAAATATTTAGCTACAAAGTAGCAATTTTGATTAGATATGTATTGGCCAAGAACATTATATAGAACGCATTGTTCGGAAAATCTAAATTCTATAATATAAAAACTGAAACAATTAAAGAATCAGCCACGTGCAAGTTCCTTATCATTATCTATAAAAACGGCAAAAAAAATCACGTTTGTTTTATGGGAGCCCATCTTTAATATTTGTTTTATTTTAATTCAATTATTTATTTTCAAAGAGACTATATAACTAAATATTCTGTGAATATTTAAAGCGTCTACATGTTGCCGTTATCAATATCGAGCAACAAAAGCACGTTTGTTGTATGGGAGCCCATCTTAAATATTTATTTTATTCTATTTTTTGGTATTTGTTGTTATAGCGGCAATGGAAATACATCTTTTGTGAAAATTTCAACTGTCTAACAATAACGGTTCATACAGCTGATACAACCTGGTGACAGACGGACGGACGGACAGCGGAGTCTTAGTAATAGGGTTCCGCTATTTACCCTTTCGGTACGGAACCCTAAAAACCAGACGTATTGCATTCAAATTGTTTTTGTGATATAGCTGGACTCAAACAATTATGACCGCTAAGGTTTTTAGTTTGTAAAGTAAACATACCTGTATTTTTTAGAGCTAACTACCCTATCTATTTTTTCAAGCGAATTTAATTTATTTTCACATTAGTCATCCATTTAAAATTTAGTGTAAACTTGATTGGCATATTATTAATGTGAAACTTATAAAATTATATAAAAATATTTGAACATTAAAATCAGAAAATAAATCTGACACTAAAAATATGAAGACTTTAAATAACGATCTGGACTTAGCGGAACTCTCAAACTTGTAATCCAGTTTGAATACAATCTGTTTTTCGTTGTGTACAGGAAAGAATCCAATAAGTAAGCGGACGGGCGCGGAAGTTTGATTAAATAGATTTGCATGAGACCCGCGCAGCTGCTCCTTTAATATATTCTTAATTTATGTCCCAGAAGTTGTTAAGCCCTGACAAGGATTATGAGACGTCCGTAAATACCTCAAACAATAATTGTATATAAGAAACAATACTAGTTGTAGGTACTCACTGTCACTCTTTATAAGTTTTCCACCAGAAAATCCTAACGCTTGAGGTTGGCTTTGTGCTGCAAAAAAATGAGAAGATATTGAATTACTTATTTCTATAGTAGTTTAATAATGAGCAATTGCTACACAAACATCACAGCGTAATGCAATATATGTAATGTTTACCCGCAGAAAAATGTGGTCTCGATGGGGATAAAAGTTTATATTAATTCTCCATCTCTGTTCTTACAGTTATCACCGTGCCGAAAATCAAGTTAATTGTGTATAATACAGGTCACCCCATAAAAGTATATTAAAACTGAAACTTATACCTTAAAATCACTTTTGAATTAACAAACGTCAAGAGAAATAAACAAGAATTATAAAGTATGCGTTTAGCGTGACGTTTACGAATTAAAGTAAAAGTATACCATAACCCTTATTTCATATTATTTTAAAATACAAATGTTTTACTTACACATGCCTCCTCCCATCGGTTGAGATTGTGACTGGGCTGGAGCGGCACTATCCCAGCTTGACTGCCCAGGCATGTACCCTGGAACTACCTGGGTACCTGGATATGGATATAGGTTTGGATATATTTGTGACGCTGCAATTGCTTCGGCGTCAGCTACTGCTGAACCTCCGTAGCCACCTTGCGATTGGGCATTAGCCGTTGCTTCTGCTTGACTTTCTCCCCCAAATGGATAAGAGTTTCCGTACGTGTTTGCAAGTGCATCTGCCTGAGCTGCTGCAGATCCATAACCATTTGCATTAGCTAGAGCTTGTGCCTGAGCCGCTGTGTCCGACTGACCTACTGGATACCACGGTGGCAGTACCGAATTATATCCTGAGTTAGCATTGGCGTTGGCTAGAGACTCGGCGTTACCTCCAAAACCATTAGCATTGGAAAGTGCGTCTGCCTGAGCCGCTGCAGATCCATAACCGTTTGAATTGGCCAGAGCTTCGGCCTGAGCTGCTGCGTTTGACTGACCTTCGGGGTGCCATGGTGGCAGTAACGAATTATAACCTGAATTAGCATTGGCGTTGGCTAAAGCCTCAGCGTTACCTCCATAACCATTAGCATTGGCAAGTGCGTCTGCCTGAGCCGCTGCAGACCCATAACCGTTTACATTTGCTAGGGCGTCTGCCTGAGCCACTGCCGTTCCATAATTGTTTACGTTAGCCAGTGCGTCAGCCTGAGCGGCTGCAGATCCATAACCATTTGCATTAGCTAGTGCTTGTGCCTGAGCCGCTGCGTTCGACTGACCTACGGAATACCACGGTGGCAGTACCGAATTATATCCTGAGTTAGCATTGGCGTTGGCAAGAGCCTCAGTGTTACCTCCATAACCATTAGCATTAGCAAGTGCTTCTGATTGTGCGGCTGCAGTTCCATAGCTGTTAGCGTTAGCTAGTGCTTGAGACGCTGCAGATCCATAACCGTTAGCATTAGATAATGCTTCTGCTTGAGCTGCTGCGTTGGACTGACTGATAGGATATACGTAACCTGGAGGATATCGCTGTGAGTTGGCATTAGCATTAGCTAGAGCTCCGGCATTACCTTTATAGCCGTAAGCGTTAGTCATTGCTTCTGCTTGAGCTGCTGCGTTTGATTGTGTCGAAGGATATATGATGCCTGGATATCGTTGAAATAGTAATGAATTTGCATTAGCGTTAGCTAAAGCTTCGGCATTACTTCCATACCCATTAGCATTTGCAATTGCCTCCGCTTCAGCTGATCCAGATGTATAAATAGGCCTTGGATATATATTAGCTGGAATGTAGCCTGGTCGGTAGCCAGCAGCATTGGCCTGAGCTTGTGCCTGTGATATTGCTTGACCATTTCCCGTCCAACCTCTTCCTGGAACCAGTCGAGCTGCGGATTGAGCTTGAGCTTCTGCTATTGCTTCTGCAGAGCCTGCTGCATCACTGTTTGCATTAGCATGTGCATTTCCTTGGGAATTTGATCCTGAAAAGTAAAATAAAATAAATATATTTTATAAGACACATTTTTAGTACAATATTTTTCTTGTCAATGGATAAACGGTTTTAAAGTGTAATGCCAAAATGTGCAAAATGTTTTGTTGCCTGCGTGTACTGCTAGTTAGGTGTCAGAATGTTCACTCTATAGCAATCAGGCACATTACCACAATCGGGATCTGCCGTACAGTTAGCTATGACTAAGCTGAAGACAATTTCACAGGTACACACGTCACATCCATCTATAAAAGGTTGATTTGGTAGCCGTTGTTTGCACTTTTCGTCTGTACCAAAATAGGTTTTTACATAAATATTTCATATAGAGATTTTTTCTGCAAACAATAGTTAAAAGAAAACCCTACCCACAAATATAACTGGTGTTGAGCTCGATGCTGAAATTTAAAACATACAGATATAAACAAAACCAATACAGTGTCATCATAAATAATTATTGAAATTCCAATTTGTTGGTTAAAAGAAAAAATGTCTCACCGGGCACGATCAAACCTGGAAATAAAAAGAAACAATAAATGAACAAAGCGCACAATTACAAGAGATCATTTACGGCAATGCTATCGCCTCGTTCGAGAGTGAGTGAGATTGATTGAGAGAACAATTCACTTGTTGGCAGTCAATCTTTATTCTCCCACCCGCTGATTGTTAGGATGATTGCTGCCAATCTCTTTCCCCGAACGATTACTTTAACACTATAATGTATTATTGCTTTTTCGAAAGCCACTAAATCGGTGCCAAATCAGTAAAATTTTCCATTTTTTTCGTTTTTAGTGCACCTAAAAGTTTATGTGTTTTACAATTAAATTTGAGGATCGTGTTGCCACATCCCATATGTTTTTATTTTATTATCTGCCGTGTATTTATTGTCGCAGTGTTTGTAAGGTGCTGAATAAGCTTTTTATTAGGCTCTATGGGATTATTGAAATTTATTTTTTACAACTATTCTACTCTACCGGGACTGCCAGAGTAAGTTTATTGGGATTTTTTTTAAATAAAGCAAAGTCTTTATTCGCGTGTATCAATACATAATATAGTGAAATATGTCCTTATACACTATTTTGAAAACAGACAGGTTAGCCATATTTTTCTGTACTTACACTCTGGCATGTTGGATCGCCTACACTTGGAGGCTACGTATTGGCCGAAGACTTCGCACGAGCATATCCGACACATGTCCTGGGGGTGCAGGAACTCTACTCCTACGGGCCGATACTCGCAAACGGCGTCTAAAACAATGAGGTATGCATGTAGAGACACGTTTTGGATCTTATATATAGGATAGGATGCAGTAAATCTCATCGTGAGTTAGACGTTAAACTGCACGTGTACGTACACTTGTCTAGAGATGCCGTGTACGTACACTTTCTAGTGATACAGTGTACGTACACTAGTCTAAGGATGCAGTGTACGTACACTAGTCTAGGGATGCAGTATACGTACAGTAGCCTAGGGATGCCGTGTACGTACACTTTCTAGTGATACAGTGTACGTACACTAGTCTAAGGATGCAGTGTACGTACACTAGTCTAGGGATACAGTGTACGTACACTAGCCTAGGAATGCTGTGTACGTACACTAGCCTAGGAATGCTGTGTACGTACACTAGCCTAGGGATGCAGTTTATTTCGATTTGAACGGATTAAATCTGTAGTGTGTATGTCAATTAACCGAAATTGATATTTATTAAATTACTGTACTTAGTGCAATGTTAGAAGCTGAACAAAATTTTAAAAAAAGTGCGAACCAAAACTAGGTATTGGCTGTGATTATGACTAATCAATAAATAAATTAAACTTGTTTGGACTTTACTCAGCGCCGTCTGGTCCCAAACTAAGCGCTTGTACTATTTATACCAGAAAACGGATACAAATACTTATATATAAAATACACTTTTTATAGCAAACTAGCTGCTGCCCGCGACGTCGTCTGCGTGAACGTGATACTATAATATCACTCTCTTTGTGAACAAAAGAACAAAACCATAGCGCGATCTAATTCGACGCCAGCGTCATCTAGTTAGCAAATAGGAAACATTTTTATATGGTGAAAAATTATTATAACACATCTAAGTTATGACTTTATACGATTTTTAAACATATAATAAATGGCTATGTGTGAGTAGAATAATTAATAATTAAGAAGCAAGTCAAATATACGTCGTTAGATTACACGTTGTTACAGAATGCGTTGAAGAAATAAAGGTTCACTGCTCGTTACCCGTAGGTGATAGCGTGATAATATGTAGCCTATATGTTGAACCGACTTCTTAATAATATTTGTGCCAAATTGAAGTAAATCTATGCAGTACTTTTTGAGTTTATCCCAAACATACATACAGACAAACAGACAAAAATTCTAAAAACTATATTTTTGGCTTCGGTATAGATAGTAGATCACACCCCAAGTATTCTTTTAAAAAAATATTCAATGTACAGTTTTGACTTTTCTACCATTTTATTATATGTATAGATACGTAAACATTATATATAGAGAAATCACCCAGTCCCAAGACAAACACAAGTAATAAATGTCTTGTGCAGGATCTAACCCCTGCCCCTCGATTCAGCAGTCGGGTCATGACAATAATGAATGATTGATGTCAATACTATAGATATATCTTAAACAGAAAAGAAGGTCGATCATGATATTGATTTATTTATTGAGTGATAATGTAAATGTATTTGATATTACTTACCTATTACTTGAATGTTTGCTGAAACGTAAAAAATAAAATTAACAAATCAATTCACTGTTTTTGGCAAGGTGTTAACAAAACTTCTTAAGTAGGGCCATAAATAACACAACATCTATTACATAAATAAATAAGTAATACAATAATGAAACAGGTCAATTATACATTTGTGCCATTATAACATTTGATCTTTAAAAGAAAAGAATAGTAATAAATATTAAATTAATTCCTCACAAATTAAATTAGTCCGCGGGATGTTTTTAATTTGTCAATATTATTGTTTAAGGTAATATCTTAGATACTTACGATTGGGTTTTGGAGTCACTAAAAAACGAAATAACCATTATATTTGTTTTGTTTGAATTGAGTGTCCACTGTGATAAATCATTCATAACATACTTGATTTAATCCTAAAAAGTATTCAACCAACCAACCTGGTGCGGGTGCGGGTGGTGGAAGTTCACCTGCAACGTAAAAAAACTTTTTTACCTAAACCAGCTTTCAAAGTTAAACACATACTACATCTACTTGTACCTAACTACTTCACATCTACTCGTACCTAACTACTTCACATCTACTCGTAGCTAACTACTTCACATCTACTCGTACCTAACTACTTCACATCTACTCGTACCTAACTACTTCACATCTACTCGTACCTAACTACTTCACATCTACTCGTACCTAACTACTTCACATCTACTCGTACCTAACTACTTCACATCTACTCGTACCTAACTACTTCACATTTACTCGTACCTAACTACTTCACATCTACTCGTACCTAACTACTTCACATCTATTCGTACCTAACTACTTCACATCTACTCGTACCTAACTACTTCACATCTACTCGTACCTAACTACTTCACATCTACTCGTACCTAACTACTTCACAGTTTCAGATAACCTTTCATTTTTATTACAAAAAATGTATACGAATTACCTACTTTAAGTTTATGGTTATGTTTCATAAATTCAACTCAATATGTTAAATATAGAAGATAGGAAACACGGCTTAATAGATACAAAAAGGGTAGACAAAAACAAAAAAGTGCCGCTGTAGTCAAGGGTAGTCAAAAACAGAGTATGAAAGAGAATAAGTAATATAATATGTGTGTGTACTAACAGCATTCTGGTTTGGTGTAGCAGTTGATCTCAACGTTGTTGTTGCCGATGTTGTGGATCTCACTGCAGACACACATGAGGCACGGGTCCCATGGGTGGGGGAACAGCTGGTTTGGGTTGAACGGGCGGCACGACTCGTCTGGTGATAGAAATCAAATATGGAAATAACGAGGACACTAGACCTAAATACAGTGCTGAAAAAAATTAAATATTTTTTATTATATGTTTTCCTGGTTGCGATCTCCGAAAATTTTACTTTGTCATTTTGATTTTAAAACTTTACTTAAAGTTCATATATATTTATTTTAGTAACTATTACTTATTATTAAGTATAATAATAGTAAAGCTCGTAAAAACGTAAAAACAAGCTAACACTTCGCTGGTGAATAATACTGAGAGTGAATATATGTGAACAGTTTTTATCAACTTGTTGACAAAAATACCTCTCTACTTTGACAAATGGAACAGAAAATAAGGTAACAAAAAGGTAAGGTAAAAAAAAAAGGGAGTAACGTGGATGTACTTACGAGGACTGGGACCCGGCAGAGGGCTCGGCCGTGGAGCTACAAACATAAGTATTTCACTGTTCATGTGTTTAGATTCAAAAGTAACGTTCACTAAAATATGCCTTATCACATTAGTTGTTGTGTTAAAGATCATAAAAAAATTAAAAATGTAATTTTATTTAAGTTAATTTAATTTAATGTTAAAACTATTTTGTTACTCACTAGGTTTTGGTTTCACTCCTGAAAAAAAAAAGGTAAAAATGTTGTTATTTATATAAAATCAGTAAAGTTTATTTTAAGAAAAGTATTTTATAACAATTTAGTTGAAACACTCACGGCACTCAGGGTTATCGATACAGGAGATATGTGGCTCCGGAATTCCGAAGATCACCTCTACCGTACACTTGCAGATCTTGCAGCGTTCGTTCGGGTGAGGGAACCACACATTCTCCGGGAAGTTTTGACACAACGGCACTGAAAAATATTTTAACATGTTATTATATTAATTTATTGTGTACGGTTTTATATTAAATACTAACCACATGTTAAATTTGATAGAACTTATTACTTACAAGGAACTGGCCGATGGGAATCTGGAGTTGGAGCTGATAAATAAAAAAAAAATATTTAAAGAACAAATTACTTTGAAATATTGATGCTTAACTTTGTATGAGTATTATATATACTTACGCAATGTCGATGTTGGTATAACTGTAAAAAACAAAAAGTGTTGAAATTTGAAATTAATGAAAATGAAGGGTTATTCAGTTACAGTAAAAATGAGTACGTATGAGTGAAAAACGCTTACAGTGTGAATATCGCTGTATGATCAAAACATTTTTTTTTCTTATGTAACAAAATGTTTAGGAGACCTAGGCTGTGCTCTTCTTGTTGCGCTTCATTAAAATCCTAGTGTTTTATATAGATGAAAATTGTATTCTATATTTGTATCGTTTTTAGGGTTCCGTAGGGAAAAATTTAACTATTTTAATTTCGTCACGCCCCTTCGTCCGTCCTTATGTCATTATATTTCTGCCCTTTGATCGAATCGGCTTCTAAGGCAGAGAAGGGAAAGTTTTCTGTCAAATTAAAGAAAGGGTAGTTCTTTTAGATGGAAGGTGTTATATTGCGTGGGTCTGTTTCCCTTTTTAATTTTTAACAATATCGGTTGAAAAGTTCTTCACTAATCTGCATTCTTTCTCGTTGTAAACTTAATGCATGCGCGACACACATTTGGCCGGTTTTTCTATGCATTTTCTGGATTTGATTATGAAAAAAATATTGCCAAAATGTAAGCGTCACGTAATATAATAGTCTAAGAGTCGTTGTGTCGGGTGTAGTTTTTGAAATAAAAGAAAAATATAAATTGGGTGTAATTTGTAAAAAATCTAAAAATGTGTGAACGGATGTAAATCATTCGTTCTTTCTCAGCTTCTTAGTATTTGTATTTGTATGCCATAAATTACCGCATTGAGGATTTTCCTCGCAAGTTATCTCAACGTTCCGTTTGCCCCAAACGTCCATAATAGGTCTGCAGATGCAGATCTGGCAAGGATTGAGCGGGTTCTGAAACGGCCTGTTGGTCGGCAGGGGGTTGCACGTCACTTCCTCTGAAAATTAAACATGCGACAGCTACAAAATATTTTGCACTGTATGGATTGAGGAGGTTAAATTTTAATACAAAAACTTATTCCACTCATAACATATGCACCCTGACCCCGAACTAACTAGGGGTGTGCCTTCTGTATCTAATGTATTGACTAGAAACATCGAGGACATATTTAAAAAACCGGTCAAGTGCAACGGATTGGCGTATCAAGTGCTTGTCGGACTTGTGTCTTAAGTGCATGTCGGACCGGCGTATCAAGAATCGTAAGAAGAAAACTCCATAAATTATTGAGTACCTATTAAGTTCTTAAAGTAATCAAGACCTAAAGTTTAACCTGATCCGGTTAATATGGGTAATTTTTCATCAGTCTGAATTAGTTTAGGTCGCGAACTTCGGAGATAATGGGATAAGGGGACGGCAAACCGTTAAAAAACTGTGTCGTAAAATGTATAAAAAAAATAGTTTTTGGAAACAAATGAGTGACAGAGTGAGAAAAAGTGAGCTCTGGCAATGAGTTAGGAACCACTGTGGTTGTCTAGGATTAACATTATTTTAGGTTTAGTGCGTACTGGGTTTGGGCGGGGGCGGCGGTGGCGGTGGTGGCGGCGGCGGGGGTGGCGGGACGGGCGGAACCTGGCATCCCCCACAGCTCGCGCACACGGGCTGCAGTATCCCGAACTCCGGAACACACGCACACACCATGCACTGATACATGGCGGACCAGAAATAGTGGAGCTCTCCTACTCTTGAACAAACTATAGTATTCTCGGCTCCTGAAATTTTAGTAATATTTTATTTATTATTTATAATCATTACTAATTGCAGTATAACAGTTTATAAATCAGACTCCTTCACCACAATACATTTAAAACACATACATTTCAAAAACGCAATATATACTTGCAAAACCTCACATTCGTCTTTCTAGCATACTCTTACACTCAGTCAACAAACTTGCTATATGTGTATCTATTATATCCCAATCCTAGTTTAATTTGACTTTAGGCCGGTTGAATTTAGTTTTTGTCAAGTTGGATCTAGGATGGTATTATGGATATATTTGTGTGTATTGCAATTCAGATTTTTAATTTGATTAAATAAGTAAATAACAGATACGTAGTATTTGATAGGGCATGATGTATTGAATAAGTAAATAACACATACCTGGTATTTGATACGGGAGGATGTATTGGGTCGGAAGGATCATCCTCGAATTTGCTTCTGTAAACAATTAAACACAGGTGGTTATGAACGAAACAAATTCATTTTCTGTTCAAGCACGATTTTGCTTTCGTGGGTTTTAGAAAATTGAAATGTGTTGAAATCAAAAGTGTAATGTGACGTTTTCAGCACTGTTCTCTATCAGTAAACAAGTATGCATATAGTATATTTGCAAATGTTTATTTATGACAGTGAAATATTTAATAAGGGCCGTAATTGATCAAACCAAGGAAGATGAATTGAATGCTTAAGGACATATTTGTATTGAAGAGTTATGGTAACTAAATAACATATCTCATACATTATTTATCTTTAAAATCCCCATAAATTTAAAAAACTCATTCATTGGACTTTCTGTACCTTTTTTACTTTACATTATGATAAAAATATATCTTTAACTTTTATTTTATTTAATTTTTTGATTTAATTTAATTTTTATTTTGTTTAGTTATAAATAATCTTTTTAACTAAATAATTATCTCCAGTAATAAGTACCTGCTTTGGCCCACGCTGAAGCACCATTTTTGGACACTGAAAATATAATGTAATGATGAATATAATAGTTGTTAGTGTCGCCAATACTAAATAAAACATTGCAATAAAGGTACTCTTAAATTATTGGAGATTGTTTATATGCCGGTGATTAATAGCCGATTCTAATCTATACTATAATAGTATTATGAAGATGGAAAACTTTGTTTTTTTTTTGTTTGTAATGGGTAATCTAAGGAACTATCAGTCCAATTTCAAAAAATCTTAAGGTGCAATAAAATAAAGAAAACGCATTTAAAAAATGGTAGAGAATATCCTTTCTCAGACCTTTCATGGTGTGCGCTGCCTAAATAGTTAGTTATTCGAAAATAATGTATGGTGGAATTGTTCTTCTTAAAACGTTCTATAAAAAAGTTCGAAGCCGAGGCACGCATCACAGAGTCCGTTCATGCTCAATTGCCAAGGCTTGTATAGTGCTTTTCTCAAACACGCATATAAAAATCTAATTATACTGACAACTGTCAATACAGTAAGTCAGTATATTAAATTACTTTAGGTTATTTCGCCGCCGATTTGCCGCGTTAAAATTTCTTTTCATTAAGATTTCTTTTTTTACTTTTGAAATTAATTTAAAGGCGCATTATTTTTGTTATGCCAGTCCGAAATTTAAATAAAACTTGATGAGTTATTTCTTTCTTTATCAATGTTAGGGTTTAATAAAAGTTCGTTACATTTTCAAATTTCATATTTGACCACCCCAGCGCTCTAGCGGTCAAATATGAAACATTGCGGTTCGCTCTCTGATACTGTACTGCAAGTACGATTTAACCCAAAGAAGCTTGTGCAAGATATGGTCGCATATCGTAGCATGTTTGAGAAAATGGTTATTACTTGCCAGCCTTCATACTTCCCCACTGCTGGGGCACGGCCTACCCTCTTAAGCGAGGGTGATTGAGCCATAGTCCACACGCGGGCCAGTGCGGATTGTGGACTTCACATACGTCATTTTTTTTTCTTGACGTATGCAGGTTTCCTCACGATGTTTTCCTTCACCGAAAAGCCAGTGGGTGTGAATAAATTAATCAGTGTACTTGAGAAATTAAGAAAATACTTATTGTTACACGCCGACCCCGGGGTTTGAACCTCCGCCACTTGGGACGTGAAGTTAAATTTAAACCCCTCGGCCACCACCGACTAAATGGTTATTATATCTTGTAAACTATTCGTTTAAATCATATAATGTACACTACAATTGTAATGACCAAGGTAATTAATATAGTAACTTTAAGTTCGCGCGCGTCGCGTCTGAAAATATATGCAACTGGTTCTGCGCGGCACTTATAAAATTGTTTTTCATAGATGTGGCGCAGACGGTCGGCTTGTTTGATCATAAAAACAATTTCGGTCGTAATAAATTGAAGATGTGTCATGATTAGGATGTGTTTTGCTCGAAAATGTCGAAGATAGTGCTAAGAAAACTATATAACAGTAAAGTTAAATAGTTCACTTTACTTACGTGCTGAAGCATCGGATTGAGCTGCAGCTTGTGATGATCCCTTATCTGAATTAGCAGCTGCATTAGCTTGAGCTTGTTGCCATGCTCTCAGAGACTGCACCTGCGCCTGCGATTGTGACCGTACCTGCGCCACGCCCCCCCACGGACGTGTCCCTTCGGCGATGCTGGTCGCGTCGGCTGAAGCTTCTGCGTCAGCGCCGCTTCGTGAGTTTACGCTCGTTACTTGTTGCTGATTGTGACCAGTGTCTATCGCTGTTTGACTTTTTAGTAATACTGGAACACACATACCACATATTAAAGTTATAGTGTCCAAACTCACACAAAGTCTGTGTGTTGTGATTTGGAAACCGTATACTAATTTAATAACCTAAATGTATTTATGTAATGTCATAAATATTTAATTATTGTTTAGTTTTTTTAAATGAAGACTTTGACTGGCTGTCATCTAAGCTCAGGTTAAAATTCTTCAGGTAGGTACTCAAGTTGTTTAGATCATTACATATTTGTAAACTGCATAACCAGTTATTAACAATGTACATATAAATCAGTTACTTGTTGTTTAAACACCACGTTTTCTACTAAACTTGAAAATACATTGTATAGGTAACTTATATCATAAAAAATGCACCTCATTTACTGGACGAATATTTGATCATGTTATCATCTTTTTCACGCACCTCGTGATCATTTCCTGCGACTCAAATACGATACTTTTACCCCCGATTGACTCCAACGCTTTTTTTTATAGTTACCGACTCACTTGGGATTCCCATTATTATAAACTGCTAGCTTTTGCCCGCGGTTTCACCCGCCCTAAATTCGGTTATCGTTATAAGATTTCAACGGCAACTCCTCAATTATAGAAAAAAAACCGACTCACACTTTTCAAGTATCCTATATCTTTTGCCGGGACTCAAACTATCTTTATGCCAAATTTCAGCTTAATCGGTACAGCGGTTTCAACGTGAAGAGGTAGCAGAGAGAAAGACAGACAGACAGAGTTACTTTCGCATTTTTAATAATGGTATGGATTGCATTACCCTTGAATCAATCATAAATAAGTAATAATATCTTACGTTTACTTCTTTCAATTTAATGATTTCAGTAACCTCAAAAAGCAAAAATCAATAAGAGAGATAATAAGAGAGAGAAAATCACCTTAAAATTTTTTTACACTATATTCTATGCAATAGTATATAACTTATATCCACTACACATTGCTTTCAGTAGCTCATAATACATTTTTATTTTATTCAATTTTTTAAATTGGTCAAAATAAGACTATATTATATCTTACCCGGTTTTTGTGAGCTAACGTCATTAGCAGACAACAGTAGGGCCAGGAAGC
This sequence comes from Apoda limacodes, assembly GCA_946406115.1. Classification (NCBI taxonomy): domain Eukaryota; kingdom Metazoa; phylum Arthropoda; class Insecta; order Lepidoptera; family Limacodidae; genus Apoda; species Apoda limacodes. The sequence goes on along the minus strand of OX291560.1, from coordinate 23,114,956 downwards.
AAACGCTTCCTACCACTCGCATCTCCATGTTGCCTATGACTGCTATGATCGTCTTACTGATTCAAATCGAACCAGTAGATGCAATACTCCTTCATCAGCTCGAGTGCTGCTTTTAAACCCTCTCTTATCAAGAAGGTGATTGACGCTTTTATGGAGTAGCTCGAATCATATGTCACATTCTTAATTTGTGTTTGAATTTGAGCATGTCATTGAATTTGTTTCACTGTTTCATATTAAAAGTATCGGTTATTATGAGTGCTGTATATTGTTTATCATTATTATTTTGTGTTGTTAAGTGGTACTTTTATCTGATAATGGATGGTAAGAAAAAAAGGTTTTAAGGGTATCAAATGTGAGTTTATCAAAATACGATGGCGGTATATGAGAAAAGGCCTATTGAAGGTATCATCCCATTATTTCGTCCACCACCACCTTCCACAATTTATCAACCGAGGCTCATTTGAGTTCATATGTTATTTGTCTAAAAGTTTTGATAGATACCGAATTTCTCTTACTACATAGAGGTATCAGTTGTGATAAATTCGCGATTGTCTCGTACCAGTCAATATTTGTAATCCGTGTCAAGTGCCTTTTATTCTAATAATTTATTAGATTATTATAGTACCTATTGACTCTAGAAAACTCACTTTTACTAAATTTTAATATCATATCACAAAAATAATTTTAGAAAGTAAGTTTAACAATATTTTACATATAAATAATGTCTATATTAGGTGAGATAATAAATAATCGTGTCCGTAAATGTGTTAAACTAACCACATGTATTGTGTTGTTGTCACAATTAGTAATCAATGATCAGTAATAATAGCTGCTTCCTTCGAGAAAATTGTGTCAATGAATTGGATATATATGTATATAATAATATTTTGTGTATTTATATTTATGTTATATTATTGTATAATATATGTATATTAATAAGTAATAGTAATATTATTTATATATTTAGTCGTTTTTTTATTTATTAACCTTATTAATTGTTTTTAATTTAAATTAGTTTATGATTAAAGTTGAACTTTTCTATGTGTATTATCTCTTACACACTTAGGTTTGCTGTAAGAAATCTCTTAAGGGATAAGCTCGCCTTTGTAGTTATAAGTTTTCTTTTGTTTGTGTGCTAATATGTGTTGTATTGTACAATAAAGAATTATACTGTATTACTTTTTTGTCCCATACAAATTTGTACGCCCTTTTTTAAACTCTGTCATATTAAGCTCATACACTTATCTTTTTCCCGTTTTATTTCTTACACCTGCATGCACAAAAATGGGTCCAGAGCGCTGTGTATAATGGTCAGGAATAATTTTTTATTTAATAGTTGATGTAGTGATGAAAAATTATGAGTTTAAAACTCTTAATATGAAGGTTTTGTGTATACAATTGATTGACGTGTTTCAGGTCGTTTTAATAATTAAAGTCCGTTTGTAATCCCACTAAATTTATTGATACATGAGTATAAAGCGTGCTAAGTTGTCCGTTTTAATATGCTTTTCTTAATTAATGGTTGAATCCAGAATGCGAGCCCTATTTTCGAGAGATCATTGTGAAGGTGTCCTGAAAGAAACAAAATTAAAGGTTAAGTTATGTCTCAATGAAAACATAATTACGGTCCATCTATTACACGATTTGTGCAAACATTACCAATGGTTATTTAAAAAAAAAAGTTTCAAGACTAGAAATGCAGTTTTTGTGTTGCTGCCGTATTTTGGTCGCCATTATGGTGCATCGAAAACAGGCTAGTTATTTGTAAAGAAACTGTTTTGTTAATGTTTCGTACCAAAAAACGTAATCATCTTGGCGTCTATTAATATCATCTATTTTCTCAGTTTTCAGTGACTGATCAGTTGATGTCAGACACAGTTCTGACACCTGCCTCATTTTAATTAATAGTAAGGTTTTTATTATGATTTTTTTAACTTTTTGGACCCGTCCGCGTCGGTGAGAGTATCGAATCAAAAGTGATGACAGTATGAACATTTTGAATATAAAATACAAAAAGTCATATATCTGGTAATACTATAAAAACAGTTATTTTAAAGAAGCAAAAAATAGGAAAAATATATGAAAAAGTTACTATCTTATTTCATTAATATTTTTTTTTGTTAATTTTATTAAAAAAGAATTAATAGAAAAAGCTGGAACAAACTTTTTTGTGCAGTTTGATATACATCAATGTACTAAACTAAAGCCGCATTAATGACTAATTTTGACTCTAATAAATTACTCATGTTCTGAGTCTTATATGAATAGTACCTATCATATATTTTATCTACCTGCAAATGATGTATATTTCAATTTTGCCCAATAAACTGGTCTATAGATGTCCTGGTGAGGTCTGGTCGTGGCAAGATAGGATCATTACGTAAATTGCTTAATAGCTTTACTTCGTCGGTACTCCTTTTCCTTCTTTCTGTTTCCGTTTTATCACCAGATTTAAACCTAGTTTGAGCATTGGCTACAGCCTGAGAAGCCGCGTGTCCAATGTTTGCAGCATTAGCCGAAGCTTCTGCTTGAGCTGAAGACAAATCCCCGAACCCACTACCCAAACCATCTCCTATTGGCCCTCCATATCCAAGGCCACTAGCAGCAGCGCTAGCGTCAGCGTGAGACTGACTATTGAAGTAGTTTCCTCCTCCTCCCAGACCATTTATACCATATCCTCCAAGAGCATCTGGATAAACTCCATACCCACCAGATGTTGCACTCGCGTCAGCGTTAGCATTCCCTGAATTCCAGCTTCCCCACCCTACAGAATTTGCATTAGCTTCAGCATTGGCATTTGCAGCGGTCCATCCACCCCATCCTCCAGAATGAGCGTTAGCGTCTGCGCCAACATTTGCTGCATTATCGTAAGTGCTGCCTACTGGATTAGAGCCACCCCATCCTCCAGAAAAGACGTTGGCGTCAGCATTGGCATTCGCTACATTACCATAGGTACCATCTATGGGGTTTAAACCACCCCACCCTCCAGATTGAGCACTAGCGTCAGCGTTGGCGTTTGCTACATTGCCGTAAGTGCCGCCTACTGGATTCAAACCACCCCATCCCCCCGAAAAAACGCTAGCATCGGCGTTGGCGTTCGCTACATTTCCGTAAGTGTCACCTACTAGATTCAAACTACCCCATCCTCCGGGAGTTTGACCTGCGTCTGGATTAAGGTTTGTTGGATTCCAACCACCCCATGCTCCAGGGTTAAGATTTACGTCGGGATTGACGCTTGTTGGTTTCCAATTACCCCATATGTCAGGATTTGAATTATAGTCATGATTGACGTTTGTTGGCTTCCAGCTTCCCCATATGTCAGGATTTGAATTTAAGTCTGGATTGACAATATTTGGGCCCCAACCGCCCCATCCTCCCCCAGAATTGGCTTGGGCATTCGCGTTTGCGGAACTCCAACCATTCCATCCTGCATTAGCTTTCGCGTTTGCATTTGCTGAACTCCAAGGTCCCCAACTTTCCGCGTGTGCATTTGCATTAGCTGATGATCCTGAACCAGGGTATACTGTGTAGACTGAAATTAAAAAAATATTAAGTTATTACAAATTAACAGAATTTCATAAGAGCATTGGGATCCTTGGTGTCGACATCTCCAGCGATGTTCAGTTCCGAGATCATTTACAAGATAAGGTGAAGCTGGCTTCCAAAAAACTAGGTTTACTCAACAGAGCGAGGCAGTACTTCACGTTGGGGCAGAAAGTGTTACTTTACAAGTCGCAAGTTCGGCCCCATATGGAGTACTGCTGCAATCTCTGGCCGGGTGCACCCGGATACCAGCTTGGCCCTTTTGACTCGGTTCAACGACGGGCTGTGAGAATTGTCGACGATCCCAAACTCACTTGAGACTTTGCCTCCCTGTGTGTGTTCTACCGCTTGTACAATGGGTTGAGCTCCGAGGAATTGATCGAAATGATGCCTACGGCTACTTTCTACCATCGCACCGCTCGCCATCGGCAGGGAATTCATTCTCACACTTTAGAACCTAAATGGTCGCGTACAGTGCGGTTTCAGAGAAACTTCCTCCCGCGAACGCTTAAGTTGTGGAATGAGCTCCCTGCCAAGGTTTTCTGCAAGGACTACAGTATGGAGTTCTTCAAGAAAGAAGTTATTAGATTTCTGAAGGCAACGCGCGAGTGATACCCCTGGTGTTGCAAGCGTCCATAGGCTACGGTGACCTCTTACCATCAGGCGGACCGTAAGCTTGTTTGCCACCTTAGTGGTATAGGAAAAAAAAAAAAAAACATCATTACATTATAATCCAACTAGGTAGTTTTGCTTCTTTTATAATCTTTTAGATCGCCGTACCTCATGCGTATGAGGAAAATTCATGTATAAATGTGAGTAAAGACCAGCATATTTGTCTTCCTAACTTACTTCAGCTTTAAGATTTAATTTCACTCTGTCGTTACAACCATGCAACTAACACTTCTTTGACGTAACGAACAAAGAATCAAAGCTTAAACATATTAATCCTGCCCTGTAAAAGATACTTAAATATTCCAAATGTAATGCCAATACTATTATTTGTTATATGTGATAACCAAGAATGAGTTACCAATTCATAGTACTCTTGACATCCATTATACAGACTAAAGTCCTAGGATATGTAGAACTGACTAGAATTGGTCGACATGGTCGGTAATTGTTTTTAAAATTAATAATTTCGGAGTGTTGAAGTAAACACAGATCATAAAATGTCGGACTTTACTTACACTTAACGCACTGAAACCAATGTTATTACTTACAGTTGGAAGACAGGTCCGGTGTAAGGTCTCCAGGCTGCGGCACTGTAAATATTTTAAATCATTAATACATAAAAGTAATAAAAAAGTCAATTAAAATTTATTATTATTAACTACATAATTAATAACCACATAATAGCACGAACTCTATTCGCACTTAAGGTCGTTTTAGTTCTATCTTCGGTAGACGTCGGAGCGGTCGGGGTCGGAACGTGCGGCTAATATAGTATAGATCAAAGCGGCTAATATTGCTCCCTGCCAAGGTTTTCTGCAAGGACTACAGTATGGGGTTCTTCAAGAAAGAATTTGCTAGCTTTCCGAAGAGTCGGCAACGCGCTAGTGATGCCCCTGGTGTTGCAAGCGTCCATAAACTACGGTGACCGCTTACCATCAAGCGGACCATAGGCTTGTTTGCCACCTTAGTGGTGTAAAAAAAAAACATAGTAGGTTTACCAAAAAAAAACTGCAAATCGATTTTGAGGATACCCGTATGGTAAACAGGTACTGAAGGTTAAAACAATTATTTTTTTCTCAGTTTTTAAAAATAGGGAAGAAATACGACGTCATAAATTTTTGTATAGGTGTTGAGTTTTGTTTAGAAACCTATCGTGTGGGGCATCATATTAAAGAGCTTTATGAGCTAGATCTAAAAATATACTACAGTATTACAATCGCCCACTTGTTTTTAAAAATCTAAAAAGTAATTTCGAATCATACCAAGTTTGGGCTTCTTTACCAACCCCTGCTCCGGCGACATCACATAAATAAAATGGCCCTTACCCGGTGTTTATTTTTGTGGTTTTACTTTCAAGTTTATATAAGTTTAAATTTAGGTTTCAAACTTGTATGTATTACGATAAAGCAAAACCAAAAACGTATTTCTTTCATGTTTATGACCCAGCATAGCTGCGGTGAATGGGTTCATCTACAAGGGTCCGTACCCTCAGCATTCATGTATTCCGTGGGCCGCTTAGCCATGGTAAGCGGTTGTAACTCCATAACTAATAGCAAATAACAGAGTGACCTATGTGTAGTTGACCTTACAGCAGTTAGGAAGGATCTGTGTGTCCAGATAGACGTAGTTGTACTGGATCTTGCAGACGTGCACGTGACAGCTGTCCCCGGGGCTCGAGAACGGCACCAGCGGGGCGTGGCCGCGGCAGGCCGGAACTGGAACCGACATCGACGATTTTATATTTATTAAACATTTTATTTCAAAATCTTTTGTGCGTTATTCTTAAAAGTTTTTTATACATGTAGTTTCAAAGTAACAACTACCTTTTGAGTCGGGGAGGGCCGATCCCCATCCGAATGTAATGTAAATTCGGGCGGATAATGTCTAAGGAGCAAAGTAATCGTGTGGCCTGTGTAGCTATGTTGAGAGTTCCTAACTCTAATATCGCGTCCGCGTTAATGAAATAAATGTATATAAAAATAAAGCAGTGCCCGTATACCGAATAGAGACAGTTATTGGTCGCACATCGCTTTGTCTCTTTGTGGAAAGCGGTTAATTTTGAGAGACTATTGCTTACGACGTGAGATGAAAATAAACTACAGAGTGGGGTTCTTTGAGAAATTAGGTTATATTTCTTAGTACCTGGAGCACCGAACCTGGCTCGTTTTTTTAACAACGCCATCTATTATCAAGTAGCTTTAATGTTGCTGTGTCGGTTAAAACAATAGTATTACTACTCGCCAATAGATGTCAGGAAGAGTCATATTTTTCAGTTTATCATGGCCTGAAAACACGGATAAGACGACGTTTTCTAAAAATGAAACCTAGCTAAATCGATTTATCGCCCCCGAAAACCTCCGCATACTAAATCTCATAAAAATCGTTGGAGCCATTTCCGAGATTCAGATTATAAATATATATACATATATAAAGGTATTGCTCGTTTAAAGGTATTTATATTATATGTATATTATTATATATTATTTTTTTATTATTTAAAGTTAGGTATTGCAAGCATCCATAGGCTTCGGTGAACGCTTACCATCAAGCAACCATTTTTGCTACCGTCGTGGTGTAAAAAAATAGAAAAAAAAACAATAAACTTTTTTTTTTCAATTAAAAATATTCTAAATAACTTTACAATATACATACCAATGTAGTATATAACTGGTACTGGATACAAATGTGGTTCTAAAAACAATGACATGATAAATTATTTTAATGTATTTTGCTAAAAAAATATTAATGTTTTTAAATGTAAAAGTATTCTTACCCGACACAGGCACTGGTACGGGTACTGGTACCGGTACTAATCTGTCCTTTCCTGGTAACGGTACATATTTGGTTACTGTATAAGGCACTTGCACAGGTGGTGATGGCACGGGATAGGGTATATCTTTAGTAGGGCCAGGAACCGGTACAGGAATCTGCACCTTGACGGGTGGTGACGGGAAGAGTACTGGTATTTTTACTTCCCTTGTCGGACCTGGAATGTATTTAGTAACTGGATAAGGTCTTAATTGTGGCTTTGACGGAACTGGGTAGGGTCGATCTACTGGATACGGTACTGGTACATCCTTCTCAACTGTCACCGGAATAGAAGGTCCCGGTACGTAAATCTTTTCCGGTCGTGAAGGAACTGGAACCGGTACTGGTACCAAAATTTGTTTTCCAGGCACAGGAACTGGTACTGGATAAGGACGCGGTGGTCCCGGTATAATCATCGGCAGTGGGCCTGTAAAATAAAAAGAAATAAAATTACAAGTATCACTTTATCCAATAATTTTAAGTAGGTACTGCAGAGGTTACGACCACTCCGTAGGTTATAAGGAAGTAGAAAGACTAGCGAACGATATATCGCAGTAAATACTTCATCGTGATATTACGGAGCTGTAAGAGACAGAGTCAGATATTTTGAATAAAAATAATCGGAACGCCAGGTTGTTCCTTTTTTTACAAGTATGACATTCATGTGTTTATTATTGACCCGGAAAATCTTGCTATTGAGAGGGTCGATTCCTGAATCTACCAAGAAGCTCTAAATTAATAAAGGATGACTCTGTGTAGTCATTAGAGGAGTAAATATCAGAGACTCCTGTGTCATAAGTTTGCATGTCTGATTACGCAGTTATTCCTTTATAAAACCCAAAATTTGTACCTCAAGACTAGACCAAAGAGATGACATAGATGTCCCAGGATGCCAAGTAATCATCGAGGGTTAAGTTATTCTTCTATTCAATGCTTACGCTTAGTTTAGGAGCAATAAATGTTCATTGTCTTACATTGTTCCACCTAGTTTCAATCAGAAAGATCCCGTGCCTAGCAGCAGCTAAACCAGCATTACGCCCCCACTCGCTTATGGTAAAAGAGAGACCATTAAGCCTACATCGTCAGCCTAGATCCGCCGAAGTAAATTTAATGTTACATACATATTTATATATTTTACTTTGTGTCTATTTAATTTCAAATCATAGCTACTTACAATACGGGTTGTAATGCTCGGGTGTCGGTGCTGGTAATGGGCTTGGAAGTGGTGCTGGAAGTGGCTCAGGCAGTGGTCCCGGCAGTGGTTCCGGGAATGGTCCTGGAAATGGTCCTGGCAGTAGGTCAGGCAGTATTCCAGGTTGTGGTTCCGGGTATGGTCCTGGAAGTTGTTTCGGGAACGGTCCTGGCAGTATTCCAGGTTGTGGATCCGGGAATGGTCCTGGCAGTATTCCAGGTTGTGGTTCCGGGAACGGTCCAGGCAGTATGTCAGGAAATGGTTCAGGAAGTCGTCCAGGCAAGAAGTCTGGCAGAAATGGACCAGGCACGTGATGTTCCGGGACTGAATCTGGCAGCTGCCACGGGCCCGGTGCAGACCCTGGGTGAAGTGGTACAGGGAAAATGCCTAAAAAATTATTAAGATTTGGCTACTAGTTTATTTAACACACACATTTTTTAGAATTAATGTGTTAAGTTGAAGTTTTTATTTTATTATTTTACTTCATAAATAGTAACTTTTTTTAAAACGTAATAATAATATTTATATGTACGTAACGGTTTACGAGGGAGTTCGTTTATACTTTTTATCAGTTTTTTATTCAAGATGGGAATCCAAAAAGGGGAGCATTTTTTGCAATATTTTTATAATTTATTATCAAAAAATCCTAAAGATTTGAAAATCAATAATTGGAAAGGGACCCTCGTGCGGGACTTGTGCAACTATTTTGGTAATTGTTACTTTGTGGTTTATAATTAGTATAAAATTAAAATAAAAACATTTCAATAAGGTTTATTATCTCTTTGACCGTCTAATGCCGTCATTTTTCTACTACCAGTTCACAATTTTGTTTGAATTTTCTACTAAGAAAAGCTGACATAAAACTTAGTAGGAACTCTTTTTCAAAAAAAAAATCTTTATGAAATATGTATAAATTGTAAAACCTCTGTTGCTTAATAATGGTAAACCGAAGAGAATACGCATTTGTAAGATAAATATAGACTGGGAGCTCCCGGTCACACTATACTGATTTTTACGATGTTTTAATAAACTTCCTCAATTTATGAATGTCCTACATATCAGCAGCTTCAAAGCGATATTTTTGTGCAAAATTAGTACTTAATTACTGAATATTTGCAAAAATAAATAAGCAAAGTAGCATACCTGAGTCATCTGAAAATTATGCCATATAGTGAATATACGCGTCAAAGTGAATTACATATAATATACCTAAACCTCAAAATGCAAACTCACCTGGTCCTGGTAATGGTCCCGGAAATATGGAGTCTGTGAACAAAGTTTCATTATATGTAAGCACATATTAAATAAAAATTACAAATACACCTGGAACTTCTACTGATTAACGGCTTATTTTACAATTTCCTGTTTAAATGCATCTTAGGTTAATTGCGATGAAATTTTCGTTGTCTGATTGAAATGTCATCGTCTTTTAATGAAGTCCTGTTGGAAATTACTACCTGCTGGTTAAAAAATACGGGCAAGTTGAGTAAAAAGTATTAACTACCGATCACCAATATTTTTTCAGAAGTTCTGCTTAAGGTGTGTAGAATAACTTTACCGCTAAATCATTTCCAGCGATTTTGCTGTCCTTTAATCCCTACTCTACGTTACTGTGTCCTATATAATCCTATATAAATTAAGTTTCTAGTGTAATTTTTTTTATATACGTTTTGTTACAAATAAAATGTAATGTTAAAATAATAAAAACATTATTTTCACAATCTTCTCCGGTTATTCTTGACATATCTACTTAAGTAGGTACTACTACTGTTTTAAGTATTTGTGAGATTTTAATTAATGTTCTTACATACAGCTGAGTACGAGTACCTAATCGTGTGTTAATTTTATTAATCGAATTAACATTACTACATATATTTGTTACGCAAACTTTGTAAATGTTATATCTGATACGAGTACGTACGTACTAATGTGTGTAACGACTCGCGGTATTATCAACATTGTTATTAGGTACTACAAAAATAGACAGAGCCGATAATTATATATTAAATATTGATAGCTTAGTCCTGAGTTGACTTTTGAAAAAATAATGTTCTAAACCGTTTATGGTTTTACCTACTACTACCTAGATATCGGAATTCAAATAAAAAAAATCGTTCCTTAATTTTCCCTCTAGGGGCTGATTTTCCATAAACGTTAAATTACGTCAATTTAAGTTTTTAACCTTAAGACCGAATACCAATTTATAAGCTTCAAAAATAAAGAATTTCTATACAAACATCTTACCCCAATTCACCTTCAATTATGTGATGATTTTTCAAAAACGGTTAAACACGTCGATCTTAATCTTAAGGCCAAATACCATTTTTTATACATAAACTTTTAACTTTTATTTTAACTTTAAAACTGACGGATTTCGATACAAACTTTCAAATCCCATTTTGCCTCTTGGGGGATAATTTTTGAAAAATCCTCCCTCAGTGCTCACCTACTTTATAACAGAACCCTCTTTGCCAAATTTCAAGTCTTTAGACTCAGCAGTAAAGTTGATATCAGTCGGTCAGTCAGTTCACTCTTTTATATATACCTGGAAATAAAAAATTAACATGATTTTTGAATCCAGAACAATTCCTCGTCTTTATAGTGAGTGGTAGAGTACTAATTTACTTTAGGGTTAATTGTTATATTTTTTCACTTTTATGATCCGAATGTAGATACCGACTTGCCAATTTTAAATGTATTTTTTTATTGCTGTTAATATTGATAGATATTTTTTTTATATTAATAAATAAGTTGCAATAATGGAAATATACATATATTCTTCGATATGCACTTTTGGATTCCTTACTTTATTATTATTTATTTTTCCTTTATCATTCCACCTATTTCGCGTATTTCTATTAGGACTTGCCGATTGTAGATTATTTTTTAGAAATCTTTAGCTCATATTTACAAAAAAAAGTTATCCTTATTCGCTTGTGTTCAAAACAGTTTTTCCTTTGCCATATATTCAACATAATTTTCAAGCATTGACAGTACTGATAACGTCAAATGAAACGTATAGAAAATAATAGAATCGCGTGCCAGTTACTAATACTTTTACCCTATCTATTATAAAGTGTATACTGTCACAATGTAAAAGTTATCTATTAGGTATGCTGTACTATTACCTATTCATTGTCAGTATTCTATTTGGACTTCTTGTATGTACTCGCACTTAACAATACGTCTGGTTAGTGTTACTTTATTACCGTACATATTATTATTTTATAAGTTTTTAAATTTACGCGTTCCATTACTAATTTAAGATATTTAATAATTTAAGATACCTGAAAGCCTCCTCGCATCATCACCCACGTCACCTACAATCAGTTGTGACGTCTCTGACTAACCGAGCTCATGACCTTTGTGACCCTGAACATTTAGATACTGAGCTAAGTTCACGTTCAGGAGGCACTTAAGAAAAACGGGTACAAAACGAGTACAAGAAGTTCAGGTCGCCGTAACACACGTACGAAGAATCCAGAGGTGAGCAGACAGCCAGCGTTCATGCCCTATATCAAAGGAGAAACGGATAAAATTGGATCGCTTTAAAATAAATTCTCCATTAAGACGGTATATATTCCAAACTCGAAAATTGAACAGCAGGTGCGCACGCCAAAGGACGTAATCCCTACCAAACACCAGGTGTCTACAATATTGACTGTTGCTGCGGCAGTTCTTACATTGGCCAGACCAAACGCACAATTGCGGACAGGGTCAAAGAATATATTGCTGCTGTAAAGAATTGCCAAACGACCAAATCAGCTATAGCAGAACATATAATTAACTCAAATTCCAACCACTGGATTGAGCTCCACCAGCCTAAGGTTTTATCCGCCGATCGCCAATATTACCGTAGAATGGTACGCTAAGCGATTGAAATAAAAAAGCATAAGAACTTCAATCTTGAGGATGGATACAAACTGTCGCCTGCATGGAATCCAGTCATAGGAAAATACAGCTCTCGAGTTTTACCAACGAACGCACCCGAGGACACCGTTAGTGTTGTGTGTAGTGATTATGACAATTATAAAGACAAGGTGAAGGTAGTTGAACAGGACGCCTCCACTCGAAGCCTATGACGCCGCGCACCGCCAGTCTACCCGTAACCAAGGCTGGTGTAACCCAGCCGAAACGTCGGGAAAAAGGTATATTGCCAAATGACGCGTTTAATCCCGTATTATTATTTTTACGATTTTTTCAACATGTACCTAAAACGCTTCAAGTAAGTTGCCTTATTTATTGTAATTATTAATTTAATGAAGTTGTTACCATATTTTCTACTATTATTTTTTTCTTTTCTCACATGTTTTTGTCTATTGACCAACAATGTACATACAGTACTTATATTTATTTTGTATTGCACATGATCACCAAGTTCCTGCTTTAGAATAGAGGAAGTGACTCTTAGCAGCTGTAACACAGTCTCTCGCTCGCTGTAGCACATCTGCTAATGTTATTCACACCGTTCTATTATATTAGTAGGTAATACCTACAATTAGTACCGAACCGTTTTAACTAAGCCTTTGTACACCTAGTCTATGTTTGTAATTGTATGATTATTATTATAGCATCTTATTGCATTTGAAAATGTTATTTATGATACGCTTGGAAGATATTTATTGTGTAAGAAGAAAAATCGTACATTTTCATTTTTATTTTAAATAAATATTCCATAAATCACGACTAGTTTGTTTTTATTATAGTGCTGGCAGACGTTGTTCTGCTTGGCGTGCTGTTGCGCCCTCTAGTGGTGAGTAACAGCGAACAAAAAACCCTTTTTTATGAAAGTTTCACGATGATCAGTGAAACGATATCGGAGTTCATCGACCTTATTCCTACAGGATAAGTACTCTTATCAATTTCCATTTTTGTAAATAAAGTATTAAATTCATGATATATTTACCTGTTACAGGAACTGTAAAACTTTTTTAAATAAAAATTACATTATAATATAGCTTTTATAAACACACGTACGCTCACGGCTCTGCCTGCCGATTCTTTGCCGAACGAGTGACATCGCAACAAATCCATTCTAAGAGCAGAAACCTTACGTTATAAAAATAATTTACATGCCTATCCTAAGAAATTTGGTTCAAAAAAAAACACTATAAAATTAATTACAAGATTGATTAGAGACGGGTTTTAATATGTTTAACTTTGTGAAATATATGTTTATATATTTATGAAAACTAGGTTAACTGTGAATATAAGTAGGATAAATATGTTATTCAAATTGTTTAATAGTGTTTTTGATAATTACTTGGTACTGGATCTGAAAAATTTCGTAATTTAACTTATGTTATTTGCATAAATAACAACAATATACGACAAGTAAAAATAATTGTAATTTACGTACATATTTCAATTCTAGAACACCAATCGCATTAAAAGTTAGTTTATTGATCGCAAAAGTAAAGTTATACTTAAATTATATTATTAAAACTGCTATGTAACATATATTTTTAAAGGTAAATTTTATTTAGTAAGAAATATTGAAATTAATTTAATAAGAATTATGCGCTTAATGTCATAGTCCAGTCAAGCAAACAAAGTTGGAATTCATTCTCACACTTTAGAACCTAAATGGTCGCGTACAGTGCAGTTAGAAACTTCCTCCCGCGATCGCTTAAGTTGTGGAATGAGCTCCCTGCCAAGGTTTTCTGCAAGGACTACAGTATTTAGTTCTTCAAGAAAGAAGTTATTCGATTTCTGAAGGGTCGGCAACGCGCAAGTGATACCCCTGGTGTTGCAAGCGTCCATAGGCTACGGTGACCGCTTACAGATGAACGCAAAATCTTGTTACCTATTATCTGTTGCAATTTGCACACGACTCTGTTAATGGTCGTTAAAAAATGTTCACAGCATGGATAGACAGTAAAAGCGCATACTTCGTAGCAACGTGGATCACTCAAGCTTGCTCAAGGAATATTAACACGAAATGTTGTTAAGTTTTTACGTCATAAGCGAACAGATCTATCCCGACCTCAGTTAGAGGGTTTGTCGGTGAGTGATAAACGCAACTAAGAAGCGTTTCCCTGCCGCTGCAGTCTCGAAACATTTAACGATAACAGATCTACCCTGACCTAAGTTAGAGGATTTGTCGGTGGGTAATAAACGCAACTAAAAAGCGTTCCCAGCTGTCTCAAAACATCTAACGATAACCAATAGCTTATGTGCCCTTTGCTATAAAAGTAATGTATCGTTTGTGAAAACGTAAAATTTTCAAATCAGTCATTTCAGTTAGTGAGATAATATTAACTGTTTTCTAGTTACTGTAACAGATGATTGTTTCTTCTTGGTTCCTAGCTACTGCTCGGTCGTCGTCAGACTTTAGGTAAAAGACCTCTGAATAATACTGTTTCACATTGTACTTCAATTGTTAGTAACTAGTAACTGTTACTGTGATAAACTGTGTTAACCTTCCAATGGATCAAAATGCCCGTTATATATCAGTTATTGGAGCTTTCTTCTGTTTTGTTTGACTAAAATTAAATGTTTAGACACCAAGCCTAAAAATGTTTGTGATGTAAACAGTCATTTTGTTTAATGTCAATAAAATAACTTTACCTGGTATGGGTCCGGGTGCATCTGAAAAGAACATTTTTTATTTAGAAATATTTGTTGCAATAATAATTTAAGAGGATACGATTCGCGGTGCCTCGCAGTGTGTTTCATACAAACAAATTTCCTACTTGTTTTGCACATTTACTGATCAAATACTTTGAAATTTTGTAGGCATAATCTCAAGCCGAATATCTTTGTCTGTGGTTTTCCAGAATCCTAAAAAAAGTTTTAATTTCCTTTAATCTTTTTCGAGATCATTTGTATGAGAAACTAAAATCCTGCAGAACTTATAAACTTTATAATTTTATAAAAACCTGGCAAACCGCAGACCTAGATATTTGATCCTAAAGCACGTCTTCAAAATTTCATGGTGTTTGATTTGATTTGTCTAAAAGAAGTGGGAAATTCGTTTGTATGAAGCGCGCTCCGAGACACCCCGAATCGTATTTTCTTAATAGGTACGTCTAATAATCTCGTGTGCTAAAATTAATTAAGTATTACAATTTTTTACTTATTTTAAATACTCTAATAATTTATTTACTAGCAATAGGTACTTAAAGCTTTGATAGAAATCATTTTGTTATACTAACTATACAAAGCACTCTGTTTTGATTTTTCCCTCTAATTTGCCAAATTCAGACTATTTTAAATGTGAGATGAGGACAAATTGATTGAAATTGATGATTGAATGGTAGTTGCAATACCTATTAGTTGTGAGTAGTTGTGACTTTGTAACGTTGACGTAGACTTAGAACTTAGGTTAGTGACAGTAAGTGTTTATATATAAGTAGAGTTTCATACCGTACGGAAGTGGTTCTGAAAACAAACAATTTAACGAATATAAAAAACTGATGGTGTGAAAGCGTATCTAATTTAGTAATACCAGATAAATACTAAGTTAAAGTGTCTAATACCTTTTAAAACGTATCGTAAGATGCAACATAAAAAAAGTGAATTATCGTAATACCTATATATTTGTGAGTCAGTTTGTTTGTTCGTAATTGCTTTTGTCGCTACGGAGCAACCATTTGAGCTGATTTTTGACACATAGATTGTTAAAGCGACGGAGAGTGTAAAAGGTTTATTTTGATCCCAAAAGATTTCCCGCAGGAATATCTATAACTGAATTTTAAGTGAATAAACCGAAATTTTACTTACTATGTTTAGAATCTATTTGTAGAAGTTCGACGCAGAAACAGAAGCTCTCGGTTTTACTATGAATATCACGATTTTAGTATTACGTAGCAAAATTTAATGTAACACATAAGGAATTATGTTGGTTTTTGTCCGTCTATCCTTGGATTACCGCCATTTTCTTATTATATTATGTTATACCTTGTTATTGGAAGTAGCGAATTTAATAAAAAAGGATTTATTTTGCAGTAGATGCATATAACACTAACTTGCATGCACTGACAAAAGGTAACTTACGTGGGCTAAAGTCGTACGGGAACGAGCCTTGCTCTGGTATCGGGATTACTTTAGGTGACGTTGCTGAAATGAAACAAACGAAAATTTATAAATATATCAGATTCAATACATCACTGAAAACAAACACCAATCTAGCAGTAAGGGAATTGTAAATCTAAAATGACAACCATCATGTTAGTAGCAAAGGTCTAAGACTGCACTCCACCCGGTATTTGTAATTACTTTATCACTAGTAAGTTAAAATACGTTTTGAGAGCAAGTTGGTATCTAAAAAATGGTTTAAAAATCGAACTGTAAAATACCAAATGGACAGGTGTGGCACGCGACACACTTCGGGTACACCCTCTGGTACACGGAGGTGAAGCAAGCGCATACGTAGCACCCGCTGGTGGTGCGCACGTAGAACATGTCGCCGTCTTGGTTGCAGCTGTTGTCGTCTGCAACATCGAAGATCGTCACATCAAACAAACTATTCCCGCTGGAGTTAACACGAACAACAGACGTTTTAACATCATAAATAAATTATCCCAAAATTCTTTTTTCTATACTTAAAATTATTAAATTTAGGTCACAATTCTAACAGCTCAATTCACGCAATTTTAATTATAAAGTTTTTCGATCGGAGACATTTTACAATAATATAGTTCATATATGTATATATAAATATTAAAATCAAGACCCAACTAGGGCACATTTTGTAGCCACGTCCGTCTGTCTATTTGTCTCTCAGAGGGTTGCAGTGTAGAATTAGGAGACTTTATACAATGCAATTTTTATTTCGCACCAAAATGTCCTATTACCAACAATTTTAACTCATTGACTAAGGTTATTAACTTTAACTTTAAGGCTGCAATAGTTTTAGCAGCTACACCCAGTCTACCTGCATATAGTTACATCAGTGACGTACGAGTATAACTACTAGTTAGCCGACAACATGAAATTATTGGTATTACGACATTAGTGAAGAGATAATGCGGGTCTCTGTCTCATAACATCCTGGTCTTCAATACTTGTGTCGTTCATAACTAAATAAAAACATTACTAATTAAGACATAACCCAAATCTAAAGATGAATCTACTCAAAACAAAACTCATTATATCTGTCTATGATTTAAAAATCAATGCTAATTCTGAAGTAAAACACGCTTTTAACATAATATCTAGGTATATCTTTAGAAAAATATTTGTATGCGAAATTAGCTCAGACTGAATCTAGTAAAGTAATTTCCATGATCATAATAATTACGAGTACATATATCAATTACATTCTACCCTTTGTTTTATATATTACAGCTGGAATTTGAGTAGAGTTTTTAATCTGCAAAAAAAAACCTGTCCGACATCTCTCTAAACGGAGTCACAATCACATTCACAGTCACAGGTAGAAGCCACCTACTCGTATCTACTCGTCAATAGCATAAAGACTGAAATTTGACTAACTTTTAAATTCATGGTAAATCTCGTTAGGACTAAACATGCGCAACTGATCAGTGGCTCCATCTACCTCCACTTCCTCCGCACCTGGAAACAACAAGTTTATGACTTTTAATTATTTAACTTTAGATAAAGTATGATAAAAGGTTAGAAATAAATAGAAAATCATTATAGATAAAAAATATTTTTTAACATAACCAACATTTAGTTACGTTTAATTTACGCATACATATAAAACATCACGCCTATTTTCCAGAGAGATAGGCAGAGACTGACACTTAGTTCGATCCTGGCACATTTCTTTTGCTTCACCTACACGCATCGATACTTTCGTACACGTTCGACGCCTTAGAGTACTTTTAGCTACTCAATTTGATCAAGATAAGTTTGCCAATATCTTAAAAAAATGGATGCAAATGGAAACTTTAACGCATAAATGCGTAATTTGAACTCAATTAAGATTACGACGAGTACAAACTTAGAAATTAATATTCATTTTGAAGTTTAAATAATATGGAAGAGTAACCTTAGTTGGGGAACTCACAAAATTGGGCGAGTCAGGGTTGAGACCACAAGTTTTGGTTGTATAACGATAATGTTAACGTGTATATGACGCGAAATAGGCGGAAATTATAAATCTTTCATTCGTAAAAACTTAACCTTATTCGTTAAAAGTTATCTTAGTACTTTCTTATTATTATTATTTTTTTGACAATTGTAGCAAATTGCGTGGCTGTTTATATTACATATAACTTATTCTTTACAAGCAATTACCTTTCTAAGAAAAAAAAAATATGTTCCTGTTCCACGCTTCTGGTGTGATTTCCTCAGAAACGACGTTATTTGACATCTTTTAAAAGATATTAGGTGCCGGCTCGCCGCACACTTTCGAATGCTCAATCATAATACTCACATAATCTAATACCTTATTTTCACCTGTTTTAGTCGAGAGCCAAGAAACAAGAAATTCGAATTTTAGATCTGCGAAGAAGCGAAAATTCCACCAACAATCAACAATATTATCTATAATTATTCATACCATGTACACCGTTCAGAGATCACTTCCGATTTCAACCCTGTTAATCACAAAGACATGTTGGCATGAAGAAGTTGATGTCATTTTTCATAGAATCATGATGGCTGAAACAGGTCCACTTCTTTTGTAACTGTTTCTTAAAAAAAGATTTTATCATAAAAAAAAATATTTTGTCTGTACACAGTGTCTGTTAGTCGTCGTCCCCTTAGGGTTCATCTCCACAGTTCTGAATTACCGTACTCACAGCACGCAGCACGTGGCTGGCTCTTCGTTTACCCAGTGTTGTTAGTTATCCATTGCAACAGTTAAGTGTATATCGGAGCTTTGCATGTCTTTGGAAATACTCTCATGTTCCTTGAGACCGTCGCGCTACCCGGGACAAAAAGTTGCCATGTCTGAGGATAATCATGAACAGACGATTTTTTTGGACTTCTGATAATACTATATTAGTGCTGTTGTGGCTGTTGTTGCTGTGCTCAATACTGAAGGGTATTTGGAGATATCCCCACGCTTGGCAACGATATTGAAGATTGCAGTGGTCATACTGTGTCTTCCGAACAAAAAAAAGATGTAACTGACGTCTTTAGTTTTTATTGCGCAAGGTAACCTATGAAACGCTGAGCATTTTAATTAGTGTAAGTATACATTTTTGTTCTAACCACCAAATTAATGCCTAAATCGGAAGGTAAAAACTTTTTAACAAAAGCTGCACTAAAATGCACTAAAAGGTATAAATAATTACTTATTTCCAAAACTCTGATCTGTATTACAGTTTGAAGCTGGTTTCGTGCAAGCGAAGTCTGGTAGGTACATAGACATCAACTTCAAACTGTAATACAGATCAGAGTTTTGGAAATAAGTAATTATTTTTACCTTTTTAGTGCATCTTTTGCAGCCGGTTGTTTTTTTTGGTCAAAAGTTTTTATTTTTTACTTTTGAGTGACGAATTGCTTTCTCCGTTCCCTAAAAACATCTACACTCGTATCAAATTTTTATACTATCATCAACATAAAAGGCGTTTCACCAGTTTCAAATTAACATCAATTATTTTTTTTGACCAAAAGTTTAAGTTTTAAATTCACTACATTAGTATGGGACCACCTCGCAATAAAAAAAAATCACGTTAATCGGTTCATAAACAAAAAAGTTATGGCTGAACATGTATAAATATATATATATACTAGCTGTCCCGGCGAACGTTGTTCCGCTGCCGTCCCTCTGTACCCGGCAAAAGTTGGTTTTTACCTATAGTGCCCGAGTCCGGCTCGCACTTGACATATCGAGATAAAAACTATCCTATCTTTTAAGTTGGATCAAATAACAGATATTTACGAAGTTTGATCAAAATCGGTTCAGTAGTTTAGGAGTCCATTGAGGACAAACATTGTGACACGAGATTTATATATATTAAGATATATATATATGTATACATACAGTCGAATTGAGAACCTCCTCCTTTTTTTGAAGTCGGTTAAAAATAGGATAAGCGATAATATTGTAAGGAAAATTCGTATGGACAATTTGTTTTAAGCTACTCTGAGAAGAAGTTCAGTGAAAGGGAAAATAACACTAACCACCAAACACTGTCTTCTAAATTTAGGCCTTAATATATTAAATGACAATTATATATTCCAAATAATTTCACTTAATTTCCAGCATAAATAGGTTATGGTTCGAGTAAGATTTTATTAAAAAAGTCCAAATAGCTTAAGTATCAGTTTCGAGATATAATTTTTTCTAATTTTTAGGGAAAAAAAAGGTTTTAAAGAGGTAAAAAAATACTTACCTTCAGGGTAGGCATCAGCGAAGGCCAGAAGGACGAGAAGCCAAAGGCTTCCGCGTACTGTCCACATGTTTCGGGCCAGTGTCTAACCCACTCCAAACGACAAGTGAGTCCACTTCCCACTGAGACACACCAGGTGCCCGCCGACACAATTTATAACCCGGTTAAACGTACGCGACGAAAGGTGTGAAAAATCAATTCAGTTAATAGAAAATTTAATCGATAAAGTTTTAATCTAGATTTAATTACCTTAATGATGTGTAACGTGTGCGTACATTGCAATTTTAACTGATTCTCTGATGGGAAGTAGTAGTAAGGAAATTGTATATAAGGAGATAGGTTCAGTTTATGTTCAAAAAGTCGTCCGTTGTCTCTGTTTGCATCCGCGTCGCCGTCCATCGTAGTCGTACAATGTACTAAAAATAACCAAAATCTGGAAATCTGCAAACCTGAAACCCAATATTTAAACAAACTGTAAACGTAAAAAGTATGTGTTTACATAAATGGTAGAAATTAAATGTACAGTGCGGTTTCAGAGGAACTTCCTTCCGCGAACGCTTAGGTTGTGGAATGAGCTCCCTGTCAGCAGGCTGCGGTGACCGCTTACCATCAAGCGGGCCGTTGACTTGTTTGCCAAATTGGTGGTACAAAAATGTACTGCCTGCCCTGGGCCTTTCACCAGTCACCAGGTGTGGGGTTCTTCTAAAGCTTTACTGTTCAACTTTACTAATATTATTGTAACTTTTAAGTTTATGAGAGACTGCTCAGTGGCTCAGTTGGTGGTAGTGACAGCCTGCTGAACCGAGGGTCGCGGGTTAGGTTTCCGCACAGGACAAATTTTCATGTGATAAACATTTATGCTTGTTTTGAGTCCGAGTATTTTATAATATGCATAATATATTTATAAAAAATACTTTCAAATGTTGATATTTAGTAACTTATATAAGTTACTTGTTGAGTAAATATTATGTAAGTACCCACAATCTCTAATGTCCCTTTAACTTACAAGTTTTCTTTGAAAGTAGCACGTTCCAAGGTGTTCCATAAGGGGTCTTACAATGGTTCAATTTCGTTTTTAAAATCAAATAATGATCGAAAAAGTAGGTATCTCATCTTCAACGAAATGTTTTTAATATTCCTGAGTGATTGAAAGAATCTATCAGCCACATTCGGTGCAGAAAATGATTGATTAGATCCAATCCAAGATGGCTGCCGAGCTGTAAACAGATTGATATTGACAGTTCCATGTCGAAGCAAATTTCTTTGTTGTCGTTGACAAGGGAAAACATTTCCATATTAATATTGGTATTTCTATGAAAATATTTCATATTACTAGCTGAGTACGAATGGCAAATCATAGTAAGGGTTTTTCCATTACAGACGTTTATATAGCAGTCGTTTGATGTAGGCCCAGGCTATATGATGTAGGCCCAGGCTATATGATGTAGGCCCAGGCTATATGATGTAGGCCCAGGCCCAGGCTATATGACAATCGATTATGATCATATTTTTTTATAAACTGAAAAATGAAAGAAAAGTTTTTTTTTATTTAGCTTATCTAAAAAAAAACACATAAAACATGTATAACAAGATACATAGTTTATTTAGAACAGAACGATAATGTAAAAAGGGATTTTGGTTCAGGCGTTGGTGTGTTCTTGAGGGCCCCAACAGGCCTGATTGAGGACACACAGGGCGTTGTTAGGTCGTTAAGGGCCCCAACAGGCTTGGTTGTGGACACACTGGGCGTTGGTGTGTGGTTGAAGCCCCCAAGGAGCGCTCATAAATAATAATTTATATACTTATAAACAATATGATTTTAAATTTAACTAAAAACAATTAATGATTATGCTTCGATTTCTCTTTATGTTAACACTAGCTTCTGCCAGCGGCTTTGCCCAGGCTAAATTTCGTTATCGGCGTAGGTTCTTACGGCAGCTCCTCAATTATAGGAAAAAAAAACAAACTATCAAATAGTTCCTCCTTAATGGCATAATAAATTCGTGTCTGTGAAACCATCGAAATACCGAACCCAATCTGTCAATAATGTGAAAAAAAAAAGTACGGAAGGGCAATTCTTACTACCCGTTGTCCTATTACCCATTTTCCCGTAGGAATGAAGCATTTTCCCGCGGTAAAAAGTAGCCTATGTTTATCAGGGATAATGTCGACTTTTAATGGTAAAAGATTTTTTCAAATCGGACCAGTAGTTTCGGAGCCTATTCAATACAAACAAACTTACATACAAATCTTTCCTCTATATAATATTAGTATAGAAGTTTAGATAACATTTCACTAAAAACATACCGTATACACACAGTTAACTAAAGATTTAGTATAGAATTGCACTGAGGAGAATGTGTTACTGAGTGGAGCGCTAGCAATTGCGCTCCTATGAAACGAATTTCAGCACAGAGACTTAGAATAAAATCAACGAGCGTGAAACAGAAGATTTTGTATGAAAAATTAGCAAAATGTAGAGCGCCGCTCCTGAGCTACATAAAATACTGTTGTCAGCTTGACCCCCGCCTTCGGTCCGGTCGGCGTGCTGTAGCCGCTCTTATCACAACAAATGTTTTAGTTCGTGCGCGCGAGTTTTTTATTAACATAATAAATAAGTATATACCTACATAAACAGTTTTTTTATTGTCTAATAAGTAGGCAAAATAAAATGTGATTATTGTAATTTGATTAAAGAGTGCGAAGAGATTTTAGTAACTCAGCTTTAAATAAAGGCAAAGGGTCACAAAAATGTAGTACGAAAACATACACGAGCGAAGACGTTTGTAAATCTAAATAAGTAAATTAATTTTAGTTATTTATTGAATAATAAAAGGTTGAGCATTTAAGCAATTCCTAGGTTTTCTAGCGAACACCGATTTATTGTCATGAGCCGCCTCTGGCTCTAACAGGCCTGATTGAGGACACACTGGGCGTTGGTGTGCCGTTGTGGGCCCCAACAGGCCTGGATGTGGATACTCTGGTTGTTGTAGTTTTGAAAATACTATATCAGTTGACTTTTAGATTATATAATTTTAAGATATTCACATACAGTTTAACAGTTGTCACTTATTCCCCAATTTCACACAAAATCAGAAATATTTTTCAGATTGTCGATTGTGTCCACATCCTTTATGTTGTGTTAGAGTTTATTCCGAAGAGATAAATTTTATAATTCTTGATTTTAAATGCAAGTCGTGTTCCTATGTACTTTAAAGATCTAAAACTTTATTTTATAGTAAACTAGCTTTTGCCGGCGGCTCAACACGTCCTTGGTTATCAGCGTGGAGATTATACTAAAGATGTTTACAACAGCAAGCTAAAACTAGCTATTATTCGTTTAAATGGAAATCGGTTATTATTTCCGCTATGTCCTCCGTCTAAACAACCATCTCTGTGCAAAATTTCAGCTCAATCGGATGCTCCGTTGTGAAACAAACACTATAGTATGGAAGCATGGATATAATTGACTTCAACTCCCGACCTTCAACCATCCCTGAGAACAGCTTGTCCGATTGAATGTTGAACAACAAAAATAAAATAACTTTCATACCAGCAAAGAGACAACATACGGTCCGCGTGGTGTCAAACGGTCACCGTAGCCCATGGACTCCAACAACACCAGGGGCATTACTCGCGCGTAAATATAATTACTTCTTTGTTGAAGAAGTCCATATTAACCTACCAACTTGTTGAGTATAAATGTTGACAGCTGTCGGTAAAGAATGAGATCTCGCAGCGAGCCTGCACTCGACAGATACCTAGAAGACCCCACAGATCACAGGATCGGGAACTGCTGCGATCAGTTATAGTACATCTCAACTTTAATATCCGCAAAGTATCACGTATGATTGGGCTAATTCTGTAAATGATTAAATGTAGTCAATTCGTTTATTCTATATTTAATTACGATTATAATGTCAGCTTATACTATTGCACGATTTATTTTTTTGTTAATATGTATTTAATTTTCTAGTTGTTAGATAAAATCTTGTACTCCAGTAATTATTTTATTAGGAACGCTAAATATTTGTAACCTGGTTTTCTTAATCCTTAAGGTAGTTTTCTCAGTTCTTACAAACACTGGAATTTGGATTGAGTAGCCACAATAAATGTGACTTTACTTCTTCACTCTCATACTTGGCTTTTTGGTTTCCTTACTACAAATTTTATTATTAGAACTACTAAATCTTAGTTCAGAAATGAAATACGTACGTCATCTAGTTTCAAAGATCTAGGAATACCGACCGGAAGTATTGAGGAGCCACATTTGATCCTTAAGTATTTTCTATTTTTTCAACTACAAATTCCGAAATAAGGCCTACAATATATTTTATTAGGACAAAAAAATATTTTTTTCCTGGTTTTCTAAGTCCTTAATTAATTAATAAATTCCTCAATTCTAACAAACACTGGAATTTTGATTGAGGAGCCACAATAAATGAAAATTTACTTTTCAACTATCACACTTGGCATTTTGTTTTTCTTACTACAAATTTTATTATAAGGACTACTGAATCTCGGCGGAGACATGAAAAACGTTAGTCATCTGGTTTCAGAAATCTAGGAACACCGACCGTAAGGATTGAGGAGCCACATTTGATCCTTAATAACTTTCTATTCTTTCAACTACTAATTCAGGGATCTGGCCTACAATTTCTTTTATTATGACTACAAAATATTTGTTAACCGGTTGCCCAAATTTCAGAGGTGGCTCCTCAGTCCAAACGCACACATTTCATTAGTAATTTTAACACTTGTGTTAAAATGTTGTGTTGCTGTCTTGAGAATAATCTCTCTTTTTACGTAACAGTTACATAAACTTCGTTTGCATCACTATATATAAAATGTAAGCTTTCTATTTGTCTACGTAAACTTAATACACCTAGTACATAACAGTAGGAACTATTCCCATCCCCAGTTGTTCACCCTCGCACCGCTGAACGCGCCTGCTGGTTTTGTTTTCCTCGCGCTACCGCTATTTCTGATATAAATCTCGGCTTTCTCTCTATTTTTATTCCTTTTGTTTTAGCTCTATAGATTCTCTAGAAGAGATACTCTTGGTGCTTGTCACGGAAATATTTTTATTTTTTAATAATTAAATATAAAATCTTTTTTCCGTTCGGATTTGGACTTAGCTTAGCTTGTTAGCATTTAATAGTCATATTAAGGATGTTGGTATTGTGGAGTGTTATGAGAGGGTCTCATGTGGGAATGAGGAAGTAGAATTAAACCAACCATTTGCCTCGCACCAAAACAACGACAATCTTACGCCACAATAAGAACATTATGTCGCAACTATAGCTACAATTTTAAAAAGTAAGTTTATTTAAAATATCTATAGATATTTTAAGTAATAAATAGATCTATAGATAATTTAAATAAACTTACTTTTTAAAATTGTCCCATATCGACACAGCGTAAAAAGTAAGTTTATTTAAATAGTATTCCTTTTTTTCTATGTGTGTTTTTATACCAATGAGGTGGCAAACAAGCTTACGAGCTGTAAGCTTGTTTGCTGATGCTATGCGGTCACCGCAGCCTATTGACGCTTGCAACACCTGGGACATCACTCGTGCGTTATCGACCCTTCAATATATAATTTCTTTCTTGAAAAACCCCATACTGTAGTCTTTACATGAAGACTGTGACTTCATGCATCCGGAATTTCCCGGATCCGCTTAGAAACGGCCTCGGATAATAAGCTCGATTCGAATCCGTCGCTCAAGCAAAGTATTTAATTTTTCCTTTATCAACTACATAGGATTCGAAATTATTTGATCCCAAATATTACTCGTTCCGGGTGCTACTGAAAAAATATTGTGCCACTGTGGATGACGAAGTTGCAACTAGTAGAGGCCTGTTTTTTTAAATAGGCTCGTATTAATAATGTCTGAATGATAAAAATAATGAATTCTCTAGTATTTTTAACATTCTGTTATCATTTAGCTTTATGTCTTATCTGAACTAAATACATGGTTTATTTTTAAAACAAAAAGTATCGCGACAACTGTCCAACGCAAGTGTCCAATAATTATATAGATCATATCGGCAAGTGCTGGCGGCCATCTAGGTTAATTTCTCTCCGGATCCAAACCAGCTGCATGTAGCCGAAATCTGTTTTTTTCTCAGACTGAAAAGATTAGGGGCATAAGGTCAACATCAAGAACGTTAATGTTCGCTTCCTCTAGATATGCAGGATACATCCGGATATGCTCCGGATAACTACGCATGTGTAGCGCGGCCTCGCTAAGCCGATAGGTATAAAAGTGTGAGGCGATTAGTCGAAACGATTGTTGAAACTACGACTAAATGATGTGTGTGATTAAGTGATCAAACTACGACCATCACCCCGGGAGAATTTAGTTATATATTCTTATATATAGTATACCCTTAGATTTCATGTTTATAAAGAACATTTAAATAAAAAAGTTCATACTTAAAAGTTTTAATTATATCACTATAGTGGCATATAAGCTTACGGTCCGTCTGATGTGAAGTGATCACCGCAGCCTATGGACGCTTGCAGCACCGAGGCATTACTTGCGAGTTGCCGACCCTTTAAAAACCTAATCACTTCCGCTTAAAGGTATGAGGGAAATTTCCCTGCCGATGGCCATCAGTATGATGATAGAAATTTCAAATTACTCCTTAAAACCCAGTGGCGGAACAACACACAAAGAAAGGCAAACTGTCTCCTCAGGCTTGAAGGTTCGATATGGCTTGTGAGTTTTTTTTGGTATCGTCAACTATCCTTTCAGCCCTTCGATGAACCGTCGATGAGTCAAAAGGACCAAGCTGGTATCCGTCCGGGTGCACCTGCCTAGAGACGGTAGAAGTACTCTATGTAAGGCTGGACCTGAAACTTGTAAAGCAACAACCTTTGGCTCTTAGTTGAAATACCGCGTCGCTAAATAGCTAAATACAACGTTTTTTGGACGCTATACTGTTTTGAATCCCTCTTTCCACATATAGTCCGGTTCAGAAAAAATAAGTATACAGGGGCTGCGAGCTGCGTCTCGATAGCCGCAGTACTTATTTTATTTTATAGCAAAATTCAATAAAAAATATTATTTATTTTTTTATAATTTATCTAAAATGTACTAACCTATTTTTGTTTTGTTTCAGGTATTAATCATTCCTGACTCGAGATAAAAGTTATTGTATAAGGTAACAAAGCGATAAATCTAACACTCCCTCCCTACCTTTTGTTATTCATTATCTTACTCTTTTAAGCAATCTTTTATCTTTTTACTTTCTTTTCATTATTAATCTATAGGAATCTATCCATACAATCCAATAGTTGAAAATGTATGAACTTAGGTTGCGTGCCGGAAACAGTTAAACGGCCTGGCGAGATACACAAATCAAGCAAGCGTGTGCACGAACCTAAACAAATATGTGCACTAACCTAGACAAGTGTGTGCACTAATCTAAACAAGTGTGTGCACTGACCTATACAAGTTTGTATACTAATCTAAACAAGTGTGTGCACTAACCTTAACAAGTCGGTGCACGCACATTTTCACCCATTTGTAGGCTTGCAGTGTTTTTTGGAATTAACCAATGTACTCAACATTGTTTTAGAAAATGTATCTATAGAAAAGGATTTTCGAGTGTGAGTCAGAATAACATAAAATTTAAAAAATATTTATTAAAGAAGTATTTTTTTCTAAACTATCATAAGAATGCATTGTAGTTGGTGTAGTCGTACACCTGAAAGGGCCTGCTCCCACGCAACAGCTTGACAACAAATGCACATAATTTAAACTGCCATCACTTCGGATACTAGCCTAAGGGGAGAAGTGACTTTTGGTTTTGAATTAAAATAACAAAATGTAGGTAGCATATTTTGATAGAAATATCCTATAAACTTCGAGTGATTATGATATATCGATTTAAAACTAAGACATATGTGAAAGTAAAGTGCACTCTTCAATACTTAGGGCGTTCCTTTTATAAAAAAAAAACCTCATAACTATTTTTTCAATGGATTCACTTTTAAATTTGACAGCTGTCAAAAAGTAGCGCCAAATACCCAATTTCTGCTAAAAAGTAGTCAAATGTTATTATGGTTGTTTTATGTCATTGTTCTCCTATCAACCGGCAATAATTACCGAATATATACCACAATGTGATAATAGTACTTTTTATTTTCTTGCAGTCAATACTTAAAATAAGAGTTTACACGTGTGTACACGTGAAAAAAAAATCATCTCGCTCCGCTCAGGATTCTACTCTAGAATCCTTCGCTGCTCTCGGGATCCAACTTAGTCCTTCGAAATAAATTCCCTTTTTTTCCACTTGTAGTATAATCTTATATTATTTGCCTAGATTATAATTTACAGATCTCGCAAAAAAGGCCCGGAATTGAATAAAATTGGCCTAGAGACTTAGTAGAAACTGATCGACAACGTAACGAATCCAATGATTCTATTACCAAGTAAGTACTGCAGAGGTTACGACCTCTCGCTAGGTAAAAAGGAAGTAGAAACGTTAGCGAACGTCTTATAGCAGCAAACACTTCATAGGGATATTACGGAGCTATAAGAGACGGTGTCAGATAGTTTTTGAATAAAAACAATCAGAAACCGACATTGTTCATTTTTTCTATTTTTTTCTATTTAAGTGTAAAATATAGACCCGGAAAGTCTAAATAAATTTGTAGGACCGATTCGTGTCCTTTACCAGGGAGTCCCAAGGTATCTTAGCATGGCTCTGTATAGCCAGTAGAGTCAACGTCAGTCACTCCTGTGTTAAGTATCCGAAAAAGCTCGGATACTTTATACTAGCTTTATATTATCAACCAATTGTAATACATGAGCGACCCAATGATGGCCCAAAGAAGGATGCCAATGGAAACCGAAGAAATATAACAGACTAGACCTTGCCAGCGGCTCCGCTCGCCCTAAATACGGTTATCGGCGTGGAACTCCTTCATTAACTGCAATCAATTAAGTAATTAGTTATACCAATGAATTGCTAAAGCATGCTATAGGTGGTACAGCAATAGTTCGTTTAACTCTGTTATAGGTAATCCCGCAGGAAATTTTGAATTTTTAGGGATAAAAAGTAGCCTACATGCTATTCCAGGACTTAACCTATATGTATGCCAAGTTTTATCCCGATCCATCCAGTGCTTGAAGCGTGATTGAGAAACAAACATCCATCCAGACATACAAACTTTCACATTTAGGTATAATATTAGTAGGATGAGTGGTACCTAACTTCAATTATAATTAAATAGAAAACATACATACTTTACTAATAATAATGTATGTGTCTACAAACACCCTAAGTGTAGTAACACAAGAAAGATCAGAAATTGTTGTTTTTGTACCTAATAGGTAGGTAGGTAAGTATGTGTACGGAACGCTAATTGCACAACTTAGCCGGTTCTAATTTTCCAGATCCATACACAACACGCACTGTACCACAGACCATCGAATTTACAGAGTTGACAAATACGTAGAGAATGTCCTAATGCTGATTCCCACTTTTGTTACTGGATTGATTGTCAACTTCTAGATCTCATATAATTAATTTGTCTTCAAGTTGCTAATCTACATTAATGCTAGTTGACACCGCGAACGTTGTTTTGCTTTTTTAAAACAACTGGCGCGCCACATATTGTGAAAGGGTTGTAATAATTCAAAAACCTTCCCTGGCGTGTGCATAACAACTTACCAAAATTTCATTACGATCAGTTTACCCTTATTGCGCGAATCCGACTCGCACTTGACCCTTTCGGAAAATTCTTGCTTATCGTATGCCTACAGCGGTCGGTACGACCAGCGGCTTAGGCTGTGTGTTGATCCCTCAGTCAATCATTCAGGACATCATTAATCATTAGTCAAAGTCATTCATGAAACACATGGTGCCCCCCCTATGCAATCTGAAAAACAATAGGCAAGCAAAATATTACCTAAAATTTGATTATTTTTTTTAAATCAAACTATTTAAATCGTAAATCTTGTTTATTTAGTGTTTCAATACAAAACATGTATTTATTAGTTGATATACTATAATATTATGTTTCTTTTGCATTTTTACAAAGATTACCTATTGGACGCACGCAATAATATAGTATTGTAATTAGTTTGTAAAGCTAGTTGTAGTTAATTTACTTGAAGATTCAAAAGTGTTCTTGGTAACCTATTTGAATAAAAAGATTTTGATTTTGATTGATTTTGAAATAAATTTTAACATATTAAAATATAGGTAATATTGGCAGAAAACTATAAGTATTATTATACGCAAAAAATCAAACAACTAAAAAGTGCATTATCTCTTCAAGCTTAAAAACCTTATATGAGGTACTAATATAGTACGGTGACTTTCAAGACATTCCAATTTAAAAGATTTTTTTAAGTTATGTTTTTTTAAGTGAGTTCAACCTTATAAGGGTTCCGTAGTCAACAAGGAACCCTTATAGTTTCGCCATGTCCGTCCCTATATACACATTGATCAAGCAGACAAAGTGGTAGTATAAAATCTTCTAAAAAAAATTTTTTAGGGAACCTCCCGTACACGTGAACGTCTACCTCAATTTCAAAAAACATTGCCGGTATGCAAAGATCATTTTTTATTTAGGGCTCCATTTGCGAAACATTTAGCTTTAAAGTACTAATTTTTGTTAGACTCAAGTCCCCCTCTACCATGGAATGTATAGTATTTCGAAATGTAAAAAAAATTACGGTGGTAGTGCATTTAATGAATTTAAAAGGAAAACTATCACGAGTAAGTACACTTTACAGGCTAACGAGCAATAGTCGACCAAGTTATAAAATGTACTTGGAAAAGTGAAATTTTCGTACAAATTCCATTAGAAAGTTACTTATATGAAGTAGGTACATCTATAAAACAGGTATAAAATATAGGTAAATGAACGATGTATAATTATAGAAAAATAAAATAATAACATTCTAAAGACTATTCTTCTTAAATTGATAACAATAGTTACGTTCAAATGACGCATTGGACTAGCCGGCGCGCTTATCGAGCGTGTGACAGGCAGCTGCGCTCATAATGTTGCTTGGATGTCTCGAAGACGAAGAACGTTTAGATAAGTTTGCAATTTTCGCGTTGAAAGTTCAGTTTATAATGATTTGATTTAATAATCATTTAAAAAACTTTAATTTCAATACTACTACAACTTGGCCCTTATCAATCAATTTCAGTTATTTATTCTTTAAAAGGATGATTTTTCAAGTCGAATTTATTTAATTAATCATTTTAAACGTACGTACTCGTAACGTACCTATATGGGTACCTAACTTAACTCGCCACCGATTCGCTTACTACAAGTAGGTTCAAAGCGTGGGTTTTATATCAGCAGCGGAGCAATCAAATCTGTTTATACTACGTACCTAAACATTGTGCGTTGATCCGTCAGTCATTCAGGACAAAGCATTTTACTGACAATTTGAAATTTTATTAAAAAAATATGTTTAGCAAAGATGACTTATACGTCTAGATTCCTTGTTTAGGCCCACGAAACAAGCCAATCCGAGTACCTGAATTTTCAGGTACTTGCCGTCAATACTACATGATACGTAATCTGTGCGTCGACGCGAACTTTGCTCCCGCGTAAAGTAATAAAAATGTAGATTTGTGCAATAAAATCGTGCTAAATTTTTAATGTTGATGTTAAAAGATCACTTTTCACAAGTTAAGTTTTCTAAATAATAATTCGCAAAACAAAAAACAAATGATTCTGTCTGTGTTGCCAAGTCTGTAGGTACGTTCATTTCCCATCCCAAGTTTAGTAAGGCAAATACTGAAACGACAATACATATTTGTCACCTGACGTCACTTACGTACATAACACTATTTCAGGTTGATAAAGTGTTTATGTATTGATGACCCCTATGATACACTGAATATCTACTGAACATAAACTTTTATCCCAGACTTCTGCAATGTTTAAATAAAAAAACATCAGTAAAATACAACAGTAAGATGTAAATATCAATAGAAAAAGAAGTATTTATGATGTATTTTATGAACTACGAAATTAATTAATTACAGTATCTTAAAATTTAAAGTATTAGGTCTTTAAATGATACTTATGATTTTTGTTTAATTTTCTTTTAGAAAACTAATAAAATGTTATACTAAAATCTCTTTATTTTATTGATAATTTTTGAATAACATATTATATATAATCTTTACATTTCCTATGTACATTGAGATTCAAATACTCTACAGTTTATTGATTGAACTCCCTAATTGTTTCCTAACCCGAGGGATCCTAACCTTAAAGAGCTCGAAGTTAGCAAAAGCCTTAAATTTCCTCAGAATATCAGTTATATATGCGGGTTTCCTAACTAAAATTCAAAATATAAAAGCAAAAACTAAAAATTTATGAGGGCTTTTAAGAATAGGCCCCGTGGTTCCGGTGATAATTAAATGACACTGTTACCTACAAAACAGACGAGTAAGAATTGCAGAATAAATTTTAATTGAGAAAATTGTTCACATTTAAACAATAGCATTGTGATCCAATTCCTGCGGGCTGCTCTAACAATTTCAGCAATATCGCTTTCCCAAAAGAAATTTAGTAATTGTTATATTTACGCATTGAAAATGCTCTATGCTCTCTTTGTGCGCATTCCATCTATCTGTTGAATAAAAATTAATGCGTTCTATGTTAAATTTGGCGGCACTTACAGTCTGCATTTAACGCATTGGCTGCACATGCTCAGGAGGTAGAACAGTGTATGTTCTTTAAAAATAGTGAACCGCTACTTGTTTGTTGACATTTGGCGAACAAAACAATTTCAATGGCTCTGTGATGCGATCTATGATAAAAACAATCTTGTCAACAAAACACGGCTATTGTCACATAGCGGTACCTATGAATAATGTACACGGCGCGCACGGATGCCATAATAGAAGGACGAATTTTATTTTGTGCACCCATCTATATTTTACACTACAGTATACAATATTTTTAACATGCATTACATGGCCATGGTCAACATATTGCTTCCGTCGTAGCTCAAAATAATGTGTCACCACAGGGGGTCATCAAAAGTAAAAATAAACTGTAGTACCGAGTAAAAGTAAGAACTCCCCAATTCAGGGTAATCACTTTAAAGGTTGGTAACACCAAAATTACGCACACAGATGTAAAAATGATAGTCGTATCAACTGATTTACACACACATTGATAGGAAAATGGCTCGCAACACTCCGTTTGATGTTGTTTCGGACATGGAATCTAGACGTATAAGTCATCTTTGATGTTTAGATTATAAAGATAGAAAATTGTTTGTTTTGTAATCTCTGCAACAACGGAACTTTATCCTTACACCTTAGAATCTAAATGGTCACGTATAGTGCGGTCTCAGAGAAACTTGCTCCCGCGAACGCTTGGGTTGTGAAATCAGCTCCCTGCCAAGGGTTTCTCTTAGAATTATAGTACGGAGTTCTTCAAGAAAAAAGTTATTAGATTTTTGAAGGGTCGGCAACGCACAATTTTTTTGCTTGAAATTATTATAAATAGGGGTCAACCTAGGGTAACTCGTAAACTAAGAAATACTTCACGTTCTCATAGTAACGATAAATGTGTTTTTAATTTTATTATTTTCCAGTTGTGAATTTTGTTACAACGATGCTCACAATTATCTTTTTAACATTCGAGGGGGCTCAAATACCAATATAATATGTGAGGAAGTTGAAAACTGCTACGAAGTAAGATTTTTCTTTTTTTTAACATTTTTTAACTTTGTATGATACACCGCATAAATTATTAACAATACATTAAAAACTACAACAAAACTTTTACTTTTACGATTTAAAAAAAGAGAAGTTTTTGTTCGTTCGTTAGTTCAGATTAGTTCAGATCCACTAAACAAACAAACAAACACACAATTCAGATCCACTAAACAAACACACAATTCAGATCCACTAAACAAACACATTTCACTGATTTTTATGCAGTGCTAAATGAAGCTAAAAATTTGGCATAAGCATGTTAATTACTAAAGAAATAACGGAAGAAAAACACATTGGAAAAAGAATAATTAATGTCTCTTATTTTATTCAACAAGTATCGGTCAGTTCAGCAATCACGGACCTTTACGTTGCTCATCAGACGACTTTGCCTTAGTGGTTTGGAAACAAGTGGGGCTTTTTTGGAGCTTTTGCATAAATAATACAGTATTTGTTTTCGTTATTCATTTGTATTCATACTTTTTTACTTACATTTTTGTAATTGTAACTAAATAAACTATGGTAAGAAACCAAAAACTAGTGCATTAGTACTGTATTGTACTCAAGTGTACGAACGAATACAATAAGAAATGTTTTTTACTATTTTCTCTCTCAGTTTTGTACTTTTTAACATCTGAAATTTATATTGTAGGTATAATTTTATTCCATAGTAATAAAGATTGCTTAAATAAAATCATGACTATCTTTCTATGATCCAATCTTTGTCATAAATTTAATTTGATTTTTATACGTAGGTACCTCTCTAAACGTAAATAGCACATATTCGTGAAAGTCTGTTTTCTTAATACCCTGTCTAGACTAATTCGATTTACACTTATATTCTCTTCTCATCAAGTTTTATAATAATCGGCTCAGAGGTTCAGCCTAACTGACAAAGTGACACTTTCGCATTTATGATATTAATATGTGCAAGAAGCGTCAAAAAGGTCAAAAGACATAGTAATCCGTACATGCATACACGCGGCTGTGAAGTAGCGGTGTCGCGAAAAAGTAACGCTTTTTCGGTTTATTCCTCATTCTCAAATCAAAGTATAAGGTACTTTGTTTCAAAAATCAAATATATCCTAAGTCCTAAACCTAAAAATATCCCAAGAAAAATATTGTTTATTTAAGTATAATATGAAATTACCAGTTGTGATAAACTGATGACCAGTCTAAATATTCTATGGCATTGTCACTGTAGTGCTGGGCACTTCCGATCGGTGGCTAAGTTTTTGTTAAGAACTAAAGGTAGTGGGGAAAGGGAAAACACAAATGCAGAAGGCTATTGAAGTTGGAAACGCTCTTAATACAGAATAATTGAAGTTTTGAAACTGTATATGAACTGCGTGCATAATACAACATTAATTACGTTCCTCTGTCACTCCGTGGCTGCATGACTTGCACGAGGAACTTGCTAATCCTTGATGCATGCTCCCTCAAGAGTTATAAAAGGAGATAACTGCGGCCGAGGTCGCGCTCCAATTCGAGAGGACGCTGCGACTCGTCACGCCACTACTACTGCTGCGCCCTCTCTAGGGATGGCAAGGCCTCGAGTGGCGCGTCTATATGTGTTTGTAATTTTAACTATTTTAGATACTGTCGTGCACTTTGCAGTTTTTTATATTTATGTCTGTGGTAATTCATCACTTTATTTTACTCAACCTAAACGCTATTTTTTAAGGTCCCGTACCCAAAGGTTCCTAAGGGGGGTCCTATCAATAAGCCGAAGCTGTCTCTCTGTCCGACAAAAAATCGACTAAATGGGCTATTATTGCGGAATTTCTGATAAATAATAAAAAGAACAAATAGTAAAAATTAAAGTGGTATCCATAGAAGAAACATGTTGTTGCTTTATCTTAAAAATAAACAATCTTCAAATTTAAAACGATTACAACAACCAACAAACAGTCAACCGGA
The DNA here is from genome assembly GCA_946406115.1 of Apoda limacodes. Lineage (NCBI taxonomy): Eukaryota > Metazoa > Arthropoda > Insecta > Lepidoptera > Limacodidae > Apoda > Apoda limacodes. The sequence goes on along the minus strand of OX291560.1, from coordinate 23,078,851 downwards.
ATTAGGAAAAAAAAACGAATAACTGTTTCAATGGAATCCCATTAAAATGAAACTTATCTCAAATTTTAGGCTTTGAGTTGCCGAACATAAATTTTCACATGCAACTTAATAAGTAGATGGAGTTTATATGTATGTACGTACAAACGTTTAGTTTGAGTTGAACTAAAAAAATTAAGAAAAAAAAAAAAAAAACTTAAAAAATTTAAGTTTTGTAAAACATGTTGTTTGTCTCTTGCACCGTTACCCCGAGAACTGCGAGTGCAACAAACTGAACCAGCATCGCGCTTTACTACAAATTATCTCCTTTTGAAGTAAAAAAATAAATTCCTAGAGAGGGTCATTACAAAGGCTCTACACCAAGTTTCAACATGGAGGAAGGAAAGTTTTACTATTATACAAAGTTCTGTGCACGCACAGCTAGGTTTATTGCAAACAGTCTTCATCTTGAGGATTTTATTGTTCATTTTTTACACTCTTAATTAATACAAAAATGGTAATGTATAAAAGTAAAAGGATCATAAATTTATTTAATATTTTTAAATATGTATAGCAGCACGGCATCCCCTGTCCCTGTATTGGGATGTGTTGCTTTTAGTATTATTGGACTCCCTATTATAAAGCTGTCAGAAACAAACAAATATACAATGTTTAAGTCGTAGGTATATTAACTTCCTTCAAATTGAAAAAAAGGTTTCATTGTTACAAAACTGCTTTAAGATAGAAGTTCGCCTTTTTAAAAAACGTTAAGATTCAGTTAATAAATGTAAAAGTATTGTTAGTATATATTGTGTTACAGTATTGTATGACGAACAGCGTTGTATACGTACAATATAAAATCATTTTTCAAAACACATGCACGACTATTATTGGATCGGATGGTTTAATATCTCAAAATTAACTTAGGTGTCCGCCCTTTTCACAGTTCATACTTAATTAGGTGTCCGCTTGTGTGTCAACTTTTTGCAGTTCATATTTTTTTAGTTGTCCGCTAGTTTGTCACCTTTTTTGCAGTTTATATTTACTTAGGTATCTGGTTGTTTGTCATCTTTTTACAGTTCATATTTACTTAGGTGTCCGCTTGTGTATTACCTTTTTACAGTTCATATTATTTAGGTGTCCGCTTGTGTTTCACCTTTTTACTGTTCAAATTTACTTAATTTTCTGCTTGTGTATCACCTTTTTATAGTTCATATTTACATAGTTGTCTGCTTATGTGGCACCTTTTCACAGTTGATATTAACTTAGGTGTCCGCTTGTGTGTCACCTCTTGTCAGTTTTATATTACTTAGGGGTGCGCTTGTGTGTCTCCTCTTTACAGTTCATATTTTCCAAACCAGTTTGAGAACTTATAACTATATTTTAGGACAAATCACACAGCACCTAGCTCAGTATGGAAACAGCTGGGTACCAGGCAATTGATTCAAATATATTGTTTTTTTGTAAATACATAGAAAATACCCTGATTTAAGACAAACACAAATCTTTATTTATTTATATATTCGCACTATGTGGAGATCGAACCCACAACCCTAGGTTCAGCAGGAAAAAGTATTCCCAACTAAACTACCCTTGGAAGCCAATCCGGAAACTAAGAGATAATTTCATGTGATTTGTTGTTTTGTTTGTGACTTCACAGAGCTGACAAAGTCTGAATTTAAAAAAAATCACCTGCACAAAATAAAGTCGTGTAAAATGGTTAAATTTATAAGCATAGAACTTGGAGTGACACATTCCGGCCCCACGCCCACAACGAACTTGGAGTGACACATTCCGGTCCCACGTCCACAACGAACTTGGAGTGACACATTCCGCCGCCTCGCCCACAACGAACTTGAAGTGACACATTCCGCCGCCACGCCCACAACGAACTTGGAGTAACACATTCCGCCGCCACGCCCACAACGAACAAATTCAAATTCAAATTCAATTTAATTTATTCAGTTTAGGCTACAATAATTGAGCACTTATGAATGTCACTGCGCCATCGGTTCGTAAGTCTACAGGGCGGGAGACCTTGTACTGAGAAGAACCGGCAAGAAACACAGCAAGGGCATTTCTTTTCTCCCTTTCTCTTACAGCGTCCAATTAAAATATTGAAAAATGCCCTCCCTATCATAAAAGGACACTTTCCATTACAAACATAAAAAACATGAAATATAAAGCACAAGCACAACATAAAAAAGTATCTAATATAAACAAAAGACAGTTTATGTATTCATCACTAAGGAATAATCAATGTCTTACAGTATTAATAAACAAAACAAAAAAGTAAGACTAAATACTAAGAATACAAAGAAGTTTGCAAGAGCAGACCAGCCTCCACAGGCGGAACTTGGAGTGACACATCCGGCCCCACGCCCACAACGAACTTGCAGTGATACATTCCGCCGCCACGCCCACCACGAACTACGGCGCCGAAACAAAACTAATAAGAAGTTATATACTAATATGATAACTAAATATCTGTCAACTTTTCTTCTAAAGCAAAATAAAATTCCTAGATAACCTATTGTTCTTGTAATGGGTAGAACTTATATGCTTATCAAGTTCCAATTATCTAAGCTGGAGCTTAGAAAAAAAAAATTAGAAAGTATAATAAATATAAACATCCAAATTATTTAAAACAACGTTTTTGCGTCCTGCAGCAGTCAAATAATACAAACACATTGAGAAATTATTTCTAGTTTCAGAAGATAATGTGATTGTTCACAATCGATTTTATTTATTTTTCTACTTTTTTAAATTGTACAGAAAGACCTAAAAATAAAATTAAAAAATAGAATCGCTCAAAATAAGAAACTTTCCTCTCCGCACACGTTCGTGCTGAGCCCGAACGCTCCACACGGCAGCCATATTGCTCGACGCAGGTGTTCTGAACCGTTCATTACTTACTAACTTTTCGTGTAAAATTGTTTGAACTTTCATTTTATTTATTCAGATTTTAAACTCGTATAAATCATTTAATATCGAGATTGGATATTGTTTAAATACATTAAAATCTATACATAAAATAAAACTGTAGAGGTCGAATGTCTGTACATAGAAAACAAATGCTTAAAACCAAGTCAGGGGGATGTAAAAAAAAGGGAAAATACCAAAATATGTTTTTTTTAAATTTTTTGTTTCTCTGTCTGTTTGTCTGTTTGTACGGGCTAATCTCCAAAATGGCTGGACCGATTTCAATGAAATTTTGCATGGTGATACCTTATATCTCTGGTCAACATCTTAGATACTTTAAAGGGTTCCCGTAGGATAGTTAAAAAACCATAGTAACTTAGCATCTTAGTACACACAACTTATGTACTTACCTTATGATGATACTTTATATTACCGCTCAAATTAAGTATAAATCTTATAAAAGTGTCGATTTCAGCGGGAAAGAAAATTGCTACGGATCCCTATTCAATGCGTGGCCTGACACATACTTGGCCGGCTGAACTTGAACAGGTGTAGTAACCTGTGAAAATCTCTAACTGACCTTCTGGCTTTCCCAAATCGAATAAAAAACGAGATATTATTTTAATAAGTCTTTTTTAGTTCTATTCTACACTACAGAATCGTTCTCTAAAAATATGACAGATGGAGCTGTTCGTTTTTACAACGCGCTAACGGAATTTTTCTGCGAGTTCTAAGGTTGACTTTTACCCTATACTTTATGGCAATTTTTAATAGACAGCGCTGTTAGGCTATACGCTCGCACTACTCAGAAATTTAGTAGTAGTACAGTATTTTTCTGGGGGAATAATATTGATCCAATTATTAACTTGAGTTGGCTTAGGCAATACGGATACTGATATATCCTTATCCTTGCGATTTAGTGAATGATAATTGTTTTCTTCTTATTGCTTAGGAAATACGGATTTTGATATAGCTCTATGCTTTGGTCAATAAAAAATATTTTTCTTTTCGTAACTTGGCTTAAGAAAATATGATTTTGATATAATTTTGCGATTTGGTAAATGAAAATTGTTTTCTTCTTATTTGGCTTAGATAATACGGATTTTAATAGAGCTCTACGATTTGGTCAATAACAATTGTTTTTTACACGGCTGCTTCTCGGTCGCTGGAAACCAGTGTAGAAAGAGAGCAACGACAAACAGCCGATCGTGAACGCCATTCGTTGTCCCGAGTCTCAGAGACGTTTACGGAAAGAGAGAACTGCTTGAGCTCACAGCTCACCCGCATGGCTGCTTTTCGGTCGCTGGAAACCAGTCAAGACCGAGATGCACGTCTATCAGCTGATCGGGAATGCCATACGTTGTCTCGACTCGAAGAAAATAGTGAGCAAAGGAATGCGCGATCGAGCGCTGATCGTGAGCTCCATTCATTATCATATGCCTCACAAACTTTTACCCAACGTTAGGAACGCTTAAGTAAAGCTCGAGATCGTCGAAATTGTAAGAGCTTTAGAAAGAGATGATCAACATCAGCAACGATTAGAGTTAGCCAGGGAAAAAACAAAGTATGAACGTATGCGTAAGGATCGTGAGGATTTATTACTAAGAGAGAGAGAGTGAATACATTAAATACGACTACATGAAACTGTATCTAAGATTTTCGCATTAATCCAAACTTTGTATTGTTGTTTAATTTTTTTTTTGCTGTATAACAGTTAACCGCGTAATAAAATTAAATAAACGCGGACGAAGTCGCGGGCAACAGCTAGTATGAAATAAAACACTGAAATATATGTAAAATGTACCGTGATAGTCAAGTTTAAGTTGAGTTTACAAAAAATAGTATAATATTGTCTTTTTTTTATAATAGAGTATATGACGATACGAATACAAAGTAACATAGTGTAGGTACTTCTATAATAAAAAATATATAAAATAATATAGTTTACACTTAATACGTTAACCACCATACTGAATAAAATTTTATCTAGTCCTGTTTCAGAATTTTCCAAATATAAAAATGACAGCTGTATCGAAATGACCTTAATTTCGATGGACTACAACGTAATGGCAACCATTATAATAAAAAACTAGGAAAACACATTGATTACTGATAATAACGTATTATTGTACATTGTGATGACTCATGGTACCGAAACGTGGTCTCTCACTGTAAGCTTCTCAAATAAGCTCAGAGTACCTTAGCGAGCTATGGAAAGAGCTACACATGTTTCTTTGCGCAACAAAATCAGAAACGAGGAAATTCGCCGAAGAACTATAGTTGCTGACATAGCTCAAACGGTTAGCAAACTGAAGTGGCAATGGGCAGGCCTCCTACCAGTTGGACAGACGACCTGGTTAGAGCCGTAGGAAGCCGATGGGCGCGGGTGGCTCTAGAGACCTGCCGTTACGGAGACATATGGAAGACGCCTACATTCAGCAATGGATGTCTTCCGGCTGAAACGAACGAACAACGAATTAGATAGAGCCAAACTAGTATCGAAAAACAGCTCGGGACAGTTGCGTAAATAGCTATTTTATATAATAATAATTACACTATTACATTTTATTGAAAGCTAACAAACAGGTACTACTAATATTTTATAGAATGTGTAGCAGATACCTATCTACCTTTTGTTTCAATTGTAAACAAGGAACACGATCTTCGACGCGGATGAGATCTGACCTGGATTCAGAGTCACATTTCTTACAGGAAATAATACACTAGGAAATAAGCTACTTACGTTTGTCACGAACTCTATTCTTCTTCACTTGTAACAGATCAGCCGGTTTTTTTTTTAAAATTTTAGTTCTAAATATTTTTATTTTACTTTGTAGTAGCGTATAAATACAGACGAGTCTGTGTATTATTTTTGATACTATGGTATAAAATATGGACATTGATTCGCCTCCGTTGAGTATCTACATAACCGATGAATTCCTTTATAAAATTTACTAGGTTTTCTCGCGGTTTCTCCTGCACCACATCCGGTAATCGCCGTGGGATTCTTACCCAGTGATTGATGTATATACCAAATGTTGTGTAATTTTCTGTTCTTCCAGCTACCCCTGTTTAAAACATCAAATCACTGCACCGTTACGACGTGAAAGAAAAGTGCCCAGAGATATTGACCGTGGCAAAATATAATACCTCCCTACTATCCCTCAAGCAATGTAACAGAACCAAGGTCACCTTGTTGCTCCGTTGTCACGTTGTGGAATAGCAAGTGGCGGTACCACCCGCAAAAAAGAAATTCCTATGGGAAAGTTATAAGAAAGGCCAGGTCCAGAGTACTCTAAACCGTCGGACGTGTATGAAAGTATTAATGCGTGTAGATTAATCAAAAAAGTGTACCAATCAATCAAATAAGTGGCAGTCTTTGGTACTGCCTGCCCCTTTAGGAAACAGGCGTGTTGTTATGTATTTATCCTTCTTTGAAGGAAATAAAACTTGACAAATTATAGTTCTTTCAGATAGGAACTATCAGATAAAAGGTGAAATAAAAATAATATATAGCATAATTTATGAAAATCTTTTGTAGACTGTCGATATTTTATGTGGGAACATAAATAATCTAGTTATTTTTTATATATATCTCGCTTAAAGCGAGGCTTAAGATGGACTCTGAACGGAATCAGTATAAGGATGGGCTCCAAAAATGATTTGACAAAGAGACAAGACAAAAGAGAGAATAAGGTCGAAGTGGTGCAAGCGGCGGCGCTAAGTGGAGGTCTCGCGACGTAACTGTGTTACCGTACCGTACCGTACCGGGGCCGCATTTCCGATTGATGTCTACAATTTAATTAATAATAACTTAATAAGAACGTAACACTCAGAAAGAGAGATCAAAGATGCATCCTTAGATCTCTCTTTCTGAGTGTTACGTTCTCTTCACCGAAGTGGCAACAATTTTATAGACTTTAGCTGATATACACAGCCTTTCCCTACTATTCTGCTGCAGGGACCCAGGTCCCTCTTGTCGACATAATAAGGTTTGCGAGCCCAGCAGTACTACAACACGCGAAGCAAATCTAATTAAATAGGAAATATACATCAAAAATCGGCAAAGTGCGAGTCAGACTCGCGCACGAACGGTTCCGTACCATTATCTATAAAAACGGCAAAAAAGTCACGTTTGTTGTATGGGAGCCCCTCTTAAATTTTTGTTTTATTTTAATTTAATTATTTATTTTTAAAGTGAATATATAACTAAATATTCTGTGAATATTTCAAGCGTCTACCTGTTGCCGTTATTAATATCGAGCAAAAACGAGCAAAAAACTCACGTTTGTTGTATCGGAGCCCCCTTAAATATTAATTTTATTCTGTTTTTTAGTATTGTCGTTACAGCGGCAATAGAAATACATCTTCTGGGAAGATTTCAACTGTCTTACTATAACGGTTCATGAGATACATACAGCCTGGTGACAGACGAACGGACGGATGGACGGCGGAGTCTTAGTAATAGGGTTCCGTTTTTTACCTTTTGGGTACGGAACCCTAAAAATATTTATTTAAATACAAAAGTGACACCAACCACTCTTTTTATGGAAACAGAGCGGTGGAATCGATATATTTCTATTTTGAGCGAGACACTGTTCCAGTTCTAGTTGGAACTGAGTGTGTTGGTTAAATTTTTTTATATTTCTTTCGCTTATAATAAAACCAACTACTATTACATTCCCAGCATTTAATATAATTGGAGTTAGGCATAACAACGGGTAGCTCTATGTAGTTTAACACAAGTATAACAACGGGTAGCTCTATGTAGTTTAACACAAGTATAACAACGGGGAGCTCTATGTAGTTTAACACAAGTATAACAACGGGTAGCTCTTTGTAGTTTAACACAAGTATAACAACGGGTAGCTTAATGTAGTTTAACACAAGTATAACAACGGGGAGCTCTATGTAGTTTAACACAAGTATAACAACGGGTAGCTCTTTGTAGTTTAACACAAGTATAACAACTGGTAGCTCTATGTAGTTTAACACAAGTATAACAACGGGTAGCTTAATGTAGTTTAACACAAGTAAACCAACGGGGAGCTCTATGTAGTTTAACACAAGTATAACAACGGGTAGCTCTTTGTAGTTTAACACAAGTATAACAACGGGTAGCTTAATGTAGTTTAACACAAGTATAACAACGGGGAGCTCTATGTAGTTTAACACAAGTATAACAACGGGTAGCTCTATGTAGTTCAACACAAGTATAACAACGGGTAGCTCTATGTAGTTTAACACAAGTATAACAACGAGTAGCTCTATGTAGTTTAACACAAGTATAACAACGGGTAGCTCTATGTAGTTTAACACAAGTATAACAACGGGTAGCTCTATGTAGTTTAACACAAGTATAACAACGGGTAGCTCTATGTAGTTTAACACAAGTATAACAACGGGTAGCTCTATATAGTTTAACACAAGTATAACAACGGGTAGCTCTATGTAGTTTAACACAAGTATAACAACGGGTAGCTTAATGTAGTTTAACACAAGTATAACAACGGGGAGCTCTATGTAGTTTAACACAAGTATAACAACGGGTAGCTCTTTGTAGTTTAACACAAGTATAACAACTGGTAGCTCTATGTAGTTTAACACAAGTATAATAACGGGTAGCTTAATGTAGTTTAACACAAGTATAACAACGGGGAGCTCTATGTAGTTTAACACAAGTATAACAACGGGTAGCTCTTTGTAGTTTAACACAAGTATAACAACGGGTAGCTTAATGTAGTTTAACACAAGTATAACAACGGGGAGCTCTATGTAGTTTAACACAAGTATAACAACGGGTAGCTCTATGTAGTTCAACACAAGTATAACAACGGGTAGCTCTATGTAGTTTAACACAAGTATAACAACGGGTAGCTCTATGTAGTTTAACACAAGTATAACAACGGGTAGCTCTATGTAGTTTAACACAAGTATAACAACGGGTAGCTCTTTGTAGTTTAACACAAGTATAACAACTGGTAGCTCTATGTAGTTCAACACAAGTAAAACAACGGGTAGCTCTATGTAGTTTAACACAAGTATAACAACGGGCAGCTCTATGTAGTTTAACACAAGTATAACAACGGGTAGCTCTATGTAGTTTAACACAAGTATAACAACGGGTAGCTCTTTGTAGTTTAACACAAGTATAACAACGGGTAGCTCTATGTAGTTTAACACAAGTAAAACAACGGGTACCTCTATGTAGTTTAACACAAGTATAACAACGGGTAGCTCTATGTAGTTTAACACAAGTATAACAACGGGTAGCTCTATGTAGTTTAACACAAGTATAACAACGGGTAGCTCTATGTAGTTTAATACAAGTATAACAACGGGAAGCTCTATGTAGTTTAACACAAGTATAACAACGGGTAGCTCTATGTAGTTTAACACAAGTATAACAACGGGTAGCTCTATGTAGTTTAACACAAGTATAACAACGGGTAGCTCTATGTAGTAGTAGTAGAAAGTCCGTTTAAATATAGACAGTAATTTGACCATTTAACAAACAATATGATGTACTTTCAGTCAAAATTTCATTAAATTGGTTACATTTATCCGAGATACCAGCATTCGATTTATTACGAAAAATACCGTCCACAAATATATCCTATATGGGGTAGGGTAAAACATAGCCTCACAATCCTTGAACATTGACAATAAATTGTTCTTAATCCTTGTTATCAGCTTACGGTCCGCCTGATGGTTAGCGGTCAATGCTTGCAACACCTGGGGCATCACTCGCGCGTTGTCAACCCTTCAAAAATCTTATAACCTTTTTTGATAAACCCCATACTTTAGTCCTTAGAGAGAATCTAGACAGGGAGCTCATTTAACAATCTACGCGTTCGCGGCTGGTATTTTCTCTGAAACCGCACTGTACGTTTTCACTTTTATGCATATTTAACAGAGTTCAACTAAATTTGTAGGGAAGAAAAACTAGAATGTTGTTATTTACACTATTACCAACAGTTTCCTATGGGTAAGGTAGCTAAGCTTCGGCAAACATTTTCCCTTTGGGTAGCTAAGCTTCGTCAAACTTTAAACAGTAGTACCTATCTACTGTTCATCGCCGATATTGTCAATCTTTCTTTATTCTACCTACTATTAATTTTTTATTTCACAACTGCCTGAGCTTTGAACTCAGACAAATATTTTTATAACGACTTACGAAATAAAATAAGAATGGAAATTAAATGAAGCCTGACAAATAGTCGCAAGTTTATTAACGAACTGGAAAGAAAATGGCTTAAACATTTAACTAGTGGAAAAGTAGAATCATTTATGCAAGTTGTTTTCTCCTTTGTCCGGTGTCTCTTGTGATAACTGCTACGTATTAAGAAATTGAATTAACATCGTTTGAGTCTGTATATAACTCGTACATTCTATGTCAGATTGTCAGGTAGCTGATTTTACTAATTGTTGTATTACATATATTTTCGGTAGTAGATGTATTCTGACTTTTGATCTTCTTACTTATTAATGAAAACATTATAACTAGAACCATTCTTATAATCTTTTTAACCCAAAAACATTTTTTTTTTGCGCAAAATAATTGTACAAATTGTCAAAGTGTCTGTGCAAACTTTCTGATAAATAAATATTCTTCTTAAATCTTTGACATAATAATAATAAGATATGTTGTATAGTATACCTAGTGTAGTATACCTAGTGTTATGTATGTACTGCCTGATACAACTGAGCACAATTTATTACCAACTTCCCGTATCGGCGTGATGCTGCAATTTTGCCTGCACTTTGGTTTCCCGTGACAATACGATATGAAAAAAAATGTCTGTCTGTCCGTTGTTTAGTCAATACCGACCAACTCCAAAGTTTTGGATTGTGCTGAACCCTGTATCTGTAAGTGCTTTATAATGTTTTTTTTTTGTCTGTCACCAAAATTATAGCGAAATAAATGTAAATTATTATTCATTTATTTCAGATTATCTCCATATATTGTTAGTATTTACACAATCTTAGAAATATTTTAGTAGTCAAATTACAAATTACTAATAATTATTATTCTGTACTAGACAAAGCCTGTTTTATCTAGCACTGAATATTGCTGGCCTGGAACAAACATGTAATAAGTTCCAGTGTCTTAAAATTGGACACTGAAACCTTTCAGCTATCGGCTTCAGAAGAGAATTGGGGCTGCCCCGGACTCTGTGCTGTAGGGAGGCTCAGGCAAAAACATTATATTAAATAATATAATATGTATATGCCGCCTCAAATGTACGTTCAGGTGTTCTTAATCTTTCGCTTCGTAATTAAATTAAACTTCGTTTCAAAAAAAATCATTTCCTTAGGAGAACATACAGAATTGAGTTTCATTTTTTTTATTATTAACTATGTATGTTACAATTACTTTGTTGGATTATGATAAAAAAGTTAAAGTTGTGTAGTTAACTAAATACAAAGTATTATCTGTTTTCCATTGTCTGTCGCAACTGAACGATAACTATAACTAAAGCAACCAATTAGAAAAACTTATTTTAAGAGGAAACTGTGATGCAAAATGTATATTTCACGCATGAAAATAACCATATCATTGCTTAAAATAAAATCGTTTAATTGAAATTTATGTAACAATATGTTTTAAATAGTGCCTTCAGTACGATGTTAATTTTGGACCTATAATGTGGACCTGCCAAATTTCATTGAAAAATAATAAAAAAATAAATATTTTTGAAAATACATCATCTACACGTGGGTACTTATTTACATATAAATCTCACAGAAATGTAAAATAAATAGAAATGAAGTCGCGGGTGGGTCGATAGTGGTTCCTACTCCGATTGTACAAACTTTGAAACAAGTTTTAATAAGGCAGCAGAGACCAGTTCCGCAGGAAGTTTCTTGCAGCATCCTTCCGTCTCGCGAAGCCGCATTATTTCAACCACTTCTTTTCTTTACTTGAATACAATAAAAGAACGCATTTCATTTTCTTTAAATAAACACCTTAGACCTCAGATTCTCGAAAATGTGAAAATTGGTACCTGTCTTTCTGTCCGGCAAGACCCGTTGTAGTCCGTCCCGCAAAGCTCTATGCTGTCTCCGACGCTGCTTGAGTGCATATCTTCTTTATATATATAATTCTACTGTACGTGTGTATGTCACTGTACTCCTAAACGGCTGAACTGATTTGAATGATTTTTTTATATGCGTTTGGTTGGCGCCCTGAATGGTTTAGATTTACAAATCAGCCCGGCAGATGGCGCTGCAGTTGGTATCATGCAGGACAACATCTGCCCGGTCAGCTAGTGAGATATATGTTGTTCTTTAGTTCATATGAACGATGAATTGTTACAGTGGATGTCTACAAGCTGAGATCACCAAATTTTTGTCGAATTAAAACATTTTTTTTAATCAAATATGTATCAGCTACCTATTTTGCCGGACGAATATTTGTTTTCCTCATAACTTATGAATTATGTATAAAGTCAAATTAAACATTTTATTTTTTCATTATTTCACTGTCTTGATTCCTATGCTTTGTAATATATTTATAACACATCTATTCAGAAAGAGCTGGTTGGTTCCTCGTAAACAGGGATTAAAGTTGTACTAGGGACGCAAAATGATTTCAATTTGTTATGTGGATTATAGAGATCGATCAAGAACATTGTATGAACAAGTAACTAGCTGTATAATAAAACTGTGTCAGACCGCGCGCGGATCAAATAAAAAAGAGGTTTGTGAAAAAGCAAAAACCGCGTGAAATGTATTTCGCCTATGTAATTGTTTACTTAAATTCGTAATTATGATGATACTTTTATAAAAAAAAAATGCGTTTTTCTCGAGTAGTGAAAATGCAATAAATAAATGTACTATTCTGATTTATAAGTTACACTTATCTCTTTTCTCATAGAGGGTGATAAAAAGTAGTGTGTATCACTCGGTCGCAAAATTATTTAACCTCGTGCACCGTCATTTGAATCCTTTACTACGCTCTGGATTCAAAATAGCGCCCTCGTCGTAAAAATAGTATTTTGATTCCTTGTGATTCAATCTACTATTTTTTATTTTACTCTTTTCTGCAACTTTACTTCGAGAGAAACATTCTCTTCTATAAAAATACTTTATATTTACATAATACGATTCAGCTTGTAAGTTTTTCTTGGAAAAATATTGAGTGCTCAATATCCTTTCACATATGTATTTTGTACAGTTTGGACGCTAGTTATTTTTAACGTCACCTTCCCGCCCTCAATAAGTGTTTATTTACAATGCTTTTACCACATAGATATTGTATTAGAAGACTATGAAATTCTAAAGCCATATTTTCTTTCAAAATTGTTTTTACAGAAATAACGTAAACAGGTATTGATATAATGTTTTTCACTTAGCCAAAATAAACGAAAATACCAAAAAAGTAGGATCTAATCAGCTTAAGAAATAGAAAATTAACGTAAAACAATCTCTATTTAATCAGCTTAAATAACAGAAAATTAACGTAAACCAATATCTATTTAATCAGCTTAAGTAAAAGAAAATTAATGTAAACCAATCTTCATTTAATCAGCTTAAGTAACAGAAAATTAACGAAAACCAATATCTATTTAATCAGCTTAAGTAAAAGAAAATTAATGTAAACCAATCTTCATTTAATCAGCTTTAGTAACAGAAAATTAACGAAAACTAATATCTATTTAATCAGTTTAAGTAACAGAAAATTTACGTAAACCAATCACCTCGGACGAACCTGACCATGAAACGGCGAGGCACGCGGGTGCACGGGTCCTCGGCAATTCCACGGTTCCGCGGCCGACGTTGGACGTATCTGGTGTGTTGCTCGCGTTTAGACTTTGGCCAAAAGTCTTTGCGGCAGGTTAGAAGCGACACTCGCGTATTGCGTTGTTAGTGTTTTTTGTTCACTTTGGAATTTGTCAAGAACTTTTGAAAAGTCAGTACTCATATCGTGTGCGGGAACCGTGATTTGATCAGCCCCTGGATCTGAAGATAGCAGCTGCGCGGAGCATCATTAATACCAGGAACCGCCACGGTGACACACTAAAAGTTTTGATTTAACCCTACTTGTCTATTTTATAGCAGATTCCTAATGTTTCAAAGTAAGTTTCCTTCCTTTAGAGTAGACCCCTTCGTAAATAACATAAGCACAGACTGACGCCTAGGTTCCTACTATCAGTTCCACCGCGACGCAGCCTACCTACTGTGCTACAAATTGAGTAATTAATAAATATACGGGTTGAACAAAACAACTTAATTTTATTAGCTTAAGTAACAAAAAATTAACGTAAACCATCTCTATTTATTCAGCTTAAGTAACAGAAAATTACGTTAACCAATTTCTATTTCTGACTTTAAAGCAGCCTTATCAACCTTTCGACACTATTCACATTTGTGGAATTTAGATTTATTGATAACTGTCGTAAAATATAAAATCTAAAAATAACAAAACCACTAGTGTATAGCAGATATGATACAATTTTTTAAAATATGCAATTTATTAAAGCCCTTAAGTTTATGTCAGGCTTTAGACTTCCGTTCTTGTTCAGTGGGACGTTCCCGAGCGGTGTTCGAAGGCAGGCGCAGGTGCCTTCAACTTATCATTATGTCTCTCGAGTGGATTTCTGCTAATGAGACTACGATAATTGATGAAATCAAGTTATTCAGTCTTTTGTTTTTCATGTCATCAAAATAAGAATAATAATTATTATAAAAAACTTTGTTGCACAAAATAAAAACATACAGTAGAGTACAAAAATCTTTATTCTCTCTCTTATGAGCGATCTCTCCTAGATAACCTTTGGGTTAAGAAATTTAAGATAGTGTGTGCATTGAGATAAATGATTAAACAAACATAAGTATACCTAAATATATTACTTTATTGAAGTGTGATAGTATTAGTTTCTTAAATGTTCTTAACGACCGCCCACGTTTAACGTCCAAAGGAAATGTATTCCTCAACATAGTTGGTTTCACAGTAAATGAGTGATCATACATTTGTAACCGGTGAGTAGGAGTTTTCAACAACAGGCTTATAGATTAACGAAGGAAAGGAGAACCAATAAAAGTGAAGCAATGTTTTAAATTAACCGATAATTTTAAATTAAACAGGGCGTTACAAAGAAGAAATAAAACATGAGTATTCCTGCGAAGACTTATCGGGAGCCACTTGAGCTTTGTTCGGAATTCGGATATGTGATTATTTTGCAGACCAAATGTAAATTACATTATGCATTCATAAGTTTTGAAACCGCTCGAGCTTATCAAGCTGATTCTCGGTGAGATCAAGATAGCTAGCATCTGTATAGTCGAGAACAGGAACAAGAAGCGACTGGGGAAGAGCAATTTTTTTGGGTATAAAAAGAAAATTGCGTAATCTACTTAAAGACCGCAGTAACAAATATTTTTTTACGCATTTCTTTAATTTGTGGACCCCATGATAGAGCTTTTTACAGTATCACTGTATGGAACAGCTGTTGGCTATCAATCTTGGAGATTAGTCTTTTACTGCCTACGATAATGACTTGAGTTTTATTAGGATTGACAACAAGACCATGCGACTCACTGTAGTCTACAATGCGAGACAGGTTCTTATTCATGATCGTAATAGCATTTGTTATTACAATAGCATTAATAGAAACTTGCTTGTATGTCTGAAGAAATGGTCATAACAAAGGCGTTTATATATTATTTTACAATAATAACAAGTAAAGTAATGAGCTGCCGTTCTTGAAAGCATGGTTTGACAAATTGCTGTCATTCGTTATACGTATTCGTATTTAGTGATGTGTACCAAATATATGTTAACATGTCGAAGTAACTTTCTGACAGATAATATTATTTATATAAGAATATAATCTCTTTGTGCCTGATATCTACCGTGTAATAAATATTTAAGCGCTATAGTACTCATAGACTCTAAATAAAATAACTACTATATACGGAAGGATGAACAGACCGACACGAGTATATACGGGTTCCTTGTAGGGATGCTTAATGAGAAAGTGATAAAATTCTCTTTTGTTATATGTATATAATAATTCAAATAACATACAAAGAAATTTATATAACAACACGATTTACACGTCACAAACGGAGTGGTTGGTAATTGATCTGCGCAGCCCTACGAGTACCAGCAGGTGTTACTATCAGTTCCTGTCCTTTTATTTTTACTTTATTTTATAACCGCAGTACCTACTGTAGGTATCTGTACAAAGTGGAAGGGTCCCGCTTTGGCCTCAAACCTCTCTATTGAAGCCGCTTGTCACGGTTTATGCGAGGCTCACGCGTCGCCCCGAGCGACCCACTAAAAGGGTGGGCTCTAAAAATCATTAGCGGCACAAAAGAGGGAACAGAGGCAAAGCGTGAGCGCTAAGTGTAGGCGAGCGGTGTCATGACGTAACTTTGTTAGAGGTCTATTCAGAATCATAATAGGGACAAATAAAATTGTATTATCTATTTCATACTGTATTATCATTACTAAAAATTTCAAAGAAATGTTATTTATTACAAAATCCCGTTTAAAGATAATTAATCGTGTGAGTAAAAGTATTATTATTTATATATAACATATATCATTTGATTGATTACCTTTTTATGTCATAAAGTTTGCAGTCGATATCCTTTTTAATTCTGATTAGCTTCTTACACACACATCGAAAGAACCTCAGCAATACTCTCAAGTTGCGATAGTTTCTAAAATTATTCATTGCAATTATGTTTTTATATATATACTTTTTGCAGCCTTTTTGTCTGAAATTGAATATAAGCTGTTTTTTTAATACAGAATGTCATTGAAATGAATGAGTATGGACTAAGTGCATGTTGCCCAAAACTGTGCGTACCCGCCATGGAAAACAATGTTGCTGGGACACTTGCCACAGGGAGCGCGTATAGTGGCCGTGGTGAGTCCAGATTCAGATTTAGATCGGATTAGAAAAGTGTAAGGGGGTCTTCCTTTCGACACCCTGAAGATAGTGAGCGTCTGAGGTGTGTTTCTCTCGGTGGCAGGAATTATGAAGGACAGACGAACTGAGCGTGTTTGGCAAAATGCAACTAAGATGCTGATTTTTACTGCAAAATCGTTCTGCTGTCCAGTGGCCTTACATTTCCACAAAGCATTGGCTCAGATTTTACTTTGCATGAAAATGCTCGTTGTCATACAACTAGGAGAGCCCAATGATGGGTGTTGCAGGAGAATATTCAAGTTCCGCCTCGCCCTACTCAGTCGCCATTCTATTGAGAGCGATTGTCGCAGGATGGCATTTATGCATGCATTTTTATAAATAATATATTTTTTAATCACATTTTTTTTAGTTTTAAATTTTGTTATATCCATAATACTTTAATTATAACGTTTTTTTTATTCAATTGTCAAAAGCTTTGTTGTTTTTAAATTTATAAAACAATACGTACTTAAATATAAAACAAATTTTTAACTGATAGCGGAAGTAACATTGTCGAGTTAAAATATTTTTTTATGTATACACACATATATTTTTTGTCTG
The DNA here is from genome assembly GCA_946406115.1 of Apoda limacodes. Classification (NCBI taxonomy): domain Eukaryota; kingdom Metazoa; phylum Arthropoda; class Insecta; order Lepidoptera; family Limacodidae; genus Apoda; species Apoda limacodes. Next base: position 23,061,467 of record OX291560.1, on the reverse strand, counting down.
GAGCTGGTCAAATGGGTGAGGGGTTACTTGCTTTGAAATTGGTAATTAACTGTATCAAAAACAATGTTGCTGCTATGGGCTCATCAGCTGTTAAGCAGAACTAAAGTGGTTGGTTAAAAGAGGTAAAGAATGGATAGCGTCCATAGGCTACGGTGACTGCTTACGATCAGTCGGGCCGTAAGCTTGTTTGCCACCTTAGTGGTATAAAAAAAAAAAAAAAAAAAAAAAAACCTGGCATAATGACGTAAGTCATTACCTTTGTGGAATAAAACACATGACGAAATTAGGTACTTAGATAAATACATACATACATAAATATTTATCATCATATTTGATAAACGTCTAGAAGTTTATTTTCTATAATTTTCATTGTGTAGTATACTTAGAACTCGAGTTTTCATTTGAAACTTTGAATGCCTTGTTTTTTATCAGATTCACAAGAAATCGTTTTCAGTTCTTTATCTTAATATTCTTTTTGAAGGAATATGTCATAAATTTTACTTCAAGTAAAATGTGGATGTTTCGAGTTTTATTAATAACATTTATTTAACCAGGGCGATGACATTCAAAACATCTCTGCCCGCTCCCAGGGACTCGTGTCAACTTGGTATTATGTAATGGTTATTGTACTATACCATTGTGTTTGTTGAAATAGTTTGTCAGGTTGCAAATAAAATGAGGCAAATTAATTCATATCACATGTATTATATTCTGTGCGAAGGTGCTACAAGGTGCTACAAGGTGCTACAAGAAGTGAAAGGATAGGATATACAAGATACAGAATTCATAAAGTGCCTACGTAAAAACACATACATATATATCATTGCTTATATCATGTCGAAGGAGCTTAATTATTTTCTAAACAGTGTGTGACTACTTCTTAATGCGAAACGACGAAGTGTTTAAAATTTGTGATGCCAAATGACAGAAACATACACAAAATTATCCTTATACGGAGAAGGAAATAGAACTATTAGACTCAATAGTGTATGTAGGTATTGCATTAGACAATAGGCTGCAATATTGTAGGTACTTTAATATGAAGTTGAAGAAATATAAAAGATTAACTGTTAAGTTTCTTGCCGATTCTTCTCGGTACTAAATCATTCCAAACCAGTGGTAATTTTTTTAATTAATTATTAAACTGACGATTCAAAAGTGCTGTTTTGCAAACTTTTTTATTCAAATAGACTTACAATTTTAATAAAAAAGTTTGAGTTTGAGTAATATTGTTGTGAATTTATGATTTTGTTTTGTTAAAACAAAAATTGAAACAGATCTTTTCGATTAATTTAAACCAACTTGACGAAGATTGTTTTAATTTTTATATAAGCTAGATCGTGCAGAATATCATATCCGTCCGTCGGTCCGTGTGTATGTCATAGTTATTTTATTAGGATAGATAATTTTAAGACTACGGAACTGAAATGCATATGTACTCAAAATATATATTATCATTTCAAAAGAATAACTTAAAATTAAGATACATATAAAACGCGATAAGTTATTAAGAATACATTGTCAGGCTTTTCAGCGTTTCAAAATTAATTCTCTTTTTTAATATTCAAATTCAAAGTTGTAATTTTCGGTTACCGGTTGGGTTCGGTTTTCAGACACACATTGCCGACAATGCATTCAGGTTTAACTGACCGACAACAACCTAAAGTACTCAAAATGATCACGACTCACTAAAGTCAAATACTTTGCGAGATAATATAATATAGCGACCCGTCAACTTATTTTCGAACTTTAAAAAATGATTAGTTCTATATATATCTGAATTGTATGCTACGGAAACTTACACTTAGCATGGCCTATTGCGCGACAGTGCGTTCTTACACGGTTTTATTATAAATAAAAACTGTCACATTATTCATCTCTTATTGTGCTAAATATTAGAATTTAGTAGGGCTCAATTTAGTAAGAAATGCTCAAATAACAAAAAAAATCTAATAAATATATTTAAAAAGCTTTTTAATAACTAAATCAAATGTTCTTTAAAAAAATAGTCTAATTGGCCATTCACTTAACTTGTGAATAAACGCTCCTCGTTCCTCTCGTGATTTCTCTTTAAGAGTATTTTTTGCTCCATTATGTATATCGACCTAAACCTCATCCCTTAAGTGTAAAAGAAGCAACTAAGCGGAAAATGATAATTGTGACAAAGGTCGTCGCTTGATGACTTAAAATTTTCATTTATCATTTCTCTTAACTTAAGACGAATAATGTTATAAGTGTAAATTTTAATTATCACATATCTATACTAATATATAAAGCTGAAGAGTTTGTTTGTTTGAACGCGCTACTGTCAGGAACTACTACTGGTTGGAATTGAAAAATTCTTTTTGTGTTAGATAGCCCATTTATCGAGGAAGGCTATAGGCTATATATCATCACGCTAAGGCCAAAAGGAGCGGAGCACCAATGAAAAATGTTTTTAAATCGGTGTTTTTTTCCCTTTTAAGAGCTTCCGCTGCGTTCGCTGCTTAAACGGTTAAAGTTTCGCAAAAATCATGTATGTCAGAATTGTTTCCCTTTAAAAGTTTTAAAAAAAAGTCGCCGACAGCATATGTCTATCTTTTAAGGTTGACTCACTATAACCCTTTTTATGCTAACCAAATTTGTTCTAAAATAATGCATTATTTGCGAAGGTTTTTTTATAAACATGATATTAATCCTTATCCAAATAAATACGTTATTTAAAACAAGTTTACATCATTCGATTTCAATGAATATCTTAGGAGATATCGCAGTTTTAAAATAACACAATGTACAAGTACTGGGCGCGCATTTATGATGTGCGAGGCCGACAGGCAGTCATGAGGAGGAAGAACGGTACGTATTATTTAAAAATATTTTCACCTTCTACGTTTTTTTTTCTATAATTTAGGAGTTGCTTTAAGAATCCTACGCCGACAACCAAATTTAAGGCGGGCGAAGCCGCTGGCAAAAGCTAGTAAAGTATAATTAATTAGAAATCTGTTTTCTTAGATTCATCTTTAAGTGTTTGGCATAGTTAATTAGTTTTGTTTAATTTTACTCTTACTCCTTACAACAGTTTTATATTTTTAATTCAGTTTTATAACATATAATGACTGAAAATCAAATCACAACTTTCTCTTAGATGCTATTACTAATTTTCAACCTATGGTAATAACTTTTGTAAAATACGCTCTTAAGAAGCAAATGGCATTTATTGTATCGCTATATTAAACGCTGGACGGTGAATACAAAAACAAAACACCTACAGAATGACGTGCGCAGGCGCAGCGCAGTGCCATTTATGAACAACTGTAACGTCACGTCACAGACGTTTGTTTTAAAGTTTTGGAACCAACCCGGTGCGTGCGACCGGCATCACCAATCAAGTAAGTCAAGAATATCTAGATTTATTTATTTATTTAATTGTAACCTAACACCTAGCTTAAGGCGTTTACAATCAAGTTAAAATTATAATAAAAAAAAGAGTACTTAATAGGATTTTTTTTGGCTTAATTAATACCTGTTTTTGTTTATTTTGTAAAAGTTTCTTGTGTCAAATGACTGATTGTGGCTGATTTGGTTATAAGAATAGAATAGAATTAATAAAAGTGATTTTAACTTTTTTTAAGCAATTATATGTAAAAACATTGTAATTTTTGGTGTTCTATGTGAAATCGTTTTCTTTGTTTTATTTGTTAAGTAACATACATTTTTAAAACCAAACCATTTGTAAGTAAAATAATTGGAAAAATCTTTGGCTGAAAACACCGGCATCACCAATAATGTAAGTCAAATTGACGTTACCTGTGGCGGGTTAAAGTCAACAGGTGAATTTTTACTTGACGGTCTCCTTGCTATGGTTGGTAAATATTCAATCAATATTCATTTGGATATCGGCGTAGGATTCTTACGGCAACTCCTCAATTATAGAAAAAAACCTTTCTTAGCGCACGCCTACATCAAACATGATTTTGCGAAACTTTAACCGTTTACGCAGCCCACGCAGCGGAAGCTCTTAAAAGAAAAAAAAACGATTTTGAAACATTGTTCATTGGTGCTCCACTCTTATTAGTCTTAGCATGATGATATAAAGCCTATAGCCTCCCTCAATAAATGTGCTATCTAACACTGAAAGAATTTTTCAAATCAGACCAGTAGTTCCGGAGATTAGCGCGTTCAAATAAACAAACTCTTTAGCTTTATATATTAGTATAGAGTATAGATAAGAAAAGAAAGAAAGACGAACGAAAAACATTTTTTATTTGTACAACACAACCTATAAATAACAGGAAAAAAAACGAAATGTTAACATTATTTCCATAATTTGAGTTGTGCGTCAAATAGGTTTCTCACTCAGCATTACGCTGTGACAAGATAGTCACAACACTGATTTTGTGAGAAGTGAGAACCTTTCGTTTGCGACTCCTTTGACAATAGGAAATAAAAAGATACTTATTTATTAATTATTACAGTTAACTGACTACGCTACACTTATTGTAATTTTAAATACAAAATAAATAATTAACATAAAACGAAAATAAAAACAGCTGCATAAGTATTATCCTTCGCCCTACTTAACCTAAGACAAAAAGAAAGAAATAAGAGAAAAACAAAAAAGTGATTAACTAAAATTAACCTTTTCAGTATACAATTTCTTAATCATAATATCTCCTTATAATTATATTTATTACATTATTTTATGTACTATATACCTTCTATTACTACATATTATTATTTTATTTACCTCCCTTTAATTTTATATATTATAATGATAATGCCCAACAACACAAATCATATCCCGCCTCTCCTCAACCTTATAATAAAATAAAAAATAACAAGCCTATAGCACTGCGCATTTTCGACTGAAAGCAACGAAAAAAATCGGATTTTGGCAATAAATGGTCTTCACCTTTTGGAAGAGGAACGAATTGCCAATTTGGAAAAAATAAGAAGAATATATTAATCTATGACTGAACCTATCATTCTTAGAATTATTTATTATGTGTACATATTGGTAATTTATAATATATTGACATAAACTTACATAATTATGAATGAAAAGTTTCCATTCTCAAGCCAATAAACATTAGGTGAGCTATTTTTTTTTTATACCACTAAGGTGGCAAACAAGCCTACGGTCCGCCTGATGGTAAGCGGTCACCGTAGCCTATGGACGCTTGCAACACCAGGGGCATCACTCGCGCGTTGCCGACCCTTCAGTAATCTAATAACTTCTTTTTTGAAGAACCCCATACTGTAGTCCTTAGAGAAAACCTTGGCAGGGAGCTCATTCCACAACCCAAGGGTTCGCGGGAGGAAGTTTCTCTGAAACCGCACTGTTCGCGACCATTTTGGTTCCAAAGTGTGAGAATGAATTCCCTGTCGATGGCGAGCGGTGCGATGGTAGAAAGTAGCCGTGGGCATCATTTCGAACAATTCCTCAGAACACAATCCATTGTACAAGCGGTAGAACACACACAGGGAGTCAAAGTCTCTCCTCAGACTTAAGGGCTCGATACCGCAAGTGAGTTTGGGATCGTCGACAATTCTCACAGCCCGTCGTTGAACCGAGTCAAAAGGGCCAAGCTGGTATCCGGGTGCACCCACCCAGAGATGGCAGCAGTACTCCATATGGGGCCGGACTTGCGACTTGTAAAGTAGCAACCTTTGCCCCGACGTGAAGTACTGCTTCGCTCTGTTGAGTACACCAAGTTTTTTGGACGCCAGCTTTACCTTGTCTAGCAAATGATCTCGGAACTGAACATCGCTGGAGATGTCAACGCCAAGGATATATTTCACCGCAGTTATTATGAAATCTATAGGTACGTAAGTTCATACGTGCCTAATAAACGTAATAAATGACCCATAATTGAGTCTATTTATATACATATAGCCGCTAAATAAAGTTAACAGCTTAATTTTAATGTAACGTTAATATTTTGCTTTCTTAAAATACAGCTTTAACTTGCCATTTTCGACCTTAAACGGACCACAGCAATAAGGTATATATGTACTTTTTTATATTATCCTTTGCCAACATTGCTAATTAGTATAACGGACTGATTGGCTTATTAGCTAGCTTGGCGAATAGGCTTAGTTCTGCAGAATTTAAAGATAGCCGTTTAGCGGTTAAAAATATTCGCCAACTTACGGACGAAGCTACTGCCCGGATAGTATACTTTAGCTTCTTTCATAGTGTGATATCCTACGGTATTTTACTATGAGGACACGCAGCTGATATTCAAACAATTTTTGTGCTGCAGAAGAGGGCTGTTCGAGCTATATACAATCTATCCCATAGATACTCTTTAAGAGATAAATTTAAAGAAATCAAGGTTAACCTTACCGTCTCAGTATATATTAGATAATTTAATTTATTCTCATAAAAATATTGGTTGCTTTAAAAAGAAAAATGATATTCATAATCGTATTACTCAAAATAGAAACAAACTTGCACTGATCCACACAAGGCTTTAGAAAATAGATAAATAATTTAAAGAACAATGTTTCCGTTCTTACAATAAAATCGCGGCAGAATAATGTCAATTAAACGTAAAAATGTTCAAAAATTTTGTAAAACAGAAACTAGTCGAAAAAGCTCATTACACAATTCAAGATTACCTCGATGACAAAAAAGCATGGGATTTCATATTTTTTTATTAACATAATTTGATAATTTGTATTGATTAATCAAAATTAAAAGAGCGACTGCTGGCGAATTTCTTTTGCCGTTTCTTCTCACCAGCACGCCATTTTGATTTCGACACGGTAGTAACTAGTAACTAATAGTTTATAGAATTAATAAAAGTGATATGATATAGTATTTTTAAGAAATAAAGCATTTGACTGAAAACGCACAGCACAAGCTGCAATTTTATGCAAAGATTTTTGTTACGTTACGTAAGCGAGTACCAAGAAAGGATTTTACAAAATACACCCCCTTAGAACGAAAAGTGGGTGTTGGCAATTTGTATAAAAATCCGTCATTTTTTAAGCTACAAAAATACATTAATTTTTTAGGCCTTTTAAGCCTGTTAAGTTATAAATCAAGATTGTCATGATCAACATTTGCTTCCCTTTTTATTTTAATTCAAATGTTTTTGTGTTTTACAATATTAAATAAAAAATAATTACACAATACACAATATTTACTTATTATTACAATAAATAATTGTTGTATGTATAATTTCAGTATAAAAATTGTATGGTTTATATTTGAATTACAAGCATATACCGTGTTGAAACAACTTATATACCTGCTGTGCGCGGTGAACTCATTACGATCATATGAAAAACAAATTCGTGATACATTGCTTTACGATTTAGTTTTAACGAAGTCAAAGTTCACTTTATAGTAACTTTTCTACTTAAAAGTAAATTACAATCATTATCGTTACGCACGAAGTTTTAGCGACGTTCTCCTTAGGACACTTTGACAGCTAGAAAATTGATGAAATTTACTACTTCATAAATGCTAACAGACTAACTTTAGCCTTTAATTTGTGTAGATATTAAAAGTAGATACTTATTTATGCTTCTGATATAAAATAAAAAAACTTTAATGCTTTTTGATATCAGGCATCTTTTTTTATTTTGTTGATAACACAGGTTGATAACTTAGGGCGGGTTTTGTTTCCCGGGCAATTTGGCTCATCAAGCACAAGCAGTCAGAGCCAGTTGGTTCCATTTAGTATTGATGCAATGTTAAAACTTGGTACTTTAGAAATCTAGCTCCTGATAGTTTGAATTAGGATATGAAAGTTTGTAAGACGAACTTCGGGACAGTCAATAGTTAGTTTTTGTTAAAAAAAGTATTTCAAAATTAATGGACGGTTTTAAAATTTACTGAGATTTCATAATCTAGGCGATTCCAAAATTTATACTTAGCTCTATTAGAAAATAATAAATACAAAAAAAATCGTAATTTCATTATAACATAATAAAATTTTTCAGAAGAATCGATACGAAGATGGTATAATTATAAGGCTGTTAAGGACAGACAAGACGAAACTACATTTTAGTTTCTTTTGCCTGCGGAACTTAAATAAGTGTAAGAGATCATATAATGACCTACGTATTACAATATAACAATATTACATATAAATAATTACTGAGTACATTCTGTAAATATTGAAAAAAAATCATAAATCTATGTTATTTCAAATATTTTTATTAGTATTGAGAAGAATAGATTAAATTTTCAAGAGGGAACGTACAAAAAGTTGAGTTTCATTATTTTCAACAAAAGCTTACCAAACATAATAATAACCATTGTTACGTAAAGAAGCGTTCAAAAGATTTTATTTTTACATCTGAAACCCTTCCGCGCGACCCTTTCTCAAGAAAAATATAATTTTTTTCTTTTCTTTGTAACCATGCAAGGTTGGGAAGCAACTTACTTGTAGTCAACTCAGTGTAACCAATAGATTTTTCTACAACATTTTCATATTTTCGCTGAGCAACAAAACTGTAGGAGGAAAGCAACCGAGGGAAGTCGGATCTCTGGACGAATTGGATCAAAATAGGAATTGGTAAAAATTTGAAACCATCGCCATACTTTGAACGCAGCAATTACAACTTATCACTCTCCCCTTGCCCGCCACGTCGTTTGCTATATTCATTTTTTTTTGTTGCGCGTACTTCAGAGCCAGCAAAGTGATTTAGGTTAGGACGACAGTTGAAGCGCCACTTGTTGGGTGTATAAATATAAAGTTACATGCATTAAATTTGTCCAATTATATAAAAAAGGTTAAATTCCTTCAAATTATTTATAAAAAAAATCACCCAAGTGCGAGTCGGACTCGCACACGAAGGATTTTGTTGTATGGGAGCCCCTCTTAAATATTTGTTTAAAAAATTTCAACTGCCTAACTATGACAGTTCATGAGATACAGCCTGGTGACAGACAGGCGGACGGACAGCGAAGTATTAGTAATAGAGTCCCGTTTTTTACCCTTTAGGTACGGAACCCTAAAAAAACTAGCTGATTCAGCAGATACGTTACCTTAAAGTTGCTGCAGCGCTCGATTGTTGCGCTAGAATGAATGAAATGACTCCAAAATCCCTACATTTACCATGTTACATAATAAATATAAATCATAGAACTTCTATGATACCAATATAATGAACGCAGATATAATGTCAGAGATATAATGAACCGGTGCATACAGAATCCGCGCTTAGCGCTATTTTATAACAGCATTCACAATAATATTTTGTTTAAAATCATTAGTAACTTATATAGCATTCTAAGTTATGTTGGGGTAAAGCTTTTTTAGTATCTATTAACTAATTTTTAATAAAAAGTTGAATAACCTTTAAATAACCCCTAAAAAGTAAATAGCAATATGTTAAAGGCAGATCATTTGGTAGTGTGATGGACTGCCGTGCAGAGGGTGTGGGTTCGATTCCCGCACTGGACAAACTTTTGTGTTTGTCTTGAGTCTGGGTGTACTTATGTATGATATGTATGTATTTACAAAAAAAAAAGTAATATGTATGTATTTATATCCGTTGTCTGGTACCCATAACACAAGCTTTGCTTACTTTGGGGCTAGACGGCGCTGTGTGTAATGTCCAAAAATATTTATTATTATTATTATTATTTATTTAGCTGAGTGTTTCGGAGCCCGTATCCCAATGAAGGCGTTCACTTTTAAGTGGATTTTAGTGGATATTTTAAATAGTTTTCTATTTATATCAAAATTTATTTTTATCCGCGGCTCTGCTCGCTCTTAATTTTGGTTATCAGCGTTTGATTTCTTTCTACTTGATTTTAATAATTTGCTACAGCAAGCTGCTTGCGGTAACTTATTCAGGATAATAACTAAGCTGATGTCCTTCTCCGTCCCTGCATCAATATCAGCGGAATTGGTTGCTCTAACCTAACCTAACCAATAACAAACAAACTTTTACAAATATATGTATATGGAGATAAAGGATTTCGTTTAATTGGCTAGACTACACATTACAATTTATCGATACACACAGTGAAGTATTTTATTATCATCACAATACTTATTAATCGTGTAATTTATAAAAGAAATATGTTAAAAAATTCTACACTTATTGAATTGTGTATCACAACTACTAGATAACAGAAGTTTCTGCGGATTACAAATAATTGTTGGAGCTGAAACTTACGGCAGAATCTTTAGTTTGGTCGCGCTGAATCAGTACTTGCTCAGTGAGACGTCTCGTCGAGAAAGTTGTTGGAGAACAGGAGGCAGGAGGCAGGTGTCTCCGACTTTGCTTATATTTCTCAAAATGGATCATCACAACTGTGACTATACCAATTAGTTTATATCAGTCTCCGCGTTTCTAAAGTAAGTTAACGACTTGACTTGGAACACGTTTCGGAGTTCATTAAACTTTATCATTTTATTGTAAATTGATTACGAAATTTTTGAACTTCGACCAATTTAGATATAAGCAATTTTAATATATAGGTACTCATTATTTTATTTTAGAATAAATAAATAACTAGACATTGTATTTATTGTTTTGATAGTAAATTTTAGTATTATACTCCGGAAATTAATTGCTTATGCCTCTCTAACTAGTGGCAGCTAGTTTCAGCTCTGCATATTTGCCGCACTCGTTCACGAGGCGCAACAGCTGGGCGGCACTCGCCATCCGCTATATTTGCCGCACTCGTTCACGAGGCGCAACAGCTGGGCGGCACTCGCCATCCGCTATATTTGCCGCACTCGTTCACGAGGCGCAACAGCTGGGCGGCACTCGCCATCCGCTATATTTGCCGCACTCGTTCACGAGGCGCAACAGCTGGGCGGCACTCGCGATCCGCTATATTAACACATGTGTTTGTGCTATAAAATAATTTTTTATATGCATAATTTTAAAAGAGAAATTAAAAAGAAAATAAATCAAAAATCGACATAAATAAAAGGTGACTTTGTGATTTCGTTATATCGAGAAAAATTTATTGCATTATTTTTTAGCACTACCAAATCTTGGAGTATAATGTATTATATATGTTTTTTTTATTATTTATTTAGATTTGATTTACCCCCTTAAAATTGAATTCTGCTTAGTGTAATTTACCTATTATATCCCCTCTTAATAATAGGCGCAACACCTCGGGGTTGTTTATTTCATCACAACGCCTGTTTTCCTTATAATAAATTAAACTTATTGTATAATTTATTAAACAATACTATGAAATAATGAGTAAGCTTTTGAGCCGTTCTATAAGAAAATAAGTGGCCAAGTGCGTGTCGTACGTACATTATATAATAATAAGTGGCCAAGTGCGCGTCGTACGTACATAATATAATAATAAGTGGCCAAGTGCGTGTCGTACGTACATAATATAATAATAAGTGGCCAAGTGCGTGTCGTACGTACATTATGTAATAATAAGTGGCCAAGTGCGCGTCGTACGTACATAATATAATAATAAGTGGCCAAGTGCGTGTCGTACGTACATAATATAATAATAAGTGGCCAAGTGCGTGTCGTACGTACATTATATAATAATAAGTGGCCAAGTGCGCGTCGTACGTACATAATATAATAATAAGTGGCCAAGTGCGTGTCGTACGTACATAATATAATAATAAGTGGCCAAGTGCGTGTCGTAAGTACAATATATAATAATAAGTGGCCAAGTGCGTGTCGTACGTATATTATATAATAAAAAGTGGCCAAGTGCGTGTCGTACGTACATTATGTAACTTGTGCAACGGAGAGCACTGACATCCACGACACAGGTTAAATCCTAATGTGGGTGACAGGTGACAGGTGACAACTATACTTGTCACACTTCTCAAGTATATATAAACAAATTTAACATATGTACTGTAAATATTGTTTAAATGTAATCTAGTTGTATTACTTGGAAATAAATTTATCTTATTTATTTGACTTCCTCGCAGCCTAGTTGGTAGTGTGGCCAGCTTCTCTGCAGAGGGTGTGGGTTCGAATGATTGCGGATAAGTAATTTTTAAGGTTTACTTTCGTGTTTTCTTTAAGATTTTTAAAACATGTAGTTTAAAAGTTAAAAGGACTGAGGACACAAAATTTTAGGAAGCAATAACTCGCAAAATGTACATTCAAAAACTTTAATTGCATTTTGGAAAATCTATCAAACAATGTGGTTAGCGAAAATTTTTGTCATGTCCCTAAAAATAATTTTGCTTGGTTACTTTAAAAAAAATGTTTGCCCGTTAATTCAAACTGGGAAAACTTACTTTTGCGGATAAAACAAACAAAAACTCAGACAAGAAAACGTTGCCAAAGTAAAAAGTGAGTACGCAACCCTTGAGTACGGAACCCTGAAAAACAAATAATATGATAAGAGTTTATTTATTTTATTTTAACTCATCTCTGTGCTAAGATAAAATCTTTGCTGGTTTCGGGAAATTTGTTTAATAAGAGATATCTCACCGTACCAGCTCGTCGCCGCGTCGCGTTTGAGAGACGTCTGAGCGACGTTTGAGAGACGTCTACAACGTTCATTTCCCCATCAAGTCATCCCCGCGAGCAAACTACAAAAAAATTTCCTCTCTTATTCGTCTCCCTTGAAAGGTTTTGCCGACATCTTATTTGTTGTCAACTTGATAACAGCGGCAAAAGAAATTGTCACCCTACTTCTCGCTCCTGTTTCTACTCCTATTGAATTTATTTTTTCGTTACCGTCGCGTACCGACTGACGACTACTATTTTATTATATGGTATAGGTAATTAGTTTTACAATAAATCGTAACAACACAACAATAAGTAAAAACATTTGATGTATTTTTTAAGACGTACTAAGATCTTTTTGTTTCTTAAATTTCTTTCTCTCAACATTGAACTACACTTTATTCGTAAGCATGTGCAACTATTCTCCGTACTCCGTATTCTCTTAGCTTGGGTCATACTTACTTACTATAAAGTAATACTTACTTTTTAGGTCATAAAACACTTTTAGTATAAACATCATGACCTCCTTGGTCACTAATAAATTCATGATGCATGATCGGTGTGCATCAAAATTTCCAACAAGAAATGAGTCCCATGAGACAAAAATTTAATTGAGAGCATTTTTTTTTCAAGTTTCCATCATGGTAAAAATGCAGTTTTGTTAAGGATAAAAATATTTTAGAAATACAAAAAGCTTATGACATTATCACAATCTAAGTTCCAAGTACCAAGTACAAAGTTTCGAGTGCCTTTCTTTTATTGTTATTCGAGATATTCAAAATTTTTTGTTGATGATCGATCCCAATTTTAATCATCTCAGAAAGTGAATTCTGAAAAAAAAAGTAAATTTACTGGTCCCTTATACAAGCCAGATAATTTTACATTCAAATGTATAATAAATAAATTTGCCATTGAATTCGCAAGTCGCAAGTCGGATTCACGCACCGAGGGTTACTTTCACCTCACAATGATCGTTACTTATTATTTGTTGTTATAAAGTTAAAGTTAAAGTCTATTTTACAATTACTTCATGTTATAATATAGAGTATGTTCTACAATCACTTCATGTTATAATATAGAGTATGTTCTACAATCACTTCATGTTATAATAAAGAGTATGTTCTACAATCACTTCATGTTATAATATAGAGTATGTTCTACAATCACTTCATGTTATAATAAAGAGTATGTTCTACAATCACTTCATGTTATAATAAAGAGTATGTATTACAATCACTTCATGTTATAATATAGAGTATGTTCTACAATCACTGCATGTTTAAAATTATAGTCTGTTCTACAATCACTGCATGTTATAAGATAGACTCTGTTCTACAATTACGTACTGCATTTTATAAGTTAAGGTGTGTTCTACAATCACTGCACGTTATAAGTTAGTGTCTGTTCTAAAATAACTGCAGATTTTAAGTTAGAATGTGTTCTACAATTCGGTACTGCATTTTATAAGTAAGGGTCTATGCTACAATCACTGCACGTTATAAGTTAGAGTCTGTTCTATAATTACTGCATTTTCTAAGTAAGAGCCTGTTCTACAACCACTGCATGCTATAAGTTGGAGTTTGTTATAAAAATGAAGTAATTTACTTTTTTATAGTTTTATTATTTGTTAGGATATCTGCAAAAATATCACATATTCTGAGAAAATGTATACATTCCTATAAACACACACCTTTAAACAGACAGACAGACATGGTTGGTTAAAACAAATTTATTTTAGCTTATTATTTTTTATGTGTATTATAGTTTTATTTATTATGTGTATTTGTTAGCTTATTGAAGAAAAGAAACGTCGTCGTAAAAAGTTTTTACTATCGCTTTTAATTCTTCAATATATATATATCAATCGATCAGACAAATTATAAACTTGTACTTACGAAATTGTTTATGAACAAAAAAAATGATGTCTCATTCTAATTGTCTAGAATTCCACAAGAATCGGCAGCAGAACAATATACAAAATCACATTTATCTGAGACACATCTTTTTGAGACACGTTTATCTACGTATTATTTCCCCATCAAGCCTTCCCAGTTCCCAGCAATCCTGCTTACAATTTTTTTCTCCGTCATTCGTTTTCTTGAACTGGTTTCGCGGACATCTTAGTCGCTGACAACTCTATACGAATAACAAACGAAATTCTCCTCCTATTTCTCGCCTTTTATCTGATATATATTTTATTGAAAGTTTGTCTCGCGTCTGTCTGCCCCTAGAATAGACTGAAAAGAAGCCTAAAAAGAAATGAAGCGATAACATTGTAACAATATATATATATATATATATATTTGTGTGTGTGTGTGTGTTACGCACATATCTTAACGGATTTATTCCCGAGAACAGGGTTACTAGTATACTAGTATACTTAATAAGTTTTTATTCAGAACTCTCTATACTATAAAAATCTTTGTGCTCGTTGGTAGTTCATCCTCCTATTGAACTTGGCTCACCAACTCTATTCACCAAAACAATAGTATTGTTCTAAACATCGAACTACAATAAATTCTCGCCCCGAGCCACAAACTACGATCATCTATCACTAATTATATCAAAGATCTTTGTACTACTCGTTCGTTCTTTCTTCGTTTTCGCAAAATGACTCTCGTTATCGGTGTGCACGAAGTTTTGCTAGTTTTCCAAACCCAACTTTGGTCGCGGGTCCAATTAAATAAATTGGGTTCGTAACCGCTTGCTTCCAGTTGCTTATAATGACTTTCTGCTTAAGTTTTTGCTGTAGATTGACTTGTGACTCCGTCTGCATCCTGCTGGTGCTGGTGGTAAACGAGTTAAACAATCCACGAGCACATAGTACAGCCTCTAAAATCGTTTTATGGCGAAATTAGTACAGATTTATTACTAGAATTCTAAGGTTATCCGTTACATGTCCTTCCTTACGTTTAATGATGAAATGGAAACTTCAATTACTTGAGGTTTAGTTTTAAAAGTTAACTTGATGGCGGGGGCCGGTAAATAAGTATATACTAAGAACCTATAACTTTTAAGGAGCTCGAGGTCTATTGTAGTAAGTTTCATCCACCGGCGTGGTTAGTCATTGGATGGGTGGTGGCTAGTGGCACATTTTTTGAGGTCCTCAGTGCTTTGGTTGTCAGTGTCGCCATAATAATAATAATAATAAATTCATTTATTCAGATATTTGTATCCAATTTGGTTAGTAAAATTTTATAGAGCTATGTTAGTACATGTAATATAAATAAAAGGTCGACATCAGCTGTAAGCATAATGGTTGTTGGGCACTGGTGCATGCAAGAACATCCAGTGTCCCAAAAATGGCCCATCCATGCGGTCCGCAACCACAATCAGGAGGCCGTTGACGCTGGCCTTCGTCCTCCGCGCCTTCGAGCCCTCCTACGCATGATTGTCCGAAAGCAGTCTACACGCAATTCAGTGAACATCCTCGATGCGCTGCAGAAGCGAGGCAGCCGCAACAGACATTAAGCCTAGCTGTAACTCTGTCATCCACACTGGTGTAAAATATGTCCGGAAGCGCCTGGAACTCTTCATACAACTACGTATATTATTGAAAGGTTCTGCACACTCGTGGTAAAAATAAAACCGAAATGCGTCTTTACCAAATGTACCTAGTGGAGACTGCCCATAAGGTTTTGGTCGGGTATAGTTAGAACTAAACTTTACAAAAAACCAACTACTAAACATACCCGGTTCGGGATGTCATGATCGGGTTTATTTAGAAGTTAACGTTTTGTTATTACTTACTTCTAAATATATCTAGACAGAGCGTCGACTGACTGATTCATCATCACGCTAAACTACTAAAGCTGGAAAATAACAATTTTAACAGTAGTTTCCTTTATAATGGTAGGAAATAATCATAAAAAACTGTTATTTTAAAACAGAATAGAACAAAAATTCTGTTGAGATCAGATATAAACATAGGTTATTTTGAATAAATCTATGTTATTTAGCACATTCATATTAGCAGTAAGACTATGTTGCCTTTTACATTTTTTTTGATTTTAGTTTATACCAGACCTCTCTACTATCGACGACTGACTGATGACGTAAGCTGAACTGGTATTTTTGCGAAGATCATATTTTTAAAAATAAGCTGTTGTGCTTCAAATGTTGCATTTATATTTTTTATTTAGCCTGTTAATTTTTGTATTGCCTTATATTAAAAGGAGAAGGATTCTCACTGAATAATTTACTTAACCGTGTGAACTCTCAAGATTGTGTCGAAATAGGGTATATTTAGAAGCGCTTTGTTAAAAATGGTGCTTCTGAATAAACTCTAGCTCGGGTGTCTTGGTAAGGTACACTTAGCGGTAGTCACTTGACAAATTGAATCACCGGCGTCCCCGCACAAGGTAAGTTTAGTGAAGACGCGTCCGGAGTAACAAGCGCATGATACGGTTGCTACCTGAAAAAATTCGGGATCGAATTATTCCAGATCCTATGTAGTCGATGCAGGAAAAATCAAATGTTTGCTTGAGCGACGAATTGGAAACCGTTTTTAACGGCTCCAAAAAAATCCAGATGAATGAAGTCTGAACCTTAGTATGTGACCAGATGGCGTTGTGTGATATGCCTAGGAACATGTATTTATTTTGTAACTATGATGCTACTTCTTGTTTACCTTATAATGCTGGTTTATATATGGAATCTATAAGTATTGGGGCTAATATTTAAAATATTGAAATAATAAATAAAAATGTGAAAGGCTAATATTAATTGTTGCAGCAAAAAATCCGCTGTCACAACTAAACCGAACATGGAGTTCCTCGTGCACAGTAATCACCATACTCTTTAGCCTGTAACGCACCAGCACGAAGGGAACGACATGTTTACTTTTAGGTAAAGCGAAATAATTGCGTTCGTTTGATCCCTAACTGTATCGTTATTACAAGAACTTTAGTTATACAACTAATATGTAAGATATTTAAGGATTCGCTCTGTAAATCATATTTTTTTTTCATTCTCGATAGAAAACAAAATCCAAAGTTATCGCTAAAAAATGGAAAGTCAAGGTCATCAGTTTTTGAATAATAATAAAACTACATGTTTTCTATAACGTATACATTTTAAATTTGCAAAATGTGTATTTGTTTAAATAATAAGAAGGAAATACTTGGATTCCCGCTTGTTTCACCCATCCTAGCTAGAGCCGCCACGCTTCCCCCCTCTGCGCTTTAAGTGCGCATAGAATACCTAAATTAATAGCGCCAGAACCTCGGTGCCCCCTATGTGTGATAACAAGACACTTAAGACTAACTTGACGGCCCTTTCACCTAACTGCAAAAAACATTATAATAAAGTCAAAAAATACAACTAAAAAAAAATCAATGGAGACCACAGACCATAGACCTGCCGCCCACTGGCTGTCGCACGAGTACCTGACGCTTATACCCAATTATGAAACCACCTCGAGCATCAATGAACGATTTCAAACAGATAACTTACCTACTCCTCTTACCATTTGCTATTTAGTGTTACGAATATTTTGACACACTTTATAAACTCAAACTTATTTATTCAAATAGATTTTTAAACAGCACTTTTCAATAGTCAGTTTAAGAATTAATTTAAAAAAATTACCACCTGTTCGGAATGATTTACTACTGAGAAGAACCGGCAAGAAACTCAGGAGTTAATCCTTTATATTTTTCAACTTTATATTAAAATACAATATAGCCTTACACTAGGTAATAACATAATATACAAAGTTTTAATTTTAAAAAATATTACAAATGCACCAATACCAATACAAATCGATTAAGTTCTAATTTTCCAAGCATTTTTATCATTTATGTATTTATCAACTTAGAAATAGCTTTTTTTATTAACTATCTTGGACATATATTTTTAATTTATTCGGAGGTAAATTAACCAAATGTTCTGGAATTTTATTGTAGAAATATATACTGTGTATTGCGAAACCCTTCTTCTGAAGGAAATATTTTGGAACTACCAATTTATACTTATTCTTTGTATTAACACTGTGATGTATAATTTTTATAATACATATTTTTCCCGTGGTTTTATTTTCGGAAAAATCTATTCCGGTAGGTACTCTCGAGCCGGATAGAAATACCTAGATGTGTGTTTATCCGGAACAAATTCATCTTTGTAACAAAATTTCCGCTGTAGAGTTGAATCGCAACAAACATAATAAATAAACATATTTTCAATTTGTAATATCAGCATGCGTGGTCGGTGGTAGCCTAGTAATTTAAGTGTCTGCCTTGCGTTATAAGGGACCGGCCTCTACGTGAATGTATGCAAAGTGTACAATCCGCTCTGGGTCCACGTGAAAAATTGTCTAAGTTATTGTTTAAAAATTTAAATTGTCCTCGTCCAAGGTGGGAGTAAAGGCTGGTAAGAGATATCAGCATGTTATAATAAGAGCAACCCTGATTCATTCCACTATTTTGTACAAAGATTCCAAAAAAAAATTCACAAGTAATAAATAAAATTGCATCTTGCACCTTTTAAGTCCTTGCTCCTCTCAGGAAATTCGCCTTGTCTCACTTGTTGTACAATGTACCACATCATCGCAAAGCTCATTATGCTTTTATTTACTCACGTAAACAGTTGCAACTGTTTTGTTTAATTGTGTAAATTGTGAGTTTAGCGTGAGTTACGTACTCAATGTTCTGTCTATTAAATTCGACAACCGAAACAACGGTAGGAGCATAGTCGTCGCTTCCTAGAGAAAGAGCGCTGAAGATTTGCAAAGCTCTGTGGGCGGAAAGTTGCTTCTTTTATGTTTTCTTATAGTTTATTATTCACATTGATCACCTTCTTATTTACGTTTACCCTTTTATTAAGTTATAAAAATTTTGTTTAACTTCTTAAGTCGGTGATAGCCTAGAGGTATGGGTTTCGCCTTCCGTCCTGAGGAGCGGAGATCCAAATTCCGGCGTGTACCATGGCATGTTTTTCATCTATGAGAAACACGTCTGACTTTTTGGTGAAGTGGATTGGCAATCTGCGTCCTCCTTTTTTGCATTCAATATTCACAAAGAGGTTTTCCCTTATCGATTTAAAGACAAAACTCACAGGAACAACTAAGTCTAATAAGTCTGATACGTCATGGACATAGTGTTTTATTTATTGGTAATAAGAAAGGGACACTATCGTGCGAAAATAGAGGAAATCCTGACCGTAAACAATTAGGTATAAATATTATTACATTTTAATATTTTCTAAAATAAGTAAGACTTTTATGATTACTAGTTTGCACTTTGAAACTCATATCTTTATGATGTTTTTAGTTTGCACTCTGAAACTCATATTTTACGAGTTTGCGCTCTGGAAGTCATATTTTTATGTTTCTTGTTTGCACTCTAAAACATATATTTTTATAATGTTTTTAGTTTGTACTCTGAAACTCATATGTTACTAGTCTGGAAGTCTTATTTTTATGTTTCTAGTTTGCACTCTAAAACTCATATTTTATAATGTTTTTAGTTTGTAGGTACTCTAAAACTCATATTTCACTAGTTTGCACTCTGGAAGTCATATTTTTGTGTTTCTTGTTTTCACTCTGGAAGTAATATTTTTATGTTTCTAGTTTGCACTCTAAAACTCATATCTTTATGATGTTTTTAGTTTGTAGGTACTCTGAAACTTATATTTTACTAGTTTGCACTCTGAAAGTTATATTTTTATGTTTATAGTTTGCACTCTAAAACTCTTATTTTTATCATGTTTCTAGTTTGCACTCTGAAACTCATTTTCTTATGATGTTACTAGTTTGCACTCTGGAAGTCATATTTTTTAAGTTAGGAACCTACTTACTTTAAATTTCTTGCCCATTTAGTGGCAAGTGGCAACATACACTGGTTTTTAAAATAGAATCAGTGAGTAGTGCGCCGTGGAAATTTGTCACTCTTTAGTGCCGTTACATAAACAAAAAGCTAATACTCACTTCATATTTGCACTTAAATGATTAAGAAAAAAATTACACCCAATCTATACTTTTAAGCGACTTTTTAGTATAAAATTTCCACCGCCGCGGCGTCGCCACCGCATTCTGTGTCAGGTATAGTTACAGTAGGTACAGGTTGTTTGTTTTGGTTTCTTAGGCGGAACCATTGCCTAAACCAACTTTTCATTCATGCAGGCGAAGGCATCTAGACAGATTAAACGTGAGGGGCTATGTGCGGCGAGACGGGGGGCGAGCATATCATATATAGCTAGTCGGGTGCTGTCCAGCCAGTCGAGTCCAAGTTTGTTTTGTGTCGTCAAAGCCAAGGTGACCTATAACGGGAGCATAGAAGCTTCAGACATTACCAAATATAACGGCCTTCAATGTCTTCAGACAAGCAAGGCTAAAGTGAGAACTTTATCTTTATGCGTAATTATTGTACAAAGATATCAGTTTCAAGTCATTTAGCACATGGTTCTGATAGTTTTGAATGTTGTTTAAGTTTGAATGAAGATAGTAATAGTTTGGGACAGGTTTTTAAAGCGTCCGTCAGTGACCAGTCCACAAACTAAGAGAAGAAAATAAATTCCACAAGTTTGACCACAATCGATCTACCCACGCGCGCCCACTCTAATTTCCCTTTTACAGGGCTGTTACTTGCAAATACTGACTACGTTTGAGGTATAAATATAATCTCAACTTTTGTAGAGTTGTCTTAGCTCGATTAGTTCGTTACTATAATTGCTGATTTTTATAATCAAATCATTGTTAAAGCACCTCTTTTGTCGTATTTATTAGCTTCAATTGTTTGACATTTTCGATTCGATTTATCAAAGTGCCGATTGTGAGCTTATACTGTATATATCTTGTTCATCATAGCAAAATAAATGAACGGATATAAAGTAAAATATTTGATAGACCTATTTTAAGGTTTTTTTTTCGAGGACGGGTCCTATTGAAATTTTTCAAATTATTAAATATATAAAAATTTTTCGGTTAAAAACCAGTAAATATAAGTAGGTAAATCTGAAAACGCAAAAACAGTTTTTCTCAATTCCAAAATAATTATCTAATCTAATTAACTACTACATAATTCAGATTTCTCATTTCATATATATTAATAAGCTAATTTATAATTACTAAAATGTATAATTCCCACTTCAGAAAAAACTTCTTGTTATGAGGTGTAGATTATTTGTTGCGACAACCCTAAAGCCGCGGGGAGCACACGTACCGTGAGAACTACATTCGATACACGTTCTGTTTGTAGATACCGCCATCGATTTAGCTTAAGTTTGAATTTGGAATTTAACGGAATTGTTGAGTTGAAATAGCCATCTAAATATTAGCTACTATATGCCATTTCACATTGCATGGTACTTTTTTTTTTTTTTTTATATATAGCACTAAGGTGGCAAACAAGCTAACGGTCCGCCTGATGGTAAGCGGTCACCGTACGTAGCATTTTGTAACTTTGTTTCTGAATCATGTGTAGTAAAGATATAAATTATAACTTCAAAACCAGGTACTCACTAACTTCATTGCGGTCACCACCACCACACGACCCCCCCGATCGACCCGGTCACCGTCGTAAAACTATAGTTAGGCGGCCTCGGCACGTACTAACGTCCCCAGATGACGATCTCGCTGTCCAGATAGCGAGATTAGTCTCTACGACCTCCCCGAATAGGGCCTCCCTCCAAACACGACGCCGACGTCCCCGGGTTCGTCGGCGCCCACAAGGATACACTTGGTATCAAAGAGTGCCGGGGCGCTTCTCGCCCCCACTCAATCGCAACCGTACCCGCGTAACGGGGAACTCCCCTCCTGGCGGTGACTCACCTTTGGGTTCGAAGGGACGCCCCCGAGAGCGACAACCCAAGCCGAGGCTTCCCCCGCGGGGAGCCCTAGAGCGTTGGGCGCTATATGGGCTGAGGCTCCTTCAGAGTCTCGCCCCAAAAGTCTGGTGAAGCAGTAATGGCAGCTGCATAGTCAGCTCAGAAAAAAAAGTTAAGTTTATCATCTTGGAATATGTTGACTACTACGAAAGATGAATAATAAAAAGAAACAAGGTTTTATTAACGGGAAATTACTCTATAAATGACAATAGAACACAAAGACGCTTCTCCAAAGTGAAAGATTCTAAATCGGGTAGTCACTCTAAAAAATACAGTTGCAGGGCTCTTCTATGATTAAATATCACAATTTATATTATACGACCAAAGAAAGCACAGGTTACATATATATGTATAGTGATAGTGATATCCGAATTATCTGTTATCCGAAAAATCCGGATATTGGTGCATTTTGAGTTGTTTTCTAAATCCGGATTTGAGAAACCAATCCGGATATTTCAAATTCATTACTGCCCTTACAAACACAAAAAGCGCCCCAATCATTTCCGAGGTGCGGTTTACAAATTTTTTTGGTAACTCAGTAACGTATAATTTTTCCTTATTCTTGATAACTAAGGTACTAGTGATCTGTGTACAAAGGAACACGGGGAGAGTCCTCTTAAAAGAACAAGAACACAGATCAAGATAATACAATGCTCGCACACACTATCTTATGTAAAACTTTAAATTTTTCCAAGACTCTAAGACACAGTTGTAGCAGCAATTTTCGTTATATTACAGACATTCGTTAAACTTAAAATCGACATTTAAGAAGTATTACTATATATGAAACGCGGTATCAACTTTAATAGCGTAAAATTTAAATCGTACCAAGATCTGCAAATATCTTTTGATATTGTTAATATGACGATAGAAGAGTGAAATTTTGTGCATTGTGCAGACGCGACGCTACCTTGATAAGACATTACATCTAATTATCAACCATAAGACGTCAACTGCTGAAAGTATGCAAGCCTCTCCATATGTTTATACAATGACCTGTCGTGTGTCGCTTGCATTTTCACGGTGCAAACCAAACCATCTGTCAGCCTCGTAGAGTAAGAGTTGCTTGTATTTGCCAATCGAGAACCTTTCTTTTGCATCAGTTGTCGATAAGTGATGTGGCCTGGTGGCCTATGGCTTGGTGACTATTCAAGCAATGTTTGTGACGCTCGTCATCTTCTCAGTCAGAAGACGTACAATGCTGAACAAAGCTGATCTGTGGGCGCTACTCGAAAACTTTTCTTCCCCATTGGTTATTGGTTCGACGAGCGTAACTTCTTTGTAATCTTAGTATTCGTTCATCGGTGTAGGATTTCAACGGAAACTCCTCAATTACTAAACAAATAATACTTCTCTTCAAAACTTCAAAACTATCTGCATGCCAAATTTCATCTTGATCGGTACACCGTGAAAAAGTATCAGACAGATTTATTTTCGCATTTATAATATTTATGTTATGTTATATAGTATGGATAATTTTAAGTATATGTAAGTATATGTATGTACATATGATTGTGCAAAAATATAATTACGATGGCGCTAATGCCACTAGTACTATTAAATATCGGAATTCGGTTAAACATCTAAATTCCTTCACTCGATTAACGATACTTGACGCTTGACAACTTCGAGAGTAGCGTTCCCAACAAACAATCGGTATAGGAGCGACATAAACATGGACATTGTAACCTTCGTTTTATCCACATTCATTTTAAGGCCAACTTGTTAAGAAACTCTGCCGAGGTCTCTAAGCATCGTGCTCTAGGTCTTCTAGCGATTTTGCCATGACCACTATATCGTCGGCAAATCGAAGGTGGGTGATGTACTCGCCATTTATGTTGACGTCATTTCCTTTCCACTCCAGAAGCTTAAACACATCTTCCACCGCAGTTGTGAACAGTTTTGGAGAAATTACGTCTTACACTAGTTCTATACTAGTTCTAATAAAGTAACACAAAATAGTCTGGAGGGACCACATTTCTGTACCGCTTGTCCTTCTTGTTTAAGCACTGAGGTAATTTAGACGTAAAAATGTTACGCAGTTTCCTTAAACTTGCCAAGCTTTGAACTCTTCGATTCATCGCTTGATTAAAGTTGGACTTACCTAACTGCGCTAGTAGCCTCAGATATGTATGTAGTAGTAGCTTTACTTACACTTTAATAACTTATGATAACAACAAAGAGAAATCTATATAAAAAACTAGCCAGCGTCTTCGCCCGCCCTAAATTTGGGCGTGGGATTCTTACGACAACTCCTTTTTAAAGAAGTTTATTATAGCAAGCTATATCTGCAGCTATGGTTCGTTCGTGGAATTCGGTTATAGTATCTCCCACGTAAATTTTTGAATTGTTCGTGATGAAAGGAATATGTATCTTCAACTATCTCTGTGAAAAATTTCAGCTTAATTGGATGCTCCGCTGTGACAGAATTAAGTAACAAACGATATAGTTGTTCCAGCGGGAACTTTTAAATTTTCCGAGATGAAAAAAAGCCTATGTCCTTCCTCGGGCCTCATACTATATCCACACTAAATTTCATCTAAATCGGTTCAGCGGTTCAAGCGTGAAGTGGTAACAGAGAAACAAATAGACAGACAGACAGAGTTACTTTGGCATTTATTGTATGGATACCCGACAAACAATTTAGCGTTGGTTACACGTAATTTTGAAGCTTAGAGTACAACTACTATTGATTTATAATGGATTCGGTTGTCACTCAAAGAGATACAGTTCACTTATGAAATAAGTTTAGCTCTATAGGTTGTATTAGAACTGTAAAAACGAAGTTAAATATTCTTTCCAGTTAGTGGAGTAGCAATGGCTGCTTATATACTTATGACGTTAAAGCTTGTTTCGGCCTGCAATGTTAAAAGCTGTTTGAAGATCTACATTAACTCCCTATAATTCTTATTGCTATAAATCTGCTATATTAGAGTTGCTTATATATCAAAAGGCTGTTATTTAACTTCATTAACGTCATTGGTTCTGTAACGGTGATAATTAAGAGTGTAGTAACACCAAACACTACATGCGTTGTATAAATCTTACATACAGCTTACGCCTGTAATACGAAAGACAGTGATAGGTTAAATAGTTATAGCAGTTTTGTACGATCCTGATATAAGGGTTATGGTGTAAGAAAAACAACCGGTAATTCTTTAATGACACCATTCAATGTTTCTAACGCTTAAAGTTTTTGTGTGTAATCTAACTTTACATTATAAAAACATTTATCGAACTGAGCTAAAATTTGGAATTTCTCCCAAAGCTAAAGCCGGTATTTTACTCTCCGCTGCAGGTAGATGTTTTCGCTAAGTGCGTAGTTCCTCTCTTATGTCAACCAAAGATCGCATAATACTTTTGACTACCGGCGTTGTAGTTCTTCGAGTGTCGTAATAGATTTAAGAAAAGTCTGCATCTTCAAGATAAATATCGCCATCTTCAATCACTTTCTGTCAAAAAAACTAAATATTTATTTATACAAAATCACTTTTAAATAACGTGGTGCCTAAATTTTCCGAATTATTTTACATAGTTTATGTAAACAGTCACTAAAACTGACCAAAATTTTAAATTGAATGTCTAAAAACTATTTTAGGTTATTAGTATGTACTTTTAGTTTTTTTACTTTTTTTTCCCTAAAATCATATTTTTTCTAAGGCGCGTCAAAATTAAGACGATAAACATGACACACAATCACATTAAACTTGCAAGCGCACTTATAATTAATATAACACTTCAAGAACACTGTTATTCAACAATACTTACATTTCGTGATGAAAATTTTGCAATGTCCGTAGATAAACATTAGCTATTCACGCCAAAGTGTCGTGACGTTAATAAGAACGCACCGCGCAATCGACGAGTGAAGCAGCCACACTTTGAGCGCAGCAACACCGTGCCTCCGATCACGACAGCTGATGTGTGTATGTGTCAAGGGATTTTTTGAGAAAGGGAAAAAGGGTCGACAAACGTTGATTTGTTACAGCACCTATAGGAACCACGTTATATCGCTGAAATATTAATTCACGTAATGAAAAAATTATTCAATCGATTTAAATTACTAAAATTACGTCTGATTTGATAGTAACAAATAGTTTTTTATTTAAAAGTATCTCATTATCCTAAAAAAAATGGGATTTTTTCATCTATAGATAAGTATTATATTGACTTCGGAAAAGCTGTATTATCCGGATCAGCATCAATATCCGTTTTTAAAATCCGAATTTCAATAAGGATCCGGATTTGCATTCACTTTGTACTCATCTGTCATAACAAAATCCGTGTTTTTAAATGTATCACCGGTAAAAATTTAAAGCTTAAAGTATTGAGACCTATTAACAGGGTTCTTAGCATGATTACCAGAGATTTGAGCTCCAAACAATTCTTTTTTAAATGGTAATTTTTATGTATTTTTTCAAATTCCTCAATAATTGGAATATCTTATATTGTCTATGCAATGAAGCCAATCAATATATTCATTATTGCAGTGTCAAAAAAAATATTGAATTATAATAACGGAAGAACGGCCGTGTACACAACCCAACACAAACACAAACACACGACGTAACCGTAGTTGAGTGACATGGCGCTGAAGCTTTCACGTTGTCGTCGCCAATGTGTCAAGTGGCGATCGATAGGCGGCGCTGCGAGCGGGCCTGGGCCTGTGCTGTGTTGCGCTTTGTCGTGTTGTGTTTGTGTCGCATCGTGTGGCTCGTGTGGCTCGTGTGGCTCGTGTGGCTCGTGTGGCTCGTGTGGCACTGCCTCTGCTACAGTATAAGCATTCTTGATTAATTTTGAGACGAAAAGCGTTGTGGTCGATTGCATTTTGTTACTTTATAGAGCTTATGCTTTCTGAAATACTTTATTAAAAACCTATAAACCTACATACAAATAAAAACATTCTTTATTTGTTGTTTTTGACGTACTCGCTATCATCACAAACTCACAGAATATACTTGGGTTGCTTACACGTGTTAGTTCAAAACTTTGGGTATCTAATTTAAATAAACAAAGGAATCATTTTTTGGCTTAGCCTTAACTTAACTTCTGCCATTACAATGACAATGTTCACTTGAATGATTACAACAAGTTTTGATCACAGCTAACTATACACGTTGTCAATTAACATAGTCATATACACGTAGTATACACGTTGTCAACTAACATAGTCATAACCCTGATTTTTATAAAGAAAATCATGACTGTTTATGTTAATGTTTTGTTTTCTAAGACGAGATATTAGTTTCTTCAAGTAGGTACTATATATATTATAATCATAAGTTTATATTTTTAGAAAATCTTGATATTTTTAAATACCATGTGGAATCCTGAAATGTCAGTACTAACTGCGTCAATGTTGCATTCTCCCAGTCCAAAATCACGTGAGACATTCTGTCTCGTGCCTCAGGGCAACAGCGTTTGTGTTATGTTTGTGGTGTTTGCTAAAGACATCCATGTGTTATAGAGAGACAGTAGCTACTTTGTCAGTCTGTACGTCTGTTACGTTCTATCAGAGGGCATCATTCAGTTGACAGACCTATATACGAGGGCTCCTGCCTGTCGCCTGCATTCTCAGACTATGATAAGTATAAAGAAAATGGCAGTGGTATTTGGTATTTGGTATTTGCCCAAGTGTTATGTACAATGTATGTTCCAAAATAATTGTGATCAAATCACGTTTTATATTCATGGAACACTTTGCAATGCTGACGCATTGTTTTAACTTTTTTTGATTGAAACCTCTTAATAAATACTTAAATAACTGGAACTAGAAATATTTCTGATCTCTTAAAACTCCATCACAACTGTCTTAATCTCCATTAAAAGAAGATCTAAAGACATAATATCTATAAACGCATATCTATAAACGCATATCTATAAACGCATATCTATATACGCGAAAGTTGTTTATATTCTATTAGAGCGAAAAAAAAACTTTTCGCAAATAAATGAAGTCGCATAAAATCTATTCGCTAGTTTTTTAACAATGAAATTTACAAAACAATGGCATCGTTAAACAATGAACTAAAGCGGAACTGTTCGTAACAAAGCCGGACTCGAACTCGAACTCAAATCACGAACGTACACATTTTGTTTTAAAATATTTATTTTAACATATTTTTTCGAGTTTTTTGGCAAAAACATTATGTTCATTTACTTGTCCAATTTCTGATCAATTTGTTGAACATTCCAAGAATTGCATTAAATCATTACCAAATGAAGTTCTTTGCAATTTGATCTGTCTATACAAATGCACCCGTTTATTATTAATCCTTACATCCAAGCGGGTCACTGTTATTGCACGGCAAGGATGCAAGTCGTCGAGCGATATTATTGATAGAATCAGGCGTTTGATAGAAGAAATCATTTTAGCGTACAATAGTCAACACCCAGATCGATCAAACTTTGCGAAACATCTTTTAGATGTCTTCAGGACCTGATGCCACACCCTCGATAATTTACACATATATTACAAAAAAGTTTAAAACTTTGCGTTTTGGAGCAGATGGAGATAGTTCTGCACAGGGATAGAGGTAAATTAATTGACGAACAACTAAATGTTTCTAAAAAAAAATATATCCAACTTACCAAATTACACCGTATGACTGTTCAAAATATTTGGTTTAACCAACAATGCAAACACAATAATGTAGTGCAGAGCTATATGCTAACAAACACTCGTAATAATTCAGCCAACATCGCGATAAAGAAGGCCCAAAAATATGGTTACATGAAGAAATTTATCACTGGTTTTCTGTAAGATATTATTAAAAAATAATGCATTTAGAATTATCCTTGAGATAACAATGTAGAATTCGATTTGTTAGACAACGAGGCGAGAGATTTAGCTTCACAGGCAGCTCATCATAAATATTTAATCCAATATAATAAAGTACAGAAATTTATAGAAATTAAAAATTCAATCAACAATCTTTATAATAACAATGAAAATCAGACATTCCACAATTTTTATTCTCGAGTACAAAAATTTTCAAATATAAATTTTACAGATAAAGAGACTAATTTTCTAGTAGAGACTAAAATGATTTTAATCTACCGGCAAAATAAGCGAAAAAAACACTTGAGGCTTTGGCAGTAGATTAAAGTAAAATAAAAAATAAATAATAATAATCTAAAAGTAATAAAGGCAGATAAAGAAAATAGTATTATTGTTTTAAATCATATAGATTATATAGAAAAAGTAAATAATATACTTAAAAATGAAAAAC
The DNA here is from genome assembly GCA_946406115.1 of Apoda limacodes. NCBI lineage: Eukaryota > Metazoa > Arthropoda > Insecta > Lepidoptera > Limacodidae > Apoda > Apoda limacodes. Next base: position 23,032,005 of record OX291560.1, on the reverse strand, counting down.
TAAGAACCTCTGTTAACAACTCTCAAATATATTTTAGCACACAATCAGTACCTCTCAGTAAACAATCAGTACCTCTCAGTAAACAATCAGTACCTCTCAGTAAACAATCAGTACCTCTCAGTAAACAATCAGTACCTCTCAGTAAACAATCAGTACCTCTCAGTAAACAATCAGTACCTCTCAGTAAACAATCAGTACCTCTCAGTAAACAATCAGTACCTCTCAGTAAACAATCAGTACCTCTCAGTAAACAATCAGTACCTCTCAGTAAACAATCAGTACCTCTCAGTAAACAATCAGTACCTCTCAGTAAACAATCAGTACCTCTCAGTAAACAATCAGTACCTCTCAGTAAACAATCAGTACCTCTCAGTAAACAATCAGTACCTCTCAGTAAACAATCAGTACCTCTCAGTAAACAATCAGTACCTCTCAGTAAACAAGATTATTCCACAGAACTTAATATAATTTATCAAATAGCTAATTCCAATGGATACGAAGCTGACCCAAAATATTGAAAGGCAGCTTATTACAGATTTTTTTTTCGTACACTAAGAAAATACCCAAAACGCATCAAGTATGCCATAAAAATTTGAAGAGTTTCCTTGATTTTTCCAGGATCTCATCATTATATCCTAACCTGATGGCCATAGAATCATGGGTACTATCCATTTTTGTATTTTTGTAACCTTCTCTAGAATGTAACAAATACTTTTCTGTAAAACTGCATCAAAATCGGTTCAGCCAAATGTGCAATAATCGCGAACAAACATACGGGTCAAACTGAGAACCTCCTTATTTGTTAAAGTCGGTTAAAATGTCAACCCTGAACAAAGTTGCCTGTGTTACGTTACTAGTCTGTGTTTATTCTAACAGGTAATTTAATTAGAAAACCAAAATTACCATTCAAACATTACGATAAACATAATTTTAATATTATATGTACCTAACTGAACCTGATTTTTTTATTTCAGGTAATTCAAATGCTAAGAGACCAGTCAGCCAGTGTTTACCATTCGTATGTAAGTTACTTTGCAAGTCATTAATCGAGTAGCTCTATATATGTATGTAGTGTACCTATTTACATATTATACTTAAACAATATGTCATGTTCCACAAAGTCAAAAGTAACATACTATTTGGTTTTATGTTTTGTTAAAAAAATAATTGTATTTATTGCGGGGTTCCACGGTATAAATCAATTGATATATTCGTGAATCGGATAACGTAATTCCTACTCGGATTTAGCAAATGTCATGAAATATGCTTGATATAAGTAGAACAACATTGTTAAACATATCTACGTGAAATACATTCGACATTCTGTTTATAACTGATAACTTATATTAAAGAGTAGATAATTCATAATAAAAAAAAACTGATTATAAAAAATTAAAGAAAAAAAAATGTTTTATGATGAAAGTTGATTTGATAAACCTGATAGGGTGCTCACTCTCTGTGCTCACCTAGTCCATCAGCTATTAGAATCACTGGAAACGTTCGTGATTCAGTCTAGACTTCTTCGCTAAAAAAAAAACCAATTTGCTCACTTGTTGAACAAATAACTATTCACTCCGGGTTATAGTTTTACGGGGTTCTTTAGGTTCACTTGGCAACGGTGCTATGGGTGATTTTATTTTTGAGGCCTTGAGGACGTTTATAGGGCTAGTGGGTAACATAGAATACGTTAATCAAGATAAACACTTTCAAAATATAGTAAAAAAAAACATTTCCACATTTTCTTTGCCAATATGTGTATACGCAAGAGCAGTGCATGATGTATAAGACTTATTGTTTGCTAAATATGCAATAATGGAAATAATTATTGGCATCGTTGGCTCAACTTGTAGCTCTAATCGGTTGTGTAAACATGTGTACATACTTTGTGTACATAATTCTGATTCGTGCTCGTGAATCGAGCTGATTGAATTAATTACCATAATGAGTTTACTTCGCTCCAGTGGGTAAGGTACACAGTACCACTAGTAGTGGTAACGGACGGCGCGGCATGTGGCATGTGGCATGTGGCATGTAGCTGAATGCAACCATCCTCTGTGTGTAAGGTGTAATTAAACAACTGTTATGGTCACGACTGTCACGAACATCTGTATATTCAAAATATTTAAAAACTAATAAAATATTTTAATTAAATTCCCTCAAAATCCTAACAGAACTAAGTTTCGTCCAATATGACTAAATCTAAATTGACGTAGGCAATATGACAATATGAATAAAGACGGTCGGTGCTGACATTCTCTGTTCGAAAGCCACTGCCGATCACCTCTTCCACCTATATATTTAGATCCAGCAGCAGCGGTATTTTCACTATGTACATTATCTAGGAGAAAATTTAATGCTAATCATCCATTACGTGTCCTAGAACGTTGCAGCGAACACTGAATTATATTTAAAAATAAAATGTTTATTTGGTACTCGGTTGTTTCGTGTAAGCCCCCACCCCAGCAACGCAACAGCCGCGGGCTTAGCTCGTTCGTATTATGATCGATCACTCAGCCAAAATCAATGGACCAATAGGAGAGATACACGATCCTAGAATATGCCAACCTTGACATGGAATCTCAAAAGGTACTTAGCATACATTCGTTTAAGATTAAGCCTGCTTTAGCGAAGTTAAGTGTTTAGCTTTAGCGAGGTCGGGTTACGATCAGCAAGAGCCGAGCAACCGTCAATCGTCTGTCACACCACAGTTACACACGTAGTACATCGTCATGGGGCCGCACTCATAATTCAAATCCGATATAGGGTCGTCCACAATTTTGATGTTTCCAAAACTCTCCTACCAGAATTTTTTTGTACTTATCAAAATATAAAATATTTATTTCTAGTAGATACATAATACCACTATAATACTTTTGAAACATCAAAAATTAAAAAATTTAAAATTCTATGGTTTGTTTATCTACATACCACTAAAATTATTCTTAATGTTCCACTGATTATAGACAATATATTTTATTCATTCAACAAGTATTATTCCTTTTAATTATGAAAGAAAAATATACAAGAAGAAATATGGGGATCATAGTCAAAATAAATAGTTATAAATTAAATTAGGGCATTTTGAAAAATTAAAACTCTCGCACCACTTGCTTCGAAAAAAACAATTGCGCGACAACAAGGTAGTATATATTTCGCTCTAAATAAGTCGTACCTAATCCAAAATTATAATTTAGTTATGAGCGAGTCGCAACCCTGAGTGCGTGGCCTTTAATTCTTCAAGGCAATACAGACACAGCCGTGTACGGAGTATTGTGTGTGAATAATTTTGATATTATGTTCGTAGATCGTATCTCGTTCGTTAGTTCGGTGTCGCGTATTCATTTGTCAGGGTTGGGTTGCCATCAAGTCTGAAGCCCTCCTTGTGTTCCGACCTTGATGGGTTTGGGCTAAATGTCTATGCTCTGACAATAAATATAATAAAAAACACAATTTTTATTTAAAAGTACGGTCATTGTAGCTTTTTGGTTTTTTTTGAAAAATATTATGAAATATAAAATATTAAGAAAAAGTATCAATCTATTTTCTTTTGCTGTAATAAATAAATAACAATGACAGTAAATTCTTATATAATTGTTAAAATGTTGTAAAAAGTTTATATTTAATGGAATCTAATAGTTTTGATACTTATGTTTTTAACAAGCACGTTGGATTTATTTTTCTAGAAATTTGAGCTTAGTTCACAGACTTTCTAATTGCTAAAATTTTATAAAAAAATCTGTAAAGAAAAAGGCACTTGAGCACAAATGTGTTGAAAATGTACTTTTTCGAGTAGAAGTGGTAAAAAATAATAAATCAAAATACAACAGATTCTAACAGGTAAAGCACTTCTGACGCGATAAAATAAAAAAAAACGCCATTTCTATCAGCAGTCACACTTAACAACGCACCTCATATCTTATCTTATATTTAAAACCATGAGCATTCCTTAAACAACCAAAGTATTTAATTGTGTTTCTGAACTCGCTCCAGCAACTCTACTATTAAAATTAATATTTCAAACTTTAGACATGGGCACACTATAATTATTCATTCATCGATGCACATTCTACACACCCACACACACATCCACACCCACGTGTCAGTCCGGTATTGTACACAGTAATATTTTTGACTCAGAACTTAAAATCGAAACCTCCGTATGTTCTAAAGCATTCACTGTGTTTGACCAGGCTGTGCCACAGTCATTGTAACGGTGACCGACCACGTGGGCGACTCCAAACGTTTTCAAGTTTTAACAAAGTATAGTTCTTCCAAAATGTCTTAACCAACATTTACGATTTTATTTAGCCTTGTTGTTAACTAGTGACGCGTAAAATTAGTTCCTTGAATGGAAATTAGAGTTCAGTGTAATGTACCAGTATGGAGGTAGGTAGGTGTTGGTCAAGTGTTGAATTTCTGTCAGAAGTAATGGATTAGGATATTAAAATTAAAGCTGAAATCAACGGAAGTTAATTTTTTTACGAACAACTGGTTCTAATTTTATGTGTGCTATAAGATTTCAACATATTTTTTTTATTTCATTCATAAAAATTTAAACAATATAATTTATGTAATGAAATAAGTTTACGAAAATGAGCCAATCTGCACGTTACTTACTCTATGCCCCGTTAGCATTACGCAACGTTAGAGCGGGACGTACGTACGTACGGACGGACGGACAGCAGATCCGTTACTCAGTCAATGTAGTTGTCCGCGACTCCGCGTGAGCCGCACCGTTGCCTCTTTTGTATGTTCGAAAAACAAGGAATAAAAAATAAACAACGGTTCGACTCGACAGTACCTGCTCGATGACAGTTCCAAAACTGACATTTCAAATCCGTGAATCCTAGAATATTATTTGCAGTGAGAAATTGAATTTTGGCGCGATCGTGTTTTGTTTACGTTTTGCTTTACGATTTACTACAGTGCGTAGTTTGTGCAGAGTGTTGTCAAAGTGTGTGGAGAGTGGAAAAATTGTGTCGCACAAAAGGTTATAAGCGTTCATTCATAAAGAGATGTGTCAAGGGGATTACGCTGAAAGACGCGTGCGCATAAAGCGTGTTTTATAGCATACTCATTCATCTGTGAGCTTTTTGTTAGGTATGTATCGACCTTTATTCTTTAATTTACCATCTGCGTGACGAATCAGCTGATTGACTCAAATAGTTTAATGATGTTTAAGGAAGTTCTAAGATCAGGGTTAACTTTGCAGACTTGAGTTAATTGATTGGGTCTAAGTTTAGTCTATGATCCCGTTTCCAGAATTATGACCGCATCAAACTTCCGTGAATATTTAACAGTAATGTTGTAGTGTAACTGACGGGGAAGCTTATTAAACCTATATTACTTTCATGTATTGATTTCTCAACATTATTTTTAAAGCAGTCGTTTTAAATAAACGAGATTTCTTATTTTCAGCATATATTTTTAAATAGTTCTTTCCTGCAAATAAATTTACATTATTTAATATTGAGTTAAATGAAGCGGTTGGAATATGGAAAATTATGGAAAACTGTGAATACGACTGATTATTTTTATTTCACTGCTGCTATAAAATTTTAAACTTTTTGTACCACGTTAACCACAGTCACAGGCGGATTATCCCTAAGGCAAACTAGGCACGTGTATTGGGTGCAAGGTTACAATAACAATAAAATAATTGTTTCAGTAAGTACCTCTACGCACCTACTTACACAATATAAAAATATGCTACATTTCTATAGAAACCTAGAGCTCTGACATCTTGATTATTCCTACAACACCTGATCCATACATACTTATGTACCTACATATAACATAGTATAAAACAAAGTTGTTTCCCGCATTATAACCCCATGTACGCTTAGATCTTCTAAATTACTCACCCAACGTTGACAAAAGTTTGTTTTCTTATCCATATATAAGTTAAGTGGGTCAAAATACTTTTTGAGGTCTATAAAAAGTTTCTTGTACATTTTAACTCATAAGTTTTTACTTATTCGGCTAATATAAAAAAAAAACATATTATTTTCTTATTCAGAATGATACCCGAATGATACCCGAATGATGACTTTTATCAAAATCTTAAGCTCAAAAAAAAAGTTGTTTGGTAAGCGTTACCAATATACGGAATTGGTTGTTGTGGAAACATGATGATGTAACCACCACCATAACAATAAATAAAAGTCTGAAAATTATTTCTTGTACAAAGCCCACACTAAGCTCTTCAATTCCGCTAGATTTTTTTTTTTCTTTTAAGGATTCAGCAAAGCTACTTACTAACTGTATGAAAATTCAAAACAAAAAAATTAAATGTATAAAAAAATTTAAACCAGCCACAAACCGTGGCGTCGTACGTAAGCTTAATTAAAAAAAAATTAATAAATGTAATACACATAAAGTTAAAAGCGACACGGTAAGTATAGTTCCGGCCGTGTCTCGGTCGGATCTCCTCTCGGCGTCAGCGTAACTCTTTATCAGCTCTCATTGAGGTCACACTCACACTAGAGCCCGTCGTACGAAACCCTCTCAAATAAGTGAGCACCACGTGTTAACGCACGTGGAATCTTCATTGCAATCGGTTTTTTCCTTAGCTTTCTTGCGTACTTCAAGGGTTTTAATTGAATACCCTATCGGCCTTTGTCGCCGACCATTTGTAATAGTTTACGTGTATAGAAAGCAAATCATTTGTAATTTTAGCAATATACTATGATACTCACCATCCCGCTCGACATTGCAGACTTACTTTATCTTTGATTCTCTCACCACCCGCCCGACATTGCAGAACTACTTTATATTTGATTCTATTGACACCCGCCCGACATTGCAGAACTACTTTATATTTGATTCTATTGACACCCGCCCGACATTGCAGAACTACTTTATATTTGATTCTATTGACACCCGCCCGACATTGCAGAACTACTTTATATTTGATTCTATTGACACCCGCCCGACATTGCAGAACTACTTTATATTTGATTCTATTGTCACCCGCCCGACATTGCAGAACTACTTTATATTTGATTCTATTGACACCCGCCCGACATTGCAGAACTACTTTATCTTTGATTCTCTCACCACCCGCCCGACATTGCAGAACTACTTTATATTTGATTCTATTGACACCCGCCCGACATTGCAGAACTACTTTATCTTTGATTCTCTCACCACCAGCCCGACATTGCAGAACTACTTTATCTTGCATGAAACACACACAAAGACAAAGTATAAGAAAAAACTATAGCAATAAATGGAATCCAATACCATTAATGATTTTGTAACAACAAAATACAAAGACTGATTAATGTATCAAGACACTACCTAAACTGCTGCCTGGTGTTAGAAATATTATATTTGGACCATAGTTTACCTTTATGTATTTGAGCTCCATGGAGTTTGTATTAAAATCTGTAATTTTTTAAGCTGAATCCATGAAACGGCAAAAGTTTCTGTGTTTATAGATTGTTTTTCTACTTACTCACTCACCCCAAAGACTGCCCCAATTTCACCAACGTTATAAAAACACAGAGTCGTGCGTATGTATATTGCATATTAAGTAAAATTTGTGACTAGTTTTTTCCCCAGATTATTGTAATAAAAAGGTAAGTAAGGAAACACGGAATTTAAAAAAATCCCACGGCTGAATTCAATGCCAATTGTACGACAAAGGTCATTGTCTCCGCTCAGACGTGATGTAAGTGGTCGTCATGGTCATTAAGCGCGCGGTTCCGTCCCTGGGCCTTCCTACGCTCAAGTCGCTACAAAAATGTTGTATCACGGTCTAAATTAAGTTCTAATGAGTTTTTTGTGCGCTCAAGTCTATTTATTGTTTTAAGTTAATTTGCGAACCCCTCACTTCAGTGAAGTAGGTAGTGTCTAACATATCTGTACAGTTTTATACAAAGTTTTTATTTTCAACAAATTTCGCTAAATAAAACAAAAAAGTTAGCAAAATGAGAATACTTCACTATCTTGGTGATGGGTCATTCAGGTCTTTAGTACCTACCTCAATTAACACCGCCTCATATATCACAAAGCCCGCCCTTCTCCAAACTCGTGCGGTCATTAGATCTTCAAATTTGACAGCTTAATGACTTTTCATTGAAAAAATTACAATTTACAGTCACGCATCTGTTAAATAATTCAAAAGTTTAATGGCCAAAAAAACGAGTCCAACGTTTTTGTAAACGAGCCGCATCAGCCTTTTGAATTATTAAGAAACACGCAATATAAGTCTGAATGACTAGGATGTTCCACTATATGTACTTCACTGTAGTGTGACGATGGCTTTGATGTCTTAAAGTGTAAAGTAAGTAGAGTAAGAGAACTAAAAGTTAACATATGTATGTGTAGGTATAGACAAAGGTTTATAAATTTACCTCCACAATTTAAAAATTATTTACTTTGAAGTGGAGCCAGTTCAAGAGATAAATGGCAGTTGAAATTCTCAAGATGAAGCAAAGAGCTGCCTGCGAGTTTGCGGACTGTGGTAGCCACGTAGCTTTTTGTATTTCACCGATTTGTCTGAATAGGGTTGTCACAAATATAGAAATCATTACTTAAGTAGATATTATTAAATGCGTTAACTATTATAAAGTATATATGCCTGCTAGTAGCACTGCGTATTTTAACTATAATAAAATACGCAGTGCTACGCGTATTTTATTATAGTTAATATTTCCATACAAGCTCATAGTAATTCTTAAATAAATATATTCTTTTCTTCCCTTTTATCTTTTTGTTAGCAACATTAATTTAAAGTAGTTTTATAAGTTGTACTAGTTTAATATGAAAATTATCACAATTGAAAAATACCGTTATATATTGTACCTACTTTTTAAATTTAAATTGTCCTCTTTTTATAAACATGCCAAATGTTACAAAATTAGCAATATTTTTATCTCTGTTGCTTCTAAAGATTAGGATTCATACGGCCTTGCCTCTCCTTGCTTACATTGTTGTGATAGACATGGTTTACAACAATTTTACTTCCTAAACATCATGCCGTGCCTCCCATAAAACGTTTACATTTTTAAACTTATATATTTTACAATAATAAGTTATTACAGTTAATAAACTTACGAGTACGTTATATAATTTAAACGATACAACTCATTGAAAATTTAGAACTACACATTTATTTTGGTTTCACAGCCCTGGTTTTCGATTTGAGGTGAACGGTATTGAAGGGGCTCGTCTTGTGTTGCGACAAAAAGTCGAAACAATCGGGGTCACTGCACTGTGATGTGATGTGATGCGACTTATAACTGTAACTGCGACAATAAGAAATCGCTGACAAATTGAGTATTTGCAGTTGCCTACAAAATTGTTTCACACAATATTTTTTATAACGTGGGTATTGTTCAAATGTGAATTTCATTTACATAAAACACATACAACGCTACCGCTATATCTTTAAAAAATATTTTTATGTTCCTACAAAATGTCAAATGCGTATGTAGCTCGTTTAACGCAATTCAACCTCATCAAGTGTTTGGTAGCGTGTAGCGTACCTTAGTCAATTCTCAATAGTTGATGGACGTATTTTGTAATCAAAATAATTTCTATTAGACTCAAATTATATCATTGAAATAAAGCCATATCTATTAAAGGTTATGCAGTGTGTGAATTAAAAAAAGTTATTTGTACAAATAAAAAAGAAAGTATTAAAATAAGATAAGTCTGCCGTGCCCTAGAAAAAACAAGCTTTTCATCTGTTTGCTGATGTTTTTCAGCTCAATTCGTTGACTGCGGCCTCACAACATCGTACAACGTAGTATAATTGGCTACTTATCGCAGTGCAGTTAATAAGGGATGCTTGCCCAATAATTTAGCAACTCATACTCAATTTACCGGCTGTTCGTCCATTATGTACTCATTAATATCGGGGGAAATTCAGCCATTATGCAGCTAATAAAACCGGAAAATAATCAGGGGTTTCCGGGCAAGGCATAAGTGGAATAAATCTTTGCAGGAAATTGAGTATCACTTTTATTAGATTCAAATTGCAGCACAGATTGTAGACTGCTGTGCGTTACTATTTTACTTATGTGCATTTAGTATTAACTATTAAAATGTTTCTACTAGACTAGCTACTAGCTACTAGCGTGTGCCAACAACTGGACAAAACATTTGTTACCTTAGAGTGATGCAAATATCTAGGTTATTTTCAAATAGCATGAATCGATTGATTTGGCTAGCAAAAATAAGAGAATTGTTTATATAATTATTATGGATGAATGGGCTCTGTGGTGGCCACTGTGGGGGTTTCTTCTTCTTTGCCAAAATTTTATGGCGATTTAGCAGATTGGCAGTCGTTCATAAATAGGTTTAACGGTTTGATTCGAAATCGGTCAGATCATACAGATTTTCAAAAGCTCCCAATTTGCTGGGATCAGCTGCTGGAGAGCCTTATGACATGATTAGGTATTTGTCTCAGGATGAGGCAGGTTACAAACGTCAGTTGCCCGGGACTTATTATATAGACGCTATGACAATATTAAGCAAATTGTTCATACCTATGTCAGCGCATTATTGCAATTGCCTAACATTTCAGAGGTAGCAAACATGCGGCGAGAGCTTCTTAATCCTATGGTGGTGGCAGTTAATGGACTAAGGGATTAGGTCTTCAAGCAGATCCTTAGGTAAGGTAGGAGGTCCTTTCTACTAGTCCATTTGGCCCTCTAGCGTCTCCGTTTTGAGTTTGTTTGTGACGGTGAAATTTCTTGAAGATGAGTGCCGGAGGGCTGAGAGCCTTCATTCTGTTCCTTTCCCTGCTCTCCTTCAGTCACCACCACGCAGAGCATCACAAACACTTTGGCCAAAGCTCCTTTGATCTTTAAGTCAAGTCCAAGATCAAAGGAGCTTTGAACAGACTTAACCCATTTCTCGACGATCGCGGACTCATTTGCGTTGGCGGCCGATTGCGTCATGCAAACTTGCCTTATGGAGCTCGGCATCCGCTACTTTTGCCTAAAGATAGCCATTTAACTTTACGACTGATCCAGAACCACCATTTCAGAAACTCTCATGAGGGACTTAGCAGTCTTCTTGCCATACTCCAACGAGAGTTTTGGATTGTCTCAGTTTAAAGGGTTATTAGGATGTGCTCTTTAAGTGCAGTGCGGTTTCAGAGAAACTTCCTCCCGCGAACCCTTGGGTTGTGGAATGAGCTCCCTGCCAAGGTTTTCTCTAAGGACTACAGTATGGGGTTCTTCAAAAAAGAAGTTATTAGATTTCTGAAGGGTCGGCAACGCGCGAGTGATGCCCCTGGTGTTGCAAGCGTCCATAGGCTACGGTGACCGCTTACCATCAGGCGGACCGTAGGCTTGTTTGCCACCTTAGTGGTATAAAAAAAAAAAAAAAAAAAGTAAACTTGTTCCTTTAATTTAGGGTTTAATTGTACCTGTCATCATTGACAAAACATATTATTTACAAGATAACCCATGGCAAGCACAACTATTATTTACTTGATAACCCAAGCAAGCACAACTATAATTTACGTGATAACTCATGGCAAGTACAACTGTTACTTAGTTCATAACCCATGGCAAGCACAACCATTATTTACTTGATAACTCATGCAAGCACAACCATTATTTACCTCATAACTCCATGGCAAGAACAACTATTATTTACGCGATAACCCATGGCAAGTACAACTATTATTAACATCATAACTCACGGCAAGCACAAACATTATTTACTTCATAACTCATGGCAAGCACAACTATCATTTACGTGTGACCCATGGCAAACACAGCTATTATTTATTTCATAACTCATGGCAAGCACAAATATTATTTACTTCATAATTCATGGCAAGCTCAATTATTTTTCACATGATAACTCGGTATTATATTTTTTTTTATATCACTAAGGTGGCAAACAAGCCTGCGTTCCGCCCGATAGTAAGCGGTCACCGCAACCTATGGACGCTTGCAACACCTGGGACATCACTCGCGCGTTGTCGACCCTTCAAATTTCTAATAACTTCTTTCTTGAAGAACCCCATACCGTAGTCCTTAGAGAAAACTTTCATATATATTCCTTATAACCTTAATATTGTTTTCTTATTTTATGGGTTTCAAATATACATATGAGGTTTAGATATTATTTTTTGGGTTTTTAAATAAACAAATACCGTTTAGATATTATTCTTGTGGATTTTAAATCGGTATTGTTATATTTAAAATTGCAAGTATTTCTGTTTTAAATAAAAAGAACTTTTTTGCTTTATAGGAAAAAAATCGCAAGTAGATTTTATACTTTTGTAAATGGTGAGTGACTTCGTGAAAGCCATTCAGAGATGCGGCTCGGTGCATATAATCATGAGTTTCCAGTTTCGGCATCCATTCCGTGCCTTTGAACCAGTTATTACTGCCTTCGTCCGGAAATATCCGGATTTAAAGAAACATTTTCAGTGAACATCGTTTGTACAAAATATTTTCAAACATGTGTTTTTAATATGTTTTAATTGCATGTTTTTGCCAATGTAATATATAGAGCACTTCCTGTGTGTTTGTTGGCAGTTTAGAATATCCTATCTTTATTATCTGAAGTGGTCCGCTAGCTAGGTGGCTCCCCTCGTTCGAGATAGTTGGGAAATCGTCTGTTGATTGGCCACGTCAAACTAAAGAGATTTATTGCTTGAGTACACTTACAGACACACGACATTAACCGAAAATTGTGTTGCTCCGGTACATGTTACTTAAAGTTACAATTTACAACGCTTATCGTTCGATTGGTTTTCTTGTGCTGATATTACTCTGTCAATATGAACTTAACTAAAATAGAATGAATACCTTTGTATTCGAATGGACTAGAATATTTCTACAAATATTTCACTTACCTAGCTATTCACCAGCCTATTTATTATATGATATTTTTTATAATAACCTCACTTTGAAGTTAATATATACAGGGTGGATGTGCTAAGTGATCTCACTCTAAACTATTCACGATATCTAAATACTAATTATTCATCCTGAAAGTACTTCCAATGGTATCAATAATGGTTTATAAAATAAACTGGATCTGTCCGAAAATTTGATGTTTTCACCTTCCATACATTTAGTATGGCAACATGGCAGTTATCGCATTATACTTAATGTACTAATGATTCATATGATTATTTCCAATTATACAGTGATGAGCAAAAATACCTAGTCACATACCTAGACGACAATATTTCCTGAACAACTCATGACAGATCTATGAAGTCAAACGAACATTAATTTAATAACTTATGAGTAAAATAAAACTCTTTTAATATACTTTTTGTTCCATGAGGCTATCTTTACTGATTAATGAAATATCGTAATTTATGAAAGTGACAAGTTATTTTTACTAAAAAATATAATAATTAAATACATACATATAAGAACAACAATATATTCTTAGTGAAATGATTAAACTATTTCAATTATTTTTTTATATTAAATCATAACAAAACAGTAAACAGAATTACAAAACTTATGAAATCCATTCGGTACCTCAATAACATACCTCAAAGCAAATAACAAGTTAACTCAAACAACAAATTGTAATTTATTAAATGTATTACGTTCGAAAACAATTCACTACTTTTAAGCTCAAAATCAGGTGACAAGTGAAGCAACCCTATAGTGGTTTGCATTGTGTTACTTACACTAACGACATAATTGTGCGTTTCTGCGTAAGTGCGTATCGTGGTAGGGGGTAGTAACTTACTCTCTATCTGTACGGCACATTCATACATGATGTGTAATTATATTTTATAAACAAGTAAAAATTTGAAGCAGTTGATCATTTTTTTTATTTTTATAGTTCTTATTACATATTTGAGTTTTATACGAAAAAAAACGAGAAAAACTAGATTTTTCATCGAGCGGTCACCTGCTAGCGCCTGGAGGACGTGGGGGTGTGTCTCTTTAGGCCAAAACACATAAGCCGCAGCGCAGTATTTAGCGGTGTGCAGCGCGCCGCACGTTCCAGCGTTATGACGTCACACTTCGTGACATTCAATGCAGTTTGTTTCTAACACGCTTGTAAAAACACGTGTCATCCCGGAAGTAGTTTAAAAATGTATGGTTGCCCTACAGTACGGCATTAGTTAGTAGCTTTATTTCGCGACGCCGCAACGTGGTTATGTGTTTCGGTCCTGTGCCCGCTCTAGTAGCGTAAGTATAGGTCTTTGTGTGCTGGTCGTACCGGTGCGCTCTTTCTAAGGTATGACATAAGTCTTAATAACTAGTTTTCGATATTGATAAAGTTTTCCTATAATTAAGTTAATTTCTTTGAAATACTTATTTCTTAGTAATTCGTAGTTTATCTATTTATGTCGTTTTCGGGTTTTACGTAAAGATGTAGTTAGTAACTTATCACAATTTTTACAGACATTAACCTTTTATTTAATAAACTTAAACAGTAAAATCTCCGATAAAATATGAATTAAATATATTATTACTAGCTTTTGCCAGCGGCTCTGCCCGCGCTAAATTCTGTCATCGGCGTGGGAGGAATCCAACGGATGATGGCGGGAACTTCTTGATTACACTAAAGAAATTTGCCATAGTAACCTACAGCTTTATTTTGTCAACGTGGAGATCAGTATAGTTCCCACAGGAACTTTTTAATTTTCGTAAATAAAAGTCTTTTCAACTATCTTTGTGCTTAATTTTGCTCCGTAGTGAGAGCGACGCGACGTTAAAGTGGGACAAACAAACAAATGTCACAATTTTATATGTACAATGTACATACTACATACATGTACATACTATGTACATACCGACAGTTCATAATAAACAATAACATTCTGAAAAAAAATGTTTTGTACCTAAGATATAACTTTTAGTAATATGCGCTGGTAACTCTGTTAACAGTTTACTGAGCGAGATAAATGTATCATTTCGGCTACATACCATTGATGTGTGTCCGCCCGCACGGTGACGTCACTTACGGATTGGCTTTTTTTTATTTTTTATCCTTTTTGGTTAGTCATTCACACTATAATCATCTTAATTTTATGCTTGTTTTATTAAATAAATTGTGACTCATTCATATACTTATCTTGAAATGTTATTACATTCAACGGCACTGCTCGCCATCGTACATGTAACTACATGTACATAGACGAAGTTTACGACCGGAAGTTACATCACAATTAAATGTACGGAAAACTTCTAGCAAAGCGGCGGAGTGAATGATACTAAGACGTGTGGACCAATCAAATTCTTCACAAGCGAAATTTTGAAATTCCCAGAAATTTTGAAGAACGGCTTGACCAATCGGCGAACTCGAAATTGCAAGCGGCCATTGATTGGTCAAACAAATACGCGTCACATAGCGGAAGCAGTGACTGACACACACATAGAAGCGAGCCCTAGCGCAGTATTTTGAAATCGTCGTCGGCGAAACAAAAATAGAAGAAAGGGGCCTCACTCTGCCCAATTGAAAAATCAGAGGTCAACAAACTTGGAAGGATCAGCTGGCCGTACCGGACAGTTACCAGATACTTCGTACCTAAGCAATATCAGCTGGCGGCGAAGGACAGAACTGGCTATGGTAGCAAGGACCATGGGCTCGGACATTCACGTTGCCTAGGTGGCAATTCTCCGATTCGTCACGACGTGATATCAGTCTATCCTAGGCTGACCTAAATCTGCAATATACAGTGCCATTAGGTAGTGAATAGAAAAAAAGGTATAAACAATTGTGAAGTGTTAAGTTAATCTAGGTCTTATAACAGAATTATATTTTAGATAAATTTGTTATTAGGGAAACATAAAATAAATATTATTGTACCTAAAGAATATTTTTATAAAGTGTCTATTCCAAAATACTAGCAACTTGAATATAGGCGAGAATCGAACCCACTATTATCTCATTCTTATATTCAAATTTGATGGCCAAGGGGTTGAGTCATGCTGACTAAGTGATAGCTAGCCGAGGCTTGGGTTCGAATCCCAAACTGAACCGTTACAATCTATTCTCAATAGTTATATTAAATTATCACATTGATATTATAAAGGCGAACGTTTGTGAGTGTGTTAATATGTTTGTTACTTCTTTACGCTCAAACGGCTCTACCGATTTTGATGAAATTTTGTATGGAAGTAGCTAACACCCTGGATTAACTATAACACACAAGAAAACTGAGCTTAAACGAACTGCAGCATCAGCTAACTTCATTAGTAGCAAACTCAATTAGTATAATGAAGGGGTTATTAATTAAGTAGGCCCACGCTGATAACCAAATTTATGTCGAGCGGAGCTGCTAGCAAAACCAAGTTAAAATAAAATTCCTTTCTGTGTTTTCTAAAAAAGCATGGCCTCAACGATAATAGGTCACCTACCTTTGAACCGCGAAAGTCCTTTTGGCAGATATGTAAAAAAGTAACAATCTAAATAAATTTCAAGTTTTGCACTTGCCTGGTTTTATTTTTCACTATGTTTGAATGTTATACGAAAGCTGCCAATAATGATATGAATATAGAAAGAGTGGTTTGTAAGCTAAAATGTGTATGAATGTGTCGTCAATTCAAAACGTTCTCCGGGTCTAGGAAAGCTCATCAGAAACTTACATGTATACATTCCTTGCATTTAAACCGAAAGCTGCTTTTATTTAAAAAAAATCGAATTGACAGCGAGGCACGTTCCATGCACTCTCGGAAGACATGAAATGTTTACAGATTTTTAGGCATTTATTACATAGTAGCTTTTTCCCGCGGTTTCACTCGCCCTAAATTCCGCTATTGGTGTAGGATTTCAACGACAATTCCTCAATTATTACAAAAAACGAATCACACTTGACGACTTCATGTAATCTATATCCTGCCCCGTGACTAAAACTATGTCCATGCCAAATTTGCCAGGGGTTCAACTTACCCCAAATTCGGTTATCAGTGTAGGATTTCAACGAAAAATCCTCAATTATAGAAAAAAAACCAGCACACACTTGACGTTTTGAAGTAGCCTTTGTTTTTCCTAGGGACTCAAACTATCTCAATTCCAAATTTCATCATAATCCGTACAGCGGCTTAAGCGTGAAGAGGTAAAAGACAGACAGACAGAGATATTTTTGCATTTATAATATTAGTTATTAGTATGGATTGCTTTTAGCCAGCGTAATCTATTTTCAGCAGAATTGGTTTAATTGTCTTTGACTCACACATTCTTTAAAACTTACGAGAATCAAAAGGACTACTTAATGAAAGTTATAACCGCTTTGTTGTAAAATAGAAAAAAAAAATTATAAAATAAACTTTTGTTACATTTCCTAGTAGGTACATAACTTGTTGAAACTAGATTTTCTTGCCTTCAAGATTGATCAACATGAATTCTGATATAAAACTACATCACGTAAATGTAAATGTGTCAATGTTTATATAGTGTAAATGTGTCATATACATACACATAAGTGTATACGTAAGTACATTGTAAACACTTCGGTACTCTCTAATAATTAGTCGGGGTAACAAATTACGCGGATTTAAAACATTATAACAATATATGGTCGTGCTATACGCGTTATCCTAATATCAATAAAAACTGCCATACTTCGTCTGCTCCGCACCTTTCTATTTTACAATAATACCACAGCCTAAACATTCGTACAGTTTGTCATCGCCTTTGATAAATCCGTTAACATCGAGAGAGCGAAAATACATGAATAGCTAAATATCACCCGTCTAGCCATGTGTGACGACATAGGCTAGTTGGGTAGTTCACAATTGCTGCCTTCGATGGAAGACTGTATGAATGGAGTGATTGTGTAGGTTGTATTAATACTTCCATGGCTATACGGGCCAACAGGCAGGTGTATGGAAGTGTGTAGGTATACGTTATCTGTGGGCGGCTAGTGAGCGAGTGGGCCCACGGGCAGGACTTGTGCTTGTCGTGTGCGAGTACTCATTGTCGATCCATCATCTTCTCCATTACCTGCGCCTTTGTTTTCATACAATGCATTATTTTATCTACTTTATTGTTATAAATTTGTTTCTAAATTACTTCGTTACGTGAACCTTTAATAAGATTTCTGTATAGATACAATAATTCTCTTAAATATTCAAAATTGTAGAAGTCTTGCTGAAACTTGTTTTATTTTAATTTGATTATATATTTTTAAAGTTATATATATATATGTCTAATTATTCTGTGAATATTTCAAAAAATTCGAACAAAAAAATCACGTTTGTTGTATGGGAGCCCCTTAAATATTTATATTATTCTGTTTTTAGTTGTTATAGCGGCAACAAAAATACATCTTCTGTGAAAAGTGTCTTACTGTCCCTGTTCATGAGACACAGCCTGGTGACAGACGAACGGACGGACAGCGGAGTCTTAGAAATAGGGTCCCGTTTTTATCATTTTGGTACGCTACCCTAAAAATGATGAATGCGGCTTTTCCTTAGACTAAATTCTTTAATTAATGCACAATAATATAATAAACAAGCTACGTCATTTTCAATTAAAGAAACTTGATCTTATGTAATTGAATTCTTCAGCTAAGAATATGTTTACTATATGATTGTTTTTGACCTCGTGTAATGTTATTACATTCAACGGCACTGCTCGCCGTCGTACATTAGACGAAGTTTGCTACAGGAAGTTACATCACAATTGAATGTACGGGAAACTTCTAGAACAAGAGCGGCGACTGAATGAAACTTACGACGTGTGGACCAATCAAATTCTCTACAAGTGTAATTTTGAAATGCCCAGTAATTTTGAAGAACGACTCGGCCAATCGGCGAACTCGAAATTGCAAGCGGCCATTGATTGGTCAACCAAATACGCGTCACATAGCGGAAGCAGTGACTGACACACACATAGAAGCGAGCCTTCTATAAAAATCATCGCAGGCCTAGCGCTAGCGCAGTATTTTTGTAATCTTCGAGCTGGTAAAATAAAACACAAGAAAGTGGCCTCACTCTGCCCAAATGAAAAATAAGAGGTAAACAACATTTGAAGCAGCATCAGCTGGCCTGAGAGGACAGTAACCCCATACTTCGTACCTAAGCTATACCAGCTGGTGGTGAAGGACAGCGACCCCGAGTTCCAGGCGCAATCCTGATCAGCTGGCTATGGTAGCAAGGACCATGGGCACGGACATCTACGTTGCCTAGGTGGCAATTCTCCGATTCGTCACGACGTGATATCAGTCTATTCTAGGCTGACCTAAATCTGCAATATACAGTGCCATAAGGTAGTGAATAGAAAAAAAGGTAATAAACCATTGTGAAGTGTTAAGTTAATCTAGGTCTTATAAAAGAATTATATTTTAGATAAATTTGTTATTAGGGAAACATAAAATAAATATTATTGTACCTAAAGAATATTTTTATAAAGTGTCTGTTCCAAAATACTACCAACTTGAATATAGGCGAGAATCGAACCCACTATTATCTCATTCCTATATTCAAATTTGACGGCCAAGGGATTGAGTCATGCTGACTAAGTGATAGCTAGCCGAGGCTTGGGTTCGAATCCCAAACTGAACCGTTACACTCGAAAAACTCTGTCTTTCAGAGGTAACTGTCAAATTATTGTGTAATTCTATCGTAGTGGCAAAATTTTCAGGACTAGTTCGATAGTAGGTTTAGTTTTTCATCCATTCTATTTTTTATTATAACAAATAAACAAAGATAAAATAAAAATAAACTTTTTTCCATTTGGGATGCTGCGCGACGCTCCTTTAAGAGCGGGGCTTTGGGCAGTTGCCCAGCTCGCCACCTACTAAGGCCACCACTGCATAAACACATGTTAAGGCAACTTGCTTACATACATAAACATGCTCAAACAACTTGCTTGCATGCATAAACGGTTTGTTAAAAGTACAACATGTATTTTAAAAGATAATTATAAGAAAATTGTATTAAATAACAAATATATATTTGCTATACAAATGTTGTCGTAATTAATGTTAAGTTCACTCTTATTCTATTTGTATATTTGCAGCAACAACCTATTAAGTTATATCTCAGTAAAAAATAAAAACTCGTATAGTAAGGACGCGCGTACGCACACAATACACATAATGAATCATTCATTCAGTAAGCAACTCCATTCTTGTAAGTCGTCACTATTTGGTTAGTCATTCATTCGCTCAATAAGTCTTTATTTTTATTGAACAGTAATTTATTTACACCCGAAAATGTGTTGTGATTCATTCATGTTCCGTTGGTTCCATGTAGACATATAAAACCTATTTCATAAAATTTTATTGTATCTCAACTTATATTACATAGGTATAGGTATATATACAAAGATGCCTAAATTTCTGTAGTAAATATATTATATAAATATGTCTATGTCGTCGTAGTATATTATGTTACATAAATATAGGTATATTTGTATTATATACTACATACATAATTATCGGCATATTTGTGCAATATACTTTATACCTATTATGATTTGTATGTACAAGAAGGACTTACATAATCATCAAATATCAGCATATACATGCATAATATTATATTATAATTAAATTATTGTCTAATACAGATTGTATAAATTAACATTGATTAAAATCTGTATTCAACTTCATAATAACCATCGAGTAGTAGTTTTGCTTTCCGCGTGATAATTAATTAAAAGTTTCACCGACAATCGATACCGAATTATCCATTATAGCAGACGTAAAGAAATCTTAGACCTCATAAGAACAGCTGTACCATTATGCCAGTGGCGCGTGGAGTAGGGCTGACACTTGTAGAAATATTCAGGTTTGACGGCATCTTCATACGTTTTACATTATTGTTACAGACCGAGCAGCGGACTGTATAGGCGCGTGCACACTAGCCTCCAAAAGGGCCGACGTTACGATTGAAAGGGCCCCGAGAAGGGCCAGTGTGACGTTTGAGAAAGAAACAATAAAACGCCCGGTCATGTAACAATGCAACCACCTTTGTTGTGGCCCCTAATTTTCACAAATCTTCTTACACTACTATTTACAATTTATTTACACTGCACTTATAAATAAAACTTCTTCTTTCTTCCAGTTTTCTTCTTCTTCTTCGGCTCCTGTTCAGGAGGCTTTCTTGATCCCCGAGGCGACAGTAATGCTTTCAGGTTTTTTTTTCTTTTTTCTGAACTGACTATGCAGTTGGCTGTTGCAGCCATTACTGCTTCACCGGGCTTTTGAGGCGAGACTCTGAAGGAGCCTCAGCCCATATAGCGTCCAACGCTCAAGGGCTCCCCGCGGGGGGAAACCTCGGCTTGGGTTGTCGCTCTCGGGGGCGTCCCTTCGACCGGGGTGAGTCTCAAACCCGAAGGTGAGTCACCGCCAGGAGGGGAGTCCCCCGTTACGCGGGTGCGGTTGCGATTGAGTGGGGGCGAGAAGCGCCCCGGCACTCTTTGATACCTCGTGTATCCTTGAGGGCGCCGACGAACCCGGGGACGTCGGCGTCGTGTTTGGAGGGAGGCCCTATTCGGGGAGGTCGTAGAGACCAATCTCGCTATCCGGACAGCGAGATGGTCATCTGGGGCCGTTAGTACGTGCCGAGGCCGCCTAACTATAGTTTTACGACCGTGCCGAGGTCGATCGGGGGATGATACGTTGTGAATTGCACAATTAATCGATTCGGGTGATTTTGCGTACGCTCGAAAAAGCGGACGTACCAAGAGGCTCCAGAGGCCGCTCTGAGAAAGCGGTTTTGGAGGGTCTGAAGTTTGTGGAGATTGCGCTTGGATAGCGCAAAGACTACGCTAGCATAAGCTAGTATGGGGCGGATGCAAGTTGTGTAAAGATTCAGCTTATTTCTAAGCGACATCTTACTGTACTTGCCTATCTTGGGATAAAGACGACCGAGAACAAAAGCGGCGTGGTCTCTGACTATTTTGGTGTGAGCGTGGAAGTTCAAACGACTATCCATGGTCACACCGAGATATTTGGTTTTATTTGCCAGGCGGAAGCTACGAATCGACAAATAGTCTCGTATGATGAGTACGAGACGATCTGGCAACTGAAAGTTGTACAGTTTAAAAATTAAACCGTTGTGCCAGACTTTGTCGAAAGCTTTCGCTACATCGAAGAAAACAGCGCTCGTGGGGCGGGCCTTACCTAATACTGGTTGTAATCCAGTGAGAATATGTTCCGTTATGCGGAGGACTTGATGGACGCATGAGTGTTTGGCACGGAAGCCGAACTGCTCGTCTATTAAAATCCCTTTGGAGACTATAGCGTTCCGTAGGCGAGCGAGGAGGAGGCGTTCAAAGAGTTTACCAAGGGCCTTTAGTAAACTTATGGGGCGATAGGAGGACGGCTCGGTACTAGCTTTGCCTGGCTTATGGATGCCTATAACAATTGCATCTTTCCATTGAGAAGGAAAGATGCAATGTTCGATAGCAGCGTTAAAGATCGCTACTAGGAGGCAGAGAAGGGGAACAGTGAGGCGCTTTAGGATATCGTTAGAAATACTGTCCGCACTGGGGGCTTTACGGGGGCGTAGGTCTTTGATGACCTGTATGACTTCGTCGACAGTGACAGGGGCCAGGGGCTCTTGTGGAGGCAGAGAAGTTCTGCGCTCCACTTCGCCGTCTACCTCGCGCACGTGGTCGGGATCGAACGGCTGTGTGCTTAAGGCACATTGGGCTTGGAGGCTAGACGCTAGGCAACCCGCTTTTTCGTCGTCATTGAACGCGGGAACGTTGTTGGGACGAGTTAACGGAGGGAGAGAGTTGGCGGTGTCGGATTTTAGCGCTCTGGCTAAGTGCCAATAAGCTTGGTGAGAAGGAGAAATGTTCTCCATAAGATCACTGAAACGTTGGGCGCGAAGCTCAGCTACAGCGGTTCTTACACGGCGGTGTAAGTCGTTGAAGCGAGCTTTATTTTCGATAGTGGGGGCGCGATCGCGTGCGCGGCTGCTTTCAGCGGGTTTCGCGCTCGCTTACATACCCAATCCGGCGGACCCGCTGACTAATCACAAACGTTTTTATTTTTCGCGACCAATCACATTTCGTTTTATTTTTGTCGCGATCGTATATGCATCCCTGTCACATTCTTTTTTATCTCAGTCTTACAATTTTAGGCGCTTGCCAGTGTTCATGTGTTCCCTATTTACCTACTGACACGTTTGTGCATGCTTGAGACAGACCTACTTGCTATCATATAGGTGATGAATATGAACAGTTACTCAGACAAACCTACGGTGCAGTGTTTGTATCTACCTTTTACATTCATAAATTAATTACTTAATTACGTAATTACTACATAAGATAAGTTTTACAAAAATATCTACCCTAATCTATGCGGGCGAAGCCGCGGCATAAACATCGAAATCGATCGATCGCTGGAACATGAAGGAGCCCCCATAGGCCGGCTCTTAAACAAATATCGAGTAGTTTATGATCGATTCATCAACACATCACCTTCGTGTGATAAACTCAAAGTATCAGCATCGGCTAGTTCCGATCGTTCCAGCCGTTTGTAGTTAGGAATTGCGCTAGCATATAATAATTTATTTCCGCTAATTTGTTTTTTATTGTACGTTAATAGTTTTTCTTACTTGTATACTTTTTTACCTTACTAAATAGTAAATATTAAGATAAAAAAAATTCTATGTACTTATGTTTAATTTAAAACACTTATAACTTAAGCTCGGCACTACTAGAAGAATACACTACGGCCTGCGTACATTGTATCTACGTGCCGCGTGTGTTGCTACGTTCCCTCCAGTATAACCTATCAAATAATATATTACTAAAAAGTATATATTAAACTAGACTTTGCCAGCGGCTCCGCCCGCCTTGAATTTGGTTATCGGCGTGGAACTCCTTAATTATACTAATGAAGTTTGCTGTTGTTTAAACTCTGTTATAGTTATTCCCGCGGAAACTTTTAAATTTTTCACGATAAAAAGTAGCCTCTATGCTATTCCAGGACCTAAACTATATGTATGCCAAATTTCATCCCGATCCGTCCAGTGGTTAAAGCGTGATTGAATTGAGTAACAAACATTCATCCAGACTTACAAACTTTCACATTTATAATATTAGTAGGATTTAGTAAAAATTTCAATTTTTTACTAGATATATATATATTATTTTTTAAATAGTTTTTGTATAGTTGGTTTGGTTAGTAATTTCTAAATAGGATATTTGTCAGTTTATCGGTGCACGTCTACTAAGACCTTATTGGGAACAGTCTCGAGCTATTTGGACTCTGGAATTCGAAAGAAAAATGTATGCAAGTACATTCACGAGTTTCGAGAGGTAAGTCAGATTTCCATAAATTTTTCTCTCGAATTCCAGAGTCCGAATAACTCGAGACTGTTTCCAATAACCTCCCTGTATTGTCAGTGCGGTGCGGTACAACGAGATCGGCGGCGGACGGCGAGCGGCGTTACTACAATGGGCGTCGTAAAAATGCCTTACTTATGGTACAAATTACTAGATCAAGCGGGTTTAATAGTATTTTAAAGTAGATTTCACTTTGGTCTTAAAACAATTGACCAATATTAAATTTATAAGGTCAACGATGTTGTGATCCCACATTTTAATGAGAGTATTATATGTTGTGCTAAATAATAATATTATAATGATAGTTTTATTTAAATTAATTATGTCGTAAGAGGTTATGAATAAAATTGGCAGTTAATTGACAGTGCTGTATAATTTACGTAATATACATATATTTTTTAAAGATATTGATTATAGTGTTTACCATATTTAGTAAATATTCAACATAGTGTGCAGGTACTTATTATACGAGATGCAATTAAGAGTAAATAACGTAATATTATACACCTTTCGATACCTTTTCATTTTTTTCACTATATAGTGTATATAGTGTGTGTAGTGTATATAGTGTATAAATGATTGCTGTACCTTTTATCGCTTCTGACTTCCGACTCATTAGGAACGACGTTTTAAAATGCCATAAAAAACACGTATTTTATTGTTCTTATAATCTTTGAAGCAGGAAACTATTTTTTTTTTGATTTTCTAACAATTTTTACCGGTTCTATAAATATCTAATTTTAGATTTATTCCCTAATTTAATATCTTAGTTAAATAACCAGGTGCACGTGCTTCAAATAACTACATATACTCGTGCTTCAAACATTTTTTTTACCTACTATCGCTTGGTGGCAAACAAAAAAAGAAAACGTTTAAAGAAATTATTTACGTATTTAAAAATATTGTAAAACAAAAAGATTTTTAATTTTTACTTGCTTTTATTTAACTCACAATGCTTCCTCTTTCGTTTTTTTTCCTTCCATCTTGTGGTGGAATCTTGCGAGCTTGATTAACACCTCGCGCGCGCAATTTACCATTACGGGGTTTAGGCGTATGAAGCACCTCATTAACTAATTAACCTGACGCTCGAGGAGTTAAACATACTTCCTGTTATCACCCTTCCCGGATGACAATACAATATTACACAGTTACTTTGACCAACAACCCCCTCCCAGAGTTGTACCAGGGGTACAACCTAGAGATGGAGGTGAAAAATTGAAAAATCTTCAAAATAGGTATCCGGCAGTTACGAGGGTCGTAGATCACGAATTTGATGTTCATTTTGATGTTATCACCTCTTGGCAAAATCGCAGGAACTGCACCTGAAGGTGGAAATTAGGGTGAAAAAGTGAGTACTTTGTTGTTACATATACATACATTGTTATCAGTTTACCTTTACTTCATTAGCTGGAACTTTTACACCTTCCATCCTAATGTCGGTGCACTTCCTGCATCTGCCAAAAGGTGATAACATCAAAATGAACATCAAATTGAGTCGCTGTACCGTACCTTAAGAGAATTATACAGTAAAAGTTCCAATATTTTTTTTAAAGATTTTATAAATGATATATTCCACGTTATATGAATAACTATTATAAGCAAAACCCATATAAAACATAATACAGATATAAATTTAAAAACGTTCTGACTCTAGTTTTTTAACTTTTGTGGATCAAAAAATTGATTTAAACATCTTAATCAAATTGAAATAAAATTAAATTTAGAATTGAGCTAATAATAAAAAAAATATATAACATAAATTACATCACAATCTTAAATTAATATTACAATAAACTTCAATTGTCTAGAAATCGATCACCACATAAATGTGTTTGGGTAGTATTGTAATTTGTTTATTTATGTTTGGATTCATTATTAAATGCAAACAGTGAATCGTTTGTATATATGTCGCAGGCAAATCTTATAATTCGCCGTTTTACAATATGCCTAGGCAGATCGTAAAGTATGGAAACGAAAGGAACAGAAATCGCACTGTATAAGTCATGTATGTTATGTTAGGCTCAGTTTCTGTTTTGTAAACATAGATGCAGAGCGAGCGAAGCGAGCGGAGCGTCCCAGCCAAGCTTCATATAATAATCTGTTCAGTTATATGATAATTTCTATTCCATACTTTACGATCTGCCTAGGCATCTTGTAAAACGGCGAATTATACCATTTGCCTGCGACATTTACATACATATATATGTCGCAGGCAAATCGTATAATTCGCCGTTTTACAAGATGCCTAGGCAGATTGTAAAGTATATAAGTCATGTATAATCACTTACATACAATCACTTGATAAACTCTCAATTAATATCCACTAAAACTCTAGCACGTCAAATATTCGTGTTGTGCGCACGCCTTGCTTGTCTTGCAGTCGTACGTGGATATAAAAAAATTTATATTCATTTTGAAAAATTATTTTTTACTTTTTAGTACAATTTTCGGTTAGATTGAATTTTTATATGATTCTAATGTTTTAAGAAAAGCAAGTTTTTAAAAAAAAAATTTTTTACTTTATTTTATTAAAGTTGTAAATTGTACTTACTTTTTTGATCAATAAAGAAGATTAGAACAACTCAAATTGTAAATAATATAAATTCGAACGTCTGTTTGTTTGTTTGTTACTGATTATCATATACAGCTTATGTTCTGTTTCTTGACACGGAGATAGTTGGATGGACAGAGGACATAGGATCATTTTTATTCTGATAAATATCACGGGAATTTTTTTTTTGGTATATATACATAACACCGCGTGGAAGTATTCCTTTTCATCTTAAGCTGGGTCTCCTGCTCGTGTGTCGACGAAACATTACACAAAAACATCTACACATGTTGTTTCCTGCTTTGGTATTGTTGTTTGATGTTTATGAAAACATTAACTCTCAAAACTACTCCAAACGTAGAACACGTATTTTCAATTTTAGAAATAGTAGATTTATTTACTATCCTTAAGACTTAGTAAATAAAATAACAACACAGAGTACATTTGATTACCACAGAATCAGTGGCACAGATCATATACGAACGACATTAATGGTTATGCCCCCCTACCCTCGCGTGGGTATATGTTTAGATGTTTTCCGTCGAGCGTGCATAGCAAAAACATTGTTTTCATCAACAAAAACATAGATTTAACAACAAAAATGTGTAGCAATATTTTGTGTACATGTTTTTGTGTAATGTTTCGGCAAAACACGAGCAGGAGACCCGGTTTTATCGGACCAAATGATTGGCTTCATTTTTGATACATTTATAGCTGGAAGACGGAGGACATAAGATACTTTTGACTTCTTTGTTCGCAAGACTCGTTGTTCTGTTTTTTTTCTCAATGACATTACCTATAGTAATAATTTAATTCTTCTTCCTCATTACTTGAGATTGGCCTTCCTTTCTGCAACTGTCTCTCTCTTTACCTATATAATCCATACTTTCATACTCCAAAGTGCCTCTGTCTGTCTATTTGTTGGTTACGAGTTAAAGGTACCGCTAAACCAATTTCAATCGAATTTGGCAGGGTTATAGATAGATTTCACGTTGCGAAAGGACATAGGCTACTTGAAAACGTCAAGTGTAAGTCGGTTGGTTTACTGTGAGGAAGGAGTTGCCGTAGAAATCCCACGCCTATAACTGAATTTCGGGAACTAACCAATTTCGGTGAAATTTGGTATGGAGGTAGCTGACACCCTGGATTAACACGTAGCTACTTTACAACCTGAAACAATTAAAAACTTTCCGCGGAAATAACTATAACCGAGCTTAAACGACGTTTGCTATAGCCTATGATAAACTTTATTAGTATCATTTAGGAGTTTGTTAAGGAGTTCCACGCCGATAACTGAATTTAGAGCGGAACCGCAGGCAAAATCAAATATAGTAATAATTGAATATAAGGACTAAATATATGTGTAATGAAAATATACTGAAACCCATTCCTTTATTCTTGATGAACTCTATATTATTTTGCCCAAAATGGTTTCTACGACCTTTGTTCAAGAACCATCAATGCACGATCTGAGACTCGCGGCAAGCCGAGCGGCAACACCGAACTAAATGGGGTCTTAATTCTAAAATACAAATTATTTTCGTTTACTGTAATGCACTTACAGCATATACATACTACTTCGTTGCTATGAACTGTACATAAATTTTTACAAACACATAAAAAAATAATACAAAATTTGGTAAATCATATGCGCTTGAATACAAACTTACGTTTTCTTAGAAAGACAAAAAACTAACGACTGAGGCTCGTTATATTAGTATAGAAAGTATTTCTAGCTACGAATACTAACAAACATAAAAAAACCATCCGCCAGAAAAATGTTGAGCAATAGAGAAGTCGGATTTTGACCAGTTTAATTTTTTACTTTTTGATGTCCGCTCTGGATAACACGCAATCTGTGTTTACGGAAACGTTAAGTTATAATGTTTCGCAGTAAAAATGGAAGCTTTAATTTTTACAATTCTAATGCAATTATTGCTAAGATAATGCTCTCCATAAAATCAAACAGGACGAAATACACTCAGTTATAAATTATCAACAGTATTTTTTAAGTTAAAATAATAGTTAACAGTGCGTTAATTAACGCCGCGCTATAACACGCTTCAGCGGCGATTAGCTCTGGCCCCGCGCCCGCGCCCGCGCCCCGGTCTAACTGCGCGCTAACGCGTTACAAACTGCTTACCTACAAACATTTTAGCAGTAGCACTAATTCTCGATACTGAGAAAAACTACTAAATAATTGTCACGGGTATACATTTTGTTATTATTTTGAAACAAAAGTTTTAAACAACTTAGACCGTACCTTAGATTTTACTACCATTAAAGTAGGTTTCTGTTCCTAACCGGTAATATTGTGTCTATTTAGGGATGCAGTTCATCCTTTATGATTGGTGGAATTCCTTCTTTTACTCAGTATTTAAAATTTCCCAGTAAATTTGTTTAGTTGCGATCTTTATAAGTATTTGAAATATGGCTGCGCTTAGTCGAGTTGTATGTTGTTCATTATCTAGCGCGGTAGAACGAGTGGCAGAGACGAAGCGAGGGGACGCGACAAGGTCTTCCTACGGAGGGTGTTATAATCTTTTAAAATATGACGTTTGGTTGGAGAAAGCCTGAGTAAGTGATGATGTCTGAAGACAGAACAGAGGGTGCTCAATTAAACGTAGCCTTGTCTAGATTATGTCTGTGTGCCAAATTAGGGTTGTTGTTTTTACATACGTATACGAGATTTGTTGTAAGTATAGTAGTGTAGTGACAATTTTATCTAAAGCAGAACATTTAGTCTTCTTTAGGTATATTTGTTATTAATGTTTTCAATGGAACTCGTAATAATTGAAGATATTTTTGAAGCTTGTATCAAAAGTATAAACTGTTGATAATTAAAAATGAGTAGTTCGTGACATTATAGCGTACGTATTGGACATTCTAATCCAATACATACGCTATAATGTCACGAACTACTCATTCCTAAATCTAATCTAACCTTAAGATGTTGATGACACATGTACAAAATGACATGTGTCATCAAAATTATAGTAGCATTTTGTTGACTACTTCAATGCGTTTAATGTCATAATCCTGCCAAGTTAAAATGACGTAAATTCTGTAAAACACAGTACAAAATCTTGGTTCATTCTCTTTGGTAGGATTATCGCATTATGTACATTTTGTCGGTCAACAAAACGCCACTTAGATACGCAGATGACATAGTGCTACTGGGTCCTTCGATCAACTTCGTTAGAATACTTGTTGGTATCTGTGAGAAGCACGCGGAAAAGCCCGGACTGAAATACAATTCCTAAAAAAGTAAAATATTCAAAATAAACCGGAAAATGTGTCTCCAATTGTGCTTGCCGGTGCCCTTTTAAAAGTTGCAACTAAGTTTAAATTTTAGGCTAAACGGTGACAAAGGATCTACTCAGCTACGGGATGACACTGATATTGAGAGGGAATTCAGGACATCAGCGGTAAGGGTCTGGCGCGCAGATTTTCTCGATATTTAGCTGAGGTGAATATCATGCTATTTAAATCATACTGCACCTAATTTTACTGAAGAGTTCTGTGGGTAGGGTACACTAAATGGTTCTAAGATGCTCTGCGAGTCCAGTTTAACAACATATTCAGGATAACTCAGGGGCTGCCGCGCTATTGCAGAGCAGAGGCGCAGGTTGATGGTTTCAGCGCCATAATGCGTAAAAAGGCTGCGTCTCTGCTTCACCGCAGCCGCTCCAGCTCCAACATTACCCTGAAGACACTGTGGCGTCCAGATTTGACTGCCCAATATCAAGCCATTTAGTGGGGTTACTAATCACAGGTATGATTAAATAAAAAATAAGAAAAGGACTGTTATGTATGATTAAGTATGTTTGTCACTACTAACAATTTTATGTTGTCTGAAAGTTTTTTTTTTAATTATATTGCATAATCATGCTTGTGGTTTTATTATTTATATTAGTCGAACCGAAAATGGTGACAAAATTTCGACAGTGCGTTGGTTAATTAATTAGGAACATAGAGCAACCTGGCCGCGTCGGAATGCCCTAAGCTGTAGCCCTATGATCAGAGAGGACAAATAAACAAACACACTTTCGCATTTATATATTCCTTAACTTTGGATGAGTTTAATGAGGATCATTTGCAATGCAACTCGGCAGATGTCTTTTAACTTGTAACTTGTAAACGACACTAACAATACTTTTTGTTTGTTGCAAGTAAGTTAAAACTTCAAAATCATAAATAAAGAACTTACAATGATATCATGCATTTTACCTAACAACATTGTAAGTATGTTTAATGTTCTAATCAAATTAAATAAATCTAAAACCTAAACAACATGATTCAAAACTAAATTCAAACTATTAAAAAAAAAAAAAACAAAAAATGTTGCCAGCGTGGAAAGGTGCCAAGAACGCTGACTGCATTTCCTCTCAAACTCAAAATGTTTTTAAAGTAGACATTTAAACAGCACTTTCGAATCGTCAGCTTAATAATTAATTTTAAAGAATTTACCACCGGTTCGTAATGGTTTTACAACAGAGAAAAGCTGGCAAGAAACTCAATAGTTAATCTTTTATGTTTTTTTAATTCTCTCTTAATTGAGGTACTAATTCTCTTGGCGAGGAAAGAGCCAGCCCTCTTGTCAGCTGCAGCAATTATGATGTTGGATGCTATTTCTCTGAAAAATGTATATACACATGGACCCCATGGGCCAAGTGTTTCTACCGCAAACGACACAATCACCTTGTTTGCAAGAAACCTCAGCACCCGCCGCAAATCTTACACTGATTTCAATTAGGCGACATGGAGTCCTAGTCTCAACGCATCAGTTGTCCCACACACATTCTCAAGGAACAAGTGTCATACCATCGTGTCTTTTGCCATCAATACGGTATACTCCAAGGGTTACAAGAACAAAGGGCACGTTGATGGTATGCTTAAGTGAGCTGTGGCAGAAAACCAGGCAGCATTTTTTTGGATGACAGCACATAAAGTCCATGTTCGTCAACGTCGCTACCACGCGGGCAAGTATGGGGATGGCAAATATGCACGCCTAAGCAAAGTACAATCGCAATCTAGAAACTGCTACTTTCGAGCTGTGTACCAAAGTTTGAGAATGGAATAGCTTGGAATCAGTAACCGGATTTCTTGTCGAAGACAGCAATAGGCAAGACTTCTCACGAAGGCTAGTACAACTTTGAAATAAATTATTTTTTGATATCTGTACTAGCGGAGTATCCCAAAGTGTCTGACGGCTTTTAAATACATGAAATAGGTACATATTTTGATAAAAGAGTGTACGTACACAGGAGGTCGGTGCACCAGTGCAAGTTTAAAATAGTGTTAGATGTCATTTATGTTTAAAAACAGACAAAATCACAAGCGGACAACAGGAATAACAATGTGACAATAGTATTCAGTCCATATAGCGTAGGTCATAGTAGGTAGGTAACTTCCTGCTTTACAAAAAAGAATGTGCGAAAATGAAACCTTAATCGATTACTTTGTAAATATTTGTACAGGTGTCCCTCAGGGCTTAGTTCTCTCTCCGTATCTATACATGCTGCACCAAAAACATCTTGGACTCAACAAACGCCATATATAATTATGCATAGAAACTACTAAATTTGATAATATTATTAAACTGTTTAGTAGATTGTTTTTACACAGTCAAAAATAGACATAACCATTGATTTTATTGATTCGAATCCTTTATTTAATCATATATAATCACAATCACAAAATGTTACAGAGTGTTTTAGTCATTCATGCCCTAAGGCAGCGAGCAGTCACTTACACAAAATAGAATGTGTAAGTTTGTGTTAACCTAAGTACAAGAGACAGGGGTGACAATACAAATATTACGAGATGGGCTTCGTATCGCGTAGCGCGTGCCAGCCCTGTTTACATTACATTACAAGGTGACATGTGAAGTCATAAAACACACAACTGTAGTTTGAATTAAGAACTGAGCGAGACAACAGTATTATAGTCACTCGTCTGTATGTTTAACACTTAAACATACTCGAATTTTACATAATCCAAGTCCGCGATTATGTCTTTACTGCAAGCTAGGATAAGTTAATTCAAAAATAGCCGATTTTAGAAACGAAAAATGGGCTAGTGTCATGAAATTCTGACCTTGCGTACTAAAGAGCGGCTACAAGGTTTTAATGCTAGCATGCCGCGCGCCGTTATTCGACTCAAACGCGACAATCACATTTGGTGAAGCCGAAAAGGTAGAATGCCTACCGAAATCACTAGAAGGCCTAGCGACCAACCCACTGACCAAACGCACGTCGATGAAGTGGATATGAAGGTGAAGCGAAGAGCATCCCTTTTCCCACTTGACCACTTCCACCCGTAACAGTCTCTGAGGTCCAAAGGTCTCTGACCTACCTCGTCCCCCCAACGTCAATTTCGCGCTTTTCGAGGACGATACGGTGCTTTACTGTTCACCATATGTGAAATAAATCTGGTCCTGAAGTCTGCACCCAATGCCCTAGGTGATTGGTTTCGGAGGCAACTTACGACAGTACACTTTTTCGGCCGACCCACTCCTCGGGTAACAAACGTCAAATGTTTAGTTTTGTTGGACTGAGCCTTAACTTCACAGCCCACATTAAAAGAATATAATCTCTCTTAAGAATATGGTGACGCTTTACAACACTTGTTTACCAAAAGCCAAAAGGCGACGGCTGATGAGTTTCTTCTCTTTAAAACGCTTCGTTTTTCCGAAACGTCGGTAATTTTTTGCCAGATTTAGTTTTAAGTTCCATTGCTCAAACCTGTTTAGGTAGCACTGCAGCGAAAGTTAGTCCGCGTGTAGTTTTCTAGATCATCTGCGGCCAATGACAGTAGTCAGTAGTAAGAAAAAAGAAACATAATTCATGTGCTCAAAAGTTTAAATTCAAATTTAATTCAACCTAAAAAGTTTTTATTGAAATCTTAACACTGTTCCTTACATTGTCGCTTGGTTATAGAATGGACTAGATTTCTCTAAGTGGAACCCAGCAACTTGCTTGTACAGCAGATTGTCTAAGACAATGGAAGTTCAGTAATGTTTAATGACCATTACGTTTCCTCAGCCACAATTAGGGTTGTGGGCTTCATTAAGGAAGCATTGTATGTAAATGAAACTGATCTTTGTGGCTTTGAACTAGATTTGGGCGGGCAGTTAGCCATTAGCGAAAAGGTCTTTTAATTAAAATTATGCATATCGATAAATAGTACATTAAGCAAATTCAAATTTAATCTAACTTGAAAAATATTTTGACTAATTAGTAATAAAGTTAACTTGATTTTAACTTTAACTTAATTATAGCAAATGATAGTTTTGCTGAATAAAAGATAAATCTTCATCAAATTAAGAATGATTTAGGCAACAATTTGGTAGACTGACTGCTACCAGACAAACAAAATGTCCACTTTGTGACCAAACTTATTACAGTAGTCAGATTTAAATTAATTACCGTATTTACTTGTACCTATCATAGAGTACTTTTGTATATAGTGAGTGTACCTGTGTTGTGTTCTGTTGTAACAATTTTGTCTTTCTTTTGCCTGCGATTAAGTTACTGTAGGTTGTAAACCGTGAAATCAACAATTGAAAAATTATAATAATGAGAGATATTTTATATTATTTTTGAAACTTGTTAAGATTTCAAAAGCTAATTAAATGAAATCAAAACAAAGATTTTATCGTACAGGCTACCTTTGCTTTCTGCGCAAATCTTTAAAGTTAATTTGGACACAATATAAAGTAATTCCAAGTGACTTCAAATGCACTACCTAAAAGTTTGTCTGGTGGATATCACACTGCAGTACCAAAGTCTGATAACATTGCACAGAATATAAATAATTGAGTCAACTTTCTTTGCGTAAATAATGAGTTTTGAAAGCTTTAACAATAAACTTTAAATTAGGATTAAAAACTGAGAACCTATTCTACATACAAAATAAAGTTATACTTATCATACTGTTTGCAAAATCTAACAAAATCTAACTTCTCAAACTTCAATTCAAAGTTAAATGTTTCTACAGTGTGCTGTATATATATTGCCCTCTCGCTCCGACACAATGTAAACCTCACATCTCGAAGCTGTTTCCGCTCTCTGGATACATTCGACACTTATTATTTGCTCGATCAATTGGTTTCGGTTCAACCCTGACTGTGTGTCCCGCGAGACCTCGGCGTCTGGAGAACAGATCAAACATTGGTCGAGTGGACGTAGGTATCCAATGTTTACGAACTTAACAATAGTGTGTTCAGGTGGTAATATTGCCCTGTACAAATTGCCAACATTCTCTGCAAAAACAAAAATTTACCAAATAGGGTCCATTGTAAGAATTAAAATGCTATTATAAAATATGTGTTCTGATGTAAATTTCTGGACAAAATTACGTATAGAATACTAAGTTTTTTTTAATAAAATGGAGACGTACCCCAAAAACACATATCTACGTGAGGCTTCAGATAGGTATTTGTTTTAAAGTTTGTTTATAGTGTTAGTTGGTTTAAGTACATTAAATTCACCTTTTAGTAGGCACACATACACATATTAACTAGCAGTAACGTGATTCAAACAAATCTGTGTTTAATTGTGTATAAAATATCTTTAACAAAGAAACGTTAAATTTTGAACAAATAAAAATAGGTATTTTAATAGATATAAATTAAAGTGTTTTCATTTTAATGGAGCTCTGTAATTATTGTCTTCTCGTTCTTTTATCAAAAACAGATAGTTTCCTTGCTGCTGCCTCCATGCATTCCAAACCTAATCACGAGACGCGCGCGCGTGCATGTGCATCGCGCACCATTACGCGGAAGGATCCCTGCGGAATGCGCGTGCAGCCAAAAATGTTTTTGCTAAAACACGATCTTTTTTCGCAATCATCAAACTTATTTATTATATATGTTATACTATTTTTATAATTAAAAGTTGTTAAACTTTTACATTGTTCTTAAAGAAATACGAATATAATAATAAATAATAATGTAGCTATTACAGACAAACAAATTTCTATATATGAAAATTTGCTAAAAAAAATTGTCTACAAAAGACAAAATCAGTGCGAAGCAATACTAAATAATATAGGAGCGATTACAGGCAAGTCGCTTACGTCTCTACTCATTGTGGTGATGGACAGATGGTGTGATGCATAAGGGTTCGTGCAAATTGGTGCAACCACAGGGTTACTTTGTGTAAGTATATGTAGATATTCTGTAGATACATAGGTACGAGCCGTTGTAAACGGTATTTGCTCTGATAGCAAGGACATTAATGCTGGTGTCCCGCAACTCTCTGTGTTGTCTTATACGCTGTTTTTACTGCATATCACTTAAATGTTGCCTATTGACGAGATACGTTACAATGTCAATGACAGTACCGGAGACGCCTATAAACGGGCCGCATAAGAACCCCTTTTGCCGTCGTTGAGGAAAGCAACGGAGAACGAAAGTCGAGACCACTTTATGCAGGGTATGTGACAAGGGGATAGAAAACTTGGTCCCATTAAACCCAACTAATACACAATTATTCGCATTTAAAACTCACTTGTGGTCCTCACACCGTAGATCGTCATGTTTTAAATGTGTTTCCTCTCGCGATCACTTAGGTTATGGAAAGAAATACCTGTCGAAGTATGTCTGTCTGTAGTCTATAGGCTACGGCGACTGGTGAAGTGGTCAACACCAGGTGGGCTGTAAACTTGATTGCAATTTGCAACCCCATTAATATAGAAAAAAGCTTATGCGAGAAGCCACCATAGCTAATTAGAAGGTAGCTTTTTACCACAGTTTCATTATCATTTTGTGGTAAGTACATATCGTCCGTTGGTGCTAAAGCTTGTGGTATTAAAACCATGGACATGGAGTTAGTATGGGTTCGATTCCGGAAGCAACTCGAACCACACTGCATAATAATTAAATGAAGGATAATTACGCCTGTGCCATGAACTCGGGTTACCCTGCGCTCTATTTATGGGATGTAACCGATATTGGTCCGATATCCGCCGCTGCGTAAGCCACAAGTTCGCCGACTTTTGACACACTTCTGTAAATAACGTATTGTAAGAACATAAATATACTTGTTTCTTTTTACATTTTACATATTGACTGATTCAGAATTAGTAATTCTTACGCCATGACGCTATGTCTATGTAGCATTTTAATCGAAAGTCTTAAAAAAGTGACCTAAAAACAATTGGGCGAGTGTTTTTCGTAGTAACAAAATAATCTTTTAGATAAATCATTACAATAAGAACTCAATAACGCCACTATTGGCTTCTTTTAAATCAAAATTATGTACTAAGTAGTAGTTAACTCAAATTATCATCATCAACATTCGTTCATGGGGGGGGGGTCATTTCATTAAAATAACAATACGGACAATCATTAAATCAGCGTATGTCGTATCGTAAGGCTTATAATCTTGTGTAGAAAAAGGTATTTAATAGTACAATGTGTATTTAGGGTGGTAAACAGAAAATTACTGACGAGAGGCTATTAATAAGCCTAAGGCCGAAGGCTTTAATGACTCGAGTTTGTAATTTCTGTACAGCCCGTGTTGCACACAATGTTTTAAACACATATAAGTAAATAAATAAAAATATAAAGGTATATAAATGAATAAACTCACTAAAACACAATTGAAATGGCAGAAATAGAAGTAGAGAAAACAACGGAACAGCCAGATGGCGCTAGATAGAAGTTTTGTCTGAAGTTAAAACTTGTGATTGCTTGCTTGTAGTGTGCGTATAGTTCATATTTTGAAAAGACAGCCTTTGTACATATTTGATAGAACAGGCGCGTCATTACCGCCCTGCTTTATAGAAATAAACGCCTGCTTTGGCTTGAGAAAAGTAAAATTTACCACGAAAAAGCTCCTATTCTATCAAGTATGTATAAAAGCTGTCTGTTCAAAATATCAACTACGCTCACACTACATTTGAGCAATTACAAGTTTTGAGTTCAGAAAAATAATCATAAATTCTCTAGATATCTAGCACCAGGCAGTGGCGTTGTTTAACCTTCCATTCCCGCCATTTAAATTGTGTTTTGGTGAGTTTATTCATATATTAAACTTATATTTTTATTTAATTAATCGCAAATGTAATGAAATACTATGTGTGTAATACGGGTGGTACAAAAATAACAAACTCGAGTCATTAAAGCCTAAGGCCAAATCTCTCCTTACCACCCTTAATATACAATGTAACATTACATAATAATTTTTATTTCTATTACTACGTTGAACAAAACGCGTAAACGCCTAGTTTTACCTGGCGCTTTCGAACTTTTGGACGCGAGTTAACTTATGGCAAATAGCTTTTCTGTAGCAAAGTACTTAAAGCACCTCGCTCTGTAATAATTCCAATATTTTTGTCGGTAAAACCATAAACAGTCAATAGCTTTATTTATAACAAAGTCCTCGTGGACGAAAACGCTGCAAAATGCTAGCAAACTAAATCTTCGGCACTGTTTATGTTTTTCGAACAGAGAGTTGACTAGGAAAATAAATGAACTATATACGTTATCGATGTCTTTAGTGTACGTACAAACAAACAAACATTATTTATTGACCTAAATTTAAGTGAAGTTTTATCTTTCTGACCATCCAGCCAATCCTCAGCTAATACCTCTTCACTCATGACTTCGAGTATTACGAAACCTAAGTCTTTATATATTTAAAGATGATGTTCACTTAAATCTTTATCACTATAACTGCTATATATAGTCCGATGTTGCAACGTACCAAAACCTCTTCTATGTATTTTTGTGGGTTTCTAGTCTACGGTTGAAATTAGGTCGTTAGTCCAACTGGTAGGAAACCGTCCCAGGCCGTGGTCTAGAGTAATGAGCCATTTGGCCTGCCCATTGTGAATTTAATTGTTATAAAAATTCATGGCATGTAGATTGTAGATGACTTTGGTTTTTCAGCGATGTCTGCATTACGGACTTTTTTGCATAAAAAACACGAACTTTTTCTTTAGGTCACTGAGTTACTTACAGCTAAACTTTCATT
The DNA here is from genome assembly GCA_946406115.1 of Apoda limacodes. Taxonomy (NCBI): domain Eukaryota; kingdom Metazoa; phylum Arthropoda; class Insecta; order Lepidoptera; family Limacodidae; genus Apoda; species Apoda limacodes. The sequence goes on along the minus strand of OX291560.1, from coordinate 22,993,266 downwards.
GTGTACATTTTCCCTTCTTATAATAAAACAACTAACACGCACACTAAAGATTCCACGCCACCTCATGAATGTTGGTATTTGTCAATTTTCCCTAAAGTTATGAAAATAAAAAGGCAAAGTACTAAGAACGAATGACTTCATATATGAAATAAATAACTTAGTGGTAAAACAGATGCATCAACATAACATTTTAGATTTTTCTAGAATTGGGAAATACATCGGTAAAGAAACCAGAATATTTTATACTTCCATATTTTTAAACGTTTCAATCTATAACTCAAAAATTGAAACGGGAAAACAAATTAATTTCTTATGATACTCTCCTAGAGCTCTCTCTGTGTCAAAACTAAAGCTAACTGTAAGTACCGTTACGTTACGTTACGTTACGTTACGACGTTATAAATAGTGTCTCAGGGAAAAAAAATCCGTTTGAACTCTTGATCAGGATGAGACTAATTTTCTTATGACTTGACAAATATAGTATTTTTTACTAAAGATTTATGATATTTAAGCGAAAATACAGCCAATGTGCATTATCGTCCATCCTGTAGGTAAGTCCGTTCTAATTAGTGGTGAAAGAATTTTTGAAATCGGATCAGTTGAACTCCTAAACGGATTTTTGAGTGTTTTTGAGTGGGTCCCTGAATGGTTTAACTAGCAAGTTTTATAAGTAAAATAACTAATATTTACCGTATATGTTCGTTCTGTGCCTTAAAAAGTAATCGCAAAATTTGAATCCGATAGGTGGCGCTGTGGTCGAGTTATTAAAAATAGAGTGTATTAGTTTGGTTGATGGGACGGTGAACGTCATCCCGCGTTCTTCCATGCGTTCGTGCGATTGCTATAAGATATGCGCACGCCACCGCCCCGCTGCGCCGCGCAAATTGTCTAATTACTACAACCAACAACCATTTTCTATTGGGTACAGCGTGGTCGTTTTGACAAAATAGAATATTTCCTGAAGCTGAGGTGCAGTTTGTGTGTTTTCGGTGATAGTTAAGCGCGGAGAGTCGGAGCAGGGGGTGAGGAAGGGGTAGAAGTGATAAAGGTGAGAGGGGGAGAGGAGGGCAGATAGGCAGTAGAGGTTGTTGTTTACAATTTTCAAGGGTAAACCATCGCGAAACATTTTTTTCCGCGATAGCCAGTTTTTGGGTAAATACTTAAAAATCCAGACAGAAGAACAAAAAATCTAAAAACATTTATCTGTAGGTACCTATTACGTGATATAGTAGTTAGGCTCAATCAATAACCCAATAATTCCATATTATTTTCACCAGAGGGCGATATCTCTGTGGCCCGTGCCCGGACAGAGGGCGCTATCTCTGCACATCTCCACGGCCCGGGCCCGGACAGACAACTTGACAAATTATCGCCCTCTCCTATACGGAGATAAATCTTCGTAGTAATGACTGTGACTGTGGCTGTGTGGCTGCAGAAGCTGGCTTTGATTAATTGTTACGTGCCCTTGTCACACCATTGTATTTGTTGTCAAAACAAATAATATGGACAATATATTACACGGTTTTTGAGTGTTTAAATAAAAAAAGAAACAAATAACACAATAAATCTTTTTTGAGAACTTTCTTTTTGTTTTGTTTAAAAATAAAAAAGCGGCGGCGGGACTGTGTTGGGATGTCTGCCCAGTGCGGTGCAAAGTGTATCCCCCTAAAACGTAATCTAGAATTCTTAAGTACCCGTATAACTGGCGTGGACGTGTATAAAGAGGTAAATTTTAATGAGACAAACTTTTTAGAATTCATGAATTTATCGTTCTGGTGCTAAGTCTATTGTGTTGCATTGTAGAGTGGGGATCTTGCAGTAAGTGGACAAGTCAAACAGGACACAAATTCATACATAACGATTTGATAAATATAATATACTAGACTTTGCCAGCGGCTCCGCCCGCCCTATCGGCGTGGAACTCCTTTATTTAATCTCAGTATTAATACTGTGATTTACTCCTTAATATAACACTAATGAAGTTTGCTATATCAAGCTGTAGCTATAGCTATAGTTCGTTTAAGCTCGGTTATAGTTATTCCCTTGGGAATTTCGGGATAAAAATAGCCTATATGCTATTCCAGGACCTAACCCATATCTGTGCCAAGTTTCATGCCGATCCGTCCAGTGGTTGAAGCGTGATTGAGTAACAAACATCCAAACAAACTTTCACATTTATAATATTAGTAGGATATAACAAAGAAAAATAGTTAACATTAAAAAAGGCAAACACACAACAATAACAAAAACAAAAGAGGTATTGTATGGTAGGTAGTTGTCCAGTGTTGCAGTGAATCGTCAAAAGGGTCTCAGGTCAGGTCAGCTCAGCATGATCCCGTTGAACTAGGTTTCAGCTGGGGCCTCCGAAAAAATTATAAAATAGTAAGCCATCTGAGCCCGTAAATTTTTATCTTTGATCTTATTGTTGTCTGGAAGAAATAGAAGTAATAGTTCTTAGTAGTATGACCTGGTACCAGACGTTCATCGATATTATATTATTAACTTTGTAGTACAGTAAAAAATAGATGACTTTGTTTTTTTTTATAGTATTTTCTACATATTATTTACTTAACAATACAAAATCAAGCTTTTACCATGCTAGCGCAGTCCATTGTAACGATCGTTACAAGTAACTCATACTCACATAACGGTCGAATAGCCAGAACGCAACTTCGAGGGACTTAGAGTCATGAGGCCGCTGATCTGCTACCGAATATGGCGATGGAATCTGACAGTTGTCTGTCTGAGGATTAACGGTGTTAGAGATTTATGAAGCTGCTTCAATCAGAGCAACATCTGTGACAGCCAACAGGTAACAGCATTTTTACTATTCGTTACAATTGATTCTACTTTTGGTTCTAATAAAACCCGTGTCGAGTTTGTTCTCACTAAAACCGGAGTTTTTTTTTTATACCACTAAGGTGGCAAACAAGCTTACGGCCCGCCTGATGGTAAGCGGTCACCGTAGCCTATGGACGCTTGCAACACCAGGGGTATCACTTGCGCGTTGCCGACCCTTCAGAAATCTAATAACTTCTTTCTTGAAGAACTCCATACTGTAGTCCTTGCAGAAAACCTTGGCAGGGAGCTCATTCCACAACTTAAGCGTTCGCGGGAGGAAGTTTCTCTGAAACCGCACTGTACGCGACCATTTAGGTTCTAAAGTGTGAGAATGAATTCCCTGCCGATGGCGAGCGGTGCGATGGTAGAAAGTAGCCGTGGGCATCATTTCGAACAATTCCTCAGAACACAACCCATTGTACAAGCGGTAGAACACACACAGTGAGGAAAAGTCTCTCCTCAGACTTAAGGGCTCGATACCGCAAGTGAGTTTGGGATCGTCGACAATTCTCACAGCCCGTCGTTGAACCGAGTCAAAAGGGTCAAGCTGGTATCCGGGTGCACCTGCCCAGAGATGGCAGCAGTACTCCATATGGGGCCGAACTTGCGACTTGTAAAGTAACAACCTTTGCCCCGACGTGAAGTACTGCTTCGCTCTGTTGAGTACACCAAGTTTTTTGGACGCCAGCTTTACCTTATCTTGTAAATGATCTCGGAACTGAACATCGCTGGAGATGTCGACACCAAGGATCCCAATGCTCTTGGAGATGGAGAGGGGAGTGTTCTGGAATTGTGGGACCACAGTGAATGGAGTTTTCTTAGCGGTGAACGCGCACACTTGTGTCTTTGTAGGGTTGAATCGGACCAAGTTTACCCGTCCCCAGTCAGAGACCTGGGACAGTGTGGTCTCGATTTGAGACACAAGTTCTCCGCGGTTTTCCTCCACAACGGAACGAGGGATGTTTGCACGACCCGTGTAAAAAGTGTCTCCAGTACTGTCATCTGCATAGCAATGTATGTTGTTGATGTCCAACATGTCATTGATATGCAGTAGAAACAGCGTAGGAGACAGCACAGAGCCTTGCGGGACACCAGCATTAATGTCCATGCTATCAGAGCAACTACCGTCAACTACAGTTCGTATGCGTCTGCCGGACAAAAAGCTAGCCACCCATTTGCACAAACCCTCGGGCACTCCGTAAGATGGCAACTTCGATAGAAGACCGCGGTGCCAGACCCGATCGAACGCCTTCGCTATGTCCAGGCTACATGCCAATGCCTCCCCCTGACTCTCAATGGCTAGTGCCCATCGGTGTGTGAGATACACTAGAAGGTCACCAGTCGAGCGACCGTGGCGAAAGCCATATTGACGGTCACTGACCAGATCGTGTACTTCTAGGTATCTTAGAAGCTGTGTGTTGATCACACGCTCCATCACCTTAGAGAGGAGAGAGGTAATAGCGATAGGCCTGTAATTCGATGGATCTGATCTATCGCCCTTTTTGGGCACCGGGTGCACATTCGCAGTCTTCCATGTAGACGGAAATTGCCTAGTGTGGTAGGAAAGCGCGAAGAGGCGCGTGAGTACAGGACATAACTCAGGAGCACACTGCTTAAGCACCACTGCTGGTATACCGTCTGGCCCACTCGACTTATGAACGTCTAGAGAAAGCAACGCCCGCCTGACCTCCCGCTGCGTTATGGAGATTTCCGGCATGGACTTACCGCACCACGGTATAGTAGGTGGTACAGCGCCTTCATCGTTCATATTCGAGTTCGAGGCAAAGAGACTGCCCAGTAGATCGGCTTTCTCTTTAGCACTATGGGCCAAGTCACCATCGGTCTTTCGCAGTGGTGGTAACGACGACTGGCAGAAGTTCCCTTCGGCAGCTTTGGCTAGCGACCAGAAAGCACGACTCCCAGAAGGATAGCTCGCAAGTCGCCCACCTATTTTGCCGATGAATTGGAATTTTGCTCTGGCAGTTGCTTTCTTACTGAACCTCGAGGCAGCATTTAATTTGCGTTTTAACTCAGAAATATTCGGATCCTTATTATAACGAGCCGTGGTCCAAGCCTCATATGCATTTTGCTTAAGAATTTTAGCTTTTCTGCAAGACCTATTAAACCACGGTCGTTTTTTGACGCCGGCAGCTACTCGCGGGTTAGGAATATAGCATTCCATACCAGCAAGGATTGTCTCAGTGACTGCGGCTGCGCAGACGTCAGGATCTTCTGAGTTAAAGCAGATCTGCCTCCACGGGTACGATGCGTAAAATTCACGCAATCCATCCCAGTCTGCCGACTTATAGTGCCACACACGACGCCAGTTAGTTGGCCCAGAAGGATCAGGTTGTGTGCATGACACTTGAGTCCGAACGAGACAGTGGTCCGAGGAGCCAAGAGGCGCATCCACTGAGACGGAGTACCCGTCCGGACGAGTAGTCAGCAGAAGGTCCAGTAAGGAGCTCGTATGTTCCTCTATATCTGGTATTCTCGTTGGAGAAAGTACCAGCTGAGAGAATCCATAGGTCAGAGCAAATTCATGAGCAGATATCCCAGCATAGTTATTGGTTCGAGAACTGAGCCACTCGCGATGGCGGGCGTTAAAGTCTCCCAAAATAACTAGTTCTGCTGTGGGATATTGCTCTAGAACTTTGTCAGTCGTCAAACTCAGGTGCGTGAAGAGTCGAGTTACGTCCGTGTCACCGCTATGAGACCTGTATAGGCACGCATAGATACGAGTGTGGCCGCCGTAATCTACGCTCACCCACAATATCGACAGGTCCCTGTCTTCAAGGCTATGAAGGCGGCGACAGCAGATATCCTCCCGGACGAACATACATACACCGGCACGACTCATAAAATTGTGTTCGAGTTTGTAGCCGGGATAATGAAGGTATGATGTGTCGGCCGGGCAGGATATCTGCGTCTCCGTTAGAGAAAGAACGGTCGGCTGCGCAGTTTCGAGATGGTGGTGGACTGCGTTAAGATTTGCGTGAATACCCCTGATGTTGCAAAAATCCACATTATATGTGGATGGAGTAGCCGCTGTGCAAACTCTTTTCTTTTTCTGTCTTCTGGCCATAATATATATAAAAAAAAGTTACTAAGACTAAGGATGAGGATTCACTGCACAGACAGCATAGAGGACAAAGGGTGCGGTTCTAAGACTGCCGAAGCTCGCCACAGATGATACGGTTGCTGGCACGGCGGGCGGAAGGGCCCCTGATCCCCCTCTGTTGTAGTAGCCGGGTCCACTCCGGTCTCCTTCTCCGGCACGACTACCACTTCAGATACTTTACACAGGCTGGCGAATCAGCCTCCCAGGGCGGAGATTAAGTGATCCCTGGGTTCGGGATCCCGTTCAACCTGCGGGCGGCCAGCGGTCAGCCGTTTCATCAGGTCTCCCTGACTGCCGAACCAGCACGCCGCGTCTATGCCGAGTATGACAGCAACAAGCACCGCCGGTCCTCCGCTGTCCGTGCAGCGAATCCTCAAAGAGCTCTGGCAACCTTACTCACCGCCAGGCCGCATGTTCGCGGCCATGGCCGCGGTTTTCTGTAAGGTGGAGGTACTTCCCCAGTTCGGGCCGCTCATTCGAGCAAGTACTCGCTATGCCCTGCTTAGTTGTTCGGGTGGCTTATTCGAGCGAGTACTTGCAGTGCCCTACCTCTCTTTAAAAAAGTTGCGCTTGACAAATTTTATCATCAAAGAATTGTTTTTCATCTATTTTAATAATGAGTCTATCCAACTCTTTGGGAAACTATTATAGTAAATTTTCTTTATATTTATTATTTTTTATTATTTAGTAGTTTTTGCCCACGTCTCCGCCCAAGCTTAATTCGGTTAACGCCGTGGAATGCTTGCAAAAGCGGAATTATAAGGTTATGTGTTACTTAGAATAGAAACACATGACAAGGCAATAGCATAAAGGTTCCTTTAAAGTCATTTGAATGAAAATCTGGAGAAGAGTGTGACAGACGCCTATGCCGTATTTTTAACAATCTGCAAATATTTTGATAAAATCGTTCAATTGTTCAATTCGACAATTTTTTTTTCCATTTATGGCTCATAATAATATTTGTAACTAAACTAAACTAAACATCAAGCAAACGTACCCCAATAACCATTCTGAACGAGCATTCATAAGCAAATTCCTCATAAGCTCGTCTCACTAATCACTCATCTCTCAAGACAATGACAAATTCATAGGCCGGGCCTTCTGCCATCGCTGCGGTCTGCGTCCTTCCTTATTTATGACTCACATTCAAAACTCGCCCTTAACTTCTGTACTTCACGGTCTCAGTTGATAAGAGAAATACAAAAAGGCGTTAAAGCTATCGGGCTCTTTAGAACAACCACGTCGGTGACAATGATGGGTTGACTGTGTTCCAAATTGTATGTGAAATTAAAAGGCCCTTGACTGAAAACTATTTCAAATTCAAACTACATGTGAAGCAAATAGTAAATTTAACTTACTTATGTTAGTGACGAAGATTGAGAAACAATGACCTATTGCTGTCAACGATACCAATACCAATAACAACTTGTTCTATCTTATACATAGACCAATACCTACTAACGTTTGAATATTTAAATTGCATTTGGTTTTGAATATTCTTAATAACTTCTTTAGTCACTTTATATTTGAATTAAAATCGAGTGTCTAATTAAATTATAGACTTTTGTCTGTGTTACGATTTTATGATAACACTTTATTTGTGAATCCTCTCTTCATAATATAAGTTAATTAATTTGTTATTAGCTGAATTGTCAAGTAGAAATCAACAATTTTAGGAGTTTATATATAATATTTTCAAGTTATTTTTATTATTTAAATCGACATTCAATTAAATGATAAATAATAATAATAAAAAAGTTATTCACCCCATTACTGGTGGTGGTCGGTAACGTACACACAGCACAGTCAAACGGATGAGTAACTGAATGATCACCGATGCCTAAAATAATCGTTTTTTATGTTTTAAACGTTTCACGTTGCCAGAGTCCATAGGCAACGGTGACCGCTTAGCATCAGGCGGGCCGTCTACTTATTTACCATCTTAGAAGTGTAAAATCGGCATTGCGAAGATATCAAATAACATACACACAATAGTTTCTGCCTTAGAATTACGCTGTTAAACCAATGCGTTTAACCGACGACGTGTTTTTCTTTAGTTTTACATAGTTAACAATCCATATCTTAAAAACTACTGAACCGAACTACTGAACATCAAATTTTATGAAACTTACTCTGTTCCCTGAGTAATAAAAATAAATATTTTAAACTATGATCACTAGTTGCCGAGAAATACGGAATTCCAATGGAAAAGGAAAACGAGGAGATTTTTATACGGTATATTCGACGACGCGAAAGTGTTCAGTAGCGTGTGGAGACCGTAGTGAAAGAGTTCAGTTTAGTTCTGCCATAGCGTGTGGAGACCGTAGTGAAAGTGTTCAGTTTAGTTCTGCCATAGCGTGTGGAGACCGTAGTGAAAGAGTTCAGTTTAGCCCTGCCATAGCGTGTGGAGACCGTAGTAAGCGTTCAGTTTAGTTCTGCCATAGCGTGTGGAGACCGTAGTGAAAGAGTTCAGTTTAGCCCTGCCATAGCGTGTGGGGACCGTAGTGAAAGTGCTTCCGAAGATATAATTTAAAAAAAAAGATACACTTGTACAATATTTATTAATACTAAACAAACTTAACATTTATATTCTCAATATTTGAGTTAAGTATGCAAGGCAAGACTCTAATTCTACTTAAATCTGGCAACTTCACGTAAGTAAATTAAAGCCAGGACCGCATCTGCCGCCACACCGCCGCCGCCGCTGCTCATAATCCCGGCTCCGGGCGTAATTAACTATCCCGGACACATCCCGCGGGAATCTAATAAACAGTTCCCGCGATATCATTTGCGAGATTGCGGGATTCAGGCTTCACACTTCATTTTTGTAATTGCCTCCGACGTTATTACGCCGTACTGGGAATATCCTGCGCTATCCTCGCTCTTTGCTAGTCTTTGGACGGACACTGAATTTTTTAATACTTTATTGACTATAATGAAATAAGTCCAATTTTTTGTTTTATATTTATATATACATTATTCGAAATTAAGAATTAAATTCACCTCCGAAAACAAAACAAAGGACAAAACTCTTTATCAGAACTTCGTTTCAAAGAGCCATTCAAATTATGGTATTTTTAAATTCATTTTAAGGAGCATTCTAGGTCCAGGTTCTAGGTTCTAGGTACATTTTTATGGGCGTTAAGCTAAAATCTTTAGTATACATGCTAACTAGAGTTCATATTTCTGTGACAGAAATATGTTTAAAATAAAGGACAGCTTAGCATAAATTCTGAAATTAATTTATAAAAAGTATACCGCATAAGTTATGGAAAATCTATAGCCGTAATTTTCTAGCTTAGTAGTAAAGAGATGTTAAGAGATTATAATAAGTTATGTTTTCAGTTTAAGTAAATAAGGAGTCGTTGATAATAGTAGAAAAACGAGAGGGTCGGGTAGTTTTTAAACGATGTTCTTACCGACATCTAAAATCAAATACTTACAGTTTGTAAAGGTATATTATTAGATTGACCAGTTTCAAACTTGTAATAGGAAAGTCAAATGTATTTAAAAAAACAGCCTTAATGAAACCTAATGTAACATAGCTCATACTTTCAATGGGACCGAACTTAACTAAAACGGTGAAAAATGTTGTTAAAATTGATGATGTAATTTTGCGTTATACCATAACAAACTAAAATATTTTTTTTACCTCAAGAGAAAACATAGTCTAAATAGCCTATGCCTCACTTGACATTCTCTTCTTAAAATGTTATAAACTAAAGAATTGTTGTCACTTATGAATAACAAAAGTATATTAAAGCAAACTAAAAAAACTTTCTTCTTCTCCTTTAAACTCGTATACATAGTTAAATATCTATATATAATACACTCCCCGCGATTAGTTGCAGTTGCTGTTTCAGTGTTTTCTAATGTGACGTGCGCGATGTGTGAGACGCGGGTTGTATTTGCGGAACGAAACTTCGAATAGGAAGGCTATAAATGGAACAGTTTCTATTCAATGTACGAGAATTTTTAGTAGTTGTAAGTTGCAACTAATCTCTTTAATCTTCTTTAGCAACATAAAATTAGTATATTACATATCATATAATACAGTATGACTTTCTTTAAGAAGAAAGTTATTGGATTTTTGAAGGGTCGGCAACGCGCGAGTGATATCCTTAGTGTTACAAGCCCCCATCAGATGGACCGTTAGCTTGTTTGCCACCTTAGTGATATAAAAAAATTATAGCTTAAAAAAAATGTCCCCTGAATATTCCAAAACTTTCATTGCGGACCGAAAAATTGTTACTATATTTTTTATAACTAATTCCCTTAATACCATACATCTCCATTCCGAAATACCTGCAAGGATATTTGCCCGACGTTGTTTTATTAAATTATAAAAAATGCGGATGACGGGCAGGGCACGTGTCTGCTGTTACAAAATTTAATTTCACTTTAGTTTGAAGTCAAAAGCGAAAAGCGACTTAAAGAATTTTAATGAGTTGATAATTAACAATAACTCGTATACATCTACAAAGAAAGATTTATTTATCATGTTTCATTTATTAAGATAATATTCCGCGTTGTATGCAAAATATGATTGGCTTTATGCCCTCTCTTAAGAGTAGAATCCAGAGCGAAGCGAGTGATTCGAAGGTGCGAGACTAAATTTTTTTTTTCACAAGTTATGAACTCTGCTTTTTACCATTGAACCGTACAACATGATTGGCTTCAATGGACCTGATTAAAACAATCAACAATCAATCAAAGAAAAAAATTATGGACAAGTTAAAAAAAATCACAACAAAATTAACTAATTTTTATTTATGTTGCAGAACTTTATTAAGTAACATAAAAATTGAAATTGAATCTGCATTGAAATATTCATATTTTTTTATAAATAAATATATACATAATGTATATAAAGATCACCCACCATAATGCATAGATAGATCACTCACCTTAATGTATATAAAGATCACATACACTCGGACTCAAGACAAACACTCATAAAAATAATGATTATTAACTTTCACTTCTTATACAAGTGTTTAAGAAATACATATAGCTAGTTAAAATCGCGTTAATATTATAGGTATTAGTTAGTTATAAATATGTACTTTGTTACCCGAATTGCACCGATCGTGCATAGGATATTATATTCCTATGCGGGGTTCCAACTCACACCTTTTGTATTAGCTCTTCTGGTGTTAAATAAATATCTTCGTAATTCGAGTCACTAATTTTTTCAAAAAAAAACAAAATATACGTTAGTTTCGCGCCATTTCCCTTTTTTTTTAGACATGCGTTCAGAAATTTAGTCTATGACACTTTTATCGAAAACAAAGCATAATTATTTTGAAATTAACGCTATTAATTGTTTGTAGGTATTATTGATCATAAATATTAAGTACGTCAACAATGAAAAAATGCAATATAATTATGCTTTTCATTAAAATAAATTTGTTTCTAAACCAGTCATCGCGTTGTTTTTTTTTCAGTATCGCAAAATTCCAAAAGGTAATATTCGAACAAAAATCGATTTTGCCCACTGTATTTGAACAGCAAAACCACCCTTTTTGGTGCTGGAGAGGTGAAAAACCATGCATTTTTGTTGCGCACCTATGTCAATGGTAGGCATAACTTTTCTATGAACAAAGACTGTGCCCAAAACGTATTGTTCCGCCTGTGAGTTAGACCACACATGACGTATCCCAACTAATCCCCCATTTATTATAAATGTGAATGTGTTTGTTTGTGAACAGAATTATAACCGTTGTTCAAACTGAGTTAAGCGGCGTTTTGTTGGACTTACGAGTACGAGAGAAGGTCGTGTAAACATTGTTGACATTCATAAGTAGAGGCAATTTTGCGAAACTAAGCTAAATTACCTTTTTTAAATGTACCGAAGCTGTTAAAACTTATTTACATAAAAAAACAAGACAAAAATGCGTATCAAACCTATTTGTAAGTATATGTATCACCATAACCTCAGCTCACTGCAGTCCACTGCTGGGCACAGGCTTCTCCCACGGTCCGCCACTTTGCGCGGCCTTACGCATCGACTTGCTCCCAATAATTTTGCGTATATCGCGGGCCAATAAAATATATGTCTCGTATATTATTGCTGCAAGTTTTTGGCATTCGACTTTAAGGAGAAGAATAGACTTAGCCGGTTTATTTTTACTTATAAGTAGGTTTTCGAAGGTGGTGTTATTTTTTTATACATATATTGCCATTGTAATTTTTTTATTTTATTTAAGCCTTACTAGGTTAAAATAAAATAAAAAAATTACAAGAAAGACTTTGAAAACCCGTAGACGGAAAAATAAGCTTCTTACTAGAAGCTAAAGTGAAAAGGTTTTGTATTATTATAATAGTAAGATATAGTTAGGTAATTGTAAGTATATTATTGAACGAATAACACTAAACAATTGGCTTTGTAGTAGGTAATCTGGGACACGATGCGGGCCTTGTCTGGGCGTAGCGCGGTGGCGCGGTGGCGCGATATCAGTAATCGTGGGCCGATGCCTTTATACCGATGTCACATATCAATGTAATCAGAAATGAAAACAAACAAAAAAATGTGTTTGTTATTGACATTGCTGCTTTAGATTAAATTAAATAAGGCTAACAGTATTTCGTTGCAAAGCGGAAAAAAAATATTTTCTAAAATGCGGACAGGTTTTTTGGTTTGGATCACGAGTTTCGCTTTCCAAAGTAGTTCACGACACGTTTATATAAAAAATACAATAACAAAGAACAATACAGAAGAAATTAGTTACCTATGCTGATTGTTCTATTAGGGTTCAGTAGCGAAATGGCACAAATGGAATCCTTATAGTTTCATTATGTCCGTCTGTCTCTCCGTCCGTATCTCACAGCTTAACAGCCAGCCAGGTTTGTCACAGCCTTATAACTACGCCATCTTTGGAAAAAGCTGTCTTCCCTAAATCGCAAAACATTTTCAATTGAAAAAGTTAGAGACGGGATCATATAATTCTAAGCTTTGAAAGCTGATAAGTCACAAGGTATACCTGAACAAAAATGAACGAACAAAGACCTACCTAGTTACATGGATACTCTGCACAATATCATCGATGTAACACACAATGGGGTGCGCAAAAAAACCATATCTTCCAGGTGCGAACTGCAACCCCACTTACAATTTTGACAGTTATATTTTATAGCCACGTTTATTCATTTTTTGTGGATTTACATTTGGCAGTTTATCTAATAGAAATTAATCAATGGAATTTAAGAGGATACGATTCGCGGCGTCTCGTAGCGGGCTTCATCCAAACAAATTTCTCATTTGTTTTTGACAATTACTGATCAATCACTGTGAAATCTCTTAGTCATAATCCGAAGCCGAATACCTATGTCTGTGGTTTTCCAAATTCTTGTAAAATGTTTTTACGAACTAGAAATCTTTTTTGAAACCATTTTTATGAAAATTTAGAATCCTGTATTACTTTTGAACCATAAAATTTAACAGAAAACTGACACACTGCAGACCTAGATATTTATTACTAGAACATGTCTTTAAAATTTCGTGGTGTTTTATCTGGAAGTGTCAAAAATAAGTGAAAAATTCGTTTGTATGAAGCACGCTAAGGGACGGTTCGAATCGTATTCTCTTAATTACCCACCAGTTTTGGTTTTTATTCAGATTCAGGATTTATGAGAAACAAGATTTTTTTATACCTAAGTAACTACCTACTAACTACTAATGGACGGATGTGCATTATTACTGTTAAATAACATATTTTGGCAGACTTTTATTAATCTATCCCAAATTCTAAATATGGAACGAAGTTGCTTCCAGAAGTACCTACCAACAAGAATTAAAGTAATAAATAATATGTACCCTAGTGATATAAAATTAGTTTTCTATTACTCTCATAGCATCGATGGAACCATTATAAACTGCAGTCGAATCGTAAATTGTAACAAATCGTTTAGTTAATAGGTTAATGGTTAATAATTAATTTGCCACAATTTTCCGCTAATTTTGTCGCATGTGTCGCCTCGGCTCGTGTCAGCGAGCTCAGCGCTACAAATTCCAGCTTTAACGCTGGTTTAGCGCGGATTAACATGTGTGCTGTTTTCCGGCCATCGTAGATATGGGGTCGTTGACAATTTCCCTAAGGTATTTTTACTTAAACAGTACTAAATATAGATACTTTAATAGTTTTCTAAAAAAAACATCACTATATATAATATAATATTTATTAGGCACTTTAGAGGAAAAAAGACGACCAAGTGCGAGTCTGGCACCGAGGGTTCCGTGTTATGTTGTTGTATATTATTAAAAAAAAAAATATTATATGGTTGATATAAATATTAGCTCGATACCTCAACGCATTCCTGAGAAAAAGGGTCTTGAATTTTCAAGGTAGAAAGCTAAAAATTGGTATGCGGACTACTTGTGACTAACAAAAAATCGTGCATAATTTTTTTTTGGAAATCGGCCTCCTACCCCTCAAAAGAGGGGGTGAAATATTATATGGGACTTTCGCAGTTTTCAATGTAGGAAGCTAAAAATCGGTACACAGACTCTTTGTTACCAACGAAAATACCAGCCTAAAACAGTAAATCTAACCATAAATCGATTTCAGCTTTTGAGAAAAAAAACAACATTCGAAACCTATCCTACCTATCGGATTCCGATAGAATAAAAGGCTATATTTTTTATAAACAAAGCACAAGTACAACATTAAAGGTGGCTGTGGTGAACTTAGAAAAGCCGTGCTTCTCCCATGAACAATTGTATGTAGCATGTTCGCGTGTGTCCAATGCCCATTTTTATTTCCTTACATTCTATCCCCAAATGGAAAGACATATAATATCGTCTACAGTAGCGTATTAAAATAATATTCTGTTCCGAGTTCTCTTCTGTGTTCTTAATCATGAAAGGGGAACCGTGTTACCCCAAATTTAAGGCGAGCGAAGCCGCGGGCAAAATCTAGTTTAAAGTAAAATTAAGTTACTTTTTTATACAAGTATTAACACTCTATATCTCATTTCAATAGTGTATTTGTTGATATTTACACGTTTTAAGCTTGAAATGCCCCCGAGCAAACATTTCCCTGTCACAATGGCTACAAATCAAAAGCACACAGCAAAGTCGCATCAGTTTCGCTATAAATTCCCTTATCGGAAATTGAATATGAAATTTACATAACGTTATATTGCGTGTATTCGAACGCAACAATTTTCTGTCATAGAATTATTAACATTATCTTGTTGAACTAAGGTTTCCTTTTGCTAAAATATTTTCGATTTCTTGGGTATCCCGTTTTTATTGATTGTTTTTTTTTTGTGAGAGCAGTAAATCCTCGTTGATTTGAAGTTATGAGGGTGTTGGGTGTTGCGCGAACGTAAGGCGGTTGTTTGCGTTTTGTTGAGTCAATTTATGTTGTGTAATGGACTCTTTTGTGGTTATCGAGTGGATCGAGTCTCTTTTTTCATTGTTACAGGATGGCATAGGTTTTTTCTAAGATTCTAAAGTCAAAGCGTCTAAGTTAAGCTTCTTATAAGAGCCGCATTGTATTTTATAGACTAATTACAAAACATGATTTGGTAATGTCGGGGACTATTTACCAATATCATAACCAGCCAAACTTTGAAACATATTTGGAAAAATAACAATTATTTACTACAATTGTTTTTCAGAAAACATATCAAAACAGAGAAGAATCCACTAACTAAAGAGTAAAAAAGAAATAAACTACGAGTCATCTCGTAGAAGACGTCTCTTATCTTAGAAGATATTAATTAAATAAAAAAAAAAATTATTCCAATTAATGATGAATTTTCAGCAATATATAACACTAACACTGCGTGCATTTTGTATTTTCTGCGTCGTTTTCATATTTAAAATTAATGGGTCACACAAATAATTAAGAGTACCTGGCAGATTCAAACAGAAGGTCGTAACTTTGAATCCTACGGGCCTCTAATTTCTTCAGTGCCTCCGATATTTGTAAATGTTCCAATTTTGCAAATCTGGGGTTTCATTAAGTAAATGAAAGCCAGGACCGCATCCGCCACCACGTCATGCCCTACTCATAATGTCGGCTCCCGACGTGATTAACTAGCCCGGACACATCCCGCGGGAATCTAATAAACAGTTCCTGCGATATCATTTGCGAGATTGCGGGATTCACACTTCATTTTTGTAATTGCCTCCGACGTTATTACATCGTTCTGGGGATTTTCTACGTTTTCCTTTCTTCTTTCCCTTCTTAAAATAAATAGAGAGATAACAACGAATAGTCGTCGTTTTTATATTTCAACAACAACGATTTTGGTGATTTTGTTTGCATTCAAATGATTTTCAATTGTGATCCTTTAAGAAATTAAGTTTTTGTAATGAATTTGTAGTGTTGTAAATAGTAACACAAAGGTATGTAAATCAGGAAATAAAATAATAAGCAATTTTACAAGGCTTGACTACAACCTTCACTACTGCATCACAAACAGATATAGGCACGGAGTGAGAGAATTGCATGAACTATTAGTATTTTAGATTAGGTTATTTAGTTGCTTCTTAACTTATTAACTCCGTAACTATAAGTTACACATAAATACCAATTGTAACTTTACAAAAATATAAAATAATATTACGGTGTTCAGAGAGTATTATTAATTTCAACCTGCTGCTGGAAACGATAACGAACACAGCCGTTACAAATTCGTCGTTCAATAAATTTTGATGGAGGTCACTATAACGTTTAAGTAACCTACAGAGATGTGTATCAACTGCTGACTCGAAAGAGCTACATTGACGCTGCAATTTTTGTCTTAAATAATAGTTTTATCAAAGGCATTTTACATCTACTAACTTAAACTATTTAAATTTTTAGAAAAAAAATAGACATTTATGTAATATAAACATTACTACACTTAAATAAAACTAAGTTATTGATTTTTTTACAAATAGTATTATTTCTTGTACTAATAACACTGTATAAGTCACTACTTTTAGTATATAAATGCTAAGTATTGCGTAAATACATCATATTAATTGTGGAAACTATCGATATGGAACAGTTCAAGTGGTCTCCTGCAACCTATAGACTTTAAGGCTTAAGACAAAATTTTAAGCCCCAATAGACCTAGGATTTTGATATAAACATTGCTTTACAAACCATCTCTGTACCCCCTTAGTCCACCCCTGACGAGAAAAATTATAATGTAAAATATGTCATGGTAAGTAAGGAAAAGTTTTATTTTCCTGCACTTTTTACGCTTACTACTTAAAGTATTCTGACAGCAGCCAAGTGTCAGCTGAATAGTTTCAACACTTTATTAATAGTAAGGGTGCCTGCCTACTGTGACCACAATGCTTATTTAACTTAATCTTCACCTGATCTTCTTCTTCTGGTGCCATCCCTATCGGTCGTTGGCAACTATCCGTTTGTATTTGGTCCGGTCTATAGCTGCTCTACAGAGATCAGCTGCGTCTTTCATTTTAGTCCAGGTTTTGAGGTTGCCCATTCACGTTGTTCTTCTCCTCCCTTGACTTCGCTTCATGCTTCATGTTGATGTCTTTGTTGGTGAACAGTCGCTTCATATTCATAAAGGTACTTCGAGCAATTTCTATTCGGACTCTTATTTCTTGATCGGGAACCCATTTTTCATTGAGCCAGCAGCCGAGGTACTTGTACTTAACCACTCTTTCAACCCGTTTCGCGTATATAAGCAAGTCTTCTTTCGCGACGGTGTTTTTATTGCTGACGACCATTACTTTAGTTTGAGAGATGTTAATTTTTAGACCATATTGCTTAATTTTGCTATTCAAAGTATTCATTAGATAGCACAAATCTTGCATTGAATGAGCGAGGATTGCTGTGTCGTCTGCATATTGCAAGTTATTTATGATTCTGTCGATAACTTTGATCCCGCTTTCCACATCTTCAAATGCCTCCTGGAATATAAACTCAGAGTATAGATTAAACAGTTGGGGTGACAATATACAGCCTTGTCTTACTCCCTTTTTGATCTCAATGTCCTCTGTTGCTGTAATTTTGACCTTGATGTGTGCCGTTTGATTCCAGTACAAGTTCTGTAGAAACATTCTGTCCGTAGTATCTACTTCAGTTCGGTCTAAGCATTGCATCAACACATCATGTTTGACGTTATCAAAAGCTTTCTCGAAGTCAATGAAGCAGATGAAAACATCCTTTTGAAATTCCAAGCATTTTTGTACCAGGACTTGTATTGCTACCAAGGCTTCTCTTGTTCCAAGGCCATTCCGGAATCCAAATTGGGTGTCTCCGATATGTTGATCAATTTTATTGTAAATTCGGAAATGAATAATTTTAAGTAGTATCTTTAACATATGACTCATGAGGCTAATTAGTCGATGTACACCACAAGTTTTAACATTAGCTTTATTTGGCAAGGGAAGAAAAGTGGATTTCAACTAGTCTGATGGTATCTTTTCCGACCTATAAATGTTATTAAACATTTTAACTAAAATATCCATGCTCTTGTCATCAAAAAGTTTAATTATTTCCGCGTGTACTTCGTTCGGACCCAGTGCTTTACCATTTTTCATGGCTTTTATTGCCCTTAGTACTTCATCCTTTATAATTCATTGGGCATCTGATGCAGTGGGTATTTGTGGATAAGTATCGTCAAACGGTTTTTGTATGTATTCCTCCCATATTTCACATTGCTCCTTCTCATCCATCGCAATTTTATTCTGACTATTCAGCAAAACTCCGTGTGTTTGTTTCCTATTTGTTTTCGTAAAGTCTTTAATCCTTTTATGTATATTAAACGCATCATGCCGTTTGTCTCAAACCTCTATTTCGTTACATTGTTGTTCTAACCAGGCGTCTCTTAGTTTTCTGATATCACTTCTTATTACACTGTCAAGTTCTTTGTATTTTTGTATGTTTGAGTGTTTGTATAATCTACGTTCCTCCATTAGATCTAGAATGTGACAAGTGATCCATTCTTGTTTTTTAGTTTATTTGCAGTAACTTAGCTGTTCTTTCGTTGTCTCGACTATTATCTGCTTCAGGGCATCCCACTTTTATTCAATACTATTATCGTTTAAGTATGATTGATTTAGAAGTATGCTGCCCTTCAGCTTTTGATTCAGGGAGGTCTGAGTGTTACTTCTGATTACCAGATTGTCTAGTTTTTTAACATCGATTTTCCTCGTTGCAGGGTTGGTTTTCTTGACAGCCTTAAGTTTAAGTCTCAATTTAGCTACCACCGGATTGCGATCTGAGCCAATGTCAGCACCTGGGAATGTTTTGACATTTATTATTGTGTTTCTAAATCTTGTATTTATCATGATATAATCAATTTGTTTTCTGACTAAATTTTCAGATGTGTGTTGTGGTGATGTCCAAGTGTAAAGTCTCCGAAGAGGGTGTTCAAACCATGTATTAGTCAGGACCAGATCTTTCTCCGTGCAAAATTGCAAAAGTCTATCACCTTGCTGATTCCTTACTCCTAGACCGTATTGACCTACAGTTTTGCCTACTGCCCCTTGCCCGATTTTGGCATTCAAGTCTCCTAGGACTAAAGTGATATCATGAGGTTTAATGCTTTTCATAAGTTCTTCTATATCTCTATAGAAGTTCTCGATTTCATCATCCGAGCTCTGGGCAATAGGTGCGTACACTTGGATAATGTTCATTTTAAATGGAAGGGTATTTAGCTGAATCAGCATGCATCTGTTAGAATATGGGATAAAGTTGCATACGTATCGACTGAAACTTTTGTCGACTAAGATGCCCACGCCATGATAATGGTTTTTGTCGCGTCCTGGTTTGCCCGAATAGTATAGTACTGCGTCGTCTTTTTCGCATTTTCCACTGTCACGCCATCTCATTTCGCTTAGACCCAAGATGTTCAGCCTAAGTCGCCTTATTTCTTGTAACGTATTTTCCAGTTTCCCTGGTCTGACTAAGCTCTTGACGTTCCACGTGGCAATTCTTGTGACTTCTTTCTTCTTGTGTAGACGTATTCCATTCGGGGGTTCTCGTGATTTTTCGCTGGTAGTAGATTTCACATCAAGGTCCCCGGTAGCCCGTTGACGCCGGTTGTCTCCCGGATCGCATGACCGTGCTCTCTCTGTATATAGAGCTTTCATATTGGATAGTTTATCTTAGGGCAATTGTTCGTTGCAGTAGGGGCCCCTCTTCCTTCTGCAGTGCGCATTTTAGCGCGTAATTAGCCCTCAAGGCTAGCTACGCCTCTTCCGACTGGTTTCCCAGCCGGGTGTGTGGTTATACCGCCATGTCTCGGTCGCCATCTCGTTTGTTATCCAGCAGGGGGCACCACGGAAACCCTTTGGTCGCCGCCGCCCTTCGGCGCGTGCAGGTGAGGTTGACATTTGGGTCGGAAAAGATGTTATTGTTCCGTTACCCTTTACCCCCTAATTCTTCACCTGATAGAGACTTTAAAATGTGTACTGTCACATTTGAAAAAAGGCTTAAAATTTTGATTCCTAAATCGTTTTGATTAATTTTGTTCTCGACGTTTACTTGTATTAACTTTCACATTAAATTGACCTTCTGTTCGAAAATTTAGTATACTTACTTATAATCAATTTCAAAAGTTTTAAAAAGTGCCTTACATTCATAAAACTTACAGCCGAAAACAGTTTCTGAAAATATGCTTAGATAAAGTGTGCTAACTAGTGTATACGTTGTTACAGGTACGTCAACTAGTGTATACGTTGTTACAGGTGCGTCAACTAGTGTATACGTTGTTACAGATAGGTGCGTCAAGTCAACACTTGAAGATAGAGACTGGTAATAAACCTCGCTACATACTACTACTTACGTACCAATTGTGTGAAAATGTATACAAACCTTCTACTTTTTGATTATCATATGAAAATTGAACATTTTCAGAATATTTTTTTAAGCTCGTTTTTCTTATAATTCTACTGTCTTTACATGCTAAGTATTTTGAGCGTGTCTAGTCTAGTCAGACTTCGTGCAATAAAGGAAGTATTCTGATTGTGTCTAGTCTAGTCGGACTTCGTGCAATAAAGGAAGTATTGTGATCGTGTCTAGTCTAGCCGGATTGGTGCAATAAAGGAAGTATTTTGATCGTGTCTAGTCTAGTCGGACTTCGTGCAATAAAGGAAGTATTTTGATCGTGTCTAGTATAGTCGGACTTCGTGCAATAAAGAAAGTAATGTGATCGTGTCTAGTAGTATATGGGGGTAACCTTCGACTCAGTAACTATTACGTATAACTTCGGCTATTGATTTAATTTTGTTGATCCGCGTAGAAATTATTGAGTGTTTTTTTCAGTGACTTCTATAACACAGTTCGTACATGTAAGCGCATTCTACCCTTTGTAGCTACTATATTTTAGCTCTTTTCATATTTTCTACAAAGCTAACTCAAAACCACCGATAATATTATTTGACTGAACCTAAATATGCCTAAAATTCAGTAGTAAATTGTAACAAATATTTTAATTAATATTTCGATTACTATTAAATGCTCTGTTGCTAAATTTATTGCTAATTTCGGAATAAATTTTGGTACGTGTCAGCGAGCTTAACGTATTTAATAAGATTTAAGTAGCGCGGCGCTGTATAACCGGCCCCTGGCCCCCAGCCCCTGCCCGGCCCCTGCCACAACATGGCCACAATAAACTTTATAATATAATCTAATTGATGCCTGTGTCTGTGTCCCACCTATTATTTATCCCTCCTGAGTAAGAAGGGTAAATAGCCGCAACCAGACGCAGGTGAATAAATTAGCGGAAAATATAAAGAACATATTAAATTTCAAAAAAATAGAAAATAATACATTTCAAACGGTTATAGCGTTTTGTGGCGCAGAACACTCCTATTGTAGATGTCCAAAATAATTTGCTGTTTACTGACCTGCAAGCAATCCTCAAAGGTCTCGTCTGGAAATCTCTTTTCAAAACTTTTGTAGTAACATCTGTAGACAGGAATTGGCGGCACAAATTCTATCAAATGTCGTCTGGCTTCTCTCTCGTTCTAAGATGCACAGGAACACGTATAAAAACACAGAACAAATATATTTAAAACTTTATAAAAATATTAATTATAATTTGAACAAACGGTGGCGGTTGCGGAGCCGAGCCTCTATGTATTCGATGATAATTCAAAAAATGTTGCGCCACCACCTCCCAATGCTTGGAATTTAGAATACGTGGGTGGTAACAGTATAAAGTACAATATTTCTTGAACTACAACGTAGGTATATGTTGTACCTAATGTCATTTAAAATTTATAATTTGCTTGATGATTTTATAAAGAACTTGGTTGAAAAAATAGATTCTTAAAACTGTCGATGTTCTAAATATACCTACTACGTATCAAGGATTCCACACTGTGTATTGTCAGAGAACCTACCTAATACCTTATTATTACTTGTGTATAATTTTTTTATCGAAGCCTGTATAAACCTTTATTACCAGTTATCAACGGACTATAAAAATGGCCTATACAAATACAATTCAATTCAATACAACGGCCCAGCATCGCCCTTTAGCCAAGGCTGAAGCATAAGAATTATGAATATTTTTTATTCAATTCAAATATCTATGGTAACACTGCACCCTTTTCTAAATAAAACACATGAGTCGCGATATAAATAGAGAAGAGTTGTTTTAAGAGATATAGTTGAGTTGAAGAGAACACTGCACTTTTATTAGGTACTGCTAGATGAGTATCTAACGGTATTAAGTACTGTTAGATGGGTATATAACATTGTTAGGTACTCTTAGATGGGTTTCTAACGTTATTAGGTACTTTTAGATGGGTATATAACGTTATAAAGTACTGTTAGATGAGCATCTAACGTTATAAGCTACTGTTAAATGGGTATTTAACGTTATAAGCTACTGTTAGATGGGTATTTAACGTTATTAGCTACTGTTAGATGAGTATCTAACGTTATTAGGTACTGTAAGATGAGTATCTAACGTTATTAGGTACTGTTACATGAGTATCTAACAGTATTAGAGCTTTAGATGGGTATATAACATTGTTAGGTACTCTTAGTTGGGTATCTAACTTTATTTTGTACTGTTAGATGGATTTCTAACGTTATTAGGTACTTTAAGATGGGTACATTACGTTATAAGCACTGTTTGATGGGTATCCAACGTTATTAAGTACGGTTATAGATGGGTATCTAACGTTATTAGGTATTTTTAGATGGGTATATAACGTTATTAGTTACTCTTAGATGGGTATCGAACGGTATTTGTTACTTTAAGATGGGTATATAAGGCACTGTTTGATGGATATCTAACGTTATTAGGTTCTGTAACAGATGGGTATCTAACGTTATTAGGTTCTGTTAGATGGGTATATAAAGTTGTTAGATACTTTTAGATGGGTATCTAACGTTATTTTTTACTGTTAGATGGGTATCTAACGTTATAAGGTATTGTTCGATGGGTATCTAACGTTTTTTGGTACTGTTAGATCGGAATCTTTTTCGTCTTTGTTTTCCCTTTGCATATGCAGTATCTTATAAATTTAACCATTTGCAGTCTCTCAAAATATGGGCGCAGATGTGTCGAAAATATCAAAAAATATAGATATTAGTATAGCATATAGTGTACCCTATGTGTGTGTGACGGTGTATTAAAATTGGTTCGTGTTTCGTGAACTGTGTCAAACGTCGCGTAACATGTTGTTACGCACAGCAATAAATCGTCCGTAGACAGAGGTTCGAATAGTTGTAACGTTTTGTTTCGGATTAACGTGTCCACGTCTGGATTATCCCGGATTGACGGACAGAACACTCAGATAAATAAACGTTTTGTTGACTGCGAATCCTACCCCTCACCCCCTTAGTGACCCCTACCCTCATTCGTTTTTTTTTTGGTACATCTGTAAAAAAATATACTAGATCCAAATCAATATCTGATAATTAGTTTGTGCGTGATAAGCCCGAATGTACCGTTAAGCACTAACCCATCCAATGTCTGTCCTAGCCCGACGTAGCTTAACTTTAAATATTGTTTCTAACAAACAAATGTGTTATGTTTTTCTTAATAATCGCTAGATGGTGCTGATACGGTAATTGAAGATGATAATGGCGCAGGTTAGTCTCACACTTGGCCGGTGTTATTATTTGTTGTTATACTTGAGGGCTTACTCTATATTTGATGTTTTTATGTACGTATTACTGTATTTACGATAAAGAAAAAACAACAAAAAGATGTTCCTTGTATGGGAACCCCGTATTTTTACTTTTTAAACTTTTTAATATTTGTAAGATAATCCGCAATTATTACACATATTCTGCGGAAATTTCAGGTTTCTACCTGTTTTAATGTAAAAAGATAGATCCTTTTAATGGTCGGACAAACATACGTACAGCGTAGGCTTTGTAATAGGGTTCCAGTGGCACCCTTTGTGTACGGAACCCTAAAAAAGCAAACAAAAATCCTGATATTTATTTTAGCTAAATTATTCAAAATAGACAATATAAAGGGATATATAGGCAATATAAGGGAAAGGGATTATGGCCTATAACCACAAAAGTTCATAAAGTTGATAAAATATTTATTTCTTTATTATTACTGAACCTTAACATAAGCCAAACGTACATTAAGTTATACAAAAGTGCCTAGTTAAAAAATTATAAAACATTTTTATGACCGTTGTCAGTGGTGTATAAAATATATCTATATATTAATACTATATTTATTATATTATTACTATACTTGTACCTATGTAAGTTTATACATATATGTATATTTTTTTAGTAGTATCAATTTTTGATACACTGTGTTTTAATATAAATCAGTTTTAAGTTTAGAGTACGTGTGTTCGCCCTGTAATGTTAAATGTAAACTTGTGTGTGTAAATCTCAATATGAATCGGATTTATATTTTGTTACTTTACTACACACATTGTAACTAACACAATTGAAGTTTTATTGGAGTTGCTTGAGTGTGTCATGCTCTCTCAAAGTCTCTGCGGTGGTGGCATGTGCGTCGGGTCGTTACGTTCCCTAAAACATGGTTGAGCGAAGCGATGGCTGATTCATGTGTCATACTTGTGAACGGGTGCCGCTGTGGAGGCTGGTCTGCTTTTGCAAACTTCTTTGTATTCTTAGTATTCGGTCATCGGTGTAGGATTTCAACGGCAACTCCTCAATTACTAAACGAATAATACTTAACGTTTTCAAGTAGCTTATGTCCTTTTCCGGGACTCAAAACTATCTGCATGCCAAATTTCACCTTGATCGGTACAGTGGTTTCACCGTGAAAAGGTAACAGACAGATTTACTTTCCCATTTATAATATTCATTATTATATTTATATTCATGGATAGTATGGATAATTTTAAGTATTGTGCAAAAATATAATTATGATAGCGCTAATGACACTAGTACTATTAAATATCGGAATTCTCTTAAATATCTAAATTCCCTCTCTCGATTAACGAGACTTGACGCTTCATATGGCGCGCCCCCTATGCTACATAAAAACAAAAAAAAAATTACATGTTTGACATTGTTTTTAGTAGCTTACTTACTTATTTTTTATTACCTATTGTATTGGTACATATTTTATACTCTTTAGCTAATTATCAAAGTATTGTATTACTACTTTAAATGGAACTTCTTGCCAGCTCTTTTTGGCAGAAAATAAAATTGTTTACATTGTATTGACGATTCAAATGTGTTCTTAGAAACATACTTGAATAAAGTTTGAGTTTGAGTATCAAGTTCTTTGCTTTGGGCCAACACCAAATCAGAAATGAAGCGCAAGCGTACCCGCGTAACTGGGGTGCACAGCAGGTACGAACCTGCGCTGCAGCTAGGAACTGTTAGTGCGCATCCTTCCATGGCTCGTGCATTGTCTACCTTGTTGTGTATATAGAAGCAGATAGTAAGGCACTAATAATACTAGTTTTCGTTTAAACATGTAACACAAATAAAAACAAAATGTAAGTTTGTATGTATGTACCTATGTACTATGTATTAACCAAGTAACAAGTAAATAACTTATTATTATTATAAACTTATAGGGTTTCAATACCTACCGTCTACCCGTTATAAACATAGACGGAAATAAATATGGATTGTACCTACCCATATAACTTTCTATGTTATTTTTTTTTACTAATTTACTAAATTGATTCCATTTAATCTTGGTTAAAGTTGAAGTTGCTGCCATCCGCAACTTCGAACTGACGACTTCATGCGACGTGACCGATATTCAATTTCTACATTTAATATACCAACTTTGAGGAAGAGCCCGACGAGATCTTCTAAGTTGCGAAAAGCAATAACAATTAATTCTTGTCAAATTTCACCACAAAATGGCCGTCCCAGACCGCAGCAGTAGTGTCGCGCGTGAGCCCGTTACGTTACGTAGCGAGCGTCCCGTCCCCCCCGTCCCCCCCCCCCAGCGCCAGAATGCAATCAGGAACGCTTTCTAGTTTGCCTTTGGACTAATGATATCATATTCTCGAGTTACTGCGGCTGCTGCTCGCCGTTTTACGAACTACTGTAAAAATGTGGAACTAAAAAGATAAATAATAGGTACAGTAAAAGCAGTTTTTTCCGTGTATCGATTTAAAACTATAGAATTGAAAATAGTTCTATTAATAAGCTATAAAATATCAAAATGGCGGTCGTTAAGTGCACGCCCGCGCCAAGAGGACTCTTTGTCAGCAACGACGGGAAATTGACGATTTTAATTATAAAGTGGACATGGACGAGCTACGCGATTCGTAAAGCATTGATTTAGAATTTATTTAGCTGACTCGACTACAGTATTAGATTGGGAGGTAGTGACAGAAAATACTGGGTCATTTGTACCGGTATGGCGGTTCTTCAGGGGTCTAACTACGTAATGACGAGAAGAAAAATTATGGTCATAACGCTGGTACCGGCGGCCCAATCGCGTGGGTGTTAGTCGAACGTGTCGGATAAATTACGAGTGTCGAACGATTTGTTCCACAAAAATCCTTGCATTTTCCGATAGTCCTTACAAAAAAGTAGGCGGTAGCGTAATGCCATACTTCTCCGGTGTGACTTACAGCCCGCCATACCGACGCGAACACATTAATTTAAAAAAAAAACAATTCAACCATTTGTACCAAGCTTATTTTTGCACAGCTTATCATCGTCGAGTAGCTATTCACGAACATCACCATGCCATACTTTAAGGACGGTTCCAAATGGCCGCCATACCGCCGCAAGGAAGTAAATTTTTTTTTGCAAAACGATTTGTACCAGTATTGTATTTGGATTTTTGGATAGTATTTGATAAAATGTGACCGTTATTATTGCCAGTATTCTAGTAGGGGGAAAAAGTACTGCCATACTTGAAAAACTTATTTATCGACACGTTTCAAAAATACATGTAATTTATAATAAATTATTACAAAGGGACGTGTTATAATGTTACCGTAAGTAAATCCCCTCAAGTTACCTGTTCAAGACCTAGTTAGGTGGGGACACAGATAACCGAAAGAGATAGAGCACGCTGCCCGCTCCGGGCGCGGGCGGAGTGCTGATTGTACTAATGTCACACTGTTGTCGCCGCAGTGTCCAGGGCTGCCACTTGCTTAGAACCAAGCCACTGAATAAACAAACAACTCGGAAACTATACTAGACTAGTACCATAATGTAGTATTTATAGTAGTAGTAGGTACAGTAAATAGCCAAATCAGTTCGGTTAAATCTTTGATATTGACTGTACCAAAACAATGAAGCATTTTTATATGCTGATTATAAATGCTAAGTTATTTTCGTTAGGCCATAGTCCACCGCGTAGTTACATGTATATAGAAATTAGTATAAATATTATGATTATGATATGATTCTCATATTAAATACCTACTTTAATAGATTACTTGAGATCAGAATAACTGTCAAAATGAAATTATTTGACTCAAAATAACTTATGGTTGAGTGAAACAGCTAAGTCCGCCGTGTAGAAATATTGTAAGTGCAATGTATCTACAAAAGTGTCAAAAATATACTGTAAACACATTAATTAAATTATGTTCACTAAAAGCGGGCGGGCATAAAACACTTTGGCGTAAACTCCTCTGACCATAAGAAAAAATAAGAAGTAAATTCTACTCTCTGTACGTCGAAAATTTCCATTTGACAAAGTAACTATCAAATAAATGTTTGTCATTAGTTTTTACTATTCACTAAGTTGATACCTAATTCCTAGACTATTTATATCACGATTATTTTTCAATTTAATATTAAAACAATTTGATGCCGCAATAAAAACAAGGATACTCAGACAAATACCCTTATGTGGAAAAGGAACAGACTAACTATGACTAATGTTTGGAAAATATACTAATATAATAAAGTTTTGCGTAATAACAAGGTATACTTTCTGCACTCATAAGTAGCAATTACGATTGGAGGATATACTTCAATATTACGCAGCTCTGCGTACTGGCAGAGTATACTTACCCGATATGGTAGTTAGTAGACAGAAAATAATTACAAACGTTGACACCGAAAACATGCAGTAAAGTAGCTATGTTCAGATCAAAATAAACATTACTTAGAAGAAAAACCTTTAAATATCGTTTTCTAGTTACTGACCATCAGTAAACGTTGAGACAACCCTGTCGCCTTGCTTTACCCACCGCTTGCCGGAAAACAACAGGCTTATTTAGTTTGTTGAAGATAACACGTGCCCTGTAACTTGATACCCTTTTGTACGTTCTCAGTTGAGAAGGTATTTATTTTTGTGCAAAAAACCAGTTGAATATCTTTTTTGTTATAACAGTAGACGTATTTTATATTTTGCGATTGAAATTAAACAAAAATAATAGTGAGCCAAGTTAAACACGGCTTAAATACTAAATTCAATCAAAAGAAATGAGTCTAAAAAAGATGCTAAAATACAAATATTTTTGTAAAACTAAATTCCTTGCCTCGGTGGTGGGTTATTCTACTTAGCGCTTTAATTCTTAACAATTCCTGTATTGTCGTCACTTACACAGTTATGGCGACTTTTCCAGCTGATTATAAAATATTGTTTGTTTTATACATTGCATTTTATGCGATAAATTGTTAGTGTTTGTTTAGTGCCCATTAAAACTGGAATGCTTCCACCATTATTTATCACGTGACTTCAAGTATTATTTATATGAACAAAGACGCGTCAGATAAAACTAATTTAGTAAACGCAACATAAACTTTTTGGCACATTGACAAACAAAGACACCGTTTTATTTTTCACGGCAATAATTCTTTCCCCTTCATCTTCGATCTCCATTTCCTAAGAATATTTAGTCTTTCTCAATATTTTCCGGTGCAGCAACAGGTATCAATTTCGCTGTAGAAGAATCCTCGATATAATTTTGGATGGTCGAATTTTGTGCGATAGATAACTTTTCAACCACAACCATTTTATCTTATCTTATACATCGTACATAAACCGTGAACCTTACTTATTTACTTACTTAAATATTTGTACCGAAACAACTATAATTATCAATAAAAGATGTAATGAGATATCGAAATAGAGATCGATGTCTTCAGACGGTTGGAGGGCGTTGATAAATGAATTTTCAAGCTGTTTATCACTCAATTATCGTTGATATAATAGCTTTTATTTGGTTAGGAGTTGACATTTCCTACATCTATACATATAGGTGCCTACACCGTTCTGAATGCCGTAAAAATAGGCTTTCCTAGTTAAGGATTCAGCACAGGTTCCGCTCTCACACGGTTTCTCACTCCGACGGAGAGATCGAGCGGTACATATAGGTATAGTGTAGGTACAGTGCGTGGATATTGAAGCTTTACGCGAATGCGGCTCATTTGCCTACAAAATGAGATTTTCTTATAAATAGGGCGGAGGTCGTGTGAAGTTTGCAGTGTGTTTTTGTCATGTACATATGAAATAAGATTACTTACAGTGTAATATTGTATAATTTATCTGAGACCTAACAACGTTCTGACGTTAAAACCTTTTTTTGACTAATATTATTAATAAATGGCGAAGTGGTGCTCGTCAACTACCTCATTCTTCATAATCAGTTTTTTTAATAAGAATACTACTACTTATAAAATGTGTGGACTAAAAATAACCGAAGAAAAGAAAAAAATCGGCCAAGTGCGAGTCGGACTCGCGCACGAAAATTCCCGTACCATTATCAACAGAAACGAGCAAAAAAATCACGTATGTTGTATGGGTGCCCCCTTAACTATTTATTTTTTCTGTTTTTAGTATTTGTTGTTATAGCGGCAACAGAAATACATCTTTTGTGAAAATTTCAACTGTCTAACTATAACGGTTCATGAGATACAGCCTGGTGACAGCAGGAGGGACGGACAGCGAAGCCTTAGTAATAGGGTTCCTAATTACCTTTCAGGTATGGAACCCTAAAAATCAACAATTATTGAAAAGCAATGAAAAACTATCATTCGAATTTCTACATTTCACATCTCAGTGCTAATAAAAAGGTTACAATACGAATTTAAGCATACCAAGATTGCACAAAAGTACTCAAACTGCCGGAGGAAATTTTACAAGATATTACCGAATTTAAAAATAAATTTGTAATTAATTCAAGTGGCAAAAAACAATGTTTTTTTTGTTTTATATAGCCATTAGTGCACTTTAGTAACATAAAATAACATAATGCATAGTTTGTTGTAAGACCATGGATAACATTAAAGTAAACGTTATAATATTATGAGTATAATAATTTGGCCACCAACTTTATTTAACGAATGCTGAGTTTCAGTTGCACCTAAAATATTGTAAGTTCCTAAATTTTATGTGGACCTGAAACTTTTACTCAAAAACGCTAGGAAAATATTAAATTACAATAAGAAAAAAAACACAGAAAGGACATTTCTGGATCTAAGAAAATAAATAAACCTACAAGGTAAACATAATGATTATATCAATAAAACACAAACTATTTATAGTCCTTAATCGATGAGCATAAACAATACGGATAATTATTACATTAATCGTTTAACTGCACGTCTAACATAATTTTATTAATAAGCTATAAAGTTTCAAAATGGCAGTAGTTACCCGCACGGCCACACGCCGACACACACCGCGCCGCCGCCGACGGCAACTCTTTACCATAATGACGGCAAATTGCCGATTTCAATTACCGCGAACGAGCTCCGGGAATGACATCGAGATCGCCGATCAGCATTTTTGCGAAAACTTCGCGTCCAACCTGTCTTCGTATAATGTTGTCACATTGTACGTGTATGTTGTCTTCTCTCTGTTCGGTTATCATCACAAAAATAATAAGATTAGACAAAGACAATTACTAATGTTAACTAAAGGTAGGTGCATATTTAATATGGAAAATAATCAGGACAACTGATTTGATGCTGGATCCACAGAGCCTAAACTATTGCGTGTTCGTATAAGTAAGGATTTAGTGAATTCCAACCCCTACGAATAAGTCCAAATAATTATGTTAAATTTCTCTTACGCGGGTGGAGTAGGTTAAGTGGGTACACTTTACATTTTGACTTTATTTATTTATTTTAGACATTTTATGCACATAATCTTATTAGGTAGGTACAAAAGAGGTTTTTTATTTATTTAAATGTAATAAAATATTCATTATTATGAATATTATTCAATGAAAGTAAATTAAATTTTAATTAATACAGTTAACATATCAATTTAACTAAGCTAAAATTAACTACAGTTATGTTCTATGCGTGTTTGTAGCAGTGAGTGTGTGTGTGTATTTGTGGCAGTGAGTGTGTGTGTGTTTGTGGCAGTGAGTGTGTGTGTGTACTGTGTAAGATATTATTATATAAGCCAACGTTACTATTTTATTTATATTTTGACATTATAACTAAAGATGCAAAAATAAACAAATGTGTTTTTGTATGAATGTATATTTTAAAATTTCATAATCATTCAAAAGTTTGTAAAGTAAATATGTATTATGCTTTTTCTCGCTCATGGATTTGTAATTCGCGTATATTTTAATTTTGAGTGCAGAACAAAATACGATAGAGGGTAATTTTCTCTTTTTCTGTAATAATAATACAAGAAACTTATTATTACACTTAATTTTATAATAATTTTGTGAACCGCTCGGTGACGACGCCGCCGCCGCTCGACGCACCGACAGACGGACGGCGGCGCTGATTGATAGCTGCTCTCAACCCAACCCGCTGGAGTGGGCCACAGGGTTGACTCTTCGAACGTGCACAGATTTCTTACCATTTTCATTGTCACGAGAAAAGTCACATTTAGTTACAAATTCAGCTCACATTCCTTTTGCACATGGTTTGTCACTCTGAATTCGAGAACTGAACTGAAATAAAGTGGCTCATTTTAAACATAGTGCGACGATTTAAGATGACAAAATATTTTTTATCGAAAGAGCTAAAGTTAAATAATATTTTTATAATGATAACTGATTTTTGTGCGTTATTCGTTTATAAAATTAATTAAAAAAAATTGCGATTTGGCAACTAGAAGTTGCTAGAGATCCCCAAAAGTAGCGTAAGTACTTAGCAGTTTTGTAGCTGTCGGTCGCAAATCAGTTGCGTTGTAGTTGCGCTACACACGTCATACTGCGCGGTTTAGTGTGCGGTGAACCAAGTAGGTACATTACGATCTTATAAAATGAAGAACTTCATTTAATTTGCTTTATAATTGATAAATAGATAACTTTTACGAAAGGACATAGAGTTTCAGAAACAAATAATATATTATTCGACTTAATTAAGAAATTTAAGGTGTATTTAGAGACCTACTGAGAACTAGTGTAGTTAAAAAAACAATGTATCGTCTCGTGAGTAGAATAATGGTGCCTTCAAATAAAAATTAATTATTTCTATTTACATAAAAAAAGCCTGTGCTTTTACTAAAATAACTATCTTTATCATATATCATTTAAGTGATAACCCTAGATCAATACGTTAGGAAATAAAGTAGGGAAGCATGTTTCTTTCGTGACTTCTTAATCTTTTGCTCTGCCACCGTAGAGTGCTCTCTCTGTACAAGTGACAAGCGACGAGCGTGTTAGCAGCACTATCGATATCTCTTCTTAACGTTATTTACATTTTAAAAACTAAAAATAAAAGAAAACCACACCACAACCAAAAGATGTGTAAATTTTTTGAAATTCATTTAATACCTAATTTTTAAATGACTAAACATTGTGTAGTTAAAATTTCTAAAGTCTTTATAATTAAATTATTATATGTTGCGTAAAAAATAACAGACAAAATTATAAAAACAAAGTCGAACATAATAATTTATGCCAATTTTCAACCGACTTCAAAAAAGGAGGCGGTTCTTAATTCGGATGTTTATAGTTTTTTTAATGTATGTTCGTCCATAACTTTGTCATATATTGACGGATTTAAAAAATTCGTTTTTTATTGAAAAGGTTATACTTCCGAGGTTGCCCCATATTAATGTAGTCAATTTAAAACTAAAAATGTTTTTTTTTAAAAAAAAGTTTTTACCGTTCTGCATAGATTAATAAGTCTATATCAACTACCTAACAATCGGAGCGGGTTATAATGCTTTTATTTTGCCTTTTTCTGCCGTCAAAAACTCTATTCATAGTAATCCGACCTTAAAAAAATAAAATTGCCACCGCTTTAGACTTAACACCATGGCATTAATCTAGGCTTGCGGTTTGATTTTCGGAAAAGTTTGTCACCGTGCTCACCGCTCGGTTAGTTAGGGATTTTGGAGGCAAATTCCTAATCCCCGACTTTTGCTTTGGCTCAAAGCTACGCAAAGAGCAGAAGCTTAATAGTTCTTGACTGCGCTTCCACTCGTATACTCGTATATCTAACGGCATTGGCGTTAATTTTTATTGGAATTTTTTTTTTAGATTAATTGCGTTATTTAATTACCTAACAAACTATTTTCTTCTTGAATAGAACTTATTATGTTGTTTCAGAACTTGGAGATCTTTTCGAAAATATTTCTTTAAAGAAAATCTTTTTTGTTTTGTACAAAAAGCAAATTTCAGGTCATTTGATAGAAACGTTTTTGCTAACTTGTTGTCATTTTGACCTCATTCGAGTTTTTGGATCGAAATCAATTTTTTTTCACAATACAAAATAAAATTCTAAATTAATTAATGATATTTGACGTTTCATGCCCTTGATTATTATTATATAATCTATGCCGTTGCACATTGCGTATTTAGCTGATACAATGAACCAAGTAATTAGTAAGAAAAGTGCCCGGCGCCCTCTCGTTGTCAATGCGCAAATCTGCGAGTGATGCACCTTAATGCAAAGAGATGATTAGCATCATTGAAATTATTATACTCATCTTAAGTCACAAAACTAAACAAATTAAAAATGAATGAAGTATGTATACAATTTAACTAAACAGTCATTAAATCATTTCCTTTTTATAATCTCCAACATTTCCTTTTCCCCTCACGACACAACACGACACAAGACGACACGACACGACACGACTCGACACTAAACTTGTTATTCCGACCGCGCAAAAAATTATCTCATAAATTATGATCCGTTTTGATCCTGTATAATGAAAATAGAATCTGCGTGGGATCTAATCCGCCATGACATTCTGTAATATATTTTCATTTTAGGGGTGCGAAAATATTTTCAAATGTTTTTATTGAAAGCTTTTGTATAATTTATTTCGTGATTAAAGAATTTTAAGCTATGAAGATACGTGTTTGAGACAGATATATTTTCTTAATTTCTGTTCTTATATTTTACATAGTATACATTATATCACGCCTGTTTCCCTAAAGGGCAGGCCGAGACCACTTGCTGACTGCCTGTCACATTTCTTTTGCTTCACGATGTACTATTGCTTGACCTCGCTTTTCCTGAGAACGGACTCTATTTGTTCTAATTACGCTGGATAAAGTCTTCTACCGATCCTTTTATTTATTTTTATCCCTTAAATGTCTGTGAATCTCCTTTCAAACATTATCTCAACACGCCAAAACCTCCTCACATTCCTTTCTTAATATTTTTACATCTTTTTTAATTTTGCAACTTATTTACATACTCAGAATTCTCACTGCTTCATTAATTCTACTTTCATGCTGCCTTTTTCATACCTAATAATCAATTTATATACATCAGCGACCAGCGGGGCAATTCAAGTCAGAAAAAACCATCTGGTTTCGAGATGACTGTGACATTTATTGTCCGTTTACTTACGTTTTAATGAAAATATGTGTAGAAAAATGTAATGGTTATGACCTAAATTGCTGACTAAATCGTTATTCTACACATTTTTTCATTAAAACGTAAATTTAATGGACAATGCATGTCACAGTCATCTCGGAACCAGATAGTTTTTAGTGACTTGAATCGCCCCGCTGAAGGTGCGTAAACAACCAAAAGTGCCTTCATTAAACTACTGGCCCTCACAAAGGTATGCAACGCTCTATTCACATGATTACCCACATTCACTCTTATATCAATGTATCGCTTATATTTTCCTTTCGTTAGTAACTAAAGATGCCAAATATATAAATATTCGTCTCATTTACACTTAAGTCCATTGCATTCCTTTACACAGTGATTGATACATTTGTAAGTAATCCGTTTACTGTAACTGCTATGCTGCTATGCTGCCGTTGCAGGGATGACCTGAACATCGGCATAGGAGGAAGTAACTCACTCATGCTTATATCGTTTTCACCATATTCGTTCTCTTTCAAATATCGCAGACGAATGTTCATAAAAACGTTAAGCAAGTGAGGTAAGACACCATTTTTGTTGTTAAACTGTCTGTCAGTCTGTTTGTTCACAATTTATACTCAATAAATTATTGGAGTTCCGAAAAAGATATTTCGTCAGAATTAACAACTTTATATGAACCCATTTGAATAAAAAGATTTTGAATTTAAATTAACAACTGATACCTGATTTGCATTGTTCGTTTTATAAACTTGTGATTTGGCAAATTTTTGAGACTAATGAAATTGGATAGAATACGGAAATAAAATAATAATATAGGGGTTAAAGAGAATCCATGTTAATCCACGTAAGCCGCGCGTCCCTGTCCCTACGCCACAGCCCTAGCGGTAAGCCGCGCGTCCCTGTCCCTACGCCACAGCCCTAGCGGTAAGCCGCTAACGTTTTTGGGGAGTTTATAAAAACCGAGCGTGAATTCAACGCTTCGTAAGGGATTATATTTATTGTCCTACACTACAAGTAAATTTACCTAAGTATGAGATTTTAAGTAATTGCTGCAATAAAGTTACGATATTTAGGGTTTTGGACTCCTGACATAGATCTAGGACTCTTTAACAACGATTTTTAAATTTTCATCAGTTCATTAGTTATTTTTTTTATGTATTAAAAATAAGACTTAGATACAAGACAACCACACACAGATTTAAGAAAATTAAAGAAGTACAATATAGTGATCTAATCGCTGACTGAGCGATCTCTACCAGACAAACCACAGGAAGAGAGTTTGAAAACACTTTACCAGAATAAGGTATTTGGCAAGCACATGAAGATATCTACTGTCAGTTAAATAAAAATAAACATACTAATTACTTATATACATATAGGTACATAAAATACAAAAAAATGCATTAAACATATGTTACAGTCAAAGAATAAAATCCGTCAAATATTCTCTTTAATACCGTTCCAATGACTACTTAGTGATCATCCTTGTAAGAGCTTTGTCGAAATTCGAAGTGGATGAATCGAAATTATTCATGTAATAATTCTCATGTAAGTAAAATAGAAGCAGAAATTAATACGATAACGAAGCAATTTAGTCGTTTATTTATATCGTGGCTTAGTAACACAACCTTTGCCTTAATATAAGTATTATATCACTTTTTTGTTGGTTTTATTGTGATACCATAGACATAGAGAAATGGATAGCGCACTCTATAGCCAGATGTGAAAAACATTGTTGCAAAGGTGTGACAGAGACAAAGCGAAACTTAAGTGTCTCTGATATCTTTCCTACTTGTTATTTCTAGCAAAAAAAGACAATTCGAATTCCAATTCTAATATTAATAAACATCAACAAACAAAATGGCTGGCTTTGTCTCTTTCGAAAGTGTGGCCAATTTTGTGAGGTTTCAGAACTTGAAGTCTATGGTAGATACTTATTTCATTGGAACGGGATAAAATATAATCTTCAGGTTTGAATTAACTTTTTAAAGTCAATTAAATAAACTTATTTTTTTTTCATTAAAAACAGTGCAATTCTGACTCACAATTGAGTGATATTTAGGCTAGCAGAGTCGCCGAAACATACGAACACATTGTAAATATGAACATATTAGAAAAGTTGCGTCAGAAACTGTTTGACATTTTAATTGTCATGCAACAAACCCGCAAGTATAGGTAAAGTAGATTGTTTACGTTTTCTTTTAGACGCAAAGAAATAAACAAAAAACATAATTGCGTTACCAATACACAAACCTACACATGAGACCACCCAGGACCCGAGACCCTGGACCCGGGGCCCATCACTGGTTGGATCCCACATTCTGATGTTTATCATTTCCATAGCTATTGATGTAATTCACCGTTCGTTCTGGCGCTCGGCTCGTACGATTGTCTACGCTTTCCTGTAATTTTGTAACTTTGCTTATAGTTACTTATACTCACCAATATCATTGCTTATTTTCTGTAATTGTTTCCTTGTTTTAGCTAAGTTAACCAAATGGCGATTATGTCACACAGTTCTATAATCCTCACATTTAACTTTGGACCACAGGATGAAATAGTTTTTGCACTAAGCGGAAAGTCACTTCTAGCTGGCTAACGTATTGTTCTTTCAGCTATAGCGAGAGAAGTTAATAAAAAAACAGTCAAGTGCGATTGATGGGTACCGTACTGCAATATAATTTACGAACACTAACAACAAAAAATGTGCCTCTAGGCGGTCACCCTCGAGGCGATCACCCATCTAATGACTGACCACGGCCGACGTTGCATAACTGCGCATGTCGTTTCTTATAAACAAATGTTGCTGAGCCAAGATAAAGTTTTTCATAATAATGTGAACTATTTTCGCTAGTTGGCGCTTATGTAGTTATTTATTGTTGCAATCTCACGATCCTGACCTAGACTTGTCAGGTTTTTGTTTGTTTGTATTTGTTAATTCTCATTCCATTGTCTCTGCAAATTTGAAGTTTGTAGGCCAATCAAATTAGAAAAAATAAGTAAAATTCTTCTTACGCTGAGGTTTGTCTTTGCAAAAGTGTATCAGAAAACATATGAACGAATAAAAAACCAAAAACATATACAAACATAACATAATAATATATAAATATATATCTAATAGAGAACTGGACAGCGCATTCCCTAGCCAGATGCGACCAAGAAATGGTGACAGAGATGAAGCGAAACTGTCGGGTCTTGTCTATGAGAAAAGTTAAAGTTTAACAGGTTAAACTTGTCTAATTCTTGAGTGTGGCCAATTTTTAAGGCTATTGCGCAATCCATGGGACAGATTAAAGGACTCGAAGTATATGAGTAGCACCAACTTGTGACAGCGACTTGTTTGTGCTTTATTTTTTCTGTTAACGTAACCTACAATTTGGCAAAGATTTGTCTTTCCCCAGCGATAGAAAAAGACGGTTTTTCGTCTAACTTGACTGGACTATTATATTACTATTAACAAAAAAAACATATCTCTTGTATGAGAATCTCCTTTAAATTTTAATTTTAGATTTCTACCTGCTAGTACTTTACTAATGCCTGATAGACAGACAGCGTAAGCCCTTTGGTCCGGAACCTTAAAAATTAAACAATCAGGTTAAATTAATAAAAAGACGTAGAACCCTGTCTTAAAAATGAAAACAACCTAAAAATGCATTAAAGATTTTAATGTAATGTCACTTTGTTATTTTGCTAGTAACTTTCAAAGTCGTTAATTTTGTGATTTCTATATACTCCAAATTTTCAATTGTGTATGTTTTTGAAAAAGAAAACACTGAATAACAAAACCCAAAGAAATCAATTTCAAGGTTTAAGGAAGCCCACAATTTATAGTTCTTATAATAAAATCGCTACTGAAACTTAGACACTCACAGCGGGGCTTTTCCACAAGCTTAAAGTTGCCCATTGCGCGTCGGAACAAGATATGCTTGGAGTTTCTCTGAGAGATTGAATCCGAAATAAGTACTTCAGACAGAGAAATCTCAGAATGAGCAGGCAGATGTGGCTGTGGGCTAGCATGGGTATCTAAACCGCGTATCGGAAAGAAAAGTGTGGATGCCCCCAGATTGTCGGACTGATGACCTTAAGAGAGTGGATGACAGTAGCTGGATACGGAAGGCGGAGGACCGCGAGAAGTGGCGTGCCATGGACGAGATTTGTGTTCAGCAGCGGACCGAAATGAGCTGATATGAAGTTTATGATAATGAATAGTGAAAACGTAAGTAGACATTAAACCAAGAAATTGCATTACCGCTGTGTGTAGAACGTACGATCTACGGAATCCTTGGGCAATGCGTGCAACGCTCTCTAAACTTCACGTAATTATTTGTTGCAAAAAAAATAACGCAATGCTGTAGCGATTCCTTATAGATAAAATTTAAATATGCATTCTTTTCAAGTTACAATTTAAACACTATGAAATTTTATCGAGATAACGTTAAAATTTACGAGCAATATATCTGTAGAACGAGGTCTATCGGTGATTTAGTGCACGCGAAATTGCCACATAAGTTAGCGGACAGGCAGTGGATGTCGAACAAGCCATTTGATTTGACCCATTCCCTTCGATATCGCAGAGAATCGATTTCTGGTTACAACCGGTTACTGAATTCTCTTTATTAATGGACTCATTCCCACGGCACAGTATATGACTACATACCTATGGTGTATCTTGTTTGTCTATTAATGCGGTAATTTGCTACAACATAAACAGAGAAAATAGAGGTAGGAAGTCTGTGGGAAGTTTGTGAACAGCAAACGTTAACACAATATTTCCATTTTTATATATTTTCGAATTAATAAATGTTGTGTATGTTGGTTATTAATTAATACTAGATTTAAACAAACTGTAAGCGACGTAGAAAGTGTTAAAGTGTTAATGATTTATCGTATGCAGAATTGACTCCCTTACTATTTTAGTAAGTCATTTCCCCAGACCTAAAACCTGACTCTCACGTCGTGTTGGTGGTATGGTAGGTGACTCATATTCAAACAGATCTTCACACGAAATTGATTGTGACGGATTGGTTTGCATATGTACTGTCGGTATAAGTATTCCAAATGGAAAACTTCAAGAATTTTTTAATTGGTTTTCAGGAAGTAACATAAATATTCGTATTTTTGTGTGATAGGTAAGTTTGTTGCTCTGTTATGAGTTGAGGAGATTATATGGTTTTATAAAGTGAAGCGTCTCTCATGAACTTGTAAGTTGCTTATTCTACTTCATTGCGCGATTTCAAATGAAATTTCCTGACGAAAATGTTTTTACGCAAAATTTTTAACCAACTTCAATAAAAAGGAGGTTATTAGTTTGACCCGTTATGTTTGTTTGTATGTATGTCTTTCTTTCTTTTTTTGTATACTTCCCAAGTAGTCCCATGGTCATCAGGTCAGGATATAATGATGGGATACTAGAGAAATAGAGAAAACTCTCCAAATTTTTATAGATACTCTTGAAGAGATTTGGGTATTTTTTTAGTGAACGAGAAAATAAGCCAATGAGTTCACTTAAAAGTAAAAAATAGAAACTTTTTAACAAAAACAAGAACCGACTTCAAAAAGGTATACTAAAAAGGTAGTAGTAGTAAAAAGCTCACGCTCTGGTAGAAGGGACGACCCAAACAGCGACAACGGAAGCGGAGGCGGAGCCCTTTGAGCGTTGGGCGCTATATTATGGGCTTGAGACCCATTTAGTAAAAAAAAAAGTTAAGTGGACTACGGCGGTAACAACAACACATATGATACGGCGGCATAGCACCTAGCCTGGCAGGAGATCTCTTCTTTGCCGCCGCTCCACAGAACAAAAAGCATTTTTGTAGTTTTCATGCACCAGCCAGTGTTTCTAATTTATCTTAGTTCTCGTTGTGTTCTTGAACAGCATAGGGGTCAAATTTCCCTTTCTACCAAATGGGTTTTGGAATGCATCCTAGTTTTCGTTTTTTACCGGTTCCAAATTTTATTTTTTTATTGGAACCCTTGTTTAGAAAGAGATATTTTGTTACACACTAAGCGGTGAATAAAATCGGTACTTTTTCGAGTGGCAGTGGTAAAAAGACAATTTCATATTTATTTCGGAATATAAACAATAAGGCAAGCTTAGCGCTTTATATATAGGTTCTCTCTCACGTATTTACATTTATTGTTGAACTCTTCAGTTTGCCACAAAATTTAATTAAAACGGCAACAAACGGCGCGTCGTTATTGCGAGAAGTATTACCGAAGTGAGTCAGAAGTAGACGGAAAGGAATATGATAATGAACAGAAAGGCAATCTCACGTCACATTTTTGTTTTAATAATCCGCTAAAGTCACTCAGTACCTACCTACTGACTTCAGACCTCGTCATTATATTATACAAACAGTACTTTTGCCAAGTGCCTTGATTTAATTAATAAAATTATAAAAACCGGTGAAGATCATGTCGGGCCATGCTTGTTAGGGTTACCTATTAGGTCTCAAAATATATGCCTAACTTGGTCGGCTACATCTCGGACACTATTTGACACTATACAGTAAGTCTTATTATTTTTAAGTACTTGGGGACTGAGCTTTGCTCGTTTTTTTAACAACGCCATCTATTGCCAAGTAGCTTTAGTGGTGCTTAGCAACGCCATCTATTGTCGAGTAGCTTTAGTGTTGCTGTGTCGGTAAATATAATAGTATTACTACTCGCCAATAAATGTCAGGAAGAGTCATATTTTTAAGTTTATCATTGCAATGAAACCTAGCTAGAACGATTTACCGTCCCCGAAACCCCTGCATTCTATATTTCATGAAAATCGTGTGAGCCGTTTCCAAGCTATTGCTGGTTTAAAGGTATTAGAAACAATATAATCCTATAAGCTCGTAGGTACTCCAGATATTATTAACTGTTCAGGTTGAGATCTCGAAGCGATCCGAACCCGAAAGTGCCATTTTGGAGTAAATTATTTTAAAAACGGATCATAATTTTCAATAACATAGTATTGTATAGTACTGAACTAATGAGTATGCTTACAGTATAATTATACACTACTAGCTTATACCCACAACTTCGACCGCGTGGACTTTTGAAAAAAAAAGGAAAGTTTTTAACTGTTTACATACAAAAATATTTAAACTCTCGTACAGATACCTATTCATACCCTGTTTCGCCCTTTAGCTTAGCTTAGCCCAATTTTCCAAAAACCATAAAACACGTCAATCTTAATTTTTTACCTTAAGGCCAATTTTTGTGTATTTGGCTTCAATTATGATGCATTTTCATACATATTTTCAAACCCTATGATTCCTTAGGGGATGAATTTAGCAAAATACTTTCCTAAATACTAAATACTCGCACACTTTGTAATGGGAACCTCTATTGCAAAATTCTCAGAAATAAAATGTCATTTTCTATTATGCCTCTGGGGCATGATTTTTCAAAAACGCTGAAACACAACGATTTCAATTTTCAACCTAAAGGCCAAATACCAAGTTTTATGCCTTTAGTTTAAAAAAAATACGGATTTCCATACTACTACTTCCAACCCCCATTTACATGGGATAAAAATTAATTTCTTTATTAGTTCTCGCTTACGTTATGACAGGAACCTTTGTGCAAAATTTCAAATCAGTTTCAGCCAAGTAGTTATATCCAAGTAGTTATATCCAAGTAGTTATATCCAAGTAGATATATCCAAGTAGTTATATCCAAGTAGTTCTATCCAAGTAGTTATATCCAAGTAGTTATATCCAAGTAGTTATATCCAAGTAGTTATATCCAAATAGTTATATCCAAGTAGTTATATCCAAGTAGTCAGTCCAGTTTACTTTTTTATATACAAGATAAAAGGACAAAGGTAGGTTAGACGCAACATTTTTATTCTTTATAAAAAATAGACACAAGGTTTTTTATTTAATGCGTAAGAATGTAAGTAAATATGTGTAAGTAAAATGAAACCCAGAAAGTTTTTTTTACTTGACTTTACTTAAAACTATGTTACCGGTAAAAGTATCGAAACCCACGCGTTAGATTAAGTGGTCATCCGATGCCGGCCTAATGAGTCGACGCCGGACCCCACTCGACCCCCACGAGGGGATACATCGTCTGAGGTGCACGGGGTGCCGATCAACTTCTACTGGTGATTTAGGGAAACATTTGGTCGGACGCTGAGGTCTAATAACTTATGAATATTTTATGCGCGGGCTAGCTCGATCTCAAGAAAAATGAAATCATGATATGAAGTAGAGAGGATAGATGAAATAACTCATTGAATATATAGCGAATGTAGTATTGTAGGTAGTTAACAAAGTGGGCCATGACCATGTATGGCCATGCTTAGGCTGGGTTGCACCAACTAACTTTGACGGTAACCATGTTGCCAAAAATGGTTGATTCTATGAACATTTCTATCGTCAGTTATTTTTAAAGTTGCTGGTGGTTTCCTGAACTTCGACGGGCCGGTTAAGTTTAAAAATAGCTGACTATGAAAATTTCCATACAATCTCCCATTTTTGACGGCTGGTTTACGTCAAAGTTGGTAAGGTTGAGTAACCGTTATATTTTTCTACATCGCGTTCCAGGTCATATTTTTTTTCTGACGAACACGAACGTAACTGAAAAAGGCCACTTTGGAGCCAGATATTTCAAATGTGAGGTATTATTTAAAAAAAAATCATCCCCACATTACATGTACCATTAATTATTATAATTTATATTTTCAAATAATATATGAGTCGGCGCTGACGGTGACAAGACGGGGTTGCGATCCAAAGGTGACATGAAGTTGGTGTTCTAGGTCCTAGTTTATTTTATTAGTTTAGATAGGTTTGCTTGTTATTTTATATTATATTTAAGGTGTGTAATTCTTAAGTATTTTATTTTAGCTATATAATGTTTATAGTAAGTTTTGTCTAATTTAGTATTTCTTTACTTTGATTTAATTTATTCTTGATTTTTATAATTTAATGAACTACAACATATAACCAATCTATTTTCGTTTTTTTTTTTGTAGCGGGTGCTAAAAATGCGGAGGCTGAATTTTGGCACATACATAGCTAAGCATAATAGAAACTGTACGTGTGCCAAATTTCAGCTTTGTAGTCTTTATAATCTCTGAATAAAATGTATGTGCCATATGGATGGACGAAAGCACAAAATAAAATAGCGAAACTAATGGTTTATAGTTTGATTACAGAAGCATTAAAAACTGGCCAAGTGCGTGTAATACGCGCATTGCGTAAGGGCTCCGTAAAATGACAATTACTGCAGATTTCTGAAAAACTTGTGAACCTATAGGGACAGTATATTTTCAACTTTGGAAGCTAATGTTCACAGCTCGCAAAATCATCATACATCTTAGGAAGAAAATTAGTTTGAAATCACATTTGCATTTTTAAGAACCTAAAGAGAAAAACATTTGCGGCTCTCCTCCACTTCTCCTTAATACGTTTTGAATACAATAAAATATACCATCATGTACACCGTTTTATTTGTTTAATAATTACTCTAAATTACTCTAAATGTAACTCATAGTTAACTCTTACTGATGTCCTCTTTTGTTTCAATTAAAACTACTCGATTTACATTGCAGGCCGTTGAAAAATTGTATTAAAATTTGCCAACATTTAATTGTTCTTATTTAGAATTTCTATTACGCATGTATTATATGAAACTTACGAGATTTTAGTTATTATCTTCCTATTAGAAGAAATCATTGTCAAGAATAAATAAATTTTAAAGAGAAATTACTTAGTCTGGCAGTGATTTGAAGTTGGAAGTTAAAGTTGAAGAACACGTACTCACCTACATAGCTTTAATTCTC
The DNA here is from genome assembly GCA_946406115.1 of Apoda limacodes. Lineage (NCBI taxonomy): Eukaryota > Metazoa > Arthropoda > Insecta > Lepidoptera > Limacodidae > Apoda > Apoda limacodes. The sequence continues at coordinate 22,948,436 of OX291560.1, read as the reverse complement.
ATCTTTGAACTAGAAATCGTACGTAAGCCAGATGAGATATCGTTGAAAAACAAACACTCTGACAAATCACATTGTTGTCGACGGGCTGAAAGGAAGGAGAGGGGGGGGGGGGTGATTGATGTGCTTAGTTAGACCCTTGTCTATCCCCCCCCCCCCCCCCCTTGTATACGGATGCCTTTCGTTTGCTCTTCATGCTATTCCGAGCGTGAAACTAAAGGTTCGGGTTCCGATAGTTTTCACAAAATAAATTATATAAGAGTGTGTTTTAGTATATGCAGCTACCAGCTACCTACTTTATTAGATTCTTTTATTTTCCCACGTTGTTACTTAGGTGATTTATATTAACTTAATAACACATGTTGTAAGGATTTGCTCGTGCTCGTACAGCTTGTAGCAGCGTATTCATTTTTATTACCATTAAGTTATCATTTGTAACACGACAACATAACAGAAGAAAAATAATGTAATGGTAAGCAATAAAATGAGAATCACATCCCGCAAACAAGTTGATGATAATGATCCCGCCATTAGGAGTTAGGGAGTCTCGGGGAAAGGGGGACGGCGGGACAAATGCGGGACGCGGCTATTAACGAACGAGTGGGGCAATTTAGCGGGACGGCGGGACTCGCCGAGCGGAACAAATAGTCGCCGCGCAAATCTGTCACAGCGCGGAAATGTCGGCCGCGCACGGTACCTTGAGGAAATGTTACAATCTGGGTTTTGACATCAATGTTAACCTACGACTTTATTGGGTAATGGGGACTTTTCTTTTGTTATATATTATGCTAATAAATATTTATTTATTTTATTTGTATTACTTGAAACGTAGTAAATAACTAATGGGTACTCACTATTCATATTTTGACTTTTGAAAATGTAGCCTTTGGACTTTTAATTCGTGTTCCTGGTCTGTTTGTTTAATACCAACTTGTGCCTGCGGTTCTACTTGCGCTTAATTGGTTAGCTGCGTGGGATTACATGGCATACGAATTACATGGCATATGGATTACAATGATTCTTTGATTAGTAAGCTATAATTGTAGTTATAGTTCCTTCACTTGGAATTCGCTTATTCGACCAGCGTGAGTCTCGAACCCGAAGGTTGCGATTGCGAGTGAGTGGGGGCGAGAAGCGCCCCGAAACTCATTGATACCTCGCATATGAGGTGGGTCCATGCGTTCGCTGATGAACCCGGGGACGTCGGCGTCGTGTAAGGGGGGGAAAAAACAATAGTTTTTCAAACGTGCCATGGTTGGTAGGGGGGATGGTAGGTTGTGGATTGCACAATTAATCGGTTCCGGTGATTGGGTGTACGCTCGAAAACACAGACTGCCAGGTCGTCAAGGTATTGGGGAATCGTGGGAAGTTCGAAGTCCCTGTGTTGGTCCGCATTCCGGACGAACGAGGAGGCTCCGGAGGCCGCTCTGAGGAAGCGGTTTTGGAGGGTCTGGAGTCTATGGAGGTTGTGTAGACAACGCATAGACGACACTAGCGTATGCTAGTATGGGGCGGATGCAAGTGATGTAGCATCCAGCTTATTTCTAAGCGAGTATCATACTGTACTTGCCTATCATGGGATGTAGACGACCAAGGACAAAAGTGGCTCGGTCTCAAATTATTTTGGTGTGATCGCGGAAGTTTAAACGCCTATTCAGGGTCACACCGAGATATTTTATTTTGTTTTGCCAAGGAAAGGCACGGCGAAGAGTGAGAGGGAAGATGGTCGCGGAGGGTTTAAATTATACAATCCTCAAAAGATTTGTTTTAGCTATCAGACTGGTACGTAACAAATTTGTTGTGGAGTCCATTTCCCGTCACCTTAGTTAGACCCACACATTGCCACAGCCCACGTTCCTCACCGTATCACTGACAGCGAGGGATTGCTGCACCGCGACAACGACGACACGACATTCTGTTCACTAATTAAATTAACTTCGAATAGCTCGACACTCGCCGCACTAGACACTACACACCGCTCGCTTCGCTCCAGTGAGCAGCTTACCTTAGCTCCACATTAACAATCTAACATGTGCACTGATGCTGAATGTAATCTCAGTGATTGACGGTGTGTAGTGATCACGGCAGCGATTCTGTTACAAATCGATCCGTAGTTGCTGTAGTACAGCTACAGCACGGAAATACGAGTTTTAGTGTTCAGAATAATAACTAATAAGGTTAGAGAATTACCGTTTATTTGTTTACATTTATTTAAAGAAAAACCGGCTGAGTCCGTATCGTACTCGACTTAACTTAGGATTTTTTGTATGCGAAATATTGCGGATATCTAAAAAACTTGCGAAACGATTTTGTTAGAAACATTTTTGGTTAAGTTATATTTTTTTTTAATTTTGGATATTTAGAAGGTTGAATAGGGTTTAAGAGAAGTAAGATAAGTAAATATCTAGGACAAACACACGTTAATATAGACGAAAAAAAATATGTACAGAATATGCCAAAACTTCCTAAAAAAAATAATTTAGAAAGTCATTATGAAATGCGTCTTCGTCTGCACTTTTCGAGGTAAACAAAAACCAAACCAGCGTCCCCAAAAATCCCCGAGTACCATATGCACGGTGTACGGAACTGAAATAAAATTGCCGCAAGCTTTATGATGACCATGAGACTCGAATACAACCGATTTCATCAAAATCCGTTTAGCAGTCCAAATACCAGAAGTTGAGTGCTTCGTTTCCTCACCTCATAGTGACTTTAATGACTAATATTGTTCAGGCAAGAACCCCTACAGCACATCTAGACATTTTGGTGCTCAACTTTAAAAGATAAAGCCAAAGTTGTCGACATATAGATAGATATCAAGTTCCCAACAGAACTCTTTATTGTTATTGGAAACAAATCAAATGAAAATATCTGTACGAGGGTGATATTGATATCGATTTGACATTTTATCTCCGATCTTAGCTTTGGTGTTCAGCGAAGTGTGACTCGTTCCGACATTAGCTCCTCGTCTAGTTATTCATGTGAACTAAAACGTTTATATTAGAGTAGGTGCTGAAGTGCCGAGGTTGCGATAAATGATGCATTTTAAAATTAATGTAGTAAATGTAACTTTAACATATCACTCTATTAGTATTTAATGAGAGAAGTTGAAGTGTTATAATATGTATCACTCGCACATCTTACCGAGGTCCTGTAGTGTTCACGTCGCTGGACAAGATATTCATATGATTATATATCGCTTAACTTTTTGCTGGTCTGAACTGTACAAAAGATTTGAAAAAAAATTAAGGACTTTAAATGTAAATTTGCTGGTCAAGACTTTAAGTAACAGTACTCTAGGTATTCCAGATTTAAAAATATGGTTAACGAACTTTGTGTTACAGCAACGACCACTTTGTGTTACAGTAACGACCTCTTTGTGTTACAGTAACGACCACTTTGTGTTACAGTAACGACCTCTTTGTGTTACAGTAACGACCACTTTGTGTTACAGTAACGACCACTTCCTGTTACAGTAACGACCACTTTGTGTTACAGTAACGACCACTTTGTGTTACAGTAACGAGCACTTTCTTCATATGACATTTTTCAATATAGATATTTTGCCGATTTTTAAAACGTCGACGGTTGTGAGAGTATTCAATTTGTGTGGTCTTATTAAATTACCTATATACTTAATAGTATATCTCATAGGGTCATCTATGGATGATAGGCTATATCTTTTAAACGATATCTTGAGAGATATTTAGTTGTACATTCTCTTCAAAAACAGCTGGGTTTTTCTTAAAAGATTTCATCTGTATGGAAATCTTTAACATTTTTCTCCAAATTTTTACTCAATATCTATCAATTTTTACTCAAATTTTTAATCGTAAATATTTTTTCATATTGAATTTCTAACAACTTCCCTGTCTGGCGTGGGGCATTGAATTCTTAAGGTGAGGTCGGGTCGTTGTGGTAAACTTAGATTACATTTTAATTTAGAAACTCTAAGACGGTATATAAACAGGATATCGCTTTATTTGCTCATCCAAAACTATTTCTTGTAAATATAATATTTCAACAAAAATATATGTCATATACGTTCATAATATATACATATAATATTTATTTTATACTAAAAATATTATAAATGCGGAAGTTTGTATGTCTATTTTTTACTTTATAAGCCGCGGGAATAACTATAACCGAGCTTAAATTATAGCTTGCTGTAGCAACTTTCATTAATATAATTAAGGAGTTGCCGTAAGAATCCCACGCCGATAACCAAATTTAGGGCGGGTGGAGCCGCAGGCAAACGCTAGTACGACAGTCTTTAATCTATTTCAAAAAATATACAAAAAAATTGTAATTGAGATACGAATGGACCAAACAAAACTATTAATGTTCCCGTTTTTGCTATTTGACTGCGGAACCTTAAAAATGTCCATTTTCTCCCTTAACTTTAAAATTTGCAAGTTAAAAGTTATAAAGTAATTTAGACTGTTATATGATTATTTTGATTTTATGGGATGAACAGAATTAGGTTATCAAATAACAGTTTTTAAAATTTAAAAAATAAATGAATAACAAAATACATTCAAATATTTGTATTTTAAACGTAGTTATATATGTTATATGGACAAAACAAACTTTTGACATTACCTCCTGCCTTATTAATATAGACCATCGTTTCTCAACCTTTTTTATATCGCGACCCACGAATAAGCCAAAAAGTTAAGTAAAAAGTTTCGCGACCCCTTCACTAAAGATAATAATAAAATCTTAATGAATAGTTTATTTAGTCGTTAAAACTGTCAAGACTCCTTAAGACAGACTCTTATTTGCTGCAGCATGAGATCATACATCCTTACCTAATGTATATGATTATATGCGTCCTAATACAAACTGAAATAAGAAATACGAAGAACAGGGCACTCCGTGTAAGCATTTTGTCACGAGTTTTTTTTTTGCAGTTTACCTATTACAAAATGTATGCACGGAAAGCGCGACTGTTTCTATTGAAAATTAATGATACTAATTAATGTTTAATATTACCTATACCCTACTTTAAAATGCATATCGGTAATAAACAAATTTTTAGTATACAGGTCTTAATGTTTGAATAAATTGCGACCCCTATAACAATAAACGCGAAGCTCAGGTTGAGAATCGATGATAAAGACAGGGCAGGGCCTTATTTATATAGACAAATAAACCATCGACATTACCCTCTACCTTATTTATATAGACAAATAAACCATCGACATTACCCTCTACCTTATTTATATAGACAAATAAACCATCGACATTACCCTCTACCTTATTTATATAGACAAATAAACCATCGACATTACCCTCTACCTTATTTATATAGACAAATAAACCATCGACATTACCCTCTACCTTATTTATATAGACAAATTAACCATCGACATTACCCTCTACCTTATTTATGTAGACAAAACAAACTTTCAACATGACCCCCAGCCTTATTTTCATATCAACAATGCATGTAGGTAAGTAATCTGTAATAAAATATTTGCAGCACAATTAATGTGTGCCTAAAAGAGTAAGACAAATTGACGTTAAAAGCGCAAAAATGCTGGTAATATTTAGAGAAGCGAGATCAAAGGAAGCTGTTCCTTTGCGTTACTGAAGCGTCCAATACATGTCACTCGTTGTGCATAGCGTCGTAGCGCCAGAGACTCAGCGTCGCAGCGTGCACGGCGGCGCGGCGGCGCGGAGCAAGCGGGAACTGAGCGAGGGAGCTGAGAGGAATAGTTGACGTGGCCGCGTCCTACGAGAGAGAAATGGCTCCGAACTTGGTACACTAGACAAGAGTTAGCGAGCCAAAGAGGTTTATGATATGTTGAATAAAATCATAGCACATAATTTCAAAGCTGTCATCATAAATGATAGAAGTCGTTAAGCCAACTCAGAGGTCTTTCGGGGCCTTGAAACCTTTGACAGTCGAATGGCTACTACGTCGACAACGTCCTCCTGTCAGCATTGGGCTCTAAGAAAAGATCTGTATCTCTCTAGTAACTTACTTAAAAAACAATCACATAGGTAGGTAGGTAGGTCACATAAGAACTGATATATTAGTATTATCTTTGCATTTGAAAATGTACAACTCTTCTCTCAAAGGTATTATAATATTTACAGATGCCTACATTAATATAATAGCAATTTGCCTCGTTTTAAAAATTTTACTATTTAAATATTCTTTTCAACTTGGACCGAAATGCAAGAAGGAAATAGCTGGGAAGTGGATGGAAGTAAGAGCTTAATGCTACGAAGACAGATTTGTTTTATTCACATTCGATGTACATCCCTCTCTGCTCCTCTCATTCCCCTGGCCGCGTCCACAGCTCTCGGAGGATGGAGCTATTCTCGAACATTTATATTAGACATTTCTTTGAAAAATTGTGTTTACGTGGTTTATTTATTCAAATAAAATATAAGTTAAGTCAACTTAAAAGATTTAGAGCAATTTTAGGGTTCCATTCCTCTAAGGAAGAACACGGAACTCTCATAGGATCACTTCTGTGATGTGTCCGTCTGTCGACTGTTAAGACCCTGTTTCTCAGAAACGTGTGAAAAAATGTATTTTTTACACTTTTATACTTTCCCGATATCGGAGAACATTTTTTCAACTACAACTTAAGTTTGTCCTTCAGCTTTATCTTTTGTTAAAACTTTTCTACAAATCTCCTCTGTACGTGACTGTACCTACTGTACCTGACTGTAGGATCTTTAATAGATATAGATTTTAATATAAATATTATAAATGTGTATATTCCACAAACTCAGATTTTTCTGTTTTCATTTTTTTATTTTTTTCAATTACTAACTAAAACCCTTATTTTGATATACATAACAATCAAACAAAGATAAACCACAATAGAGACCACAATAATTAGAAACTTAGATCGGTGCGTTTGGATATGTGTGTAATGTAGATATTACACATGTGGTGTGGAATGTTATATATATATATATATATTAAACACGTCTATAATATTAGAAATATTACACGTGTGATGCATAATGTTAGTTTTATTGGAGTTACTACTTGCGAATTTTATATTACGTAGCCAGGAAGAAGCATGGACGGGTGATGAGTGGTGCGCGGCCCATCCTGTAGCAAAAAGTCTAGTGCAGTTGTGAAAACTGTGTAAAAGCTATTTTAAAGACTTTTCAAATATAACAAAAGTAGTTAAGTCAGTGTTAAAAGTTTATCATAAAACTTCCCCATTCCTAAATAAAATGCTGGGTACCTGGTTGGTAAATTTCTACGCCCTCCCCTACATTTTGAAGACCCTACTGAATCGAAGGCTACCTTCTATGTAGATTCAATTTAAGGTTTATGAAGCAATCCTGTGAATTATTTAAATCAACATGTGTGTAAACTTCTCAGAGTGGAATTTTACGAGTGCGCTTGCGGTAAGATAAACGGCGGGTTCCGCTCTCGTGTGGATCGCACTTCCCGCGCCCGCCGCCGCCGCTGTGTGCAACTTTTATGACTTGCGGATAGTGGATTGGTTTAAACATATGATACCCTCGATCGACACGTTTTATTCCTTTTCTATGAGACTTATAAATTGAAACTGTTTCGATACCTTCGTAATTCGTTGTAGTTAATGGCATACTTTCATATGTCTTTATTTCTGAACGCACCAATAAAGTCCAAAAAGTGACATTCGTTAAGCCCTGTCCCCCCCCCTGTCACGGTCGATTTAAAATCTTTTACAGTTGTCTGGTCCTCCCGTGACTTTGTTTATTTAAACTTGAGGATATGGCATAGTTTGTTAAATAAGTACAATAAATGAAAAACGATATATACTTACTATTAGTTTATCAAGTTTCCAAGAGATGTATACACAAAGAAAGAATTCTCTTCATTTTTACCACGTTTTTGCTTTCTTGTTTATTTGTCTGGTACAAATTTTGTAATTTTTTTTTTGAGCTGGAGACTTGAATCTTGTTATATAGCTCCATGCAATATTCAATAGTTTTTTCGGGTTTCATTTGAAGGATTGTAATAAAAAAAAATACTTTTTGGCGCAAAAATGGCACGGAATATATATTGCATAGTATGGTATACTCATACGCAAAATTTATTAATTGCACGCCTCATAAGCGGAGCGGTGAGGTAGTGCTCTACTCTCGACATGTCAAAAAACCCAGTCTTTCGAAACTTAAATGACGTTTTTTTTTAATATAACACTTACAGGATAATATGAGTGCACTAATATGAAGTTAAATAATCTGTCTAGCACATATGGTAAATTTTATAAACAATTAATTTGTTAAATATAATAAATAATAACATTAAAACTAATCATTCTTGGACGTCCGTGAGTCTGTGTTTATGTGACCATGTATGTGGCAGAGAAATTGGTCGATAATTCATCTTACCGAACTACTTTTGTTTTTAATATATAAAGTATTACACTGTGCTGATTCCTAGTTAATATTTGCGTTCTAAGTACTGTCGTTTAATTATAATTTATAAAAAACTAATATACCACTGTATACTGTATATCTATATATTTTTTTTAAATGTGAATGACCGCTATGAGGCGTGCACTTTTGGATTTTCCAAATTTTACTAAAATATACTAAATTAAGATTATTAATTAGAAAAAAATATAAAGTATTATTGCCGAAGAAAGTTTCGCTATCAATAATATCTAAATATCTAGTTGGTTATTAGTTATTAGATAATGTTGGAGTGCTTTGGATAAGCTAGAAACTCATTTTATTATATTCGCACATTTAAAATTGCTACATTTAGTAACCTCCTTATATAATAACATTTGAAACTTGTTAGTTAAATTAAAATAATGTAAAACAGCTGCTCAGATGTAAACTTCATACGTACTAATATGACACAAGTAATATGTTACTAATTAAAGTGTGAGCCTTGAGTCCATAGTTTTTTTTCATACCGATATTACTACACTAACTATATATAAGTTTTAAGTTCGAGATATCTATTACTGAATCAGATTGCAATTAGGAATTTAAAAATAAATGTAAGTCTAAAAACAGACTTTGTCTACCTAGTATATACACCTACATAAAGACTTTTTACTAACGATTTTACATACCTACCAATAAATCGCATGTTGGTCTTCCTGGAGCACATTTAATTAACCTGTCTTTATTTTGTTCCAGGTACTACGCAGTGAGACACACACACACACACACACGCACTGTCTGTGCCCCGGGTCGAACAATACCCTGAGTTACCCTGAGTTCGTTTATATACCAGTTGTTGAAACAATCACCGCAGAACGGAAAATTAAAATTAAAGCTGTGGATATACCACATACATATAGGAGTGGTTTTGTTAAGTAATTTAGTTGCATATACATATACATATACATTTACATATATATATACATATACATATACATATACCTACATATACATATACATATACATATACATATACATATACATATACATATACATATACATATACATATACATATACATATACATATACATATACATATACATTTTTCAAGTTGGCGTGGAAAAGTAGTCAAAAAAGTTTCCGGCCCGTATTTGATGAAAACTAAAACTGCATCATCGGATTTTTGAAAAATCAATATTCCTACCCCAGAATCGAACCCGTTGATTTAAAAAAAACACAACTGTTTTATTATAAAATTCGGTAGTATCACTAACAAGGAACAAATTTTGGGAAGTAGTCATTACTTACGGAATACTTAAAGAAAGTGTTCGATTTTAACCCGACGAGCATGAGGTGAAAAAAAGTTACATCAGGAATGTGGCCGGGTATGTCATAACCGAATTTTAATAAACCACTATTGTAGTTCCCGTTATATATATTTTTTTTAATTTATTAGATCAGGTAGGTAAACTGCAATATTTATTTTAAGTTTTTTGACTTGAGAAGTTTGTAAATTATTGATAAGCCCAAATTAAGAATAAACTGTGTTTTCCTGGGATGTTCTTTTTTATTACAAATACAAAAAGCAATCAAATACAGTTATAATTATATTACGTAAAAAAAGTACGTTAGAAGTGTGGCAGGATGTAACGTACCCGAGACGGGTTTGTTCACAAATATCCCAGCCAGCAGTCCACGCCACACTGCGATCACGCCAGTTTCCCCTACCACATGCCTCGTCCTTGAGCCACTCAGTGCGATAGTGTTGCCAGACAAATAGTTATAAAACAAATTTTAAATTGTACGCGGTTATGAAACACCCTGCTTCATGCTCGACGGGTTAATAAACTGCATCATACTTTAACATAATGTCTTTAAGTTTGACAAAAGTTTCTCCGGATCCGCTGAGCAGATCCGACTATAATTTAATGATTGGGATATGGTAAAAACCCTTAAAAACTGAAAAAGTATACAACTTTGCTAAAGCATAGCCATGATAGTGGTTTACACCGTGAGAAAAAGCAGTTTTTGATAACAATGATGTATATGTACGATAATAGTTTATTACTATTAATTTATTTCACTTACTTCAATGAAAATCTCAGTGAGTCTCAATCTCACGCACGCTCAGTTATCTATCGCATCATCCTTGTTTCTACTCAACTTTTCTGTCACGTAGTACTGCCCCTTTATACATAATACATACCTATATAACATGTACCTCGTTGGAAATGCTGCTCAATATGTTTTCATCACACTTGCAGCGCAGTCATCTTTACAACATTATTACGTCTTTTAATTAAGTATTTCGCACATCAGTTTAATTTACTAATACTTTTCTTACATAACCACGCTTTTACTGTAACATTTATAGACTAAACCAATCGTTCCCCGCGGTACCGCTTAATCACTAAGTAAATAGAATAAATAAAAAAGTTAAAAACATAAGATAACACAAGACTAATAAATGTTCATATAAAGTTGATTTTCTCGTGATAAGATCGAAAGATATTGGGAGATTCAAATCTTTTTATTCGCGATAAATTGATATTATAAATAAAAAACTGGATATTAGTTATTATAAGTATAATGCCCGAAGTGTTGCGCGGTGACCGCTTAGCATCAGGCGGGCCGTAAGCTTGTTCGATACCTTAGTGATATAACAAGAAAAAAAGATGAAAATAAATGTTTTGAAAAAATAAATTTTAAAAAGATTTTGAAATGTAACAAACTTGATGATTAACTAGTCAAAGCGCGGTTCATACAAACTTTAACTTCCTACAAAAAATGTTCTAATTACGATACGGTATTGTTTCAAGTTAGGTTAGTAAAGTCGTTTAAATTAAAATAATATAACACAGCACAATTTAACCTTATCCAAATCAAAGCTTTTATACATATATCAAATTTAAATTTAAATGAACCAGGCTGTGACTAGTTAATCATTCGACTAGGGTTTTGAAATTTGACACAAACTTAAGGTGAAAAATAAAATTGAGCCAAGACTGAATAGGGTCGTTGATTTTGATACTTTAATTAATAATTAACCTTGTATATTATCCGAACCTTGCCCCATGATAGTTGATCTGCATTTAGTATTATCTAAGATATTGCCTATAGATGAAAGGTTAGCGTGTGTTGAATACAATTTTATTTTTACATACAAAAGTAGGTATTATTAATTGGATATAAAATTTTTAGCTATATTTATTTCTGTTTTAATAAATCTGGCATAATAAGAAAACCACCCAAATTTAGATCACATTGAATGTGGGACGGATAGACGGATAGAGATCCGAGTAGACTTCACTAATTGTGGGACGGATAGACGGATAGAGATCCGAGTGGACTTCACTAATTAACTGAGTTCTTTCGTTTTTTCTTACGTCAAATATATTCGATTAATTTATTTGTCAATAGTTCTTCCTGAAAAATTCAAGGATACCTATTTTAATAGTTCATAAGTTGAAGGTCACAGCTTTGAAATTAATCAGAACATCATTTCTAATTAATAGCTGGTTTAATTTTATTTATTTCTACTATGTCAATTCAGATACGCCTCAAATTAAGCACGTTGCAGCTATTATACTATTCGTATGATATATGCAATAAATGGAACAGCTTTTGCCGGTGACCCCGTCTTTACTAAATTCTGTTATCAGTGTGGGATACCTACGGCAACTTCATTAAAGTAAGGAACTTCTGTAGCAAGCTCTAGATCGTCGACGTAGGCTTCGGTTATAGCTCCTGCAGGAACTTTCCTGTAACTAGTTCTTATTCACCAAGCAATTAGTTCACAAAGTCAAAACGCATCCTAAAAAAAACAAAATCGACAATCCTTCGTCTAAGCTCATCGCATACCCGGATATCCGGAGCCATCTTTCGAGGTCCGTTTTAAACTATTACCGGCGACATGGTGACAAATATTGGTCCGGATTTTTTATTTCCGGTCGGACTTCTAAAGTGATATTTACGTTTGAATCCGTTTACATAGTCAGCTCAGTTTTTCTCGTGTTTTGCTTCAAAAACAGTGGTCTTGGTTTTGACCATCGGAAATTGCAATAAAAATCACCTTTCGTGAATTGTGTGTTAATTTGATGAGGACCCCCTCGATTGTTATGAGACCAAAGTTGTCCCGGTTTCGATTCTCGGTAGGTGCAATAAAAATAACCATTTGTGAATTGTGAAGTTATCTCAAGTCTGGTTTATATCAGATGATCGGTGATAGGCCCGATGATGTAGATGTTTCTCGTCCAATATTATCGTAGATAAAATTTAAAAGTAAAGCGCTCCTACGATAAAATGTTAAGTGTCATAAACTCGGTAATTTACTTTTACTTAGTACCGACATATAGATCATTTGTATCAAATGTTCACATTAAATATATTGAAATAGTCGTGAGACTTAATCACGTTAGGTCCCGGCCGTGTCCCGCGGCGCCCGGCGGTTGGCCGTCGTCCAAAATCACTACAATTACCCTCTGGCTGTAGCGGGTACAGCTGATTGTTTCTTTGTTTACCTTACGAGTCATTGTTTGCTTTTAATTATCTCGCCTTTTTAGGTCGATCCTACACTAAAAATTAGTACTTACTTAAGAGACTTGCTTAGCGTTTAAATCAGGCCCTAAAAAATCGGCCAATCCCGTACCATTATCTATAAAAACGGCAAAAAAAACACGTTTGTTGTATGAAAACCCCCTTAAATATTTGTTTTATTTCAATTTAATTATTTATTTTTAAAGTGACTATATAACTGAATATTCTGTGCATATTTTAAGCGTCTACCTGTTGCCGTTCTCAATATCGAGCAAAATCGAGCACAAAAATAACATAAATATTAAAGCTTTACTAAGTCAAAGTCAAAGTCAATTGTATCTCATGAACCGTGATAGTTAGACAGTTAAACTTTTCACAGAAGTTGTATTTCTGTTGCCGCTGTAACAATAAATTTTAAAAAACAGAATAAAATATATATTTAAGGGGCTCCCGTACAACAAACGTGATTTTTTTGCTTGTTTTTGCGATATTGATAACGGCAACAGGTAGACGCTTGAAATATTCACAGAATATTAAGTTATATAGTTACTTTAAAAATCAATAATTAAATTAAAATAAAACAAATATTTAAAGGACGCTCCCATACAACAAACGTGTTTTTTTCATTATGAAATTGGTTCTCGTTTTCTTATAAAGATTCGAAAGAGCACCACTATGTGTGTTGATTTGTGCAATTTACGAATAACAAACATTTCACATTACATAAAACTTTTCCATATTATTTGTACCATGTTGTAATACTGATACATCTTTATTAATGCCAACTTCATCAATACGACTATGTACTTACTAAACAGTTTTACAACTTTACAGAAGTTGGAACTTTAAGTGTCCGTACGTAAATAAAGTTAACTTGTGCGTACCGAGACCAATTGCCGCAAATTTAGGATTTATTCTCCCTCTTCTACACTCGAGTGTGTAGAGCTGCTGGATGTGACAGAAAATAAAAGGTAAAAAGAAAGATGGCAAAAGAATTTCCTCACTAATTCTTGGGTTTTTCCGAAAAACATACTGTAAGCTTTGTAAAAAAAATCTGTAAATGTATACCTAATCATTTGACAACAAGACGCAATTCAAACGTATAGGCATACGTGTTTAGTTTTCACTTATTTTGAAAACAGCTTTTGTCTTTTCTCTCATAGGATATGGAAGTTCCTTCGCAATCGGTTTACAAGTCCATTGCTTTAAGAATATTGATCGAAGATTAATTTATTGATAAATATTGATTGAGCAAATGTTAATATATATGTAGTTATATATCAAAATATCTAATGTTTTCTAAAAACAAGATATAATACAAGGTAAATAAATTTTTAAAACTTTTTATATTGAATAATTTTTCATATAAATATACTTTTTACAAAAAAAAATTCAAAACGTGATGTAGTGATGTAGTGATGTAGTGATGTAGTGATGTAGTGATGTAGTGATGTCGTGATGTAGTGATGTAGTTATCGCACAGAAAGAAAATAGGAAGTGAATTAGCAGATGCGAAGGTTTCATGCATAAATCAAAATTTAAAGTCTAAACACAAAAACATAAATCGATGGAATATTTCGTAATTTTTTGTGTGTGTGTGCATGTGTATGTGTGTTTGTGTGTGTGTGCGGCACAATGTCGACACTTCGTCTACGTATCTATATTGTTAAGACAGATATTGCGTAAATATTTTAAACACATAAACCTTTATAAATCAAAGAAAATATCATCTTTTTACTGTGTCTTTGGTTTCAAAAAAAACTAAAAATATGTTTACTAACCTAACTTTATTCATGAAAACTATATAAATGCAACTAAAGACTTAATTGGAGAACTTTGATTAAGAATATCATCGAACTTACATAAAAAAAATATCTTTAGATTACATTACTACTTTTTATCTATTTCATGTTGTACTGTTACCACATCTAGTACAACATTTCTGGACGATTGAAACTTCAAGTTCCGGTTAAGAGCGTCCGATCGGAGGCAAATGGCTGAGAGAATCTCCGAAGCGTTTACTTTAACTTGGGCACTTAGAGTTAACTTAAGTATGTACAATCGAACTTCTGTGCCCACTTCTACTTCTAGTGATTCGGTTTAGGAATAAAACAAAGTTGCTATTCGAACTTTGTTACTGACAGCTTTAACTCGTCCCTATCTATAATAAACTTTGATGTGAACTAGTTTAATATCTTAAACTTTTAGTAAATTTTCGTTTTTTAAAACATAAAACTGTCCTCTCGGTGAATGATAAATTAAACACCTTTTATATATTTTAATTGATGCATATATTTTTTTTCCTTGAGAAATCAACAAATTAAATATATATTATCATATTTAATCCAAAATAATTAATGTTACTCTTACTAATGTGATTTTAATTCTTACCTACTTTATTATAGGTTGTATAAAGCCATTTATGCCGCAGCCATTTTAACCATATATTTGGATATTTGAACTAATGATCAATGTGGTTAATTTAAAATTCACCTGTCATCACTAACTAAATAATGGTGCCGGAAGTGACGGTGGTACACTGTAGTTCTAGGGTCCACGACGGGTTTGAACTTCTGCACTCTAGTACTGGGGTACACGTGGGGTTTGAACCTCTGCACTTTAGTGCTGGGGTACACGTGGGGTTTGAACCACTGCACACTATTACGCTGCTACTGCTTTCAATCCATACTAATATTGTTTTGTCTTAAATTTCGTGGGTATCTTCTGTTGAGATGCGGGTGTCGGGGAAGGGGAATTTACCTCCTACCATGACCCGGGCAGAAGCTCAGGGGTGCTGAACACCCCCGGTGAAGTTTTAAGGAAGCCTACTTTTCAGGCCCCTTTGTGGGTATTTTATTGCCTGAGGCGATATGAAGATGGAAGTAAAAACGAGAATAGGCGCAAAAATAAAATCAAAATAAAGCAAAAAACTAAATAAAAAATAAAATAAAAATAAAACAAAACCAAAAACCAAAAACCAAGCAAAACAAAGACAAAAACATAACCAAAACAAAACTAAGAGCGAAAAACGAAACCAATAAAAGCAAGCTGAAGGGTGGTACTGTGGCTGTCTCTAAAACCAAACTGTTCAGGCCTAAGCTGGATATGCGGGGATATCCTAAGTAGAAGCAGGCGTTCGAACAGCTTGGCTCGATTTGACAGCAGTGTAATCGGTCGGTAGTGTTCTGGGCGATGACGGTTTTTCCCTGGTTTCGGGAGAACAATGATTTTGCCAATCTTCCACGAAGATGGGAAATGTCCAGTGCGCAGTATCCCATTAAAGATACAAGTGAGTGCCACCAGACCCTTCCTAGGCAGCATGATAATCGCTGTGTTTGGAATCTCGTCGGGACCGGGTGATTTGCGCTTATTAAGCTTAGAGGCCTCTTTCCTAACCTCTTTAGGCGAGATAAAGTAATCATCTCTGAGTGGTGGGGCTGGGGTCGAAAGAAACTGCTTTAAGCGTTCTGTAACTCCTAACGTGTGGTCAGGGTCGATAATTTGGTTCGGCTTAAATTGGTCCTCAAAGTGGTTCGCGAAAAGTTCCGCGCGTTCCACTGCGTGATAATGGCGAATGCCAGCGGTTTCTATAAGAGGGCAAATTGGGGCGGAGGTCTTAGTGATTTGTCGGGCCAAGCGATACCGAGCCGTGTCATGCTCACCAGCTTTAAATATCACTTGGTCCCACGAATGCTGCTTGTAATTGGCAATTTCTGACCGCAGTTCGGCGCTGATTTTATTAAGGTCCCTCTTTACAGTTGGGCAACGTGTTTGGCACCAGTGTTTACGAAGGGCCCTCTTTTCTTTGAATTTTGCGCGGAGGTGCGCCGGTAAAAGCTGCTTTCCAGAAGCTGTGGCTGAAATTTTAGTAGACTCCCTTAGAGCCTGTGCAATGGCAGCTGTGAAAGTACTAACTGCCTCTTTGACTTCTAAGGGAGTAGAAATGCCACCAGCCGGGAGTTGATAACTCAACATGGCGCGGTGAAAGGTGGCCCAGTCTGTTGTTCTGTGGGGATTGGGGAGCGGTTTACCAGTTGCCGATACTCCAAGGACCAATAAGATTGGCAGATGCTGAGTGTCAGTGTCGTGGAGGACCTCTAACGACATTGACCAGCTAATCTTATGGGCTAAGGTGATGTCTAGTACGTCCGGTGCGTGACTGTCCGTAGAGGGGTAATGCGTTGGTGATCCTAGACCGATGAATAAATAGTTTTTGCTCTCAGCATCTGCTTTTAGCTCGCGACCCGATTTGGATGAAATTCGTGAACCCCATTGTTGGTGTTTGGAATTAAAGTCCCCTAAAATTAGTGTGGGAGTGGCATCGCAAAAAATATTTTCGATGTCACTAGGAACGAAGTGGGTTGCTGGTGGCTTGTATGCGGCGAAGACTTTAAGCTCCACATTGCCGGCTTTTAGTTTTACACCTATAGACCGAGTGGATGTAAATGTAAATGTAATAGTAATTCGTGGATAAGGTCACGTCTAATTAATACAGCCGTACCCCTGAAGGCCATATTAGCAGGATAAATTTCGTCTCGCCTATAGGTGATGAAATTTGGAATGCGGAGCTTATTCTCACCTCGGAGTTTCGTTTCGCCCAGTAACACAATGTGAACATCGTGTTCCTGGACTAACGTTCTGAGGGCGGCTGTCTTGACGTTTATGCCCCTAGGGTTCCAATACACAATTCTCAATTTAAGGCCCCGATGAGGCCCCATTAAATTCCCACATGAGAATTGTGGTGAGTTGCGCTAGCCCATTAAAAAGGGCTGGTAATGGGTTATGTCCGGCTGCGATGGCCTCTAAAGCCGAATTTAATGCCGCTATAGCGGTCCTGGCTATATTAAGTGCACTGGGTGCGGAAAGTACCCCCATGCCTACTTGAATTGACAATTGGGCGGTTTGGCGGAATGTTTGCCGTTTGTGCTAGCGGGGCCAGTTTTTGTAATGGCTTAGGGGAGTGCACGGGGTCTGCAAATTGCGGTGGTGGCAAACCTTAGAGAAATGACTACTACTTACCTCAAACATGTAAGTTTGTTGCACCTGCATGGACCACATCTGTCTGTCCCAATGTCTTCTAACGGAGCTAAATTACAGCTAATGAGTATGAGGGGAACCAAGAAATTCGGACAGTTCCGTGTTGTAATTTGTCGAAAAAATACACTTAAATATTTTTTTTTTTTTTTTGAACTGACTATGCGTTGGCGTTTTGGGGCGAGACTCTGAAGGAGCCTCAGCTCATATAGCGCCCAACGCTCAAGGGCTCCCCGCGGGGAAGCCTCGGCTTGGGTTGTCGCTCTCGGGGTCGTCCCTTCGACCGGCGTGAGTCTCGAACCCGAAGGTGAGCCACCGCCAGGAGGGGAGTTCCCCGTTACGCGGTTACGGTTGCGATTGAGTGGGGGTGAGAAGTCTTTGATACCTCGAGTATCCTTGTGGGCGCCGACGAACCCGGGGAAGTCGGCGTCGTGTTTGGAGGGAGGCCCTATTCGGACAGCGAGATCGTCATCTGGGGCCGTAAGTACGTGCCGAGGCCGCCTAACTATAGTTTTAGAGGTCGATCGGGGGACACTTCAAACACATACGAAAGCCTTTTAAGTAGTCGCTTACACAATGCTACGAAATAAGTGTAATGCAGAGATAAATGCTTTTAATTAGAATTTAAGCTACATAATAATAATTTGCTTTAGGTTATAGATACCCAAACCCATAGATAACGACAATGACTTGACTACTACAACTAGTACTACAATATTCAAAAATTCATGGGACTGAAGATGCTCAGTTACAGGACGCATAGGAAAACAAAATGGAAATGGTTATAATATAATTTTTTTTAATTATAACATTGTATTTTATTTTATTTGTATTGATGATTTTATTTGTATTTTTTTTATGACGAAATGTACTAGTTATGTTGTTAACCCAATGATTTTTTTTTAAAAGAGTAACTATCAAGATTCTTCCCGGATTCTTCTCGGTAGAAATCCACATTGTGAACCGGAGGAAGGGTATGAGGGTTTAAAAAATAAAATTGTATTCAATAACTTTGATGCTTTAAAAGTGAATCGATCGCCCTTCAGCAAAATTCTAAAATCAAAAGCCTAATTTGAATAAAAAAATGAGTTTGAGTTAAGTGTTGCTAATAAACGTTAGGTTCGTGCGGCGCGTTACAGATAGCAACGGGCGGGATGAAACAAATATTATAAATGCGAAAAAGAGTTTGTTGTTTTGTTCTTTTACGACGCAGTAGATCATCCAATTGAGCTAAAATATTTGAAGGGACGGGCTACTTGTTATTCCAAAACATTTAAAAGCTCTCACACGAATAAATATAACTAAATTTCACGTTAATGTACTTTCTTTCTTTCAATAATCAAAGAGTTTCTGTAGAAAACTGAAAACCGAATCAAGCGCGAGCGGTGTCGCTGGCAATAGTTAAATTATAGTAAATAAATATTTTTAGACATTACACACAGCGCCATCTGGTCACAAACTAAGCAAAGCTTGAATAATGAATTTAAGTCAACAGATACAAATATATAGTACTTACTTATTTTTATTAAATACTTATTATTTGTAAATACATACAAATTATTATTCTTTGAAAACACCCAGACTCGAGATAAACACAAATATTCATCACATAAATATTTGACCTGTGCGGAAATCAAACCTACTCCCCTCGGGCCGCTTATACGTAGTATTATAAGATAGGTTGGTTTTTCTAGTTTAATTTAGAAATAGAAATAAATTTGTATTATAAAAAAAGTTTCTATGTAACAAATAATAAATAAAAACTGAATGTAAAAAAAATGCCAAGCCCTAAATTTCGGGTGATGATGACGTTTTATCTTCGGTTCTGGGTCGAGCCATCCCAGAGGGCGAGAGGGGGGGGGGGGGGTTTCTTGGACCGGATCTTTTCATTTCCGGTCGGACTCAGAAAAGATCTTTGCGAAATGTTTGCAAACAAATTCGGTTTTATTTTTCGACAAAATTAAGTTTCATATAAAAGCTATAACTAAACTAAAAAATTAATTTTTTACTTGAAAATTTTTAAATTTTCGGACGTTTGGTGTGTGTGTTTTTGTATTTACGAGTATATGTATAATATACCTATATGTACATTTTATAAGTACTTATTTTTATCCAATCAAATGAAACAAGACGCTGTAACTTTTAAGGTGGGTGCAGTATTAATAATAATTTATGTAGATAATTTATGTAGGTATTATGTAAATACAATTTGACAAAATTTAACATGATTTACAAAAAACATTTTCGTCTCATAGATAATAATAATAATAATATCAACAAGTTGATCACCAAATGATATAAAATTTACACCAGTTTATATTTGTATTTAGCCCCGTTGTTTGTTTGTTGACTGGTACATAATACTATATGGCACTAAGCTTGTCATTAATATGTTTGTGTAAAAAGTATAAAATAAGTAAATAAAGCTTTATTTATCTTCATGTGCTTTTAAACGTAGAAGGGGGTACGTTTAAAAGCACATGAAGATAAATAATATTATACACACCCACATCATAATGTGCTTCCTGCTTATGATGTAGGTGACTTTTTATGTCCAATGAGTCTTAAATAACCAGCTTTATAGAAATAAGCGAAAAAATAAAAGACCAGGAACAGAATAACACACTCCTATTGCCGGTTCCTTACAAACTATAAGAAGTATCAAAATTACAGTGTCTATATTTTTATATTAAAAAGTACTATTAAATGAAGTGTAAATACATATTTTTTTTATAACAAGTTGAAACACTTTATATTATTATTATTATTTATTACAAATTTTTACCGCATATAGTAGGTAATGTTTCGTTTTGGTCAAAAACAGTTATGCTTACAAACTTTTGGACGATAAATCTCTATCTTTATCTTTGATAAAAATCACAATACTGTAACAGTAACAGTAACAGGCGGCGTCGCTCACATTTTCGGCCGACAGAGTTCAGAGAGACTTCTAAGAAAATAATTTTGGAAAACAATGGCATTGAGTGAAATATTTAACAACATTTAATAAACGCGTATATAATAGTATCGGCGCAGACATACCTATTGTATGTGAGAGGTTTCCAAATATAACTTATAATGTTTAGTTGTAGACCGTGGAGCATAACTATTTCGAAGTAAACCCATCTAAAGCATAACGTTTATGTAGGAACAAAGCATAAACTATCTCGCAGCGATCGTAACACTGAGTTTAAACCCAGTATCGTGTCTCGTGTCTCCGGTCGCACTCGCAGTCTCCTGGCGAGGGTCCAACATCACCGTAATTACCCTATCTGAGCCAAACATAATAATTGTTTCTTTGTTTATTACAATTGTGTAGGTTTTAATGACTATACTATCTTAAAGTTTTATTTTAACAGAATTATGAACTTAAATATTGATCATTTTAAACAAGACCACAAATATAAATATATAAATAATCACTGATGAGCAAAAATAACTAGTCACTTTCATAAACGACGATTTTTTGTATAAAGATGGCTTTATCTTTTATTTTTGCTTTAACAGGAAAACCACTTGATACATTTAATATATTATATTTATTTTAAATTACATTCATTGTTATGAGGTAAATCAGGGTTGTTTTAATTTTGTTAACGATTCAAAAGTGTTCTTAGAAACCAAGTAAAAAAAATATTTATTATATATACTCCTGGACAATAAACACACATGTAGAGTATGTTTGATGTTTTCCACTAGACATCTAGCTTCCAAAAGTCGTTAATACGTAGCTTTGCACTCAGTGAAATCACTTAAAAATAACCGTCTTAACATTAATCTGCGGCCGGTCGATGCCAGAAGAAATTAATTAGGATAAAATTCGTCTGGTTTGAAATACGAGTACAACGGCGATGGATTACGAAGAAGATGTAATACTGTTACATTCTGGATGTGGTACTTGCGTTATACTAATCACAAAAAACAGATCAAATGAAAATGGACTCAAACGAAGTTTCCGTATTTAATAAAAATATTAAAAGTTTGTTTTGTTACAGTTTATTATCGTTAGTATGTATCGCAAATTTCCAGTATTTGTTTTTTAAATACAGTCCAAAGTCACTATGTGCATAATGTACGTTATTCTAAAATTCTAACTACATAGTCTAGTTTCTAAAGAGACCTCGTAACAAATTGTCGAAGCCGGACAACTTATAAACGGGTCTACATTTCTTTGTTTTTGCTTTTGAACACAGAACCCAATAACTATTTTTTTTTATTTTCATTGTTTTCGAATTGTTAATAGAAAAATATTGCATTTTGTAAGTAAAAAAATTTTAAAATCTTTCAATTTCATGTTTAGGCTTTTTGTATCGCACGCGCAAGGTCCCATGACGGAGTTTAGGCGTATGAGTTAACCTCATTAACTAATTAGCCGGACGCGCAATTGGTTAAAGCACTGAACTAAATTGCACGATTTCAGTTAGTTCTAAATGGTGCAGTTTGAACATATTATAAATAAAATTGTTTCAAATATCAATTCATCTTATATACCTACATGGCGCTTTTGCCAGTTTACACCGTTAACACCGGCCAATCAGCGCTGACGATTCACGCAACGTAAGTAGTTATTCGCGATAATCCTTTAATAAACTCGGATTTTTGCAATAATCCTAAATATAGCTTTTTTATTCTTATTCTTATTTTCCAACTATCCGGTTGTTTACAACAGTCCTAGAATTTTTACAATGAACAGTTTTCTTTGGTTATCCTGCAATATATATAAATATATATATATATATATATATATATACATAATACTTAAGGCTATGACCCAGGCTTCGCAAAAGCGTGCCGTTTCGACCAGTGAACAAAGAGATATTACACTATTAACACTATTAAAGCATTCAAAGACACAGAGTTCCACGTACGATAGGCGCTACAACGTGACGGCACAGTGATAATCTCGATTTTCTCGATGTTTTGCCGGTATAGGATTCAAATATTTATTTAAAACCATGAAATTAGCAAATCCACTTATTCAAATCAATATATATATTATGAAATAAGAATCAAGAGAATATCACTCCTAACAATTTTGATTAAAGGCCAAAAATAGAGCGTCAGTTTTTTTTTCTGAATTTTTTGACAGCATTATTATAATACAAGCAAGTCCACTTATTTAGGGTTTGAACTATGACATGTGTTTTATTCACGTCAAAAAGTGTACTCAGGACTGTAACAAAATTGAAATTCTTACAAACTGAACTCGTTAGGTAACACTAACGGTTGCCAACTAATCAGGCTAAAACTTAATCTATCGTATACCAGGCGGATGGTAATTTCAAATTCTTGCAATCACGGTACAAAAATAAGATGTTTATTTATCAACCAGTATTTAGCATCAGAGTGCAATAGCGTGACTGATGACTGATGACAATGACTGACGACTTTTACGCTTTTACCTTTTTGGTTTAAATTTACATATTTGAATAATTTTAAAAGGTAAGTTCGATTCGATTAGACTGTACGACACTGGTTTCGAAAAAAATCCTCCCGCAAACGCTTGGGTTGTGCAATTAGCTTCCTGCCAAGTTTTTTTTAACTAAGACCACAGTATTAAACAGCCCTTAGGAAAGAAGCTATAAAATTTTTGAAAGGTCGGCAACGCGCGTGCTATATCTCAGGTGTTGCAAGCTTCCGTAGGCTGCGGTGACCGCTTACCAACAGGCGGGCCGTAAACTTGTTAATTTAAAAATTTGTTTAATTTTAATTTATTTTTAGTGTCTACACTGAATAGCTGTCAGCTATGTTTCAGTTACATTACCAATGTTACGTAGTCTGTCATACCGTACAAAATTAATCAAACGTTACATAAACATTAACAAAAAAATTAGTTCTTTGTGTTAAGCTGTTGTAATTGTATTTTTGTTTAATTATTGGTGTTGTTGTGTGCCTAATAAATCATTTACTTACTTACTTACTTACATATTTCATCAAAATCGTTAAAACTCATTACACAGAAGGGACATGTAAAAACATTACGCTCATTTTGCTAAATCTGCCTTCTCCACTGAAAAATAACGTACAAATACGTCGTCTGACGTAAGCCGCGGCCCGCAGGCGGTTCCGTTTCTAATTACCGATTTTCTAATTTATCACAGCGGTGTAGTTTGATTAATTGGCCTTCAATCCTCCCCGGAGAGTAGCGGAAGGGCACGGCTGGAGGGGGGGGCAAGACGATGACGTTGCGGTTTCGTTGTAAAGATTCCACTTTCTGCTCAGTTTAAGTTTTCTGCTAATTAATTAGAGGAAGGATGTTTTGAAAGTTTTCTTACAATTTTGTTTTGATACTTTCTGTTGTTTTCGGGTTATAATAGCGTTCTCGGCGATTAAAGTATCTTTTGTATTTTTATGAGGGTTAGAGTAAACTAAGCCCCTGGTTCTATAGACGTGACATTCGTCAGTTTTCTTATGCACAGTGGTTCGTAGTCGCAGCAACTTAAATAATTAAAAAAAATCGGCCAAGTGCGAGTCGGACTCGCGCACGAAGGGTTCCGTACCATTATTTACAAAAACGAGCAAAAAAATCACGTATGTTGTATGGGAGCACCCTTCAATTTTTTTTTCTGTTTTTTTAGTATTTGCTGTTATAGCGGCAACAGAAATACATCTTCTGTGAAAATTTCAACTGTCTAACTAACACGGTTCATGAGATTCAGCCTGGTGACAGACGGACGGACGTACCTTAGTAATATGGTTCCTAATTACCTTTCAGGTACGGAACCCTAATAATTAACGCCTTTCCAAACGACATAATTACATATATCGATTACATTTTTAAAATTCCGCAGCCAACTATAAGTCTCGGTATGTTTGACTGTTACAATACGCTTACTTACAACCTTATCATATAATATGTTGAAATAAAATGTTTTCGAGTTGGTGACACAAACACAAATATACAAAATACATAATCATTATCTTAAACTTTCAATTATTTAGATCTCGCTTTAAAATAAAATTCGCATAAATCATTGAAACAGTCACTGCAAACAATTTGAAGATCCTGTACATAATTTTTAGTCAGTAATCAAACTGTAACCATGCAGACTGACGGATGACCGATGCAGTGAGTGCACCGTTTCGGAAACTAAACTAAAAGTAGATTTCTTACGAATGATAAAATGATAATGATTTTTCTTATTAAAAAATTTTACAAATTGCGATGATTTCGAATTTGCTTGTTCAACCCTATAAATATATTTTTTTTAGTATTCCGCAGTAATTCAAGGGATTTCTTAGTCTAAGTTTTATTACGTTCGTTTCTCTGTTTCTCCAGCTTTAATATTTGACTATTTTACTATATTAACTATGTTTTTTGGTCAGTTGTATTTACAACACTAATACACATGAACTTATGTATAATGAAAATGGTCAAATGTAGAGCTTCACAAGTGATTGTGTAGTAACGCCGCCAAGTAATTGTGTAGTAACGTCGCATGCTTTAGAAGTGATTGTGTAGTAACGTCGCATGCTTTAGAAGTGATTGTGTAGTAACGCCGTATGCTTCACAAGTGATTTTGTAGTAACGTCGTATGCTTCACAAGTGATTGTGTAGTAACGTCGTATGCTTCACAAGTGATTGTGTAGTAACGTCGCATGCTTCACAAGTGATTGTGTAGTAACGTCGCATACTTTATAAGTGATTGTGTAGTAACGTCGCATGCTTCACAAGTGATTGTGTAGTAACGTCGCATTCTTCACAAGTGATTGTGTAGTAACGTCATATGCTTCACAAGTGATTGTGTAGTAACACCGCATGCTTCACAAGTAATTGTGTAGTAACCTCGTATGCTTCACAAGTGATTGTGTAGTAACGTCGCATGCTTCACAAGTGATTGTGTAGTAACCTCGTATGCTTCACAAGTGATTGTGTAGTAACGTCGCATGCTTCACAAGTGATTGTGTAGTAACGTCGCATGCTTCACAAGTGATTCTGTAGTAACGTTGCATGCTTCACAAGTGATTGTGTAGTAACGTCGCGTGCTTCACAAGTGATTGTATAGTAACGTCGTATGCTTCACAAGTGATTGTGAAGCAACGTCGCATGCTTTACAAGTGATTGTGTAGTAACGTCGCATGCTTCACAAGTGATTATGAAGTAACGTCGCATGCTTTACAATGTTATCTTTTTTATTGTTACGATTTAAGTTACTATTTTCTACGGAGAGCATATTGATGCCTATTTACATTGTATTTTTGTACTTACATTGATAAGGCTATGGAAGCTTATCATACAAACTTATCGTTACTACCTAACAAACACTTTAGAATCTGTTTTTTTAGCCTCAAATTAAATAAGAACGTATATTTGGACTCTTATATGCAATATTTGTTTATGTTATTCGCCATAATAAAGAAACATACATTTGTTTCTAACAAATAATCCCTTTGACACATCTCATCTCAATTCTAAACTCGACCTTAGTGTAGATTATGTCAGCTGTCGTCACTCAACTCAGCTGATGCGCCGGAGGAGTAACTAACTAGCTAACTAAGACATTTAGATAAAAACCACGTGTGATCTCAAAATGGAGATGGAGACCAGCAGCTGATAGGAGCAGCACAGAAGAGTGGAAGCTGCAAAGGAGTTCCTCAGGCCTCAGGCCTACCGAAACCTCAGGAACATGGCCGGGCCGCCCCCGCAGTGGCCTTGCGGGGGCGGGGATCAAACACCCTGGCCTCTCGCGCTGGTCATCCCAAGTCTGGGAGAAATTCCTTACTAAAGGTCTATGCTACGGCTGTGGAGGTGATTGGGACTTCAAAGGTGCCCTCAAAGTGGACATTCAAAGTTCGGAGTATACGGGTTATAAGTACTTTCACACCAAACCAGGAGTTAGGATCAAGTCCAGATCTTGTGAAGATGCCAGGTTCATTCACATCAACTTCGTGTTGCTCGCCGAAGTCAGGCATTTCGAAAAGGTGAGTTTTTATTAATTCTCTCAGTGGTGCCATATTGTGCTAATTGGCTCACAATTGTGCTGATTGAATCTTAATGGTTGCTGATTGACCCACAATTATACTGGTCAGCTCACAATTGCGCTGGTCGGCTCACAATAGTGCTGTTTGGCCCACAATTCGCATTTTACACAATTAAGCCCAATAGGTTGTATTCGAAGACAAATAAGGTAATTTTACATTTTTATTATACTCAGTTCCATTATTTTATTGACGATTTATTTAAAACGGATATTTGCAAAATTTGTGACTAAGAATTCTTCACAATCTTTTTGTGTCACGGAATCTGAAAAACCTAGTGAAATGTATACCAGTGGGAGACATAACCATAGAAAGACCACAATTTTAACCTGGATATCCAAGTGTATCTCCGTTAATGTATGGAAACCTTCTTTATTTTTTTTCTCTTGGAGTTATGTTCCCTTCCCCTAAATGTTTCCACACTAGCCTTTATTGAGCCGACTTAATCTAGTTGTTTTCTGCTGTAGCTCGAACCAGTGTGCGAAGTGTGAGTTTTGAACTCCATGACCTCAAGTTTCTGTCAACGAATTAAATGATGGAAATGACGGAGTGGCACTTATTGGCGGTTTTTTCTCAAAGGACATACGAGAGACTCACAAAATCGATAATTTAATTATAATCAATGAAAAACTAGGCGCACAGGTCGTCTATCAACTTGGGGAAAGGTCTTTTAAAGTGGAGATCTTCAGTTTGGAGTCATCACTCGAGAATATTTATTCCCCATCGTTTTAAAGATAATGAAAGGAATAAAATTTTAAATTCTTTTATCAATCAAATGAAGATTTGGAACGACTCTACATTAGGTTCAAAACTACCTTTGCGAAATTGATATAAACGTTTTTACACAGTCAAAGATGTGCCTGTGTGTAGGTAGAAGTACGTATAACGTAAAAGCCAGGCTGAATTACTACAAATGTGTGCTTTTTGAAATAGCTTTGTTTTTTGCCGTTGTATGATATCACTTTTGTAAACTTTTGACGCCTTAAAAGATCGTCAATTTTTTTTTTCAAATAGTTTATTTTTTCTGATTGACTGCTTATTTTCTTACTTTTTCAAAATTCTACACCACGCTGTAAGTAGTCGATGTAAAGATATCAAAAGGCTGTTTATTCGTATTTTAAAGAGAAACATGCACTGCAATTTATTATATACTGCGGGAAGACTTTTACTCTTTCCTTTTCCACTTTGGAGCCACAAAAACTTACTTATAGTCTGTCATACGAGAAATCTCTCTCAATTTCTTTGTAACCCATATATGTAAGGCAATCATTAATTTATACATAAGTATTTATTGAGTAAATAACATGTAAATAACACTGAACATATTCATACTAAAATCCAGTTCAGAATAAAATTTGTGCGGCCAAAGCGCTAACAAGTCGCCGCACTGACGCAAAGTAATGTGGCGCTGAGGCACATCCGGGTCGTTATCTATCGCAGGTACCCGGTCCGGGTATATCCGGTTACAACCCGGTTACTAGGCAGGGATTACCTAGCTGATCCAGATCTGCAGTCGTTTTTGATTTGATTTATTCATTTCGAATATCCTACATTTATTTTTGTGACGTTTAGCTACCTAAAAAGACATTCATAATATAGTGTTTTTTGCCTGCTTTATACAAAACTACGTTAAAAATATGTATATTGAAATAGTGGTGTTTCGAAGTAAGAAGGTTAGTAGGTACTTTTAATATTTATTTCATAAAAGTTTTGGCCGATTATTGACAAAATGATAAATTTTGTGATAGGTACCTACGACGTGCCCGTAAATCTTACACATTGTCATACCAGTACGATTTACGTATTTGTTCCTTACTATACAAGTAATTCACATAAATTTTCCTCATTTGTACAAAATTTCAACAAAAACCTTCTCAGCAAACCTTTTTAGCGCTTTTGATGTTTTTTTTAACATTTAGTAACTTATGTATTAGCTTATCGGCTTATTTCGGCAATTGTTTTTTGCGTAACACTTACCCAACGTTACACTTACCCGACGTTAAAATACTGTTCGGCAACTAGTAAAACTAATCAACATATTAAGGATATTTATTCAAACGGGTACATATGAAGAATACTATTATGAAATGTTGAAAAATATTGATGTACCGCTCACCGGTCACGCGTGAAATTTGGATTGTGTCCAATTTGTTAATTAAATTCGGTTCCCTGATCTACGACGCGACGCCTTAACGCGCTAAACGCCAATCAAGTCAACGCGGCCCGCGGGCGTTTTGTGCAAAACGCCGGATTTACATAATTTGTGTCAGGCGGAGGCGGGACGTGTTCGGTTGGACTTGGTAAATTTAACATGAGTTGGAATAGAATTGGTAAAATTATTAAATGAATAAAAGGACTTAGGTTATGACATGGACTTACCACAATTATTCAATTTGTTTTAAAAACAATACCTAATTAAGAAACTACATCGCACCGGTAATACAAATCTAAGTTCACTTAAGTTTTAAAAATATTCTAACAATGTTACTATTCTAGTGTTATAAATGAGAGAGTGGTTTTCTCTGCTGCTATATTTACGTTAAAACTACTGAATTGATTAAGAGAAACTTGCTAGTCAAACTTGTATACCAAGGTTTTCATAAGTCACAAGCCACAAATCAGGATTTTTAGTGTTTGTTGTTTGAATGAAGTATGTGAGACAGAACATACAGAAATTCAGAATTTCTTATGAGTTTTTTATTAGCTCTAGACCCTTTAACAATAGTGTTTTAAAAAATAAAACTTTATCTACCCCTTTTCTATTGTAAAAGATAAAAAAGAACAATAAATTTAGACAATGAGACCCCACATTTCAGGGCAAGAAAATATTTTTTTCGGCTCCTGATTCATATACCCTGAGCATGAGCATGAGCATGAGCATGACGCTGAAATAGTACAAAAGTAAGCCTTTGCTAGATGAGTAGAATTTGAAGGCCGACACGAAAGTAAGGCCGTCAAAAAGCGAATCCAGCAACGGCCTTACAGCCGAGACTTGTATAAAGCTTTACTCAAAACCACAGGAAAAGAAAACAGACTTTTAACTTGTAATTCCCGAAACTGAAATTAAATTAAAAATAAAAAGATTGAACATTTTATATCATATAACATATTATATAATATCTCGCCTTTATTTTTTTTAATCCAGCTCAGCAGAGGCTACGGCTGCAGGACCGGTCGTCATTGGCAAGTTCGATATTTGAAAAATTATGAATTAATTCCGTGCTTAACTTAGGGACCCTCCTCAAAGCATTTACTTTTCGTATTGTAGTTAGTCTTCGGTTAGGAGCCAAAGTATGCGAGCCCCATAAATGCCTGTGTTGTCAAAGCGTAGATCAGTTTGGTCACCACGCCTTTAGTGCAATAAGAGTGCTGGCCGCTTTTATCGTCATTCAGCTATTAATGAACTAATTCGTCGTTCTCTTGCTACTGTTTCTATACCATCAACTCTCAAACCTGTCGGTATGTACAAAGACGATGGCAGGAGAGCTGACGGTGTGACTTTGGTACCTTGGCGATCAGGACGTATGGTGGTATGGGATGTGACTTGCGTTGAAATGTTGGCTCCATCTTATACATCGGCAACGTCTTCAAAAGCTAGTGCAGCAGCTGAAATGGCTGAAATTCACAAGCGCCGAAAATATTCAATCCTGACAGCAAATTATGATTTTGTCGCGCTTGCGGTTGAAACCATGGGACTGTGGTGTAATAGTACCAAAGTCTCCATTTAAGAGCTGTCAAAAAACTGATCTGCGCTTCAGGAGCTTATCTCTCACAAAATATTAGCTTGGCAATTAAGAGAGGTAATGCTGCCAGCGTGATGGGAACAATGCCGCAGGATAATATTTTAGAATCGGTATTCTTTTTATAACCTCTTACAAGTTTATGATATAATTTTAGATAAATATTATAATTAATTTATTTATTAGATAATTCTTAATTTGTTTAAGTATTTAGGTTATTCTTGATAAAAAAATATATGATGTACTTTAATATTCTGTGCTTTCAATTGAATAATTAGGATTCTGCCATTCGTTTATTACAGTTAGAAAACTTCATGTAGAATAACAACGTACCTAAATGTGTAAAAAAAAAACAACGGGTTGCACTCCGGGAGTGCCGGCAGAAGTGAAAACATACTCGCTATTTACTTCCCATCACTTCTTATCCATATTTATTTATCAAAAATAATAACTTTTGTTTATTTACTTTTTTGACGTTGTATATTTGACAGCTCAATCTGTCATAGAATTAAAATCCCAAATACAACCTCCCTGTACTACTCATAATAGCCATATACTAAAAATAAAAACTAACCTAATGTAAATAAAGGTAACGTGTCCTAACGCGAGTGACATCTTACGAATTTTCGATCAGGACACGTGACCTGACGCGAGTTTAACAGTTTTTACCCATCACAAAAAAAGTGCACAGCGCCGCTAAAGAAGTTTTCACTTCAAAAAGTAAACGATTATACTGGAGACTTTTCTGCCCAAAAAAGTTTTTTTTAACAATCCAGAATCGATGTTCTTCATGTGTTCTTTTTTCGATTGTAATTAAACTTATTTTAGCGTTTTTGAGAAGAATTAGTTAATTGAATTGCTAATTAAATTTTCGTTGTTTGTCTCAACATTTTAAAATATTTCTGATCTTTTTTACCTAGAGGTCTCTACGACATACGGACGGTTATGCCGGCAGAGTGAATAATTACTTGAACAATAGCAGTCTGCTAAACCTGTTACCGTATAAATCTTCGAGATATAAAGTTCAGTGAGACGAATCGGCCCTCGCCGCCTGCCACCTACTGATGGAGTACCTACAGAGCGCTGATATTAAAAACGAGCGAATTTGTTGCAGAATGAAGTAAGCCAATGGATATAATAATTTTCGGTTTCATTATAATGTTTACTTTAGAGTACTAATTGAACATAAATTAAAAATACATACACATAAAACATAAAGTTATAATTTGATTGAAATCAGTGTACCTGTGCTTCTTTTTTTGTCCATCCGTTTTTCGTTTACTGCATCACAGAGTCCGGTTATACTCAGTATTGGCCAAGGCTTGTAAAGTGTTTTTCTTAAGCATGCGTGTAAAAAAACGAATTATGTTGACAACAGTATTGACAATAATTAAAATAGTTTAGTTAATTTTGCTGCCAATACACCGCGTTCAAATGTCGTTTTATTTTATTACTTTTTAAATTAATTTAATGGCATTCTTTTTGTTGTGCCAATCCGAAATTTACATGTAACTTGATGAATTATCACTTTAGATATCAATGTTCGGGTTTAAAAAAAACGTTCTATTTTGAAATTTCATATTTGACCGGTTGAGCGGTCAACTCTCTGATATGAGCTTGTGTATGGTCCTATATCCTATATCGTAGAATGTTTGAGAAAAAATAATTTTTACATAATAACGGTAAGTAAAGAACCTCAAACAGTAATAAATAAGATCATAGTTTTAAAGAAAAACTTTTTAAACTCTAACGTAGCTTTTAGAAACAAATATATGACGAAAACGTTTTCTTTAATTTTAAAATGTGAAGATTCGTATATATGTAATACCAATATGTAATATTTTGATGTCTCTCCTATATGTGTCTGTATTTATGAAAATACACGTAAGCTTATTTTTATGATCAGGTATTCCTCTTATTCGATTTGCCTTCTCCCGGATTTAAACTAAATATCATCGCGGGGACTTACATATGAAATAACGTCACAACGGGACTGTAGTGAGAAAGCATATTTTTATCCCAACCCATGGTTTTCCGTGGAAATCCCACCGCTATAGCTGAATTTTACTTGGACCGAGAGCAATAACTATGGAAAAAAGCAAAGTAAAATGTAATGAAGCGTATATTTTTGTTGTATGTAAATATTTGACTTTTTGTATTGTAAAAAAGTTTGTCCGGAGATCCTCAGAAGTGCAAATTTACGTAACGAGGCCCGCCAGCAAAGCGCTTACAAGTGCCCGCACTGTGCACTGTGTCCTGTACACTGTGAGGCAACACCGACCAGTCCGGGTCGTTATCGCAGGTGCCCGGCCCGGGTGGATCCGGCTAAATCCGTTTACAACTTGGTTAGGTATCCGTCTGGGATTACTGGACTGATCCGGTTCCGCAGTCGTTATAGGCTTGATTTATTTACTTTAGGTGTCCTATCCGATATTTGTATTTGGGAAGTAACTGAGTCATTTATATAATAGACTTTTATTTTATTATATAGATATTATATATCTAATGTTTCAATAATAATTATAACACAACAACGGATAATCAACATTCCTATGACAAATAAATTTATATATTTACAATTTTCTTTAATCTATATTATCTATATCTTATCTATATTTCTATATATTTAATATATAAAGCTGAAGAGTTTGTTTATTGAACGCGCTAATCTCAGAAACTACTGGTCGGATTCAAAAAATTCTTTCAGTGTTGGATAGCCCATTTATCGAGGAATGCTATAGGCTATATATCATCACGCTAACGCAAAAAGGAGCGGAGCACTAATGAAAAATTTTTCAAAATCGGGGATTTTTATCCTTTTGAGAGCTTCCGCTGCGTGCGCTGCGTAATCGGTTAAAGTTTCGTAAAAATCATGTATGACAGAATTGTTCCCCTTTAAAAGTTCTAAAAAAAAGTTCGCGACAGCATATGTCTTTATTTTAAGGTTGGCTCACTATAACCTTTTTTATGTTAACCATATTTGTTCTAAAATAATGCATTATTTGTGAAGGTGTTTTTATAAACATGATATTAATCTTTATCCAAATAAATACGTTATTAATCACAAGCATTTAATTCAAAACAATATTGCCCTGTACATCATGCAATTTCAATGAATCCAATCAAAAATTCAATCTCCTTAGAGAAGATATAGTGTAGTAGTTTTAAAATAACGTCACAGTAAAATAATTATCAAGTATTTCGCGCGCATTTCTGATGTGCGAGGCCAGCGGGCAATCATGAGCGGGAAGGGAAAAATATTTTTACCTTCTGTGTTTTTTTTGATTTGATTGAGGAGTTGCCGTAAGAATCCTGTGCCGATAACCAAATTAAGGGCGGGCGAAACCGATGGCAAAAGCTAGTGATATAATATATCTGTATATAGATATTGTACCACACATAACTTTCGTCTAAATGACATTACTTTCTTTACTGTAAAATTGACCACTTAGTAAATGTAACCGGTCAAGTTATGCAAAATTGTTGTCAAATTGGCGTAATCAATGACATGTGGAGTTCGAACATTAGTAATTTCGGTCACGTACGAAACCAGTTTAGCGTCAGGTCATGTTTAACATAACCGTCTAGCGAACGTACGTATGTACTAGTGTGGTGTGAAACGGGACTTCATTTAGTATGAGATGGCATAATAATAAACACAAAACGTAAATATGA
Organism: Apoda limacodes; assembly: GCA_946406115.1. NCBI lineage: Eukaryota > Metazoa > Arthropoda > Insecta > Lepidoptera > Limacodidae > Apoda > Apoda limacodes. Next base: position 22,914,104 of record OX291560.1, on the reverse strand, counting down.
TTGTCATGACTATATATATAGATTATCTACTTAGTTCTCTACTACTAGTAGTAAGGAAATACGTATATAATAAGAGGTAACATACAGACAGACAGACAGAGTTACTTTCGCATTTATAATATTAGTATGGATTGTTTTACTTGAATGAACATTAAAAATATTAAAATACCATATATTTTATTTTATAAATTTTAGATTTTCTATTTATATGTCATTATACTAAAGTAAAAGTATATGATTTTTGCCGGCAGTCTTGATATGTGTCAAATCTGTCTTCAATGTCTTCAATACGGAGGTTCAATAAATCTCACTGATGCAGTGTTTTTTTTATTCCATTAAACAAGATACACAAAGCGGTTTTTAACTAAACTTTTGAACAATAAAGTATTTAAATTATTTAGTTACTTATACGAATGATCGATAGCGACTAAATTGATGTCCAGCACCGTAGTGCAACCAGTCTGTAAACTGAGCCGCCTATGCCTGTGACTGTGTCCAGCAATGTCTACGTTTTGTCTTTGATGCAGTAGATGTTGATACTTTACGTAGTTTTATCATACTTATTGTGTTTCCGAAAACAATAACGTAAATAACATTTTTTTTGTACCACTAAGGTAAACACTAAACAAGCTTGCGGTCCGCCTGATGGTACGCGGTCACCCTAGCCTATGGACGCCTGCAACACCTGAGACATCACTTGTGCGCTGCAGACCCTTCAAATATCTAATAACTTCTTTATTGAAGAACCCCATACTGTAATCCTTACAGAAAACTCTGGCCGGAAGCTCATTTCACAACCTAAGCGTTCGCGGAAGGAAGTTTGTTACAGGTGATCTATTTAATAAGAAGATCAACTAGAAACGTTCCTTATACATAAATGTACCTAATTAATGTTCTCTATGACATTGAGGATAAAAGTGTTATTTATATTTGGTGACGATGAATGTCTTGAATTCGATTTTGATCATTATATTTGATAGTCAAAGTCAAAATGGTTTATTCAAATAAGGATTTTACAATCACTTTTGAATCGTCAAAGTTATAAAATATTATTTTTTGACTTCAAATATTAATAAAAGTTGAAGCTAACAATAAATTTTATTTAAACTGACAGTTAAATTTGTTCAAATAATCTACACAAATATACAGGGTGGCCGGGGAGTTGACGTTCAAACGTAAAATTTAGATAATTTATGTTGAGGAGTATCCGAATCATCCCCATGTATGTTCTACGATTTTTCATAGTTTTCGAGATAGAATTTTTTTAAATGATTTTTTTCGGATTTTTCACCTAACATCATAATGCATTTCTACATATTCACTCAGAGTATAAGGCATAACTAAAACTTCCAAGTAACTACAGTCCAAATCGATAGGCACAACGATATCCAGTAACAAGGGTCAAACAAGTAAGCAGCGGCGGTATCAATGCCAAGATAGTGGTCGAGAAAAAACGGAAGAACGAGATAAGTAGCATTAAACACAATGTGAGTACGACTGAGGTACGGCGCGCGGCGGCACGCAGATGTAATCATTGTTAGCGTCAACGCTGGTAGCAGTTGTCTCACTCTAACTCACCGATACAAACTAGAGAGAGTAAGATGGCAACATTTTTTTACCTGAGCATTTTTTTCGTGGTTAAAATCACAACAATGAAATCATTACTATTGGGTTTTTCTGATTAAATGCATGCATCTAAAAATTCAAAGAATTTAGAATTTAAGTTTAACTGTGTTTTACTCAAATCTATTATAACGCAAAGAAAGTCAAAGATTTAAATAAAATAAAATAATTATTTTTTTTCCTTTAAAAATGCCTTAATTTACTTTGAAGGTCAGTTACAGAAAATAAACTCCTGTTAACCTAACTTTATTTGGCCTTGTTTTAAAGTTTAATATCTTAGGAAGTTTTTAAAATAACGTTGAACCCACAAGTCTCATTCATTTATTTTTTGATACTTTGAAAATTTGTGAGTACTGAGCTAAGATCTTAATTTTGAACTTTCGAATAAATTCTAAGTAAGTTCTGCAATTCCTAGATAACCATATTTTTTAGGGTGTTAGGTTAGACTATGCTAATTAGTTATCACAAAAAAACTGAACCAGAAATGTACAACAGTATGAGAAAAAAATCGAAAACTAATGTTAGGTAAAAATTCGAAAAAAATCATTAAAAAAATTCTATCTCGAGAACTACGAAAAATCGTAGAACATACACGGGGGTGATTCGGATACTCCTCATCATAAAGTATCTAAATTTTACATTTGAACGTCAACTCATTCCTCAAAAAGAAATAGGTTTTATTATATTGTATAAAGATTCGTTATTTTTAAGTGTATAATATCCAGAACATAAGACAAGGATAAAGTAGAGATATAATTTACTACTCTTTCTCATTGAATGAATGAATCAATGAAACAAATGCAAAACTACAACAGTGTCGTGTGAAATTTTGCTTAAACTTCATTTATATAAGCCTGTCTGTCTGTCTGTACATAGAAAATATTTTTTCGTAGTTGCTAGGATTAGGTTATATATATTAGTTTAACAAAGAAACCACAAATCTGTTTTTACTGTTTACAACAAACAAAAACAAAGTACCTACAAATATAATCCTTTTCCATCGTTTAGTTTAGAAGTGCAGTTACTGGTAAAATTCAGTTTAAAAATATTATCAAAGTCTGGCTTTTGCGAAATTGGTGTCAGTTTGCGAGGAGTGGGGAGGGGGGGAGGGTCGAGTTATCTCGCAGACCTGGTATGAATATTAATTCGAGCATCTAATTCACTTGCAGTGCTCATTATGCTTTGCTGGATTATGTCAAGTTTAAAGCGTGAAATAAATATTAAAATGTTTTTAAAGTAAGAACTCGTACTAGTCCTCAGATTCTTCTGTTATAAATCTGATATCGTTCTGCAATTTATTTATACAATGAAGAAAATAAAAGCAGACGACCTTAGATATAAAAGTGGGCACATGAACTGTGATAGGGTAATAAAGATATATATGAATTCACGTTTTCATTTATAATAAATACTAGCAGATAACTTGTATTATTTGTGCATATTTATTAATTTACAAAACTAGATGAAAATAATGTAAAAAGTTTCAATGTATTTTAACTCAGAACAAAAAATTTTGTCAACAAACTCTATTTAGAAAAACGTAAATTAACATAAAATGAAGCTCGTCAACTTTTTTATTTTTCTGACATAATTAATTACCTGAATAAAGGCGGTCAGTTCAATCTGCTGCCTAATAAATGTTTTAAGTCCATCTCGACGAGCCGAGTCATATGTAAAACGTAGAAGTAATAGAGTAGCTACAACTTCATACTTACAACTTCATAATAAAAAAACATGTGGATTTATGACAAGGACAGAACTAAGTGATGGATAGTGTGGCTGATACTTGTCAACTCCTGGTATAAAGCTTTCTATTGTGTAAAAAATTATAATTGATGTATACGAGCATACTTTTTTTAATATGATTTTAATTATTATTTTAAATTAAATGCTGTATTTCTAAAAAGTGGTTCGTAAAAAAATACACCTAGGTATATACTGTAGGCCATCATTTTAGGTTTAACACAATATACAAAAGTATTAAAGACAGATTTTATTCATCGCCAAATAATAAAATAAGACTTATTAAAATAAAAATGACCTTAAAATTTTATTAAGTACTATAATTCAAATATTAATTAAATTTAAAAAAGTCGGTGGTGGCTGAGGGGTTTCGCTTCACTTTGCATCTTGAGTAGCGGAGGTTCGAGAACCGGCGTGTACCAATGAGTCTTTTTCTTATTATCTCTAGTACATTGATTATTTACACCAGTGGCGCTTATGTGTGTGAAGTCTACAATCCGCACTGGACCCGCGTGTGGACTATGACCCAAATTGCCCTAGGTAAGTGTAGACCGTGCCCCAACAGTGGCGTACGTGGACGTATGAGGCTGATAAGAAATCAATTTAACAGACTAATTTGATCTTTTTTTCTCTGTCATTTCCTAATATGACAATGTATGTTTTTTTTCAACTAAACCAGCACCAATTAGTTGATTGAAATAAGGTCATTATATGGGTTTTTTTCCATAATTAGCTTTACGTTATGCCACATTCAGCGCTCGATACTGGAGAATGGATGAATCAATAGGTAATAAAGTGTTCAGATGAGCGTGGAGTCTATGCAAATATATTCGCGGATAAAATCTATTCTATAATAAAAATCACTCCTGTGTTTTTTTGGAACGAAATACACAGCCGGCGTAAGCCTTCCATTATATCTTCGGCTTAATCGTGGTACATTAATTTTATTATGTCGCTCCCTTCTGACTCCTTTTACACATTGTGTTTAGCGAAATGTGAATGACATAAAACCGTGTCTGCTAGTTAGGTATTCGTATGTTTGGAGGGTTGACAGGTTCCTGGGGCGCGATGCGCGGCGGTAGGGGGGGGGGGGCTGCCTCCCGGAGCCGGTATGAATATTAATCCAAGTACCTTACACCGTGCCACAGTCCATCCGCCATGTTTAATTACGTCGAACAAACATTCAGAATCATTACTTCTATACGTTTATAAAATGACAAAAGAAATGTATGGTTTTCGACAGCGGAAAAACGTGAAACTGCGAATTATATTTTAGCTTCGCGACATTTAAAATCATTGCTGCATCGAACACGAAAGGCAATATTCAGTGTTTAAATAAAGAATAAAAAATTAATCGAACTTCATATACTTACTAAAAAGTAACAAATAAACTTGAAGCACATAAACATTTTACTGCTGCAAATTGTCCATTTTTTGCTGAGGATTAGAGTCGGTCAAGATCCTTTTGTTCACATTGTGGGCAAAGTCTTAAAAAATACCTATAGAATACTAACTACATAGATTGAAATTACTTTCAAAACTAACACAGCTCACAAAGTTAATAAAATCATTTAAGTTGTTGTCCTGGGCATTACAGAAAATTAAAAATTTGTAAAAAGTGTTACTTAAAAAGGGTATAAACGTTAAAGTCCTCAGTTACTAAAAATTGTAAGTTTAAAGTTTCGCGTAACCAACCAACTGTATTAAATACTTTTCAAACTATGTTAAGCTTATTTCCGACCTTAAACAAAAATTGCAGTAACAGCTGCGGAACCTTACACTTCATGCTCTTTACTTCATTTTAGGGTTTTTATACAAAATATTGTACCTCAATCGTTGCCATTCTACGCAGCGAAATACAAGTTATTCGTTATATATTAGTTATATATAACGAATAACTTGTTATATATTAGTTATATAGTCGAAAAGAAAAGTCACTTTTGTTCCAAATTCACAAATGTTCTTTTCAAAACTTCAAATGTCTGTAGTTATAACCGTTGGCACGAACGGTAGTAGTGCTTATTTGTTTAGGGATTATCACATACGCAGGTGGAAGCTTTGAACTTACCGTGCAAATGGAAAAGCTCTGTAACATATTTAGGATATTACTTTTATATGTAAGTACATTCGTCAGTTTTGTAAATATGCGATTTCAGTAACAAATTCATTATTGAGTTATATATATATATATATACGTGTATATAATGTATATGTATATACACATTCTTTTAATTAATGAAACTTAACTTGTAAATTTTAATCCAAAATTGCAAATGTATGTTCGTACAATACGTTCCTATCAATAATATTTTAAGTTATTTCTTACGTTAAACTGAACGTTTGCCAAATGTATTATCCATCCTATCTATATTTACATTATGAATATAAAAGTGTCTCTTTCTGTTTGTTATCTTTTTACGGCTGAAAAAGGCCGCGGCCTAAAGCTAGTTGATATATGTATACTATAATATACAACAATATATGTATAATGATAATTCCATTAGCCAAAACTGCTTGAGTACCAAAATTATGTCTACGCCCGCGTAGCAGCTGCGTAGAAGTCACGTAGCAGTAGCGTTAAGTCACGTAGCTGGTGCGTAGCTGCTTCCTACATTTATATTCACTATTGTAACAACGTAAATATAATTTTCTATACCCCAGAAAAATCTAGTATTCTGCAAAATATTTAAGTAGTCTTGAGATAAGGGGTAAAAGAGGTGCAGGAACTTTAGTTGGACGAGGCCATTATTGTTTGTCATTGGACTGCCGCAAACTTCTACATCAGTAATCAATAGTTCAATTGTGTAAATATATAAAGCTTTGACTTATCTAAATCCAAATTGACAAAAGTACAATTTATTATTCGTTTTGTAGCCGTCGTTTAATTTTCACGTCCAAGCGCAAAGACCCGCGGGTGAAAGCAAGTATTCATAACATCTAACATAATTTCCTTTAATGAAACTAACCCAATGAGGGTTACTGCATTGTCCTGAAAATTTTAAAACAATTAAATTGGAAAAATCTGTCGCGGCTCACTTGATGGTCGTTTAACGTGTTAAGGCGCCGTATCACGGAATCAAATAACCATTTCGGGTGCAAAACGAGTGATGTGCTTTGTGCACGTGCGGATTACATCGTCGGAGAGTTTAATGTACATACGGGTTAGTTCATATACATATATGTTAATAGTAACCTGGTTATTAAGTTTTCGATATGAATGGACTTGTATTCGAGCTTTCTGTGCAGTTCTCTGGAGCTAGTCCGGCAGTAACGGACCGAGCTGGGGCGGCACGCCTCCTTGTCGACTTGTAAACGCTTTGCTGAATCTCTTGTTTCTTTCTTTGCTCAATTTTTTTATGTTTCAATCTTCAATAACTCCTTAACTTCTTTGTAAGAATTTGCTGTTTATATAATTGTAATGAAGTTGCTCCAGAGAAAGGAAGATAATTTTTATGTAATTTATGGCAAAAATTCGCTTTACAGAAGCATATCTTACAGCTGTCTACGACGTACTGGGGCGACCTCTGACGTACACTTAGGCCTATATTTTTTTTTAGAATGTTCTAGACAAATGACAAGTTTTTTTTGTCTGATACCTACTGCTGTAACTTTCTGTTTAAAATATCCATAAGCACAACCATATTCAAAATAAATATTGTTAATATTATAACGGATTATTTAATTCCAATTTTATTAATATTTAAAGAATTAAAACAAATTCAAAATACTGATATTTTGAAAACTTTAAAATTTACGTAAGCATTCCCTAAATGATAGCTTTATTTGAATAGGTCTGTTAAGTTTGTACGAATAACTAGACCAAAAGGACATATTTATTCTGGAGATCTAAGGAAGAAGCCGAAGTCCAGCAGTGGACGTCTAGCGCCTGATAGAAAGAGTATTTATTAAGTACCCTTCATATCAGTGAACCCTAAAATACACCACATTAACTTAATGAATAATCATTTATCTTTTCATTTGAAGTTAACATTGCGTAAAATCTCACAACAAAACGAATTATTAACGAAATGAAATAAAGCAAAGGCAATAAAGAACCGGTTATGATTCGACAAACGTTATAACTCAAACAGATATCGCGTCGAATGAATACATTGCTAACGTTAATTAAAAATACGGAAAATGAAAAGGAATATAAGTACAACCGCGTTTGAAATTTTTTTCCATATTGAAATAAAATTTTATGGTATTTTCACATTCAAGTACAGGCTTAAAGTAAGTAAGTTTTATTAGCCAGTTCTGCCAGTCGTCGTTACCAGTGCGAAAGACCGATGGTGACTTGGCCCATAGTGCAAAAGAAAAAGCCGACCTATTGGGCAGTCTCTATGCCTTCAACTCGAATCTGAACGACGAAGGCGCTGTACCAGTGGTGTACAGGTGGTACTTAAACTATGCGCTCCTGCGTTATGTCCTGTACTCACACGCCGCTTGCTTTCCTACCATACGAGGCAATTTCCGTCTTCATGGAAGACTGCGAATGTACATCCGGTGGCCAAAAAGGGCGATAGATCACATCCATCGAATTACAGGCCTATCGCTATTACCTCTCTCCTCTCCAAGGTGATGGAGCGTGTGATCAACACACAGCTTCTAAGATAACTAGAAAAAGATACCTAGAAGAACACGACCTGGTCCCTTCAATATTGCTATCGCCACGATCGCTTGACTGGAAACCTTCTAGTGTAACTCACATACCGATGGGCAGTAGCCATTGAGAGTCAGGAGTAGGCATTGGCATGTAACCTGGACATAGTGAAGGCGTTCGATCGGGTCTGGCACCGGGGTCTTCTATAGAAGTTGTCATCTTACGGAGTGCCCGAGGGTTTGTGCAAATGGGTGGCTAGCTTTCTGTCCGGCAGACGCATACGACCCGTAGATGACGGTAGTAGCTCTGATAGCATGGACATTAATGCTGGTGTCTCGCAAGGCTCTGTGCTGTCTTCTACGCTACTACTGCATAGCAATGATATGTTGGACATCAACAACATACATTGCTATGCAGATGATAGTACTGGAGACGCTTATTACACGGGTCGTGCAAGCATTCCTCGTTCCGTTGTGGAGGAAGAACATGAGGATTTTATGTCTCAAATCGAGGCCACTCTGTCCAAGGTCTCTGACTGGGGACGGGAAAACTTTGTCCTATTTCAACCCTACAAAGACACAGGTCTGCGCGTTCACCGCTAAGAAAACCCCATTCACTGTGGTCCCAGTGGTCCCTAAAGAAACTTCCTCCCCGCGAAGGGTTCAGTTATGAGCTACCTGCCAAGGTTTTCTCAAAGGACTAGAGTATGGGGTTCTTCAAGAATGAAGTTATTAGATTTCTGAAGGGAGGCAACGCGCGAGTTATACCCCTGGTGTTGCAAGCGACCGTAGACTACGGCGACCGCTTACCATCACGCGGACCGTAAGCTAGTTTGCCACCATAATAGTATAAAAAAGTTTTACTAAATGTTCACTGAAACGAGTAAAACTATTTAAAAGTTTAAATGGAGACAGTAAAGTTTGTGGTATACTTAGTAAAAAGGTTTGTAAAGTTCTTCTGATGGTTTGAATACCAAGTTGTATTTTTAATTTATTTTAACATTTTTTTACATTATAACACAAGTCTTACAACACACAATTTTAAGACGTCTGTAAGTTTACTATTACTACTAAGAAAGGTATATTCATTACCGACAAGTCGCATTGTTGTGTCGAGGTAAACATTGTTCGCATAAATTATGTCCTCGAATGTACTTGCGCCGTATAGTCGCCCATTACATCGGGTTCGCTAGTTTGCAAATCTCGGCAGCGCGCTCCTGAGAGATATTGGGGAATTTGTCTTCGTTATTCGGCTCGGGCTCTATAAATGTTGACCCTAGCCCTTTCATAAACGAGGGTAAAAATGCTTTCGCTATCTATAAACTAAAGGCTGCTTACACGAATATTTGCGATGATTTAGATGTTATGTTTTGTTAATAGATGAAATATTTCTTTTACACAGATTTTTTTTTGTACCTACCTCGAGAAATAAACTTTATAAAATATGTATTCTTTTACTGCTCGCTACATTTAGTACTCTTAAATGTCTACGCTGCATTTACGATTTTATTAAACCTAAAAATCAAAAAGTATAAAAACACACATAATAATTTAGATAGATGTGCTGTGAGAATTGTGCCATCTATCAAGTAATACTAAAGAATATGCATCCTACTACTGACCTGGAAGAAATCAAAGATGCTTTAGCCGAATTAAACCACGAATGCACTAACATCTGGAACATTAAGCAAAGCGGAACCAAAAAAGCGCTGCCGATAGTAACGATAGAACTTAAACAAAAAGACGATAACAATAACTTTTACGCCCTGAAGTCCTGTTACGCTGCACAATATTGTTTGAACCACCACGGCCCAAACGAGAAATACCCCAATGCGCAAAATGCAATATGCCAGCACCAAAGCAAACTGTCGAAGAAGCCTTAAATGTATTAAGTGTGCAAGAGATCACCTGTCACTAGACTGCCCAAGGAAAACCATATCAGATGACGTCAAATGTTTCCTATGTAAAGGTAACCGCCCTGCCAACTACAAAGGGCGTAGTGTTTACAGGGAACTCCAAAAGATAATGCTTATATCTGAAACCCATTTTACAAAAAAGATCCATTTTTCTATACCCAGATACAAATTCTATCATACCACACATCCTGACGGCACAGCCTACGGAGGAAGCGCAGTACTAATCAGAGAAAACATTAAGCATTATAAAGCCAACCACTATCGTACAGACAAAATACAAACTACAAACCTGGTAATTGAAGATTGGCTTCTAGACGACTATAAAAAAATATTTAATTCCCTAGGACTCCGCTTTATAGCTTCCGGGGATTATAATGCCAAGCATACACACTAGGGCTCACGAATAATCACATAAAAAGGCAGATAGCTGGTATCTACAATTAAATCCAAAGCTTGGCGTCGTCTCTACTGGTGAACCAACTTATTGGCCAACTGATGCTAGAAAAGTACCAGATCTAATCTAATCTAAGCTGTTAATCTAGCTGCGACCTTTCGTCTGACCACTCTCCAATTGAAATAACCCTAAGCAAAAAGTGGCACAAAAGTCGAAACCATGTCGGCTACATTCTCGTAGGACAAACTGGCCATATTACCAAGATCTAGTTGCAAGTGCATTGAATAGAAATCTACCTTTACAAACTAAGAAGAGTATAATGGATACAATAGAACACTTCAACTTAGTGATCCAACAGTCAGCTTGGAAAGTCACCCTCTGACAAGGCTCGCAATTCATATCAGTGCTCCCAATCAGCAAGGGAATTACTAGCTGAAAAGCGCAGAGCTAGAAAACGATGGCAGACAACAAGGTACCCCGATGATAAGAAACTCTATAATGGATTCACAGCACAATTAAAACATCAATGTACTAGTGATAGAAATGAAAAACTTGCCACATACTTGCAGAACCTTGATGCCACCTCATCAACGGATTACTCGCTTTGGAAAGCTGCAAAAATCTTTAATGTCCAATTACCCACAAACCTCCCATACGTAAGACTAGAGAAATAACTTACGAGGACAGATCACTGGAAATGTACCTCCCATGCCTAAAGCACTCTCAAATCTATTGCTAAATGTCTCTAAGAGAGATCGAAGTAAATTATGATTTCAAAAAAAATCTATCAGGTTACAAAGCAATCAAAGAACAAATTTTCTTTTTAGAATCGAAATCAAATATCGTAACTATTTATTAATATTTGAATAACTTATGTTAACTAAGTTACCTAACTTAGGTAAAACAAGCTTAGTTTGGGAGGACCGACGCAGGGCGCTGCATTGTACAGACGCGCCGTACGTAGCGCAGTCACACTTTGGCTTGATTGATGATAATTTAAACATATTTATTTACTTAAACAATGTGAAATATACATTATACACATACTTGAAATACAGGTATTGTTATGACATAGTCGTAGCTTTATAGAAAAATGAGAACAAAGCTGTACAACATGCAACAGAGCGGATTAAGTTTAGGAGCGTAACAAACTCACAAATAAATATAACTTTGGAGTATTTTTGCGCAGACCGGCTTGCGTTTGTTTTGAATAATATCCTCGCCCTCTCAAATAAATTTAATTTTCCGTGTTTCGGAGATGTGAACTTGTAACATATTGCGTAAACTAGTTTCTGCGGCTTCCATTACAGCTGTGATAGTTTAGGTCGTTTTTGTTGACCTAAAATACTGGTCTGTGATCTAACTTTTGATATAAGAGGGTCTGTTTTCAGTAAATCAATTTTCTGAGTTGACAATAAACTTAGGAAAGTTAGTTTTTTGTCTCAAAAATGACATGGAGTGATTAGTGTGAGTCTAAGTTAATAGTTTTAAAGTTTTAAAGAAACACTTAAGTTTACGACATTATACTTAAAGGGTATTGAATCAGGATATTTCTTGTGTAAACGGACGTAAAATAGGATAATAATTTTTGGTATTTTTTTACATAAAAAATATGTTGTTCTACTAATAGGTATTTTATATATTTTTCACTTTATTTTTACTATTGAACTTTAAACGATTTGCCCGGGAACACAAAGCATTAAGAGCATTTCGTACTAGCGGGATACCAGGAGCGGAGTACCGACGATGGCTGAGTTACCCGGGTAAGCTTGGAGAGATCACAGAGATGCACAAACTAACTCACACCAACAATATTTTGTGATATAAACATATATAACAATTTCTTCTGTTTGACATAATCATCATAATGAACGTTAGTTGTTTCGTCCCCAGGATCTACAGTCTGAAATCGAGACGCACCGCGATGTGTACGCGTCGCTCACAGGCACGGGCCGCAGGCTGCTGGGCTCGCTGGCCTCGCAGGAGGACGCCGTCATGCTCCAGCGACGCCTCGATGAGATGAACCAGCGATGGCACCATCTCAAGGCCAAGAGCGTCGCCATCAGGTACATACATCAACTTTGGTCCCGAATTTACATATATGGGGCAAATATAATTTTTACCATTGCCACTCGAAATCCATGCCTAAGCTATTCATGGTGTAATCCATTCCTTAGCTATTTATGGTGTAATCCATTCCTTAGCTATTTATGGCGTTTCATTGCCTATTGCATAGAGTGATGTATATGTCGCGGCCCGATCTTAGAATTGATCACGTCATGATGTGTCCAACCATTTCATGTATGGTCATATTTCATGATATTGAACAGTGCCCGCCGGCCACATCATGATATGGTCTAGCCAAATCAATGACAACTCAACGTTTAACTATATGACAGCTAAACGAACGTCTACTTCATGATATTGTCATACATTAGTGATCATATCGTAAAATAGTTACATTCCCCACCGGTTAGGACGCTAATGTCGCTTTGTTTTTGTGATGCATTATGGCGGCAGAGAATTATTCTATATTAAAATGGAATAATAATGTTCAAATCCACACTAAGATTATAAAGAGGTTATATTTGTAAATTTGGATGTCCGAAACTATTCATCCGATTTTAAATTTTCTTTTAGCGATACTTAAGATGGAATTTCAGGGTGGATTAAAGGATTTATCTTGTTTATAATAACATAGGTTTTTAGCTCAAGATATCCATATTTGTGAGTTAAGTCGTAATACGTTTATCCAGATCGAGAGTTCTCACGGGTATAGGTTTTTCCGCGGATGAAACCGCGGGGATGAATGAATGAATATGAATAAATATACTTTATTGTATACCAAACAATAATAACATAAGATAATATAACACAAAAAAGAACAATAGCGGTCTTATTGCTACAGAGAAATCTCTTTGGTAAGAGGAAAAAGTAAAAATAGATAAAATGTGGTGTAAATTAAGGAATGTTATATACATATAAATAATATGTAGTATAATATTGATTAATGTTTTATATACCTACATATTAATAATACAGATAATATACATACATAACCGAATACATAAATATGTACATACATACATACAATGCATAACAATAAATACATAAAATAGTAAATATATACAAAAATAGCACTAAATCGAAGACCAACCAGAGAGAAGAGTAAACGTATAAGTATTACTGACCAAGGTAATGATTAGTAACTTGTTTCGTGAAGGAGTAAATTGTTTGTGCACGTCTAATAGCTAAGGGTTAAGCACATACTAAACGAATGATTATAAAAGTTTGTGCTTTGCGAAGGTACCTTTAAGATTAGGCTAGTAGACGTTCGAAGAGTGTATGTCGATGAACAGATAAATGAAAATCGTTTTTTTAAGTATGGGGGTGTTGCTGGGTTTAAGAGTATGTTATAAAGAAGTGTGAGAATGTGTGTATTTCGGCGAAAACGAATGGGAAGCCACTTGAAAATTCGGAGATATGGTCATATTTGCGGAGTCCAAATATAATATTAGGTCTTTACACATGAAATTGACGTTTAATATGGAAAAATCAAAACTATTTTTTATTTAATCGATCAAAGGAGATACCGTTGCGATGTATGCACTTTTGCCATTTTATAGAGATTTCTTTCATTCCATTGATTCCTTTTCTGCAAAAATTGTGGGAGCGAGAATTAACAAAATCTTTGAAGGTGTTTTGGACTGCCTCATCTGAATTGAATTTTTTCCAATCAAGAAATTATCCAAATTCCGAAAGAACGGGTAATCGGTTGGAGCAAGGTCCTGGAAATATAGTGGGTGACTAAGACATTCCAATCCTAGCTCCTCTAGCTTAGCCACCGTCAGATGTGCAGTGTGTGGTAGCGTTGTCCTGAAGCAGCAGTGGGCTAGAGCGGTTGACCAATCTCGGCTGTTTTACGGCTAGCTTTTCCATCATGGTTTCCAATTATCGGCAATACAGATCTGCCGTAATCGTCTGACCAGATCTTAGGAAGCTGTGTTGTGTATGTGGATAACACCAACGCTGGTCCACCAAGCACTAAACAGTACCTTTTTTTGAGTCAACTTACGCTTGAAGCAGGATTATTATATTAGCGTTTCCGATTATTATATAGGATCAATTTTTCATCACAAGTAATGATACGATTCAAAATCCCCTCGTTATTGTGACGGTTGAGTAACGTGACGCAGCAGTCGACGCGTGTTTGTTAGTTTGCTCCACAGTTCATCCGGTACCCATTTTTCAAGCTTTTTCACTTTTTCTATTTGTTTCAAATGATTCAAAATAGTTTTATCACTCACACCGAAGACTGCAGCTAACTCTGACGTGGTTTCAGATGGATACGATTCCACGATCACTTTCAATTCCTCATTGACAACTAGGATCTCCGGCCGTCCACGAGGTTTGTTCTGGAGGTCAAAATTTCCAGAACGAAAACGTTGGAACCAAAAACGTACTGTGTTTTCTTTTACATTGGCTTCTCCGTACACATCTTTAACCCTTCGAAACCCCCCCCCCTTCTGCAACACTAGTGCCACGACGGAATTGTTATTTGAAAGTAATGCGATATTTTATGTTTATTGAGCATAGAACGATGTCAAAGCAAAATTGAAATATGCAAAAACTTGCTAAAAATTGAAATAAATTTTAATTTGGAATTCTTAACCAAACTTTTCGATATCAAAGTGGCCAGTTCTATAAAACATCAATTTTATATGTAAGGACCTAATATAAACCGAATACAGATATTTTGAAGACACTCAAATTTGTTTAATTGCTCCTTCGTGAGTTTAATATAGCAAGCGTCAGCATAATCGATGATAGGCAGAAGTAGTGAGTGAGCGAGCTCAACTTTAGTGGGTATGGGTAAAAAATTGCGTAAACGTCTTAGAGTTCCTATCGAACCTTGAGGAGATCGTCTAGTAGAAGATAGGAGTGTAGTGAAACATCGTTATGACACTGCAATTTCAGTGCAGTTATTTAAATTAAGTCCACACTGCATTAATGACAATTGACTTATTATATGAATGCAGACTCTGCATCGACCCTTTTAAGCTTTATGTTAATTTTTAAGCTAATGTTTGTAAGTTCAAGAGCTACATTGTTCTTTTTTTTATTTTTGAATATCATATTATGGAAATTGTACGTTAATGATAAGGCCACACGTGGATTTACATTATCATTGAATGTTGAAGTTTAAACAATATAGTCAGTTTTAGAAATACAACCATTTCATGAACTCAATTTTAGCGTTATTGTGTCCGCTTTTACTTTCCCAGTTTGGGCTGCTCATTTTGGCGAGTACTCGCTATGCCCTGATTTTATTGTTCGGGCAGCTTATTCGAGCGAGTACTCTCTGTACCCTACCTCTCTTAAGTACTTTCAGTTGACATAGAATCAATTCAGGAATGGTATTTGATATAAATACATATCAATAAGACATTTTATCTGTTATGAATCCAGTATAAATGAGGGCATCCTCCAGTAATGTGTTTATATATTTTACTCTGTATTGATTGCACAGCCTGCATTTGTCACTACCTATATTGGTATCTTTTGAAATATATTTGGCATTTGGCAATTTTTAATGATTTGATCTTGAATCGCAGTCATGAATACCTCGGTTTCTGCAAATATGTATTTGACTCACCCTTTGGTAAGTCAGGCATCACGCGCTTCTTGTTGCAGGTGATGTGAATTGGTTCGTGTGATACTTTTTGTTTCCAGTTCTCTATTTTTTCCTGTTGTTTGGTAATTTCTTGGGAATTATAATGTAATAATAAATAACACCACAGCCTATGGACGCTTAAAACATCAAGCCATACTTGCGAGTTGCGAACCTTTAAAAATCTAATAACTTCTTTCTTATTGTACACCATATTGTAGTCCTTAAAGAAAACCTTGGCAGGGAGCTCATTCTACAGGCAGCGTTCGTGGGAGGAAGTTTATCTTAAACCACAATGTACATATACGTATTATTTAGGTTCCAAGATGAGAGGATGAATTACCTGCTGCTGGCAAGCGGTGCGATGATAGAAAGGAGCAGTCTTCGATACGGCTTGTGAGTTTGGGATCGTCGATGTCTTGAACCGAGTCAAAAAATATACATGCATATCATCTTCATTCAATTAATCATTTCTGTATTCTGTTTTATATTCTGCATTAGTTACTTTATTTGACGCCGTTATTTTTCGATCATCACCGAGTCCCGCCAGATGTCGCTATCGACAGCTCGATAAATAACCGAACAAATTTAATTTGGAAAGTAAACGATTTTTTCAACGTGAGCGTCCAGCGAGGAGCGGATTAATCATTCACACTTAACGATGCGTCATAAATACAATTCCCTGGTTAAGTTAAAAACAAATTATGAAAATAAACTTAACTGAATTTAGCATTTAGTAGCTAAAATATCAAGTCAGCTATTTATTTTAGTTTCTAAATAAAAATACAGAAAATAATTGATAATCATTCATAATGATAGTATGTTATTTATTAGGTACATTGTAGATGGGAATAATTAAAAAGCTAAATCACAAAAGTAGGATGAAATAAAAATTGAATATTAGTATGTGAAGGTTGCAGCTTATTCATATAAAAATAATAAATAAATGGCAAAGATATGGGTGGTTGAATGTTTACAAGTACTATTTTGATACTAGGAAGTATAGCGCTATCTGTCATAACTTTTAACAACGGAAAACATTGTGAACTCGCACATACTGACTGCATGAAATCACGTTAGTCATGTCTCGCAATGGTAATTTTTCACTCCGCTAGAACAAAAAGCTACGTCCACTTGAGAGGTTAGGCCAGGTCCTTATGAAGTTATATATATGTCCATCTTACAGCTAGATTCTTTTGAAAGTAAAAACCTTCTGACAAGCGGACGTACAAATAGTCAGACTGAAATCGTAATCTTGTTACCGACAGTACATATGAACACAATCTGGCTCGTAAAGTGGTTTTACCGCCTCTTAACTAGTAGTGATAAACCTGTCACAATAGCGCCGTGCACTACCGCGGTTAAACGCGATACTACTAAATAGATATCTACATTTTGCTCTAGATTTTACAGGAAGTCCGCGATCTCATATATCGTTCTTTATTTTATTATAAGTCATTTAAAAAAAAAAATTATATAGGTAAAGTTTACTTAAGAATACTGTATAGAGAATTTTTGAGTTTAATGTATCAAAGTTTGGGCTGGCAAAAGTACTGCATTAATAATAATAAACTTTGAGCTAAAAAAGTACTTTATAGTATGTAATAATAAGCATATTTATTTTCCGAAAACCATGAATTTATATAATACACAGTTATATAAAACAACCTAGGGTTATTTTAACTTATTTTAGCTTTATTGTAGTCACTTTAATGTTAAAAAACACAATAAATAATAAATATTTCTTGAAAACAAAAACTAAAGAGTTTAAACACATTTGTATGTATTAATACACAAGTTTTTGCGTTGCTTGCGCGTTGCCGACCCTTCAAAAATCTAAAAAGTTCTATCTTGAAGAACCCCATACTGTAGTCCTTAGAGAAAACCTTGGCAGGAAGATCATTCTCATAATATTAGTATGAATAAAATCACTTGGGTTACAACTTGGGCAGACAACATGTGTTAGCGACGGACCACACGAAACACATAAATAAGGATAGGATAGGATAGGATATAAGGATTAAAATGTAAACATGTTTAAATAAGGATTTTTTTGATAAATAAAGTCGTATTGACACAATAGGGTAGCTCTAAAACGATACGTAAAATAATAAGTTAGTAAGTTGTAAGGTTCGTGAATTATATAATAAATAAATAATAATAAGTTGTAACGTTGCAAGTGACGAAAAATAAAGTCACAACAACTAGGATAGAAGTATGTCGTTGCAATGTGAGATAGAGTACATAAGGTTTGCTCAACTATGTACATTTTAAGTAAGAAGGTTGAATAAATAGTAAGATATATAAGAAATAACGTAGAAATAACTTAAGGAAGCGCATGTATTTCGTAAATAATATCTCGTGTAAACTTAGTAACTATAGGTAATGTCAGTAAGGATTTAATATGTAGGATTGTCAAAAATAAAATATACGATGTAAAATAATAGTTTAGGCGTAAATAACATGTAGTGTAAGATATGTACTCAAGCAGAGTTGAGTTAAATTCTTAATAATTCTTAATAATACGTAAATAGTTAAAATCTATCAGTGTAAAATTTGTATTTGTGTAATTGTATGACGTACGTGGACATCTTCTTTTACCCCTGTCGGGTAAAAAGAGGTACGGGTGTCGGGGTAAGAACTAATGTTTTACCCCATGACCCGGGCGAGTCTCGAGGGTGAGCGCACCCTCGGTGATTGTTTAAAGAGGGCCTACTTTTCAGGCCCTCTGTCGGCATTATAGTGGCCACTTAGAAAGCGGCGAAGAAAGAAATAAACAAAAAGACCAAAATAAAATAAAACCAGGGAATAAATAAAACAAAAATAAAAAGAAATGTGAAAAAATTTCGAGAAAGTACGAAAAATCTGAAGAGCAAAAATGATAATAGTAAAAACAATTTGAGCAATTTGATACAAAAACTAAGCAAGAGGCTTAGTTTTTTAGTGGAATTAGCTCCCTAGGGAGAGGTCGGCCCTCCGGTGGACGGGCATGTAATGGCGCAATGCCCCTTAGGTGAGGATGCGCACTGTTGTCCGCCATGTCAAACAGCCGGGCGGCCAGTCTGGCGATAAACTCACCTATCGGCTCTGCCTTTGTGTCCCTAGCAATTGTGTCGTTGCGGACGTAACGCGGAGCGCCCGTTATTATCCTTAGCGACTTGTTTTGCACAACTTGGATCTTTTTCTTTTTAGTGGCGGATAGCAATGCGTACCAAGCCGGCGCGGCGTACGTCAAACGGGACCTAACATAGAGCTTGTATAGCCGGACTTTGGTTTTAAGCGGCAGGTCAGATGAAAATAGTGGCCTTAAGGCCGCCCTGGCGCCGACCGCTCTGGCTGTCGCATGCTCGACCATTTTGGTCATGCGCAACCTGCGGTCGATAAAGCAGCCAAGGTATTTCACACTGCTCTGCCACTCAATTACCTGTCCGCGGAATACAAGCTCTTTAGGTAATAGTCTCTGTTGGCCGGTTAAGATGGCTGCCGTTTTTGAGGCGTTTACTGCTATCCTCCACTTGTCAAGCCAGCACGGGAGGATATCCAATAATCGCTGCATTTTAGCGGCGGCTAAATGGGACTTACGGGATGAGCTCATGTACGCGCTGTCGTCAGCATACAATGCTAAGGTGACGTCCTGTGTGCCTGGCGATAGACCGCTATCGCTAAGCGTAGGAATGTCATTGGTGAAAAGTGCATACAACAGAGGGGAAAGGCAACTGCCTTGTGGGACCCCCGCTGTAATGGTCTTAATAGGGGAGTTTTTATTGTCAACCGAAACATAGAAACTCCGCCCCTCCAGAAAGGAGGCTATTATACGCCCGAACATGGGGGGTAAATTGGTCTCAGAGAGTTTGAACAATAAGCCGGCGTGCCATACACGATCAAAGGCCTTCTCTATATCGAGAAAGACCCCAACCGTGTACCTGCCCTTGTTCATTTCAAAGGCCATATGGTGTAAGACGCGAGTAAGCTGAAGAGTGGTGCTATGATTACTTCTAAAACCAAACTGTTCTGGCCTTAGACTGATAAAAGGTGATATCCTTTTCAATAAAAGACGTTCGAACAGTTTGGCTATGTTAGAAAGTAAAGTGATCGGGCGATAATGCTCTGGTTTCTGGCGGCTCTTGCCAGGCTTCGGTATGACAATAATTTTGCCTGTCCTCCAGGCCGTGGGAAAGAAACCTGTGCGCAGGATTCCGTTAAAAATACGGGTTAAGGCCACAAGACCTTTCCTGAGCAACATTAATAGGGCCGTGTTCGGAATTCCGTCAGGGCCGGGGGATTTCTTTTTATTTAAAAAATATATAAATTTTTTGACCTCCTTAGGGGAGATAAAATCATCGCCTCTAAGTGGGTCAATATGACTGGTAAGGATCTGTTGTATACGCTCCTCAACCAATGTTGTGTGGGCGTGGTCGACAATGGGATTGGGCCTAAATTGGTCCTCGAAATGGTCCGCCAGTAAACCCGCGCGTTCCTCAGCTGAGTACAGACGGTTACCTAGCGTGTCTACAAGGGGGTGTATGGGTGCAGGGGTGTTGGTCATACAGCGAGCTAAACGATATAGAGCGGTATCGTTGTCGCTGGCCTTTGAGATTGTGTTATCCCAAGACCATTTCCGATAAGTTGAAATTTGGTTCGATAGCTCAGTACCTAACTTATTTAACTCTTTTTTAATTGTTGGGCAACGAGTTCGGCACCACAGTCTACGAAGCTCTCGCTTTTGGCTAAGTTTACTACGGAGATGTGCCGGTAATAAACTTTTCCCCGAGGTTGACTTGGCAGACGTGGTGCACTGAGCAAGTGCGGAGGAGATAGCAAAAGTAAGTGCCTGAGTGGCTGTTTCCACTTCCTGTGGGGTAGACAGGCCACCGGGAGGGAGTTTGAATGAGTTCAGTAATTCTTGATATTTTGTCCAGTCCGTGAAGTTTTTCATTGGTGGTAAAGGTTTATCCCTAATAGAAACTCCGAGGACCAGTAAGATGGGAAGGTGTTGCGAATCGATATCGTGGAGGGTTTCTAAAGAGATGGGCCAATTGATATTACGGGCTAGTGCTATGTCTAGTACGTCTGGTTGAAATAAGTCCTGAGAGGGATAATGAGTGGGGGAGCCGGGACCAATTACAACGTAATTGTGCGCCGCGGCATCGATTTTCAAATCTCTACCTTCATTGGATGAAATTCTTGACCCCCATTGTCGGTGTTTGGCGTTGAGATCGCCGAGTATAAGTGTGGGCGTGTCATCGGACATAATATTTTTTATATCGCCGGAAATGAAAGGCACCTTAGGTGGTTTGTAGGCGGCAAAAACCTTAAGTTCGGTGTTACCGACTTTAAGTTTAATGCCTATCGCTCTGGTTGAAACAAAGCTTGGTAGGGGTAAACTTTCGTGGACAATGTCTCTACGAATCAGCACTGCTGTGCCCCTGTAAGCGATGTTATTTATGATATTTATTTCGTCCCGCCTGTAGACGAAATAGTTAGGTAGACAAAAATGTTGCTCAGGTCGCAACTTGGTTTCGCCCAGCAGCACAATATGTATATCATGCTGTTGGACTAGCAACCTGAGATCATCGGTCTTACCTCTTACCCCCCCTGGATTCCAGTATACAATCCTTAGATTGAAGAGAATTCCTGGACCAGGAGGTGGGTAAGCTGCTGTAGGCCGCGCAGTAGTGCGGGCAGCGGATTTTGACCGTCTGCGATGGCCTCGATAGCTGCATTAAGTGCGGCGATGGACGCTCTGGCAATGTTAAGAGACAATGGCGAGACACAGTGAGCTGGCGCAACATAAGGTGCACGACCCCTGGGGGGTAGTGCGGGGGTGGTAGCAGCTGAAGGAAAGCTTACCTTACGCTGAAAAACTGTGGACGGGGCTAGCGTACGTGCGGGGATGAGGGGTTGAGGGGGTGGGGGGGGGGGTTTAAATTGGATGGGCGGGGCTTGCGTTTGGTCGGGAGGGGCGGCAGCAACGATGGGGGGGGCAACAAACGGCGGTGGCGCCATCTGTGCCTCGACTGAGGGAACTAAAGCAGGCGTACCTTCTTGTTGTTGCGTTAGCGACTTCCCTCTACCTTTGCGACCTCTCTTCGTTCGTTTTTTGCGAGGGGGTTGTGTTCTGTCCGACGGGGGGTTGGCGGGGGGCATAAGGGTTGGACCCTGATTACGATCGTACTCTTGTATCCCCAGTACTGGCAGGGGTAACGGTGCTTCTTTCCGTGGGGGTGGTTGTTTCGGGGCGGCGGGGGCACTTTTCACCCCCATCTTACGCGCCTCCCTCTTATATATTGGGCACGACTTGTCATTTGCCGCATGCTCTCTTTTGCAGTTAGCACACGTTGGGGTGGCTTCTCTGTCGCGCTTGCAGTCCGCCGTGGGGTGGCCCTCTCCGCAGCGCACGCATCGGATCGGACGGTGACAATTGGCCGATGAATGGCCGAAGGCTTGGCACCTGTGGCACTGCGCCGGCCCGGGCTTCGCTTTCCACGCAGTGATTGTTACACCGGACATACTTAGGAGCTCCGTTATGTTATAAATATTTTGGAGCTCTTTTGGGTCGTACCTTTCTAGTAGTTGGCCGAAGTAAATGCAGACGGGGCGGCCTCTCGCCCCCGGGATTTGTCGTATGTGCGACAGAGGGAAGCCAAGTGCTGCCATTTCTTCAGATAATTCCCCCAACGGTGCGTCTATGGGGAGGCCTTTTATAGCTATTTTCTGTGGCCTCTCGTTGTCAAGGCTGTAACAGTTCCATGACACTGTACTGTCTGCCTTGGAGAGCTCGTCGATATAGGCCGCCACCACCCTATATTCGTCCGGCGATTGTGGTATAAATCGCACGCCTTTGCCAAACGGGCGTGCGTGCGGCGCGTGCTTTAAGAGGGAGCGCAGCTTTTTTAAATGAACCGACCATTGCGGCAAATTCTCAACAATGATCGGTGGGTACCTGGCTTTCTCCTTAGGCTTTTCGGGCTGGGCAGGTGTAGGCTGGGCCGGAGTGGCCGACACTTGCGCGTAGGACTGGCCGGTAGTTTGCGGTGAATTAGTGTCCATATCCATTTGTACGACAACATCGGTCGCTGCTGCTTGCGGCGGTGTCGGTGCTGCGGCGGGTACAATCGTGTCTTGGCTAAGGCTGTTGGGGGCGGTTATCATCTCTCTGGCTGCCGCGCGGGCTTGCTCAGCGGGGTTTTTAGTTGGGCTTAGTGAGAAGGGACGTACCTCACGACCCGTTGTCCTACGTGGGTCGCTTGTTGATGATTTAATGGCGATCGACGGCGGGTGGGCACGCGGTGGCGGATTGAATGGCGTCGATGGTGACATCAATGAGGCGTCGCGGGATGCCGACGCCGGTGGGGCGTGTAAAACTATATCTGAGTTAGCCGCGGGGCCGGCTGTTACCTTACGTGGCGTGACGCCGTCCGATGGAGGAGAGGCCTGGATGGGAGACAGCATGGCGGGGAGTTCCTCATCTTGAAAATACTCATACTCGTCACCTGTCTCCGAAGTGGCGTAGCTCGTGGTGCCCGAGCGGGCTGAGGCCATAGACGCAGCCGACGGCGGGCGCGACGGTGGGAAGGCTGCGGCGAAAGTGCCGTCGGCGGCAGTAACCTGTCCCGTAAAAAGATTACGGGCCACTATAGCCGGTGGCTGAGAACGCGACCATACCTGTCGCTTCCTTACTCCCCGACCCCTATTGGGGGGTTGGCGGAACGGTGGGGGTGGCATCTATAGGGATGACGACGGCAACGCTAACATTCCTCGAATAGGCACGCACGGAGGCGGCCGGACCCAGAGCAAGTAAGAAAAAACACTTACTCAATCCAAATTGCCTACCGAGGGAGAGCGAGACAGCAGTCTGAAGCCTTCTTGCTCGCACACGCTGAGCGATGACGCTTCGGCTCGAACGAGCACCCGCAACACACAAAACGCACACAACGCGAACCGTCTACAAACAAAAGGCAGAATGAACAGTTCTTAGGAGCAAATACAGAAAGAAACGGAAAGAAACAAGAAACTCCAAGCGAACGGTCAGTCTGTATATGATGAATTGTATGAAAAGTAAGAGCGTGAATTTTTACAAAATAAGCAATACGTTGTGGATTACGCTCTTAACCTTTTGCTTAGTTCAACAAACTCCCGCGCACTTTGCCGTGGAGCTACTAGGCCGGGCGTGAATTTTGAAATTATAAGCAATACGCTTGCGAGACGCCCTTTGCATTTTTTGGCTCTTAAAGCCACAGTTTGTGAGATATCTGTATGAATTCTATTTCATAATGTTTGTAAAATTAATATCTATCTGTAGGAAGTAATTGTAATGTAGAGAAAATTCATTTTATATTTTAAAATAACAAAAACATGTACCTCCATACAAACGAGGTGTAGACAAGGACAGCAAGAATTGTAAGAGTAGTCTAGCTATAGTTTACAACCGTAACGGTAATTTTATGGCCTGCCGCTTTGTTCGAAATTGTTTAAAACTCGAGCGATCCAGCGGTCATCGTCAGTGCGCAGTCGCAGTTCGCAGCAAGAAACCAAGAAAGGAAGAACCAACAATCAAGGAAGAAACTCTGCAAGGAAATAAGTGCTCAATTGAAGGTTCAAGAAAGAAACGCTGCCAAGAAAAAGGAAGAAACTCTGCTAGAAATTAAGTGTAAAATAAGTGCTCTAGTGTAAATAAATTCTTCACAAGAAGACTCAGCTTCACTTCGGCTATTTTATTTTGCGCTCAAGAAATCTTCGTGGTCAGCGGTTCACAAGTGCGACACCCGGCTTCACCCGTCCGGCCCGCAATACGGTCGCCCACAACATACAGTCCACTAGAAACACGTCAGTGGCCTAGTCTAGTAGCTAGCTACCGTACGGTTGTCTAATTTCTACGGCGCTTCGTTGTCGTAGCTTCGTTTTAGCAACCGAGGAAGCTAGCCTACGCCCGTCGCCGCTGTGCGTGTTCGTAACAATTTTCTGGTCCTGTCGAGCCGGATTTGGGAAAAAAAGAAGCCGTCAACATGCCGACCACAAGATCCGAGTCATCGCGTTCCAAGACGACCGAGTCAACCCAGACGAAGACTACTGGAGAGAGCAGCGGTACATCGAGAGATTGGAGCCAGTGCACGCCGACCGAAACTAGTACTGACGTCACCAGTCAGTCTACGAAGACAATAAGGACAGCCCCCCCCAGCACCAGTGCAGAAGAGTCCGGGGAGCTGAATATCGTAGCTGACACCAACAACGCAGTACCAGCCAGGCCTGCATTGCCACCGCCTGCACCGCTGCCCAAAGAAAAGGGTACAACGAATGGTCAAGTCCAAAGGAGGAACCGTGACATCGATACGCAGTCCGTCCGCTCAAACAAGAGAAGACAAGCGGAGGCTCGTGCTAGAATGGAGCTGGCTCGCAAAGAAGTTGAGCTGGCTCAAGCCAAACTAAAGCTAGCAGAAGTGGAAGCCGAGTCCGAAGAAGAAGAAGAAATAGAGATCTTCGAAAGGACCCATGAAGTGGAGGAATGGCTTGTCCAAACTGAAGAGAGGCAGGACAAGCGAAGACATCATCACGAAAGGCCAGCTCCAACCAAAGAAAAGAAGAGCGACATCCAAGAGCTGGCCCAAGCTATCGCTAAGCTCACCGAAAAGGCTCCAGACACAGCAGCAGCATCCAGATTCTCCAGAATCCAGAACTTCCATACTTTAATGGCAATTGTGAAGAATGGCTGGCTTTTAGAAGGTCATTTGAGGATACAGCTCCATCCTTGTCCAACGTGCAGAATCTGGCACGTTTACGAAGGGCAGTCCAAGGAAAGGCGAGGGAAGCTGTACAAAGCCTGCTATTCACCGCCGAAGATCCGAAGGAAGTCATGACGGGACTGGAAGCAAGATTCGGAAGACCTGGAGCCCTGGCCTTAGCTGAGCTAGAGAAGATGAAGAGTCTACCAAGGGTCAATGAAAACCCAAGCGACATCTGCCAGTTTGCAAGCCGGGTCCGAAATGCAGTAGCAAGCATCAAAGCACTGAAGAAGAGTCAATACCTCAGCTCTCCTGAAACATTGAAGAGCCTAACTGAAAATATGCCGTCTTCTATGAAGTTCCGTTGGTTTGCGTACCATCGAGAAAGAAGGGATGAAGAGATGCCTGAGCTCATCCTACTGGACGCATTCCTCGGACTAGAAGCCGACATCTGTGGGGACTTTGCTCCACCTGAAGAGCTGAGGAGGACTTACAAGGCGGTTCCACCACAACCAAGGAAGCCCTGGGAACCCACAAGCGTACCGAAGCGAAATTGGGAACCAGAGCACAAACTAATAAACAACGTACGGGAGCCGCCTCAAGAAAGAAAGAAAATTGCCTGTACGGGATGCGAAGGCGATCATTACTTGCTTGACTGCAAAACTTTTAAAGAGGCTGACCTGAATGGAAAATGGGACATAGCGAAGAAAACAAGGACATGCTTCAAATGCCTACGCTTCCGGCACTCAAGACTGAATTGCAAAGCGCCGGTATGCAAGAAGTGCGGCAGATGGCATCACACGTCCCTCCATTCAGAGAAGCCGCCAAACAGAGCAGAAGCACCAGGCACCAGTCAGTGTTACCAACTGGGCCAGCAAGAAGGAGAAGAAGCTGAAGAAAAAATCGCTTCAATCCATACAACAATAAGTAACGAAAAGGTCTACTTAAAAATAATGCCAGTAGACGTATATGGACCGAAGGGGCATGCCAGGGTCTTGGCGCTTCTGGACGAGGGCTCAACGGTGTCACTATTGGACTCAAAGGTTGCTGAACAAATCGGAGTCAATGGGAAGAAAGAGACTCTGACAATAGAAACCGTTGGCGGAAAAATAATTAAGAAAAATAGCTCCGAACGTCTGAAAATTAAAATTAAAGGGGCCTACAGAAGAGACAAGAGGGCAATTGAACTTCGAACGATGGAGGACCTTAAGCTGTCGCAACAGAAGGTGGCAATAGAGGACATCCGTAACTGCCAGCATTTAAGCGCTATTAAGGATCAGCTGGTCTACGATAAAGAAGAGCCCAAGCTTCTAATCGGGCAAGACAACTGGGGACTCATAGTGACAAGAAGATTGAAGAAGGGAAAGAAGACTGAGCCCGTAGCCTCACTCACCAGTCTCGGGTGGGTGCTACATGGCTGTGACGCTGCTTCAACAGTAGCAGTGCATTTTGTCAACCACTGTCGCATCTCGAACGAAGAGGAGATCAATGAGATCGTTCGAGACTTCTTCAAATTAGAGTCCCTGGGGATCGAAGCCAAGCTGCCGAGCCATGACAGCGACAGAAGAGCCCTGGAAGTCCTGGAGAAGACAACAAAGAAATTGCCTGATGGGCAATACGAAACTGGGCTTCTGTGGAAGAAAGAAGATGAAGTTCTTCCAAACAACTGCAAGCAAGCCTTCAGGAGATTGGAAATCGTTGAAAAGAAGCTGGATCAAAACCAAGAGCTAAAAAAGGAATATGAGATCCAAATGACCAATCTCCTCGCAAAGGGGTACGCAGAGAAGGCACCGCGTGACGGCACTGAAGGAAGAACATTCTATCTTCCACACTTCGCCGTCGAACACCCGGTAAAAAAGAAGCCCAGAATCGTCTTCGATGCAGCAGCCAAGTTCCAGGGAAAGAGCTTAAATGATGCTCTTCTGCCCGGTCCAGATCTACTCCAATCACTATTTGGAGTATTGCTGCGCTTTAGAGAGGGGCCAATTGCAATAATGGCCGACATCCAAGACATGTTCCTCCGCATCAAAATAAGACAAGAAGACAGGGACAGTCTGAGGTTCCTTTGGCGTGGAGAGAAAAGAAAAGAGAAGCCAGAGGAATATAGAATGACTTCTGTCATTTTTGGTGCTGCCTCATCACCAGCCACGGCAATCTACGTAATGAACAAGAATGCCGAAGAGTACCAGGAGACCCGCCCAGCAGCAGTCAAGGCAATAAAAGAAAATCACTACATGGATGACTATCTTCAAAGCTTCCAGTCTGTCGAGGAAGCAAGAAGAGTATCGGCAGAAGTTAAGGATATCCATGAGCGGGCGAGTTTCCATTTGAAGGGATGGGCAAGCAATAACCCAGAAGTGCTCAAAGGTTACCGAGAGAAAAATGAAAGCGCCAACCTTGAGCTTACCAAAGAAGAAAAGACACTGGGCCTGAGGTGGCTCACAGAAGAAGATGCCTTAGCCTTTAACATTGGGCTACGTAATACGCCAACAGAAATATTAGATGGCAGAAGGGTTCCCACAAAAAGAGAAGTCACGAGCGCCGTGATGTCAACATTCGATCCCATGGGCTTCGCTACGCCAGTCCTGATCCAAGGGAAGAAGTTGATTCAAGAAATTTGGCGAACACAGATTGGCTGGGATGAGAAAATACAAGAAGGCCAACAAGAAGCCTGGCAAAGGTACATAAAGGAAGTCGCTACCTTGGACAAGTTGATGATACCAAGGTGCATTTCGCCATGCCAAAGAGAAGGGCAGCTGCACACCTTCACAGACGCTAGCGAAGAGGCATACGCGGCGTCTGTATATTGGAGGACCAGAGGACCAGAGGGTTTAACACACGTCGTGCTGGTGGCTGGAAAGGCAAGGGTCTCGCCGACAAAACCAGTCTCAATCCCGAGGCTGGAGCTACAGGCGGCTTTATTAGGAAGCAGACTAGCAGCCACCGTGGAGAAAGAGCTCAACCTCATGGTCACTCAAAAGACGTACTGGACCGACTCAAGCACAGTACTTCAGTGGGTGCAAGCTGACCCAAGAAGATTCAAGACGTTCGTGGCTCATCGATTGGCAGAAATAGAAGAACTAACAAAGCCACAGGAGTGGAGATGGGTTCCAACGAAGATGAATCCGGCTGATGACACTACACGGAATACGCCTAGCGACTTCAATCACACCGCTAGGTGGTTCCAGGGCCCAGAATTCCTAAGGCGAGGCGAAGAAGAGGGGCCCGCCAAAAAGTTTGGTTCGGCCAAGAGTGAAGACCTGGAAGAGAAGGCAAGTCACAAGGTCACCACCATTAAGGCAGTAGAAAAGGAAACACCAGACTTAGAAAGATTCTCGAACTGGAGGAAACTGGTTAACACCATGGCAAGGGTGTTTCAGTTTATTGATGTCCTGAAAAAGAAAGTCGAGAGGGTCAACACAGCGCGAGACAAGGACGTCACATGGAAGCCGCACAATAAAAATAAGAAGAAAGCACAAGCCAAGCCGGTGATTGAAAGAAAGAAGGAACACAATTTTATAAAAATTGAAGAGGCTTTCCAAAAAAAGGCAGAAGAATATTTAATTAAAAGAAGCCAAAGTTAAAGCTTTACAAAGGAAATGAAATGCTTAAAAGAAAACAAGCCATTGGAAAACGCAAGCCGCCTACGAAAAATCGACGTTTATCTAGGCAGCAACGAAAAGATAAAACTGCGCAGTCGAACAAGAAAGTTCACGTTTAAAAACGCAGTAAATAACCCACCCGTAATAGATGGGAAACATAAGATAGTACAACTGATAATTCAGTACTATCACAGAATGTTTTTACACGGTAACACTGCAACCGTAATGAATGAGCTGCGGCAGAAGTATTGGATTTTGGGCCTAAGGACAGCGGTAAAAGCAGTCATTTACCAATGTCAATGGTGCAAAGTCAGGAAAGGTTCGCCGCAGATCCCGCCCACTGGAGACCTGCCCGGGGAAAGGCTACAACATCACGCGTATCCTTTCTCCAATGCAGCCGTGGACTACTTCGGGCCAATGCAGGTCACCATCGGCAGGAGAACAGAGAAGCGCTGGGGAGCGCTCTTCACCTGCCTAACGACAAGGGCAGTACATTTAGAGCTAGTGCCATCACTAAGCACTAGCTCCATGATCATGGCGCTGCGAAGAATGGCAGCGAGAAGAGGAATGCCAAAGGTCATCTTCAGCGACAACGGGACAAACTTCGTCGGTGCCAACCGAGAATTGGAAGAAGCAGCCCTAGAGAAAGGTATAAGGTGGAAGTTCATACCACCAGGAAGTCCAAATATGGGGGGCGCATGGGAAAGGATGGTACGCTCCGTGAAGACGTCGCTGGCCGCAGTACTGCACGAAAGAAGTCCGCCAGAAGAGGTACTGCACACACTGATGACAAAGGTGGAACACGTCGTCAACTCGCGTCCGCTCACCGAACTCAGCATGGAGCCGGACGATGAAGAAAGTCTGACGCCTAACCACTTTCTGATTGGAAGGTCCTGTGGAATGATGGCACCTGGCGAGTTCACCGATCACGAACTAGTCGGAAAAGCCAGTTGGAGGACTGCACAGCGACTCACCGATCACTTCTGGAGAAGGTGGATCAAGGAGTACCTGCCGACGCTGATGCCGAGAAAGATCAGCGGAAGGACTACGAGCGACCCAGAGGAAGGCGACGTGGTACTCATCGTGGATGCAAACCTGCCACGAAACTCATGGCCACGTGGCAAGGTGCTGAAGGCGTACCCAGGACCAGACGGAAGAGTGAGGATCCTGGACATCCAGACGAATGGAGGAGTGCTGCGCCGCCCGAGTCGCCGTGTCGTCGTGTTGGTTCCAGCTACATCGTCGCCGCAACAGGATGGAGTGCTTCGCACTGCGGGGGAGAATGTTAGCGACGGAACACATAAATAAGGATAGGATAGGATAGGATATAAGGATTAAAATGTAAACATGTTTAAATAAGGATTTTTTTGATAAATAAAGTCGTATTGACACAATAGGGTAGCTCTAAAACGATACGTAAAATAATAAGTTAGTAAGTTGTAAGGTTCGTGAATTATATGATAAATAAATAATAATAAGTTGTAACGTTGCAAGTGACGAAAAATAAAGTCACAACAACTAGGATAGAAGTATGTCGTTGCAATGTGAGATAGAGTACATAAGGTTTGCTCAACTATGTACATTTTAAGTAAGAAGGTTGAATAAATAGTAAGATATATAAGAAATAACGTAGAAATAACTTAAGGAAGCGCATGTATTTCGTAAATAATATCTCGTGTAAACTTAGTAACTATAGGTAATGTCAGTAAGGATTTAATATGTAGGATTGTCAAAAATAAAATATACGATGTAAAATAATAGTTTAGGCGTAAATAACATGTAGTGTAAGATATGTACTCAAGCAGAGTTGAGTTAAATTCTTAATAATTCTTAATAATACGTAAATAGTTAAAATCTATCAGTGTAAAATTTGTATTTGTGTAATTGTATGAAAAGTAAGAGCGTGAATTTTTACAAAATAAGCAATACGTTGTGGATTACGCTCTTAACCTTTTGCTTAGTTCAACAAACTCCCGCGCACTTTGCCGTGGAGCTACTAGGCCGGGCGTGAATTTTGAAATTATAAGCAATACGCTTGCGAGACGCCCTTTGCATTTTTTGGCTCTTAAAGCCACAGTTTGTGAGATATCTGTATGAATTCTATTTCATAATGTTTGTAAAATTAATATCTATCTGTAGGAAGTAATTGTAATGTAGAGAAAATTCATTTTTATATTTTAAAATAACAAAAACATGTACCTCCATACAAACGAGGTGTAGACAAGGACAGCAAGAATTGTAAGAGTAGTCTAGCTATAGTTTACAACCGTAACGGTAATTTTATGGCCTGCCGCTTTGTTCGAAATTGTTTAAAACTCGAGCGATCCAGCGGTCATCGTCAGTGCGCAGTCGCAGTTCGCAGCAAGAAACCAAGAAAGGAAGAACCAACAATCAAGGAAGAAACTCTGCAAGGAAATAAGTGCTCAATTGAAGGTTCAAGAAAGAAACGCTGCCAAGAAAAAGGAAGAAACTCTGCTAGAAATTAAGTGTAAAATAAGTGCTCTAGTGTAAATAAATTCTTCACAAGAAGACTCAGCTTCACTTCGGCTATTTTATTTTGCGCTCAAGAAATCTTCGTGGTCAGCGGTTCACAAGTGCGACACCCGGCTTCACCCGTCCGGCCCGCAATACGGTCGCCCACAACATACAGTCCACTAGAAACACGTCAGTGGCCTAGTCTAGTAGCTAGCTACCGTACGGTTGTCTAATTTCTACGGCGCTTCGTTGTCGTAGCTTCGTTTTAGCAACCGAGGAAGCCAGCCAACGCCCGTCGCCGCTGTGCGTGTTCGTAACAACATGTTTAGGTATATTTTTATTTGTTTGTCGCCAAAACAAAAAAAAACTTATTACACAATGTTTTCTGATGTACTTTCTATTTACTGAAAATGTATTACATAAATAAAAGAACAAGTAATAATACATATACTATAGCTTTACGTATATTTTGCACATTGATACGTTAGACGCGTTGTCGTGTAACGGGGTAGCCCCCGAGGCGTTACTTTAGGTACTGCGCCGCAGGTGGCCGAACCGTATTTGCGGTGACTCGTAATTATTTGACAACCCTTCAACTAACCAACCCCCGAAACCCACAATCTTGAGTAGCTGAAATAGCTTCTTATGAGTAAAGATATTTCATAATTTTATAGGGTTTTTTTTGCCTGTATTAAAAAGTCAAAATCTTGGCCATTACTTTTGAATTCCTGAAGGAACTACTCCTAGTCTTTAGGTTACCGTGGGAAAATGTTCATTATTTCCACTGCTTTTAAATTTACGTAAATAGAGCATCTATAGTAGATTGTTCACTTAGGGGAGAAAGTTGCCGATTGCTAACAAGAGTGTATTTTAAGGTGTAGTTCTCGAATCGTGTACGTGTGGTACATAATACTTATACAATATCAACTTGCTAGTTTTTATATTCAATTTCGCAAAATAAAGTAACAAGCGGTCAAAGATTACTACGAGTATGTAGGTACTTTTTTCCCGGCGGCGGATAGAAAAATTGATCTTTGTGTCAGTGACAGTAATGACGTACATTAAATAAAATAAGTGATTTCTTCTTCTTGAAGTCGATGCAAAACATTAATTGTTGCAAATTTTTGGAATTCGACGTCAAGGAGAAGAAAACACTTAACTAAATGTTCCATGTTCGTAAGGTTTATATTTAGGGTTCCGTACCTCAAAAGAAAAAAACGGAATCCTTATAGTATCATTTTTGTCCCGTTTGTCCGTCTGTCAAGGCACTTTTTCTCAGGAACGCGAGGAGGTATCAAGCTGAAATTAGTAGAAAATACTCAGGTATGCAATCTCTTGGAGGAGTAAAAAAATCAAACTCTTAAGTCAACGAAATAAAAAGTCACCACCGTTTATGCCACATATTTTGACGCTCGCAAAGGCATCGAAACCTATAGAGTACTTGCCGTTGACTTAGAATCATGAAATTTGGCAAAAGCAATGCCATGTAGTACAAATAACCCGTAACTGTCACAAAAAAAACGCTTTCACAGTAAATGATTTACCGTAGAAAGAGTGGAGTGAAAAGGTATATTATAAAGTTTTTTTTTACCTTTGATCTAAATGACATACTGTGCAACGGATTGTATTTGTAGTTAAAGAACTTTTGTAAGTAATGGGGTGCAGAGGGATAGTTAAGGACATTATACAGAAGAGTAAGAATGTAAGTATTCCTGCGCAGTCGAATTGGAAGACCAAATAAGTTGAGTACGAAACTCAGAAATATGATCATATGCACGCAATCGAAAAATAAATCGGATGCATAGATTTTAGAGACTGTCTAGTTTGTCGAGTAGCTCCTCGTTGAGCTCAAGGAAGCGTAAGCCTGCGTAATCAAGAAAGCCAAAAGGTTTCGGATATGTTTTCGAGATTATGATTAATCGTAGAAACAGTATTCTGAATTTGGTCTACTGTTCAGTATCTCTCATATTTGAGATTCTTTAAGAAGTAATTGGTCGCTTCGCTAATGCGCGAGTCACGCCCCTGGGTGCTGTTACAAATGGGCAAAGGTTACGGTGACCATAAAGATATCGGGTGACATACACACAATAAGTTCCGCTTAGAAGTGCGCCGCTAACCTAAGCCAGTGTGTTTAGCCGACAACATGTTAATCTAGTTATTAGTGTAAATGAATGAACCAAATGAATTAATAAATCGTTTATTTGCTGTATGCCAATTTTGATGAAACTTGCACTGTTCCGTAAGGTAAACGGTAACTAATTCAATTAAAAAAGAATTATTTAAATTCGATCCTAGAGATCGATTTTTGAGAAATCCATGGACAAACATACATATATACACTTTTGACTCATCTTTTTAGAAGCTCACATAGACCACCATACATGAATATTATGCAATCATAACAATATTATATATACATAATCGTTACTAAGTCGAATTGATAACCTCCTTTTTTGAATTTGGTTAAAAACAAGCATTATCGTCGTAAAATTATTCTGTGCTCATCCCTGCCTTTATTATTTTTAGAAAGCTTCGTACTAGTAAAATGTGTTAAAAAATCATTGTAATTTAGCTTTTACCAGTACATGTATAAAATATATATTCGAAAGTACTTTAGTGTTTGTACAGTGCGTTTCCGAACGCATGGTTACTAATGTCACCAGGAGTGACATATCGTGTTTGGTCGGGACAAACGTGTTTCGGATTTAGTTTTTATATTTGTATCGAGTTAAAAAATAAATAATAGACTATTTGTCTGTTAACGACATAAGATTGTTGTAGCGGTAGGAGCTGGAGCAGGGGTCAGCAGAATTCCGCACGGACCCCACATATTACCCGATGTATTCTTCGTCAGCCTTTGTCAACATTAACATTTAACTATTCCAGTAATCACCGGCTTACAGACACATATTTTCTTTTCAAAATGACGTAACGACATTAGGAAGGCTGCGAAAGGTCGCAAAGTCGCTAGAAAGAATAGAAGCAATTTAGACACATTTCACTAACGTCCGTGAAGTGACGCAGTAAGGGCTCCCACTGAAAATCAGTATTGTATAACCTACCCGGTGAGGGGGAGGCCCTTTTAGGTAATGCACTTTTTATTTTTATTTTTGTTATTTCTTTTGTAAAATATTTTGTATACAGTGACTTTGCTGAATAAAAAAAAACCTTTTTTGTTTCTCCTTTCATTTGCTTTGTAAAAGTATGTACAACATTCAGTATGTATGAAGTTGTGAATCAGCAATTAATATCCTGCTAAATGTGAATGTTTTTGAATCACGCATAAAACTTTACATATTGGATTGGATTCAATACTTACTCCGGAACTGAGTAGCCAGGTAGCTGAGTCTAGGTCGATCACTGATGCTCTGGATTAATGCATTCGATACCTACACTTTATTATAGTAGTAAAACGTGTCCTACTACGATACGCTTTTTTGTTATTGATTTTTTAGCCCCGTTACATGCGCTGAGGTTACGAAAGAAACCATTGCAATATATAATAAGTAAATATATGTTTAAAAGAGTTACCTACTCGCTATACCGTTCGAAAGATTTGAACAACTAGTTTTAAACAAATTAAAAACATAAAAACTAGTGCGCTCAGTTAAATTATAAAAAAATAACAGCTCAAGAAGATTTAACTCAGAACAATATTTTATTAGAAAATATTTTTGACCCATTATTGCATTATGAAGGAGATAGAAATCAAAAAATCATCGAAAACATATTTTATGTGCTTAATAAGTAATCTGTACCAATTAGAAAAAAAATATCATTTATTATCTTAGTTATTATTACTATACAAAACCATATATGGCTTCGTATATATTCTAGCAGAACAATACAAATTTATATATGAGTTCGTATGATTTAAATTCAAAAATACAATAACATTTCATAGAAATCTTTAAAACAATTTCGTTTCTCATTTCAGCATAAATACTAGGTGAATTTTGAGCATTTCTGGCATACTAGTCTATTTGACTTAGTCCATTCGGGGAAATGGTCACATTATTCAACTACAAAGGTAGTTTTTCGTGGCTTTTTGTTGGGTACAGCTAAATCCGGCAAGCTAGATGTAGCACTGCGCCACTGCCTAGGCGTTTCGGAGTACTTGTGAGTATTATCCACGACTATCTTTACTCAAAAAACCATCACCAGGAATGAGACTATTATTTTAAGAAGTACAACAGAAACGAGAAGGTTTCATATATGTAAAGAAAAAAAAAAGCTTTAATGCATACGAAGACATATTTGACCGATAGTGTTCTGACAGTTACGCACGCGAAGCCAGTTGGCAATTACAACAACAAGACTAAGTTCAGAAAGGACAATTATTCCATATTTATGAGCATGCAAAATTTGGGCGTGCGGTGCCTAGTCTCAAATAGTTTGACAGCTTGCGTTTCTCATTGACAACAAAAAATACATTCGTGTATTCGACACGAAGAAATGAATAATTAGGATCCCAATTTAGATTGAAAAAAAATAAACCACTTTTAAAGTACAGGAAAATAATATTCTTCATATGCGGTAAGGGTTTAATAATATTCTTCATATGCGGTAAGGGTTTAATAATATTCTTCATATGCGGTAAGAGTTTAATAATATTCTTCATATGCGGTAAGGGTTTAATCGGAAAAATAAATTTTAGTTTAGGTCCTACAAACAACAACAGTAGGAATCTTATCGAATTTTTAACGTGCCA
Source organism: Apoda limacodes (assembly GCA_946406115.1). Taxonomy (NCBI): domain Eukaryota; kingdom Metazoa; phylum Arthropoda; class Insecta; order Lepidoptera; family Limacodidae; genus Apoda; species Apoda limacodes. The sequence goes on along the minus strand of OX291560.1, from coordinate 22,877,648 downwards.
AGTACCGTAAAGGAATCTGCCTACTTAGTTGTTTGCTCTTTCCTGCCACCGCAATACTGCGGCCGCATCAGAGGGTTTCGTGAAGCTTGACGGTATCATGTTACACCCATAAAAGGCCAGGCTCGGATATCGGACCATACACCGTAATGACCCGGATTATCTTCCGGTGTCTGGATTTATGGGTATCTGCTTAGAAACCTATTCAATAGTAAGTACGTTTATAACATGTATTTAAAATATGTAATGAAAATAAAACCCAGAAGAATTTTGGAATCTAATCCAAGTTAAGCTTGGGTTGTGGAATAATTGCCAATGTTTTTTTTAAGGACTACAGTATGGGGTTCTTCAAGAAAGAAGTTATTAGATTTTTAAGTGTCAGAAACGCGCGAGTGATACCCTTGCAATCGTCCATAGGCTACGGTGACCGCATATCATCAGGCGGACCGTAAGGTTGTTAGCCACCTTAGTGGTATAAAAAAAAATTTAGTGTAAAAGCCACATGAAGAGTTGACATGCCGTTATCAGGTTTCAAGATTAGTAATTGGAGTTCTGTTGATAAAACACATTTAATCACCTAAGTAGTAGTTGTCAGTTATACTCGTACACACACTGCTGCCAAACATAATATACTTAGCTTAGAGAATAGACGAGTGTATTTAGATTATATCTTCTTATATAAATCTATAAATAACCATCTCCATTTTTCATGCCTCCTGGAAAAAGTCCTCCTCAGCGACTTTAGTTCTCCTACGGATTTCCTCATTCCTGATTCGATCACGTAGGGAAACTCCGAGCATAGCTCTTTACATCGCCCGCTGAGCGACCTTGACCTTTCGTATAAGGCCCATAGTTAGCGGCCACGTCTCAGTGCCGTAAGTCATCACTGGCACCACACACTGGTTGAAGACTTTTGTCTTCAAGCACTAGGGTATTTGGGACGAGAAAATAGTACGCAGTTTACCAAACGCTGTCCAACCGAGTTGGATTCGGCGATTAACCTCTTTCTCGTAATTGGACCTACCTAATCGAAAAGTTTGTCCCAGGTATACGTATTCGTGAACAACTTCGAGTAAAGAGTTATTGGAGTGGTTGCTACGACGTTATAGTGTGTTTTGGAGGAGTGTATGGCTCAATAAATATCCTCATACATCTCTTCCACTACGTCGTCTGGGTGTGTCGAAGTCGGCGCGTAAACCTGAATGACCTTCAACGAATATCGTTTTGATATTCTGAGTATTAGGTATGCTACCCTGGTCGACACACTGTCAACTTTGATGATATTGTTGACAAGGGACTTGCGGACGATAAACCCGACACCACATTGGGTGTTGGGTTGGGTGTACCCGTGTATTCGGAAATGAATACCCCTGACACTAACATTAACATGAACAACATACATTGCTATGCAGATGACAGTACTGGAGACGCTTTTTACACGGGTCGTGCAAACATCCCTCGTTCCGTTGTGGAGGAAAACCGCGGAGAACTTGTGTCTCAAATCGAGACCACACTGTCCCAGGTCTCTGACTGGGGACGGGTAAACTTGGTCCGATTCAACCCTACAAAGACACAAGTGTGCGCGTTCACCGCTAAGAAAACTCCATTCACTGTAGTCCCACAATTCCAGAACACTCCCCTCTCCATCTCCAAGAGCATTGGGATCCTTGGTGTCGACATCTCCAGCGATGTTCAGTTCCGAGATCATTTATCAGATAAGGTGAAGCTGGCGTCCAAAAAACTTGGTGTACTCAACAGAGCGAAGCAGTACTTCACGTCGGGGCAAAGGTTGTTACTTTACAAGTCGCAAGTTCGGCCCCATATGGAGTACTGCTGCCATCTCTGGGCAGGTGCACCCGGATACCAGCTTGGCCCTTTTGACTCGGTTCAACGACGGGCTGTGAGAATTGTCGACGATTCCAAACTCACTTGCGGTATCGAGCCCTTAAGGCTGAGGAGAGACTTTGCCTCACTGTGTGTGTTCTACCGCTTGTACAATGGGTTGTGTTCTGAGGAATTGTTCGAAATGATGCCCACGGCTACTTTCTACCATCGCACCGCTCGCCATCGGCAGGGAATCCATTCTCACACTTTAGAACCTAAATGGTCGCGTACAGTGCGGTTTCAGAGAAACTTCCTCCCGCGAACGCTTAAGTTGTGGAATGAGCTCCCTGCCAAGGTATTCTGCAAGGACTACAGTATGGAGTTCTTCAAGAAAGAAGTTATTAGATTTCTGAAGGGTCGGCAACGCGCAAGTGATACCCCTGGTGTTGCAAGCGTCCATAGGCTACGGTGACCGCTTACCATCAGGCGGGCCGTAAGCTTGGTATAAAAAAAAAAAAAAAACATTTGCTAACTTTTAAATATTTTTTCTGTGAAACTTATGGATCTCTAGGTCTTTCTGTGTGTCTTTTTTTAGTAAACGACTGTTTATATCCTTAAAGAAATAAAAGTATTTTGTGTCAACGATTAAAATTGAGTCACCTGTCACCCAATGTAATAACCATTCATTGTTTATTAAATCTACCGATAATCTGTCGCATAAACTGATTTTACTGGCACTTAACAAGTACTGATATAACTCTTACAATAGCGACGCTACTCCCGCGGCCGCCGCGTTACGATAACACGTATGTACGAGCTCGTATAAAGAGCTTAACACCATTTCAATTGCATATAAAAGTGATTTCGTCGCGGCGCGGAAGCGGCTCCACTAAAAGCGTACTAAAAAATATATTTATAAGATAATATTGAACCTTATTAACGTTTTAAATATTCTTACGAGTTGAAAGTCATATCTCAAGCACGGTGTTTAATGACTGCTTTGTGCCTGTAATGACCTGTACTGTAATGTATCAGTTAAAAGTTATGATCCACAAATTAAAAGTTGCTCAGCGAGCTATAAACAAAACTGTGGTGAAATGAGGAGATCCAATAAATAAATAAAAACACTGACGTAGCTTTCAGAATAAACAAGCTGAAGAGGCAATGTGCTGATTATATCTGTCACACAATTGATAGCCGTTGGGGCAGACATGTTCTAGAATGGAGATCACGGATCGGTAAGCGCAGCGTGGGTCACCTCACAGCCAGGTGGACTGTTGACAAAACAAAGTGATGAGCAAGGCGAAGGCGCGAGTGTAAAGGCGATTATTGTAAACGGTCTGTGCCCAGCACCGTACTGCTGCAGGCGATTGATTGATGATATGATAAAGAAAAAAATTAGTCACATTGATATTTTGTCGCTTCTAGTGTGGCCACGCGCTAAAGGGATCTGCATACGTAGCGCGTGGCTGTAAACCGAATGTTTTGTGATTTTATCTTAAACAAATAAAATGGCGGTAGTTAAACTTAAATGCCGTAATTTACGTTAGTCGTGATAAAATGTTGCTAAATATTAAATATTAATATTTTATTTTATTAATAAAAATATTATTATAACTAATACTAGACCTATACCTACATATTGAAAACAAGGACAATGTAGCTAAATTAAAAGGAAAAAAAAACCATTTTTTAAACTCATATACTTGAACAGAGTAACGTTGAGGTGCGGTGCGGGGGGTTTGGCGGGTCATCGCGGGTCCCAAACTGTATGGCATTTCAGGGTAATTGCGAGCGAGGATGCTGCTCGGCTACATATACACGCGATTTGTCTGAGCGATTACAGATCTTATTTTTGTGAAAATGATCTATAAAAATTGTGCAGTATTTCAGTGCTTATCGAATTCAAAAGTAAACATAGATATCAAATTTCACCACTTTCCTTCTGATCCAAGGTAAGTTTTATTAAGTTATTCCTACTTCATTTTGAATCTAATTGGGTATAATAAATACCATTTACAATCTATACTTAAGTCACAATAGATACACACCTACCTATAAACATTTTTATTAGGGTTCCGTATTTTAGTAATAATATCTATAGCACGAGATTGCCGATAATATCCTTATCTTAAACCTATTTTAACCTAGTTTACTAACTTTTTGTACCTTTAAGCATATTAATTTAATTTTAATTAGTTTTTCGTCTTTTAAAGAATATAATAGTGCTTAATTTACTTTTACGGCTTACTTCCAAACTGTTTTAATTTTGTATTGTTTTGTTTGTTTTTGTTTTCTATTTACCCAAACATTGAATTCGATTACTATGAATCTTTGGTCCACACAGTAGTTGCGGCGCCAGAAAGGTTTCCCGAATAGTACAAACATTTGAAAATATGTGGTGGTGCGTGTGTCAGTTTTAGCAAATGAGGGTATTTGTGCGTGTGTCAGTTTTAGCAAATGAGGGTATTTATACGTAAAACTTTTGAAGATAAACAATATGTGCAACTTAGTAGACCATGCGCTGCCGACGAAAAGTGGTAAGCCAACCCGAGCGGCCCCTACTCACGCTCGCACTAGTCGCACTTGCCAGAAATTGCGGGCTTGTGAAAATGATTAGCTTTATTCATAATAAGCTTTTGCCAGCGGCTCCGTTTGCCCTAAATTTAGTAATCAGCGAAGGATTATTTATTACAGCAACTCCTTGATTATACTAAAAAAGTTTGTTATAGCAAGCTATAGCTGCAGCTATGATTTGTTCGTGGAATTCGGTTATAGTTACTTCCGCGGGTACAAAAGCCTTTGTCCTCCGTATTTTCATCTATATCTATATCTGTGCAGAATTTCAGCTCAATTGGATGCTCCGTTGCGGCAGGATTGAGTAACAAAACGGAAAAAAAACTTGACGTTTTCAAGTAGCTTATGTCCTTTTCCGCGACTCAATCGATCTGCATGCCAAATTTTATCTTGATCGGTACAGCGTTTTGAGCGTGAATAGGCAACAGACTGAGTTACTTTCGGATTTATAATATTTATTATTATATTATATTCATGGATAGTATGGATAGTTTTAAATATATGTATGTACATATGATTGTGCAAAAATATAATTATGACGGCGCTAATGCCACTGGTATTATTAAATATCTAATGGCGGCGCTAGTTAGCTGCTATATGCGCCTTAAAGTACAGACACTTACGAATATTTACTAATGTATTTGCTAAAATGTGACACTTATAAGATGTTAAAAATTAAAACTGCAGGTGTCCTAACCACAGAGCTCGGAGCGCCGAGCTTTGAACTCTGCTCGGTAACCGCCAAAACAAAGTTACACAACAATCCAAAGTACAGACAAACACATCCTTTGCGAGGTTCCCAACTCGTGGCGCACGAATCCCGTTTCTACTGTTGTTTGATGACAGGGTGCGTTTACTCAGCGGTTTGATGTACTTTCTAAAGTACTTTCATTTCATTTTTTATAAAAGTTTACAAACAGAGGCGAAAGCTTTCTTAAATGTACATAAAATATTTATTTTAGCATCCTCTCCTTCATATCCCACACAATACCAATTGATATTATATGAGAAATTCGTCATGAAATATCCATAGCTACAAAAGTTTCATTGCCGGAAATGCGTTTTTATCATATTTGTTGTCTATTTATCACAATCGCAAAAGCATATTTAATCATATTGAATTATGTCAGTGAATTATGAAATAACTTATGATTTTGTTAATTTCATTCGTTTCAGTAACTCGACAAAAAACTTTGTATATTAATAATTCACTGGTATTGTTTTTAGAATAACACATTTCGAGTAGCGAAATGTGTATGGTTAAAGATATTAGGTGTAACACATTTGTATGGAAAAATGATGTTCTTGAGAGATTCCAAAAAATAACAGTTCTAGTTTAATCACAATCTAACATCTACATAATTCGGTAACATTATGGTTTGACAATGTATTCGTCGTAATAAATAAGTTGAACATACGAGTAAGGAGGACCACTGGTCAAGCGAAATCAATACAGCTTGAAATCAATACAACACAAATAGCTCGACAGTGGCTTGGTCCGAACTGGGGCGGAGTTTAGTCAAAAGTAAGTTAGTCGTTCGTTAGCGTTAGAGAGCCGCATTCGAAACCTCCGGTCAAACATCGTCTTGCGTTGCCTAATGATATTACACTCACTTTCAGTGGGTATAAATTCCTGATACTAATTTGAATGCTTCTTTTATTACGCCGGTTTATGTCATCGAACAGGTTTGGCAAACACTATGCTTTTACCACATTTACTTTACATGTTGGTTATATGGTCTCCATGGTTAATTTTCTACATTAAGAGGGCGATATAGGCCAGAAAGCTAATTTCTGTAATTCTAACGTTGTGTACGTTAGATATTAGATAATGTCATATACATTACTATGAGATATATATGTTATATACTTCTTAAGTAATTTATACCGGAATGACGCCTTGAAACTTTAAAAATTTTGTATGGAATTTAACGTTATTACCGATTTGTAGTCACATTTTTTGACTTTTCGCTACAACTTAGAGTCTATTCACTAGATAACAAGCTATTCTAATTATTTAACCAACTTTCATTACAAGCAAATGCAAAACACTCTTTAAAAATTTGCACAAGTGTTGAAACAACGGTCACTTCCAGATTTTTTATTGCATTAAATACAAGAAATGTAAATCATTCAGTAAGGTAATGCACTAGACAAAAGGAAGTTTGATAACGTATATTTTTTTCAATGCTTTAGATGCTATAGTTTAGCCACAAAATTTGCACAAAAACGGCGTATTTTCGCGGTCTAGCCTATACCCTAGCCCTAATATATAATATTATAAAGAGGAAAGATTTGATTGTTTATTTGTTTGTTTGTATTGAATAGGCTCCGAAACTACAGGACCGATTTGAAAAATTCTTTTACCATTATAAGCCGGCTAAACCGATTGGGTTGAAATTTTATATGAGTATTTTAATGGTTTCCTGGATGATTTAAAAAAACAATTGGACCCGGTAGGTGACGCTGCTGTCGGTATATCAACTATTAAACGGCTTGATCGATTGGGTAAAATTTTGTATTTGTATTTCCATGGTTTTACAGATACGAATGTATTATGCCATTAAAAAAGGAAAGATTTGATTGTTTTTTTTTTTTCTGTAATTGAGGAGTTGCCGTAAGAACCTGCGCCGATAACGAAATTTGGGGCGGGCGAAGCCGCTGACAGAAGCTAGTTTTTTAATAAAGAAAGAATCCCTAAAGAAATCAGTTTCCTCGTGCATTTATGTTTTTTGTAATATGTGGCTTTGCATCTTTCTGATGTTAGAGATGGGTTATGAGAGCAAAGAATAAGTGCAGTATAAGTTCATAGGGCCTACACCACGAAGCTCTCTGCAAACTCTTCACACCACAAATCTTACTCTTTAATCAGATTTTTTTCAACAATAATTTGAAGACCCAAATAGTAAGGTTGTTGTTAGCTCTCTGCTTTGTATTTTATTTGTAAATAAACAATAAAGAGTGTAGATTGCCAGAGTTGTATCGTGGAATATGTCCCACAAACATTATTGTGAGAAGATTCGGAAAAGTAATTTAAATGTATGTCAAAATTAGTTTAATAAAAAAAAGGTATTGCAGAGATGATGAATACGTTAATTATAAACATGCTCGGGAACTTCATTATTTATGAGGCTACCAAGTGAAAGAGGTTATTGTATTTTTTAATATGAAGTTGGTAATAAAAATACAAAGCATTAATAAAATTGTCTAGATGAGATCGCTGCTAGCGATTTGTACAGTATCGTTAATGTTTATTTGTTTATTATTATTATTATGTATTATATCAGCAATAAAGTGTTTTAATTCATTCATTAATTAATTACATGCAACTGGTTTTGGATACAAAAAACTTTGTACATACTTAAAAATGATAATCTCACTAATTCTAGTAATTATTTCATTTTGACTACAATAATTTTGCAACAAGAAGTAGCCTTGACAATTCGTAAGAAACATTTCATATTCCTAAATCTGTATTTGCTGTTGACGCTGCCTCCTCCTGCTGCTGTCTTCGAAAATAGACGGAACGAAAATCCGTTGAAGTCAAGAGTGGGATTTGAAGATTAACAGACTCTTTACTTTTAAAATTCCCATATCTATACCACTTGTTGGAACAAAAAACTGATTGAAGTGTAGGATATGCATCGTAAAGAGCTTGCAGATAACTTCGAAGTATAGACCAGGGGTGGTATAACACGGTTAAAATATGGTGAATAGTACAAATGTCTATGACGATGTTGTTGCAGAAACCGTTTGGAGAGCAACGCGGAGCACTGGTCGGCGCTGCTGCTGTCCCTACGCGAGCTCACCGAATGGGTCATCCGTAAGGAGACAGAGCTAACCGCGCTGGCGCCCCCGCGTGGAGACCTACCTGCGTTGCTCAAACAGCAGGTAACTACTGATTATTTAATTATATTAAAAGAATAAAATCAAATCATTTTTAATTACGCTCGCAGCGTACTCCGTGCAAACGGATATCCTACTTGTTTTAGACATTTACCGATCAAACACTGAGTTTGTAGACATGATAAAGTGGCACACTGTACACCAAGACATTTATCCCTAGAACATTTTTTTAAATATTTTATATAAGTGTCAAAAATAAGTGGGAAATTCGTTTGTAAGAACCAGGCTGCTGGGCGCCGCGAACAGTAGATAATATTCTCTTGAAACCAAAATTATTTTCAAAGCAAAATTGTGATAATGATTGTCACGTCAGATGTCATAAAAGTGTTTTAGATGTATTCCACTAATGTGTCTCTACAAGAGTTCTATATTGTTGTGATGTGGGACATCAAAAACATACAATTATATTATTTTAAAAATCAACCTAGGCTAAATGTATCTACGGAATACTTAAACACGTTTGTTAAAACAATCCGGGAATCACTGCTATTCCGCGTTCGTCATTTAAACCTCGAGCAGACCACAGAATGGCGACCGTATTTCGGTTAATTGGGGCTGAAATAGCGAACGGCACACACACACACACGCACACACAGCACACGTCATGCGAACAATTGTTGCGCGAGATGTTTGTTCTGCGGCACACAATTAGTTTTTGAACTCAATTACGACAGAATTATTGTGAATTAATTTTGTACGTGTTTAATTAAATGCAATTAATACAAGTATAGAACTCAATGTTTTGTAATAGCAATATTGCATAGGTACTTGATGCCATGCTCTTTGGCTCTGTTGGTTGAAGTAGTGACTTCCTGCCGATATGAGAGGCGCAGTTTCGATTCCCGCCCAGGACGAACATTCATGTGATGAACATTTGCTTACTCTGAGTCTGGGTGTTTTCTGTGTATGATATGTATGTACTTACATAGTTGGTTAACCATATAGTAGCTTTACTTAATTTGCACCATATGGCGATGTGTGAGATGTCCGGTAATATTTATATTTATTAAGATATGCAAATTCTAAATGCACCTTAAATGATTTAAAAACTTATTGTGAAACTTAAAACACCCATTAAGATAAAAATACCTAAAGTGGAGATAATTTAATGGTTTGAACTTAAAAAGGAAAATAGAAGTACCCTAGAGAAGCATGTTGTGCATTTCTTGAGCAGAAACCCTCCTCTAGATCAGACTTCTACAGAAACGAGGCTAAGAAGAACTGTAGCTATTGAAAGGGAAAAAGCAAAAAAACTGCGTTACTCTATGATAGCAAAACGTGGGCTTCGATCGTAGAAAATCCATGAGCAAAAACTACTTACTACTGAAATGCGTATTTTACGTTAGGCGGATGGAGCCAATTTCAAAGACAAAGTGCGTCACGAACACGTAAGTTTCAATGTTACACCCGTTACTGAGAAGATTACAGAGTCGAGGCTAAGGTAGTACGGACATGTTATGCGTAGACCCGATGACCGTATCGTGAAAAAGTGCCTTTCCATGGCTACAAAAAAGAAAGGGGTAGGTAAACCGCAAACTAACTGAATGACAAATGTCCGGAAGGACATGCAAAAGCTTGGCCTTTCAGAAGATGATGCTCACCAGCGAACTGAATGGCACCGAATTATTAAAAAAGCCGACCCCGCGTTACGGAAAGAGGCGAGGGCAAAGAAGAAGACCTTGAATAATGTTAAAAATGAATGAATTGTGTTTTATTGACATTGAGGACGCTTGATATTTATTCATTTATTTTTCATCCAAACTTACAACTATCTTTACAACCATCTTTACAACTATCTTTACAACTATCTTTACAACTATCTTTACAACTATTTTTACAACTATCTTTACAACTATCTTTACAGGTTTTATATGCCCAATGCGAAGTTGTAGAAAAAAACTTATTCTACTTTTCACTAATAACAGTAACAGATAATAAATAGTGCATCTTTTTGAATTCATTGAGAACACAACAGAATAGGTCCAAGTTGTCCGCTTTAAGTTTCGGAGTGCGAAGCGCGCGCGTGAGTAGCTTCGTTAACCAGCGCGGTGCGGCCCCGCGGTACGGCCAGCAGACGCGGATGCTGCCTCCTCCATACATACATGTCCGGTATATACAAAGATACGCGCCCTAACACTTGCGGTTCTTTCCCATCAGAACTTTAAAAATATATAAAACTAAAGCCAATTCTCTTCTGACCTTTAGTTCGTTATACCCCACCATACCCAAAATTAATAGGGTAGGATACTTATTTGAGTATTAAGGGTATACGCCATATTTTATTTTATATAAAAACCTTATAAATTTATTTTGCACTCGCTCTAACATTAAACATTAAAATATACTTATTTTCGTGCGATGCCCAAATGGCTGCATTATATTCTAATTGTCTCCGAACCAAAGCGTTATACAATAGCATAACATAGCATATTGACGGCTGTGGAGTGTTTATGTTATATTGATGTGTTCAGGACGACCACCGCGCGTTCCGGCGCCAGCTCGAGGACAAGCGGCCTGTGGTAGAAAGCAACCTGCTCAGCGGGCGGCAGTATGTCGCCAGTGAGCCGCCGCTCTCTGACACCAGCGACACCGAACGTGAGTCTTTTTCATATTTTTTTTCAATTGGACTTTATATGTATACAATGACTTTTTCTAATGAACGCCACTACACTATAAAAATAAGGATAAAATTCTTTATAGACGATCAGCTCGTTCGTGCCCTTTATAAAATAATTACCTACTTGCTTTATTTCTTGGTTTTGTTGTGTACTTACTTACTGTCAAGAGAGATATGGCACAGCGAGTACTCGCTCGAATAAGCCAATCGAACAATTTGAGCAGGGCATAGCGAGTACTTGCCCGAGTGAGCAGCCTAAACTAAGGAAATACCTCCGCCTTACAGAAAACCGCGGCCATAATAACGCTTACATTGAGTTGTGCTGTGTTCCTGGCAGTGAGTAAGGTTGCCCTCTGGCAGAGCTCTCTATTTGAGGATTCGCTGCGCAGATAGCGGACTGGTGATGCTCGTTGCTGTCATTGCTCGGCGTAGCCATGGCGTGCTGTTACAGCGGTCAGGGAGACCCGATACAACGGCTGACCACTGGCTCACCGCTGGCCGCCCGTAGGTTGAATGGGTTCCTGATCCCAGGGATTACTTAATCTCCGCCCTGGAAGACTGAACCGTTAACCTGTGTAATGTCTCTAAAGTAGTAGTAGGAGACCGGGGTGGACCCGGCTACTGTAACAGTCAATTTGTGTGTCAATCAAGGGCCCTTCCGCCCGCCGTGCCAGCAACCGTATTATCTGTAACGAGCTTTAGCAGTTTTTGTACCGCACCTCTTGTCCTCTAAGCTGTCTGTATAATTAATCTTCATCTTTAGTCTAAGGAATAAAAGCAAAAGTTTTTCAGCGGCCCCTCCTTCCACATACAATGTGGATTTTTGCAATATCAGAGATATTCACGCCAACTTTAACGCAGTTCACCATCACCTAGAAACTGCGCAGCCGACCATTCTCTTTTTAACGGAGACACACATATCTTTCCCGACCGATACATTATACCTACATCATCCCGGCTACGGAACGGACGAAGCTTGACTCTTCACACACCTGAATTTGACGGCTGATAAAGTTCTAGAGATTGCTCTAATATTAATTCCAAAGCAGAACAAGTTATTTTGAGTGACTTTAACGCCCACCATCGTGAGTGGCTCAGTTCTCAAACCAATAACTACGCAGGTATATCTGTTCATGAATTTGCTCTGACCTATGGTTTCTCTCAGCTGATACTTTCTTCAACGAGAATAGCAAATATAGAGGACCATACGAACTTCTTACTAAAACTTCTGCTGACTACACATCCGGACGGATATTCCGTATCAGTAGATGCGCCTCTTGGCTCTTCTTGCTGAGTGGTCACTGTCTTATTCAGACTTAAATGCGATGCACACAACCTGAGCCATCTAGGCCAACTAATTGGCGTCGTGTGTGGCACTATAAGTCGGCAGACTGGGAAGGATTGCGAGAATTTGATTTATCGTACCCGTGGAAGCAGCTCTGCTTTAGCTCAGAAGATCCTGACGTCTACGCAGCTGCAGTTACAGAGATAATCTTCGCTGCTTTGGAATGTTTTATTCCTAACCCGCAAGTAGCTGCCGGTTTCAAAAAACGGCATTTTAAACGGTCTTGCAACCAAACTAAAATTCTGAAGCAAACTGCGTATGAGGCTTGGACCATGGCTCGACATAATAAGAATCCGAATATTTTTGATTCAAAACGCCAATTAAATGCTGCCGCGAGGTTCAGTAAGAAAGCATCTGCCAGAGCTTAATTCCAATTCATCGGCAAAATAGGCGGGCGACACTGGGAGTCGTGCTTTCTGTTCACTTGCTAAAGCTGCCAAAGAGAACTTTTGCCAGTCGTAGTTACCGCCACTGCAAAAGATCGATGGTGAGTTGAGCCATAGTGCTAAGGAGAAAGCCAATCTATTGGGCAGACTCTTTGCCTCAAACTCGAATATGAACCACGAAGGCGCTGATTCACTATATCGTGGTGCTGTAAGACCATGCCGCAGTTCTTTATAAAAAGCGGGCGGTCCGCCGGGCATAGCTTTCTCTAGACGTTCATAAGTCGAGTGGGCCAGACTTGGTACACCAGCAGTGGTGCTTAAGCAGTGTGCTCCTGAGTTATGTCCTGTACTCACGCGCCTCTTCGCGCTTTCCTACCTACATGGAAGACTGCGAATGTTCACCCGGTGCCCAAAAAGGGCGATTGATCAGATCCATCGAATTACAGGCCTATCGCTATTACCTCTTCCCTCTCCAAGGTGATGAAGCGTGTGATCAACACACAGCAAAGTCAAAGTCAAAATGGTTTATTCAAATTAGGATTTTACAATCACTTTTGAATCGTCAAAGTTATAAATTACTATTTTTTGAAAATGGTCGCGCACATGTGGTTTCAGAGAAACCTCCTGTCGTAAACGCTTGGGTTGTGGAATATGCTCCTTGTTTTTTCTAAGGACTCCAGTACTTAAAGAAAGAATTTATTAGAATTTTTAAGAGTCGTCAACGCGCGAATGATACCCCTGGTGTTGCATGCCTCTATAGGCTACGATGACCGCTTACCATCAGGCGGTTCGTAAGCTTGTTTGCCACCTTAGTGGTATAAAAAAAAAATCCAAATACTCACCAGTCTCTAATACCTAGTTGGCAATTTGAAACTGCTATTATAGTATACAACCGAATAGTCGATCCTTTAATTACTTTTACATAAAATACTTGTAATTTGACTTCACATTTGGCTTTTGAATCTCTTCTAAGACAATTGCGCGTTTCTACACGATGTTGTCCTTCACCAAAATAAGAGCATAGGTTGCTCAAATGTGTGTACACGATTAAACCGGAAACGGACAAATCGTACAAAGCTACATATCAAAGGTCGGGACTCGGGACTAGTCGGGACGCAATCAGCAGTGACCCGCTTGCAGTAATTGCGAATTCCGTGTGCCGAGTGCCGAGTGCCGAGTGCCGGGCGCCACCGGGTCAGTGCTGAGTGTTGAGAGCTGACGCGGGCTGCAATCAATCGCGCCGATATGCACAACGAGAACTAATGGAATTGTGCATTCCGATCAGACGGTCGGAAGCGCAATTACTCCAGTTACCGGCTAAAACACCAGTTTTCTGAAAATAATGAAAAGATCGTTGTAGGCACGCATATCTAGTGAAAAAGATATTTCGCTGGTGGCGATGTACCTGATAGTTGATCCGCAGAGTAAGGCATCCCTCTTATTTTACCGTGGTTACAATATACTACTTGTATTTCTATGTAATTACCGTCGACTGTAAAATAAACAAATTTTAAAGATTAAGTACAACTCAAATGTGTTTTGCATTCAATTAATTACTTCAATTTTATAATATAAAATTTAATTTGTATGTAAATTTAATATGTAGAACATGAGTAATAGATCCTCCACGCTTCGTGGCTGATTTAGTTACAGCTCAACGTGCCGTAATCAATGTTTGTGTCAGTGTTTAATAATATGAAGACTGAACTAAAAGAGCAGAACAGAGGGCAATCGCTAGTATTAATTAACCTAATCAATCAGCAAAGAAATTGAACATACTAACTTTATATATCTACTTTTTGCTAATCTCAATAAAACCGTTTCCGTTATGTAATTTGTAATTTATTCTTAAGTTGTTGTTTTTGGTCTATCTATAAGAAGTGTTAACAAATGAAAAAAAGTGACTATTCTAATCTAATATACTAGCCTAGCCTCAAATAATTATTCCGTGAATGTATAAGCGCGATAACCCTTTCTTTTTTACATTACAGAAATATACAATTTAAGTCATTTAGAGTATACAACACTTGAATCTCTCCAATTTACGTTTTGCCCGGGCTATAAATATGAAAATGGACACGCATCTTGGGTCCAATGGCGAGGCCGTACTCGAAAATGATCGCAAACCCGCACTTAGGACGGCTATATTGTCGATAAACGCTCGGGAATATCGATATGGCTATAGTGAAGACGGACGTCCCTAGATAATATCGGGGTTATACAAAATATTTTTGAAACTCCTCATGTCCTAACGTAGATATCAATGTATTTGTTTTTACTTTGTACTTTGTAGTATACTACTTGATACCCACGACTCCACTCGTGCTAAATTCGGGATAGATAACTATACGTTTTGCCTTCGTACCCACTACCGTTAACGCTCCTGTTCCTTACCTAAAAACCGACTAGACGCTCGTATATTTGGCTTTTCATATAAACTTTCATCTCCTTTAATCCCTTCTTATTCGTGTCGTAAAAATCTAACATTTAAAACAAAACTTTTGACCATATTTTGGGTTCCACCCATGCTTTCGTAAAATCCTTTTGTAAGTACTTTACCTTCATAGACCATAATAACATATTCTATTATATGAAGTCTTGTGTACGACTGGATACCTACGTTATTGTTAAGGGTAATATTTATAAAAATGAGTAAGATTCTAAAAATTTATGTCACAAGTCGAAAAAAATATATATTTATTTTTCTGTTTTTCTTTTCTGTTTTTGGCCACTAAAGTGGTTTATTCGATATAAAAGCAATCTATTTTCTGCGCCACTTTTATTGTGATGATTAAATTTATTCGCTTCTTTGGGTAAAATTAGATTTTTGTTATTGTTTTGTCGGAATTCGTATTTGATATTTATTATTAGGAGGTATATTTTTTTTTTTATTGCAACCTAAATTGTGGCGCAGTAGTATAGCGTGCGGCTGCCAAGTCAAAGGTCTTAGGTTTGATTTCCGGCTAGGGCAACAAATCTTGTAACTATTTCTTGAGCCTACTCACCACTTAAAAATATTCCAACTATAAATAAATACATGCGACGGTTGTTTTTTTGTTACAGCGAGTCGCGAGAACGAAGGCGACTCTCGCGGGTACCGGTCGGCGGAGGAGCAGGCCCGCGAGCTGGCGCGGTCCATCCGACGAGAGGTCACGAAACTCGCGGACAAGTGGAACGCGCTGGTGGACCGGAGCGACGCCTGGGGACGGTGCCTCGAAGATGCAGTACAGGTCAGTTTTTTTGTATTAAAATTATTAATTTAAAATAAAATGTCTTTATAATTTATTATTTGTACCTAAATATTATTTTTTTTTTTACATATTGTGCCTGTGAGATTTTTGTAGCAATTTGATATTAGAAAACTTAATACCGTAAAACAAAGAAAGGCATTTAAAAAAACCAAAGATTACGACTTTAAAAATATCATTACGTAATATATAACGAGTTATAATATTTATAAATAAAGTTTCCTACGCAATTAATTTAATAACACAGCAAATAAATATCAAATAACTGAGGTACCTACTAATAATAAAAATAGGGCTTAATTAGGATATCAGCTAGTTGTAAGAGTTCGATTTTTCGTTGCTGTAGTCATTAAACTAGCGACAATGTAGGACCGGATAAGCAGAGAACGTTGTCAGATTTTGTACCAAATCGTCAGTTAGGCAAATACTGGCAAGGTCTAAGCGAGTGCCAGTATTCTCTGTCGCTACTTAAGTCGAGAGAGCTGCCTAACAGAGAGACTTTATAGAATACCTTATGAAAGTAGCCGTCGTGTCATATCAAAAGCGTAATCTGCTTTGCCTCTAGACAATAGTCCCGGTGTCGGCGTCGCGTCCGTCCGTCTTATCGCAGCTGCAGCTTAAACGTCTGTCTGTTACAATGTCCTATTTGTAAGAGCTCTAAGTACTAGCCGTCGCATGATCAGGCACTGGCTTTTGAGATTATAATGTCATATCTGATTTTGTATTTTAATCCCCTTTTAATTTATTAAGCAGTCAAAAGTAATTATGTACATAGTTAGAAGTGTTGGGACACAAATTCAATGTCTTTCAAAAGTACCTAAGTACAAAATACTAAATTATCATTGAAAGTAACACACATTACGATAAGAGTTATTTCCACTATAACATTATTAATTTATACTAAAATTTCGTTTGAAACTTTTAATATTTGTTAGTAGTTTAACGTTGTCAACGTTTTATGTTTTCTTCTCACTTTTGCTGATTACTTCTCAGTATATACTTATCCTTACTAAAACTTCATACTTTACACATTCTGATAAGCTTCTTACTTAGCGTGTATGTGTATTGGTAAAGAACTAAGTTAATATTGTTATTTTAATACAATATTTTCTTTATTATTTTCCACTAAAGTCCTACATTTTGTTTAAAGCAATATATAGATGTTGTTATAAAGCAGTAAGGTCGCAAAGTGAGCTAAGCGCGCATCCGACGTGTGGAAGCTTTTGTCCGAATGCAGCGAGCGTTACGTTACGTTACGTTACGTTACGTTACGTTACGTTACGTTACGTTACGTTACACTGCGCTCCGGTGCATATTTGCTGACAGCCACTCGGTGACGTAACAGTGTTATGTCACTAAGCTTTATCCTATTGAAGTTTATAATATGACTCCTTTAGAAACAGGCAAGTAAAAAAATGACAGTCTCCTTTAGCTGTATTATGGTTGGAATAGTTGAGGATGCAGGCCATTTACACCATGAAAACCAGCAAAGTGTAAGTCAAACTCGCGCACTAAATTTCATACGTTATTATTTGTTGTTCTATTTTTAAACTCTATATGTAGGTACTACATACTTATGACCTTTTATGACAGAGCAAAAATATCATGTTTTAAGGGTTCTTTACTTGAAATAAACAGCAGAACCCCTATAGGATCACTCCGTCTGTCTATCCGTCTGTCACAGCCAATTTCTTCCAATTATACTGGACCGATTAAATTTGGTACACATATGAATTTCTGTAACCCAAAAACGGACGAGTAACGTAAATTAATTAATTTTTAATGTGAGGACCAGTTTAGGGGTTAAATTAAAAATAAAAATACAATCTGTACTGTGTGATATATCAAATGAAAGGGCTGGTTGAGAGGATCTCAAATGTATTTTTTTTAAATAAATTGAATTTTTTAAATCTTGCTCGAAGTTAATCTTTTGACTGCATCTTTGCTATGAAAGTATTTATTTATATTGATGATATAACCATAGATATGGCATGTGTAATATATTTTCTTCTAAGACTCTAACCTTTAGGGAGTCATAAACGAAGAATGATTATTTCCATGTATGTATATTTATATTGTATTTCTTAATTCTATGAAGATTTTGTGTGTTTGTAAGATTTATATACTAGGACTTTATTATATATTAATAACTTTAAATATTTTAAAGTTATTTATGACATGTAATCACCCCCACACCCCACATTTTCGCCGAAGAAACTACTAAGCCTTAAATCAAAAAAGAAACTGACACATCAATGGCTTTTGAGTGGAAACTTAACTCTCAGTGTGTGAGTCCGACTTATCGTACTAGACACTTTTTTATCATGGGATTTAACTCATTTTTATTACCTATTGAATTATATACAAAACTTCTTTCTTTCGCATATTCTTCTATCTGGTACGAATTTACGACCCATACATGAAGTACGAAACCCTAATTAGGTTCTAATTTAAATAAACATTTTTCTTACTATTTTCAATACGTCTATTATTGAATTGACACGGCGATGAAATTCAATTAAATACACTTTTAGGAATTTAGCATTTAATGAGAATCGGAAATAAAAACAAAAAACGCTTAATATTTATTGAATTGATTTAAAATAATTTCGAAACTCGTATAGGGTTCATGTTTTATGTCATATCATGTATCATATTACGTCATGTTATATTATATTAACACAATGCAAGGATGCCTTGTAGAGAGGCGACAAACGAGACAAATCCTCTCGATGTCGACACTGCATCGCATCTCGTCGGCAACAGCGTGTGGTTCGTTACCGGCATCGTTACGCGACACCACTTGCGACAGACTAGGGATGTGTTGCATCAACAGATTTTAATTTGTCGAGTAATGCTTTTTAGAAATTTTAATTCAATTTAATGGCAAATTTGAAATATGTAACTTTAACCTCGTTATATAACAGATATTTTTTAATTTTCTCCACACTGATGACTTATACGTATCGTTAGTCGCTAGTATGCATCATTATGTCTATTGAACAACGAAATTTTTCCTTACTTTTTCAAATACTCATGTTTTGAATACGAATATTAATATATGTGTTTATGTTACATGAATATGTACTTATGTGTGGATGTATGGATATATGTGTCTTTATGTATGTATTTTTTTATGTAGAAGCTGTTGCCAGATTTATCTGCCGGCGCTAAATTGGGTAATCAGCGTAGGATATCTACAGCCATTTCTGGAGTTATTAAACATGTTTGCCGTTTATCCGCGTTATTCTTGCAGGTAGTTTATTCAACTATTTCTATGCGACATTTCAACTCAATTGGATGCTCCGTTGCAACGTGAACGAAAAACGAACAAACAAACTAAGCATTTATAATATTAAGTATTGAAGATTTCACGATTGAGGATATTTGACGCATTAGATAGTGCGCCTCATATGCTACATAAAAACAAAAAAAATTGAAATCGTATAAATAAAATTGTCACTTTTGAATTAATGACAATACAATCTATTTATCCTGGCCGTGACTCACCTTCGGGTTCAAGGCTCACGCTGGTCGAAGGGACGACCTCAAGAGCGACAACCCGAGCCGAGGCTCCCCCGCGGGAAGCCTTTGTGCGTTGGGCGCTATATGGGCTAAGACTTCTTCAGAGTCTCGCCCCAAAAGCCCGGTGGAGCAGTAATGGCTGCATCAGTCAAAAAAAAGAAAATCTATTTAAATAGGAACCTATTTATACCTATTTGATTTATCGCAGCAAGTAATAGTAACAATGAGCTAGATAATAATTAACAGCCTCACGTTAAATCCATCTACTTTGGGTACTATGTGCTGTCGGTGCTGTAGCGTTGAAAAAAACACTTATTTATGTAATCATTGCCTGTAAAATTATTTTAAAATCATAATAAAATATTGATAACAAAGAAAGAAAGAAAACCTATATACAAAAAATGTCGACAGCTTTTCTCAAAATATCGATGTCTCATTGAGGATACATCACTTAAGGGCCCCGTATTGGTAAGAACTTCATCTCGTTAGTGCTGCCAGCCGCAAGGTTCTCCTATCTCTTCTCTTTAGCTAGTGGGAGCCTCGTTTCCTCTACCTAAAGCCTGCACTTATTGCGGAGATGCAGTGTTTTGCATTGATACTGTATAAATTATAAAATACAAAATGCTGTGTTACGTTAAAAGAAAGATTTATTTTACGTTTTCTATTTAGTCTTAAATAATTTCACACTTTTTAAAATTGTGCCTATAATCAAATTAAAACACAGAATGCAATAAAAACTTTGCTGGATTTTTAAAGATTAAAATTATCAGTAGGTGTATATTAGTTTTCTTTTTAATAATTATCACACAACATGAAAATCTGCCTAATTTAACTCTCATTTAGCATATTAAAATGTTCCTCGAACTTGGAATTTGTACCATAATTCCAAACCATTACCACCTGATTTTTACTAATTTTAATAACGACCTACTAGCGAAAACTATCAAACGGATTAAAATAAAATTTGTCAGATAATATCTGTTTGGGATACACGATTTGGCAACTGTACAGTATGAGCTCGGGATTTATACATTTGTATGATTAGGCAGACAGAGAGTAAGACGGTAAGATCGAGCGAGATGTAACTCATAGAACCACCACAGGATGGATGAAGTGGAGACAGCTCACAGGTGTAATGTGCGATAAACAGATGACCATTCAACTGAAAGGTAAACTGTACAAAACAGCGATAAGACCTGCTATACTCTACGGTACAGAGTGCTGGGCAACTACACAGCAACATCTGTCAAGACTTTACGTGACAGAAATGCGCATGCTACGCTGGTCAGCGGGCGTAACTCTTCTAGACAAAGTTCAAAACATACACATCCGTGGCAGCTACGAGGTTGCTCCCATCATTGACAAGGTGAAAGAACGTCGTACGCGATGGCATGGCCATATACTCCGACGCCCTGCAGACCACATGATAAATGTAGCTTTAAACTTATCCACCACGACGCGACGCCGCGGAAGACCCCTCGCCACCTGGCTGACGACGGTCCCGAAAGATCTGAAGGAGACCGAGATAGACGCAGCAACAGCGCAGGATAGAAATAAATGGAAAAGACAGACAAGGAGAGCTGACCCCAGATGATGTGAAAAAGCTGAGGATAAGAAGAAGAAGAAGGCAGACAGAGAGTACAGTCTTGGCCAATGCCAGACAATGTGTCAATACACATATGATTTAGCAGAAAGACAGTACGGGTTCGGCTTTGACACATATGGTTTAACAGACTAACATAATGGGTTCGACATTGACACATAAGATTTAGAAGAAAGACAGTATGGGCTGTGCATTGACAGATTAGACTTGGCAGATAGACAGAATGAGCTAGGTATTCACAAATATGACCCTCGTTAACTAGCAGTCAATAATAATTTTTGATTAAAAATTACCGTGATTTTTTTTTTATAAAACATTAATATACGAGTAAAAATTCTTCTGCTGAGCTGTTCATTGTGATTTTGTATCGTAAAAGAATTAACTTTAGGTTCCCCACATGAAATATGTTGAATACGATAATGAATAGTAAACTGTGATATGGCAATGATAGCAACGAAGTACCCGACAGGCGGGGCGTGAGGCCGCATAGATTATGTAGGGGAGAGGGCACTCGTGGATTGAATCCTGGGTTTGGAGTAGTGTGGATATATCTTTACATACGGGTTTTATACGAAAAAAGTTATTCTTGCTGCTGGCAATTTCAAATGCCTAGTATTTATCTCTAAATCAAAAAAAAATAATTAAAACCCAATCCTTATCAAAAATACTGACTGCACGGCAGGCACCTCAAAATTTGAGTTCGTCACTCATCGCTATTAATAGACAAGCGAAGATTTGTTATGAATAATAAAAATACTAGCGTGTCTAGCCAAGTTGAAAGAAAAAGGAACTGGCGACACAGCACCCATGTGTAGATAATATTAACCGAACCATTTTGAACAACTTTTGACCCCTTCACAACTCGAAACCTATTTAACTTAAATAAATGAAATTGATAAAATCTAGTCAAGTAGGTGGGATATCACGTCTTTTTGTAAGTTGCTTATGACAATTTTTTTTTTTATATTTTGTTTTTTTTTGTGGTGTACTTCTTGCACATAAGAGATGCCTTTTGTTTTTGTGGGCTTACTGATTAACGATACGCAATAAACGAAGTACATAAGGGCGGGAAGTCATTAACTAAAAATCCTGAAATATGTATTTTATTCTTTATAACAAGAAGGGATAAATATACAAATTTTCAGACCTCTAGCATTTAAATTTGTGGAGGTCTCATACAAACTTCCATCCCCTAATTTTAGGGCTTGGGGCGTAAGTGTTCCATGTTTTAGAATTTTCTTGTTTTTGTACTAATACTAGCCCACATACCAAATTTCAGCTTTCTAGGGCTTCAAGGAGTACCCCAAAGAATTTTGATAATCATGAGTGAGTCAGTGACGAAATCGGGGTTCTTTAGATATCAAAAAATCTAAAGTATAATAGCTATGCGATTGAAACTTTATATGATTAATAAGTTCACTATTAACATCATATTCCGAGTATTATGTTTATCTGGTATAATCCAATCGGTAGGAAAAGGTAGGTAGTACCCTTGTGCTTTGCTTGAGTCGTCTTGGCGGGGGCACTACATAAATGCAAAAATAACTCTGTCGGTGTGCCTGTTACCACTTTACGCTTAAACCGCTGTTCCGACTAAGATAAAATTTGGCATGCAGAGTTTGAGTCCGGGAGAAGGACATAGGCTACTTGAAAACTTGAAGAGTGAGTTGATTATTTTTTTATAATAAGTTGTCGTTAAAATCCTACACCGATAACCGAATTTAGGGCTGGTGAAACCGCGGGCAATGCTAATTCTTTTTAAAATTACAAATTATACTTAACATATATTAGACTATGTCTGAAGCTCCAAACTACAACACATCAGTTCACGCACTATTTCCCTGCTCGCTGGGCGAGACAAGAATTTAGGATCGTCGCCCTCCCTGCGGCTCAGGCCCTAAGTCGAATTCTTCGCATAATTTCGTTTTGCAAACGACTTTGTCAGCAAACGTTTGACAGTAATTTTTCCTTTAATATTTTGCAGAACCAGTCTCACAGATACCTATTCATACTGATGATTCGATAAGGGTCTCGATTTGGGCCTCAAAATTATTAACAATGGAGTAATAGTAAAACCGCAATGTTTATTAATATTGCAAGTATAACGTTATCCATAATTTGTTTATTCTGTCGTGTGAATGACCCACTTTTGATATTAATTGTATTGCATATTGCACGCCTGCGGTAAACCATTGCGCTCACTCATTTTAACGTAGGTCATTGCTATAATTTTCAAACAAGTACTCAGTTATAGTTTTGAACATTAAATATGAGAATATAATATAATATAATATAACCAAATTTTAGGCTTCATTTTAAATAGTCACAAATAAATAAAGTTTTTTTATTTGATGGCATTTTGTGTTATTGATATAGGATTTATTTATTTATTTACATAGATAAAAAATATTTGATAAATAGCAAATCTTTAAGTAGATACTAACTTTAACTTAAAGTTAAGCTTTAGAAGAGTCGTACTCTAACCGAACTCGACATCTAACTCCTTACCTACCTAATTTAAGTATATGTAGGTTGGTAGGTATTCCTCGTGAATGCAGCCTGTCTTGTTTAATTTTGCGAACATGTTGTGATCGTGAATCATGATTAGCACAATGAAGTCTCGATGTAATCTCTCCGGTCAGGACAACTCGGGACAACTCGGGACGGGTGCGTTAAGTGACATGTTTACAATGGTCAGCCTGATCATTTTAAGTACCTATTTATTTTTCAGAAACAATGTGCTACGGAATATGGTAGATTCTAAAAGATGACATGTTGCACCTTGGCAACAGTAATAAATGGTTCATACTTAATTGCCATAATTTTTAGATTATTTACCTAACTTGTTGTAATTATAACAGTCCACTACGTATACGTATCACTTAAAAAAGTTTTTTTTTGTTTCACAGGTAATGACGTTATTTTTATTCGTCTTATTATAACATACATTGGTAAGTTATTTTATATCTACTACATACCTAATCTAACATTTGACTCATAGTCATTAGAAAGCGGGGCATTTTACTGTTTGATGGTTTTTCTTTTTTTACACAAAAAAAATCTTGTCTTATTGACACATAATTATAATTGCTATTTAAGCTAAGTATATTTAATGTAAATTGTTGCATAACAAAAACTCGATGATCATATCTCAAAAACCTTGTTTTCTAAACATCTCAAATGTACTATACTAGATATTTATCACAGACCATATAATACTACTACTATACACTTTACAATGGAGTACACAATTACAAAATATGACAGAAATAAACCATCGAAATCGGAACAAAAAGCATCTCCGTTATCGATGGCGACTGGTGACTGGTGACTGGTGACTGGTGACTGGTGACTGGCGACTTGCAACCGGACGCAGGGAGCTAATATGCTAATGACAGCGCTTTTCGACTGGACTTCCGCCAAAACTAAACGGACATTTTTTGCGCCCACATTTCTGAATTGACAGCATTGTGGCGATCGATCGATGTGTCCTAAATTAGAAACGTAATGTGACCAAAGTGTAAATTGGAGTCTTTCAACCCAATTGAGTCCGTGCAAACATTTCCGAAAAATACTTATTTCATTTTGATCAGAACTCAATCATGCCAGTAATCTTACAACAATCAATATTATAAACTTTCGTGCATGGTGCCATGGGTGGTACTGAAATGGTATAAAACTACAAAGCTTGGGCAAAGCTATTGAAACTCAGGTATTTTTTTTTAATTGATATCACACTATCAGTCTTGGTTTTAAGGATTCTGACAGCACTATCATCAAATGATTTAAATTTATTGGATGATTTATTTTTTCTACTCATGAACTTACTCGTAGCTTATTCAACTTTACAAAATGAACGTTTGTAGTAGGTACCTAAGTACTACTTTTTGTGGAAGGCACCTAAGCACTACTATTCAACGGGTTATGATTTTGCTGAGCATTATAAAAATATAATAATGTTTAATTCTTCAATAAAGGTTTTTTTTAACATTTTCGAAATTTTAAGTCAATTTTGATTAATACTAAAATACATTAGGTACAACTATAGTGGTCTATACATTTTTTTATAACGTGATAATTTTAAATGAATTTGTTTCGATAAAAATTTTGTTTGGGTAATTTTATGTTAAATATTTATTGAAAAGTAGTTCAAAAACCTCTTTAAACTCAAAGAAAGTATTTGCATAGGAATTCTCCTAACGGACCAAATTGTTCCCACAGCAACCTCGCCGGGGAATTACACTCAAGTATTTGTTGTCGGCAAAGCGGCGAGTATCAAAACTATGTGAACCCGGCTTTGGCTTAAATTGTTTGTAAACTTCGTCTTAAGAGTTCAAATGGATGTTATACTTTAATCTTTCAAGTATTTAAAAATAACACAATCAAGCCTTAGAAAACTTTATAAACACTGATTCTATTTAGACACACCGCCGCCGCCGTCGCCACGCCATGCCACGCCACGCCGGTGACATACAAGAAAAAACATTTGTAATTTTTTTTTATATATCAACGCCTCTCGAATGCTGAACTTTGTATATAAAACTCAAAAAAATGGTTTGTCTAAATGTGGCTACACTTGTCCCGGGCTGGAAGATTTGCTCATCAATAACTTTGACAACTTCCAGTGACTTATGAACTCGAGATCTTTGATTTTTGCTTCAAAAAACAATTGGTCAAGCGTGAAACAAGAAAAACTTAGGATGTGGTCACGAGTAATTCGGTAACGTATTTGTTAATTAAAAAAAATATTTTTATATTTGATGCATACTGTTTGTAATAATCCGAGAGTTGGAATATCCCGCTACACATCAAAAACTTTGCATACTCGTTTATATTTTTGTAACTGAGTAGCGAGAAAATAAAAATAAAATAAAATAAAATGGAATGATTTATTCTCAAAAATAGGATATCAAAATCACTTTTTGAATTAAAAAAACTGTAAATTACTAGATATTACCGTTTCAGCATCAAAATTGCGTTCTGGCAAAAAGAACGGTGAAAGTAACTCTTAGGGAGTCATGTCTTTTTAATTTTAGTTATTATTACAATTATCGAGTAAATTAGCGTTTGTATCATCAAGGTTGGTTTTCGGACAAGACAAAACTTTAACCCTTTTTTTCATTTTTTTTATATTAAATTTACATACTTCTGCAGGCGTTTATTGTAATAAAAAAACTTAAAATCACAAAATTTCTATTCAGACTCTTTTTATTAGGACTCCATGGTCAAAAAATAATACTCGCTTATCCGTGATTATCTGCCTTTCACATCTTCTAATTACCTCGTCCACTCCACGTCTCCACACTACACCTAGCTCGCAGTCTATAAAAGCTAATTCTATTATAATTTATGACATTGCCTTTCACATCTCCTAATTACCTCGTCCACTCCACGTCTCCACACTACACCTAGCTCGCAGTCTATAAAAGCTAATTCTATTATAATTTATGACATTGCCTTTCACATCTCCTAATTACCTCGTCCACTCCACGTCTCCACACTACACCTAGCTCGCAGTCTATAAAAGCTAATTCTATTATAATTTATAACATTGCCTTTCACATCTCCTAATTACCTCGTCCACTCCACGTCTCCACACTACACCTAGCTCGCAGTCTATAAAAGCTAATTCTATTATAATTTATGACATTGTTGCTAGTCCATTTGTCGACGGCGGCGTCTCCGGAACAATAGCGCAATAAAAATGTATTGGACCGGATAGAAGTTTTTGTTAGGGTCCGGTGTAAATTGTGTTACATGGTACGATGTCCCCTGGACTCAATAACACCAAACACTGTTAGTAGTAACGCTCAGTAAGCAGTAGTTTAACTAGGTACATTATAGTCCTATTTGGTTTACTGTATTTGGAATTTTATCCCTAAATAACGTTTAAAAATAATAACTAATAATTATTCTCAAAAATACTGATAACAATCGCTATATTACAGATATTTATATACACAAAAACTAACAAACCTGACTTAGTTTATAAACGGAAGTCCAGTAACCTACCTAACATAAGCCGTAAAAGCCGCAACTATAAAAAATATAGCATATACATGAAATAATTGTGTAGACAGAACTGATAGTCAAGTTACGACATCTTTTTTAGATGTTTTAAAGGTTTTCAATTAACTTTCGCAAGTTACTTCCTTGTCTAATGTGGCCTGGGCTAAAAGTATAAAGCAGACATACACTCCTACAAATTCCAATTGACTATGAATACCGATTGTCGCACGATGAATAGTCGTGTAGCGGCCGGCCGGCCGTGACCGCAGCGCCGCCCCGCGCCGTTACTTAGGGCGCGTTCGTTTTGGGATGTAGAATCATTATTTTCATTACTTTTGTTACCTGTCAGCCGTTCGTTTAGCATTGGTATTAAAAATATCAGAATTTTAGTATCATCTGTAGCAAACTGTCATACGTTCGTTTACGATAAGTTTGTTATTTTTGTTAATTTTGCCGCCGAAACATGAAACATTAGACCCATGTCTAACCAAAAATTTTGTTAGTAACGTTTCAAAGCTGGCAAAACTGGCGTTATCAAAAATGTGAAAAGTTTCAATCGTGGTAACTCTTAGTCCCAAAACGAACGCGTACATGCTTATGCAACAACACGACACATACATACGCACAAAACTTACCTTTACCTACTTATTTGTGACATAGATACTACGTCGTCGACGACGTCGCAGTTAAGGCTACGATGTAGAGTAGATAGAGTTAGGCTAAAATACGACAAATGCAAAATTTTGTGCAAATTTTAAGGCCAAACTACAGCATCTGAACTCTGAATCTGAAAATTTTAAAAAAATAATGTTATTAAACTTGCTTTTATCTAGTGCATTAACTGACTGAATAATATCCATTTATCATATTTAATGCTCAAAAAAATCTGGAAGTGACCATTGTTTTAACACTTGTGCAAATTTTTGAAGCGTGTTTTGCCTTTGGTTGTTATTAAAGTAGATTAAATAATTATAATTGGTTGTTACCTAGTGCATTGACTATAATTTGTAGCAAAAAGTCAAAAAGTCGGTAAATACGTTAAATTTCAAGGCGTCATTATGGTATAAACTATTTCTCTATTGCTAAAGAAATATATAACAAAAACATCTCATTGTAATGTATATGACATTGTGTAGTGATTTTTAGTACATTAACATGAACATCGTGTAGCTTTCTCAAATTAGCTTTCTGCTAAGTAATTAAAAGTAAAAATCAAAAGAATTCGTAATCAATAAATTTGCATTTCCATACGCATAAAAAGCAATGACTAGGCATGTAACTTTTTTATAAAATAAAATATTTCATTTTATTTTTCTAGTTAATCATGTCATTTTAAAAAAAAATTACGGAACCCTTCTAATATATCGAACTTGGTGCGACCCCATTTTTTTTAATAGATTATTGAAATTTCTTAATATATTTTATCTAGTTTGGTTTTGGCAGCTTAGGTCTCATAGGCTGCCAGCTTTAAATAAACTGTTATTTTCGCACAATTATTTTTTAAATTTATTTATTTTATAAAAAAATTACATGACTTGTCATTGATTTTTAATGCGTATAAAAGTGTAAATTTATTGATTGCAAATACTTAATTTACTTGAATCAGAAAATCTGCACCTTTGAATTTTATTTTTCTAGTTAATTATGCCGTTTTAAAAAATCTATACTTCTAATATATCAAATTTGATGCGACCTCATTTTTTTAATAGATTTTTTCATAATGTTTCCATCTCTCATAACTGACTATGGCAGTTTTGTTCCAGCGTATTGTCTGCGAGCGTCGTTATCTTACTTTTTTTTCCCAAATTTTGTTTTAACTTATATAGTTCAAAAAAATTAGACATATCAATTTGGAACCTTGTGTATCAAAATAAATCATGAAACGCTTTATCGTTTTTATTTTAACTCAATAGGAGTATTCTTTAGTTGGTCGGGTTATAATTTTTCAGCTAACTTCACACCAGTGAACTTTTACCGCACTTCGAGCTATAGTACTATTACTAAAAAAAAGCCCAATAATAGATACCGATAGAAAAGAGCGTATTCTTGTTAACGAGTACTTACCGACACACCCACCTGAGACCCAAGTTTTGTTTTTATTTTTTCACCAGTACCTAAAAACTAAGCAAAACAAAGAAAGTTCTGAACACAAAGTCAGAATGTCTCCTGGACAATGGAGGAGTTCACGACAACTTCTTGTTTAACAATTACTAATTATTGCTGCGTCAATTTGCAACGCAACTGTCTAGAGCAGGCGTACGATCAAACGCGCCGCGGACTTGCATAGATCTGCTTAAACCAGATTGTGTGGTATAAGTGACAGGAAAAGCGATTCCACTCATAATTTCAAGTCCATTAGTATCACACATAAAAAACTTATTTTCAAATAAAATCCATTAATGTGCGCTGCATTTCAATTTGAAATAAAACATACAGGATGGGGCATAAGTCACGAAGGGGTTGCAACTAGTTACAACGTTTTTTTTATTGACATTAAATTTATATCAGATAATAAAATAAAACTCGTAGAGATATTTTTTATTTAGACTACTAGATATACTAGATTATACATTTTTCATAAAAATAAATTTTAGATTTTTGAAATCTTTGAATTAACATCTTTTATTTTATATCAAACTTGATAACCTATTCTCTTTTAGTCTTCATATGTGGCCTGACCACAGTTAGGTACTAATAATAATTATTCTATGCTACAGTGACCACAGTGACCACTTCCAATTTGATTTAAGAAACTCTATCTCGACATCTTTGGATTTTGGTTTTTTTTCGTTTTTTGTTTTTTTTCTTACTTTACCTTTTAATTTTGACAGATTTTCAGCTTGTCAATTTGCATTTTGGTGAAAGTTATCCAAGTCTCGCAGCCAAAAAATAATAATGCATGGTGTTGTGGCAGATATTGTAAGGGAAGCATTGTTTCTCACCACTTTGTATCTAAAAGGATAGGCCTGCTGACTTACTCTAGCTGTGCTTTTTTCATATAATATATCTTTTATAACTTTTATGTAGTCTATATTTATTCCTTGCTTTGTTGAAAATAGTGCAAATAGAAGTGTAAGACATTAATTAGGTCTTCTATTTTTTATTCTCCAAAGTTCTTTTTTTTCTGTTTTAATATAAGGTTAAATAACCTCGTTAACTGTCTGATAAATATATCTTTACTCGCTAAGGTGATGTCATTTGTAAAGCCGTCAGGGACTGGAGTTGGCAATTATACTTTTACAAATCACATTTACACAAAAATATGCACACAATCAAAAACTTTAAAAAGCAAGTATATTCAACCAAGGAAGTTCCAGATCTAATTCAGTTTGATATCTATTATAGTTTTGAAAATATTTATCTTAAAAAAAATATAATTTTGTAAAATACAATCTACATTAATATTTAATTTTATCAATAAAATTATCGGTAAGGGCGTTATATGGACTTGCATCAGTTTGTAGTTTTATTATATAATCGCTATAGCTTATGAACAGACAGATCCCTTTAACAAATTAATATTCCGTATCAGCAGCAGCGCACCTATCGCTGTCGCTATCGGCCGCCGCGCCGCAATTACCGACCCCAGATTGTCACTAATTAATACGCTGACGCGTATAAATTAATACTACGATCTGATAATCGTTCATTGAAAGACTCAGCACTCTGAGAGGTTAATCTAACGAAATAGTTATTTGACTCGTGATTAGATAGGACATCAACTAACCACCAATATGTTATATTTTTGAAGTGAAGCTGTTTTTGCATCGTTAGGCACTTGTTGCCTCGGTAAGTATCGTCTGAACGCATGCCTCCCCCATATCATGTGGACCATATATTTCCATCCATATCCAACCGCTTAGGCCCGCCGACTTCCTGTGGCTCTAACCATGTATTCTGTCCACCTGGCAGGACGCGGTTATCCTTTTCATTAGCGCGCGGCTATAATAGGTAGTTTAACTTAAGTTCATGTTTCTTTTTTTTTAACTAGGCTTCTTTACTATATTGATATCGTTTGATAAAAATAAGTTTTTGAAAAATATGGCAAACGTCATGCTCGCAGTATCTCTATTTTTCATGTACCTATGTTAAATATACCAATTACAGTACATGCCATATATAAACCAAAATTTCCATTAAATATGAAATACAATCCTTAATTTTATTTCTCTACGCTTGAATCCGGTTTTAGTCTATTTCATAGTCATAGAAGTCTGAAGTTCTCGCACCACCATAACATCCACAGCCGGACGCCGAACCCGCCAGAGTCCGCCCGTGTCGGCCACAGTCCGCCCGACTACGGATACCATTATTTATTTAGCTCGCAGTGAGTGCCACTCACAACACTGTCTTAATTAACCAGAAACTGAGAGGACCTGCAATAGTCAGGGATTTAATATACTAAACAAGAGTTAGCGGGTAATCAAATTGTAAAGAAAACTACTCTAAACTATCATGCATTAGATAAAATACATAATAAATGTGTAATGTAAGTTACAAATTCTATTTGCTTCAATTGATTAAGACATGATTTTAAAATTATTACAAAAAACCTATATAATATTATACGGTACTTAAGAGTAATTCCATTAATTAGACATAATATAGAAATGTATAAGTACCTACGCCTCCACGTTAGGCTCGTATTATTTTTAAGAAATAATAATTAAATTTTTATAACGACAGAAATAAAAAACAAATTTATTTTAACCTCTGTAATCTCATTTTTATTAATTTTTCATTATATTCGTTTCCTATAATACAAAACCAAAACCGCTGCCGCTTACGCCCTATCCCCTGCACAGCCCCTTTCGCCCAGGTTTGCATTTTGCGCGCTGCTCATAAATTCATAATTAAATAGCGACTCCGGCTTTACCTCGTTATGAAGCGCTCAAATTTTATTTTATTTTTGCTCTTCCTATACCTGAGTCCGGGAAGGGCAGCACTAGACAGCTGTGAGACGTTGTACATACATATTTACAATTACGTGTAAGTAGGTACATGGGTAAAGTAAGGACTAAGAGTAAGGACTCACGTTTGTATAAATTATATAATATAATAAATTTAAGATATTAATTATTAATATTAGATATTTTCTACTAATATTTTTTTTTTATTCAACTGTCCGGGCTTCTGAAGAACCTCCGGAAGGCTGTTGAAAATTTCATCCATACAGCCTAGCATTAATATATTATGACGCCAGTAGTGGCGCGAAAAATCTTCATTTGTCGGGAGCGTTAGGTGAAAATTTTCACAACTTTGCTCGCCGTTACTTGTTCATTGTTTTCAATTCATCCTCTATAGGTCTTCGATGCATAATTCTTTACAGGCCTTCAAAACACTGCTGAAATTTGTCGTCCTAACTTACTAGACTAATTTAGAAAAATAAACAAGCAAAAACACGTCTCCATTGTTTATATCGGCATTTAACCTTCTTTTTTCCACTACAGACACCGCAGTGTTGTCAGATTCGAGGTCTGTTCGCGACGATTTTTCAACCGGGGTGAAATTTTGAAAATTGAGCTATACGTTTAAAAGACAAGGTGAAGATGGTGTCCAAAAAACTTGGAGTACTTAACAGAGCGAAGCATTACTTCACCTCGAGCCAAAGGTTGCCATTTTACATGTCTCAAGTCCGGAGTTCAACGACGGGCTTTAAGAATCGTCGACTATCCTTAACTCACAAGCCTTCAGTCTGCGGAGAGAGTCTGACTCCCAGTGTGTGTTCTACCGCTTTTATAATGGGATGTGTTCTAAGGAATTGTTCAAAATGATGCCCACTGGTAGGAGTGATAGGTACTACTAGTGATAGGTATGCTGAATTTGTTTTTCCGTATCTATCAAAAAAACATATAAAAAATAGATTGTTACTTTTGTAAAATAAATGCGGGGTTTCCAATCTCTTGATACAGTTACGATGCACACGGCAAGCTGCTATTATATGAACGAACCTTGTACATTCCATTTTTGTTTTATATGTAATAGGTTTTTGACTTATGGCAAAATGGTGACTTATTGATCCATAGGCGTTTTATAGGTAAAATAAAATAAAGTATTCAAAGTAAACAGTTTTTTTAATTATTTGATCAAAATAAATATCTTAATTCTGATTCTGTAAGACATATGTCTTTCCCGGCAAAATTTCAGCTAATCCATGCAAGGCTCCTAGACGTTTGGGCTACACAAACGCGCTCGAGCCCCCGTTCGTTCTGGTGAACATCTGGTGACAAACATCTGACAACTATGCCTTTGAATATAAGTTTGTTTCTTTTTTATGTTACGAGCTGAGGTGAGATTTTCTAATGTTCTGACAAAATCATTTGTTTTTTATCTTAAAAGCATTTATTAAAATTTAGAAATATGCAATCGTACATTAATTACAACAATAATAATAGATTAAAAAGAATACAAATAAAATGAATTAATTTATCATTTTAAACCTATCCTATTATAATAATTAAAACAATTTATTTTTTAGCTGAAGTACAATAAAACTTAAAAGTGATTCTCATATAATTCCTTTTCCTTTGTCGAGCTGAAACTTTTCTTAGTTGGAACGTAACTTAACTTAACGCAGCCGCTACAAATTAAGCTCCCGCTTGCTTTGCACCGATTTCGCTTAGCTGCATCTTAATTTACTTATAATATAACTTTCTTATTTTCCAGATCTAAATATATCCTTTAAAATTCTTTTTCGAACTAACAACTTGATTATTAAAACTTCAATTACGTAAAACGTATATTTTTACTGAGAATTTAGATAATTTTATTTTAACATATAATTTACTGACATAACTTCTTAAGCTACCTGTTATTTCGTTCTCCCCTTACAAGAAGAGCTTAATCTATCGAGACTAAAAACATGGATTCCTTCTGAAAATATTCAAAATAGAATCATCATACGTGACATTGGCGACCGCCCGGGTGACAAGTTATTGATGGGTTGTCGCGTTTGTCCGACCAAACACGAAGCAACGCCCGAGACAAATGTATTATTTTTTTTAGAAATGACTGACACCTATAGATGTTCAGTCACTGAAGTGCGGTGTATATGTTAAGAATTAAAATATTATTGTACGACATTTGATGTGGGATTAGACGTAATATGTGATGCGAACAATACACGAGCAGTCAACAGTACCCAAGATGTACTGTTAGCAAAAACCATAACAATTTCACTAGGAATTGCTATATTTTTCTTAGCACTTCCTATTTTCTTATGATTTTGTTAGTATTTTAAAATTAGGAAAACTCAGTAATTTTTTTTGCTCTTTTTTTAACAAATAAAACTCTAAAACTACATGGCGCTGTACAAATACCTACCTACAACTTCTTCATTTCTGTATATGGGTAGGTAGGTATAGGTATCAAAGAAATTACCAAACATAAAAGAATCACCACAACCTACTTCACAAAACCCGTAAAAATATAAAAGGCAGATAGGCGTTTAGTGTTAACATTCTAGATATCATTCAGCTATGTAGTAGTACAATATTATGTACTAGAGGAGACACCTAAAATGGTGGTGCATGGGTCATACGTTTTTAATCACTAGCTGTCAGTGGTTACTTATTTATTTGTGTTATAACTTACACAACTTACATATTCACATATATAACTTATATTGACTCTTAAATTTCGTTTTGTCTATAATTTTTTGTTTCTTTAAGAGTCTTTTACAAAAAAAAACTTGGCAGAAACATTATTCTTAATCTTTCTGCTAAATTCTACAAAGAGAGGGACATTTTACATTACCTAGTACTAAGTATATTTAAATGTCTTTTGGTGTTTATTTAAGAAAATAATGAAAGTGCAATCTGCAATCGCATGTATCTACTTTGCGTTTAACCATATTTTTTTTCTTTCGTTTTCATTATCAAACCATGAAGTTATATCTATAAACTATTAACAAGCAGAATATTAAGCTACAGTCGTCATATAACTTAATGAGCGCTGCATCATAAATATTTGATACTTTGCCACCTGCGTTTTCACTGTTCATGGTTTTCTCCAATGACTACAGAATAGGGTTCTTCGAGAAAGGAGTTGTTGGATTTTAAAGGATCGGAAACGCGCAAGTGATGCCCCGGGTGTTGCAAGTGTCCATAGGCCGTGGTAACTGTTTACCATCAGGCGGACCGTAAGCTTGTTTGCCACCTTAGTGGTATAAAAAGGATTGGCCGATTTTTATTTGAATCGCACCAAACCAAAGTCGCTAGATATATATTCTATGCCTATACGTTGTATGTATGTATAAGAAGACTTAGAGTCAATTTCTATAAGAAATACATCTAGAGATTAGCTTCGTATGTTAACTGAGAAGTTCTTGTTTAGACAAAACTAACTCAAGATGCGCAAAAACGCGTTTATCTGTTCGACTATTTTCAGTGTAACATCAACGACATTTTTTAACGAATATTTAGTTGGTTGTGTGGCTCTCTCTAGTTGCTCTCTCTATTGGCTCTCTTATCTTTTGATTCTTTTACAAAAATAATTGCTACATACACAAATCGTTTTATTAAAATTTCCATGTAAGTGTCGAGTGTGCAATCATCAGTGTTGCTGTCTGTCCGTTAATGATAATGATACAGCTATGATGATAAGGGGAGTCAATACCAGATATCAGCGTGTGTTTGTTTTAACGCGTTACCTACTGACTTCATTTGTAGTAACCGATTCCTATCACATCTAATGAAAAATACTACTATTTTATATTCATACTAACTTTCATGAACCCATAAATGAAATAATGCTTTTTGTCCATCTATTTACACTATTATTAATAGATTTAAGTTCAGTTTCCACCTGTGCGGAACATTATGAATATTAAACCATACTCCAGGCTCCGTCTCGTTATATGCTTAGTAAAAAGTCCCATTTACACCCTTTCGATAATGCATTCCAAACATATAATATAGGTAGAAAGTAGTTATTTGTTAAGTTGCTAAGGATATTACTTTATGATAAGTTTGCGTGATTTCTCCGAGGATATAACTTAACAAATAATAAATAGATGGTATCAATCTCAAACAACATCAGTGTAATGTCATTAGCGCCACTTCCTCGTTCTCACGGAAGGCGCTCCGAGTAGGGTAGGGTGACCAAGCCTCGTTACGTTCGAGGACGATATCTCATTTGCACAAGGGAATTATTAAAACAATGTCAAACAGCCGTTTAATCACAACTGCACACTTTTGGCATCGTTCCTGTGTCTGATGCTTAAATTATAAACTTAAGCTAAACTTTTGCGTCCTTATGCTGATAATTTTGCAAAAACAGAAGAATAAGAACATGTGACATTTAAAAGATCTTTATCTACAGCGACATTTAGAATATATTATAAAAAAGAATATAGATGTGATAAATCTGACGAATATTACATACAGTATAAAATATTTTTTGAGTTTTAGATAAAAGCTGTAGATTTTTTTCATTCAAAATTGATTTGCCATTATCTTTGAAGTTCCGTGAATTACACAAAAATAACAAAAAATTAAGTGCTCGCGGTTTTTAAATTTTATGAGATTGCGATAAGCCATTATTTTGTTATATTTTTTGAACAATATCAAAAAATAATGGGTTATCGCAATTTCATAAAATCTAAAACCGCGAGTACTTAAATTTTTGTTATTTTTTTTAAATCAAAATGTGGAGTAAAATTTAAATTATGAAAATAATCTGCGGCGTTTACCCTTAACTCATTGGTTTGTAGTTTTCATAAAATGATGAAACCTAATTTTGAATTACAATGGACGCAAACAGTTCAAATATGTCCCAATATATCGAGTAGTGTAGTGAAACTAGCGTAAACCCAAGGGACTTATTGTGTTGCGTTCTCCATTTAGCAACATCCTCTTGATACCTACGCGTTTTGCGTGCCGTGCTGCGTGCCGGTGCCGCGACCGCGCACACCTCGGGTTCAATGCCCTTTCGTCTTTGATTGCTGACCGTCTAGACTGTTTAGTTAATCAGGACTCAAAAGCAACAACGGTTTTTTTTTATAAAAATCTTGACACATTTGTCTTTTGCATTTTTGCATGAGTACTTAATACTGGAATTGGTGTACTTACATTCTAAGTTATTCCTGGGTATAACAATAAAATCTGATAAAATTGTTATCCCTTATATATCCTCTGTCATTCTCGCAATCCAATTTTTGATACCATTCCACCAGTGTCCTTATACCATTATCATTTTGAATATTTTATGAAAGCAAATAAAGAAGAAAGAAGGAATAAGTAGGTTAAATAAATAAAGATAGCTTTGACCACCGAAATTCAAACGATTACATTGGAACGTACCTATAAAGAAAAAGAAAATATTAATCTGAGAAGCAATATTTTAAGCAGTGATACACCAATAAAAGCTATTAAATAATTGTTCAGCATAACTTTTTTGGCGATCGCCTATCTGTTAAGAACTGTTGTTTCGGTCTCCAGTTGTGAAAATGTAAGCGTAAGCTGTTAATAGCAAATAATAAAAAAGCTCTGTAGCGTAGCGTAAGCTGTTAATAGCAAATAACAAAAAAGCTCTGTAGCGTAGCGTAAGCTGTTAATAGCAAATAATAAAAAAGCTCTGTAGCGTAGCGTAAGCTATTAATAGCAAATAATAAAAAAGCTCTGTAGCGTAGCGTAAGCTGTTAATAGCAAATAATACAAAAGCTCTGTAGCGTAGCGTAAGCTGTTAATAGCAAATAATACAAAAGCTCTGTAGCGTAGCGTAAGCTGTTAATAGCAAATAATACAAAAGCTCTGTAGCGTAAGCTGTTAATAGCAAATAATAAAAAAGCTCTGTAGCGTAGCGTAAGCTGTTAATAGCAAATAATACAAAAGCTCTGTAGCGTAGCGTAAGCTGTTAATAGCAAATAATACAAAAGCTCTGTAGCGTAGCGTAAGCTGTTAATAGCAAATAATACAAAAGCTCTGTAGCGTAAGCTGTTAATAGCAAATAATAAAAAAGCTCTGTAGCGTAGCGTAAGCTATTAATAGCAAATAATAAAAAAGCTCTGTAGCGTAGCGTAAGCTGTTAATAGCAAATAATACAAAAGCTCTGTAGCGTAGCGTAAGCTGTTAATAGCAAATAATAAAAAAGCTCTGTAGCGTAGCGTAAGCTGTTAATAGCAAATAATACAAAAGCTCTGTAGCGTAGCGTAAGCTGTTAATAGCAAATAATACAAAAGCTCTGTAGCGTAGCGTAAGCTGTTAATAGCAAATAATACAAAAGCTCTGTAGCGTAGCGTAAGCTGTTAATAGCAAATAATACAAAAGCTCTGTAGCGTAGCGTAAGCTGTTAATAGCAAATAATACAAAAGCTCTGTAGCGTAGCGTAAGCTGTTAATAGCAAATAATACAAAAGCTCTGTAGCGTAGCGTAAGCTGTTAATAGCAAATAATACAAAAGCTCTGTAGCGTAGCGTAAGCTATTAATAGCAAATAATAAAAAAGCTCTGTAGCGTAGCGTAAGCTGTTAATAGCAAATAATACAAAAGCTCTGTAGCGTAGCGTAAGCTGTTAATAGCAAATAATACAAAAGCTCTGTAGCGTAGCGTAAGCTGTTAATAGCAAATAATACAAAAGCTCTGTAGCGTAGCGTAAGCTGTTAATAGCAAATAATACAAAAGCTCTGTAGCGTAGCGTAAGCTGTTAATAGCAAATAATTCCAGATACTCGCTAAGGAAAGAAGTTTCGACACGGAATCTGTTGTCTTACTCGCACGAAAATCGACCGTTATTTATACAAGCGGTAGAACAAACACAAGGAGGCAAAGTCTCTCTTCAGACTTAAAGGCTCGATACGTCAAGTGAGTTTGGGATCGTCAACAATTCTCACAGCCTGTCGTTGAACCGACTCAAATAGGTCAAGCTGATATCCAGGTGCCCCGCTCAGAGATGGCAGCAGTACTCCATATGCGGCCGAACTTGCTACTTGTAAAGTAGCAACCTTTGCTCCGACGAAAAGTACCGCTTCACTTGTTGAGTACACCAAGTTTTTTGGACGCCAGCTTTACCTGGTCTTTCAGATGATCTCGAAACTGAACATCGCCGGAGATGTCAACACCAAGGATCCCAATGCTTTGGAGACGGAGAGAGGAGTGTTTTGTCATTGTAGGACCACAATAAATGGGATTTTATAAGCGGTGAACGCGCAGACTGGTCTTTGTAGGGTTGAATCGCACCATGTTTTCCCGTTCCCAGTCAGAGATTTTGGACAGAGTGGTCTCGATTTGAGACACAAGTTCTTCACGTTTTTCCTCCACAACGGAACGAGGGATGCTTGCACAACCCGTGTAATAAGCGTCTCCAGTACTGTCATCTGCATAGCAACGTATGTTTTTCATGTCCAACATGTCATTGATATGCAGTAGAAACAGCGCAGGAGACAGCACAGAGCCTTGCCCAGGGACCAGCATTAATGTCCATACTATCAGAGCAACTACTGTCAACTAAGGCTCGTATCCGTCTGCCGGACAAAAAACTAGCCACCCATTTGCACAAACCCTCGGGCACTCCGTAAAATGGCAACTTCGATAGACCCGATCGAACACCTTCGCTATGTCCAGGCTACATGCCAATGCCTTGACTCTCAATGACTACTGCCCATCGGTGTGTGAGATACACTAGAAGGTCACCAGTTGAGCGACCGTGGCGAAAGCCGTGACGGTCGCTGACAAGGTCGTGTTTTTCTAGTTATCTTAGAAGCTGTGTGTTGATCACACGCTCTATCACCTTGGAGGGGAGAGAGGTAATAGCGATAGGCCTGTAATTCGATAGATCTGATCTATCGCCCTTTTTGGGCACCGAGTGCACATTCGCAGTCCTCCATGAAGAAGGAAATTGCCTAGTGTGGTAGGAAAGTGCTAAAAGACGCGTGAGGACAGGACATAACTCAGACTCAAACTGTTTAAGCACCACTGCTGGTATACCGTCTGGCCCAGCTCTGGCAGTTGCTTTCTTACTGAACCTCTGCTGCCTGCATTTAATTTACGTTTTAACTCAGAAATATTCTTATTATTACAAGCCGTGGTTCAAGCATTATCAAAGTTTGCTTAGGAATTTTAGCTTCTCTGCAAGACCTACTAAGCCACGGTCCTACTCTAACTACTCGCAGGTTAGAAATCAAACATTCCATACCAGCGAGGATTGTCTCAGTGAATGCTGGTGCGCAGACATCAGGATCTTCTGAGCTAAAGCAGAGCTGCCTCCAGGGGTACGATGCATAAAATTCTCGCAATCCATCCCCGTCTGCCGATACACTATAAGTGCCACACGACGCCAATTAGTTGGCTCAGATGAATCGGGTTGTGTGCATGAAAATTTGAGTCCGAACGAGACAGTGGTCCGAGGAGCCAAGAGGCGAACTTACTGAGATGGAATATCCATCCGTACGTGTAGTCAGCACAAGGTAAATATTTTAATAGAATATTATTTTAGGAAAACTATTATTCTGAGCCACCACTGAATATTTGGTCGTTTATGTAGTGCCTATATTTACTGTAAAATCGCAAGGAATAATACAACTGTACCGGACTAGTACATAATAGTAGTAAGCAACAAAATAGCGCCAAGATGTTTATTTAGTTTTTTATTCCTGTTAGTGTGTATTAATTGAGTTTGTTATAATCGCACTTATTAAACTATTTATACGTGTGTATGTACATATATATTATGTACAAGATTTACTTTCTTATTTTATACAATTCGTAATTTTAAAGCCTAGGTTAATTTAGAATTTTTGAGGTCCTGGAACCAAACAACAAAAACAGAACGTCATCAACTAAGGGATGGACAAGTGAAATATATAGCTGTCTTTGAAAATTATTTGGCTGCAAAAAATGAAATTATTACTAACTTCCTTATTCGTTAATTTTTAACTGACTTTAAAAAAAGGACGAGGTTCTCAATTCGTCGGAATCT
Source organism: Apoda limacodes (assembly GCA_946406115.1). Classification (NCBI taxonomy): domain Eukaryota; kingdom Metazoa; phylum Arthropoda; class Insecta; order Lepidoptera; family Limacodidae; genus Apoda; species Apoda limacodes. The sequence goes on along the minus strand of OX291560.1, from coordinate 22,836,700 downwards.
TATTTTTTTTATTTATGTTCCCCGATAACTCGAAGACGCCTTGACCGATTAATTAATTATTTTTTTTGTTTGAAAGAATATATCCTTCCAGTTGGTCCCATGGTCATCAGGTCAGGATATAATGATGGGATCCTAGAGAAATCGAGGAAACTCTTCAAATTTATAGAGCATACTTAGAGCGACTTGGGTATTTTTAAGTGTACGAGAAAATAAGCAAATTCAAACTGTAATTCAAATCAGATTTTTCAAATGAGTATTTTTTAGCTTTTTAAACCGGTTGTTTTTTTTTTTCGAAAAAAGTTTTTAAATATGTCTTCCTTCCCTCTAACTATTCAACCTCAAATATTTTTAACAACATTTGTATGATTTGTTTCTGTACGTCTCTACAATTTTCAGTTTGCAATATATATATTCAAATTAACTAATCGCATTATCGTCAGTTACTCGTACTTACATAAAATCTGCCTAAAAATTCCTCAAGTCATGAAACAGTTCTAACACATAATTCGCGCTTATCGTCCACCACTAATCGAAATAGAAACAGTTTTTATTTATTACGATTCTTTATCTCCAGAATATTTCAACCGTGTAGTTAGAGCAGGAACTACCTGTAGGCAGAAACAGGATCATGTTTAATAAATTATTATGTAAAATAATGAGCGTGCATGCGCCGGCGCAGGCGTCGTAGGTTTTGCATTTTGTTTAGGCAGTGAGCAGTGAGCAGTGTCATGGCGGCTGGGGGCGAAGGCACGCGCGCTCGCCGCCTCCGCGCGTTCAACAAATGTCGGCATTCCTAATGCAATTGTTTGTTTACCTTTTTTTTATCTGGTATTGACGTGCAGTTCATTCTTTCAAAAGTGATCGATGTGTTTTACTTCTGAACTGGAAATTATTTGTGCGTTCTTTTGTGCTTAGTTATGTACCGCGATTCTTTTTTAATATTTTCTGTAACATTTTATAGTTTTTGAATTGTATCATCCTTGTTTTTACTGTCAGTATTTCTTTTATTAATGAGTTTGAATGTTATAGATAACGCAACGGGGATTGCGCCCGCATGTCTGTTGATCCGTTTTATAATGGGCTTATTATATTGCGTTACTGTTTGATCGTGTTTCATGTGTCAGATTGGTCTCATCTGAAACATTACATATAAATTATCCTCTGTTTAATCAGACATATTTAAATAGATTTTGATCTTCTTTGATTGAATTCATTTACGATGATTTATAACTTTAAATTAACTACAATACATTTAAAAATATGATTGAATAAAGATATAATAATTTGTAGACATATTATGTATCAAAATTTTATTTTATATTTTTATTGCCACGTGTTTATTCCTAGAGATTAAACATAAGTTCATGAAAACATCAATAATTTTTTTTATCTCACCAAACGTGAAATAGGATTTTATCAGAGGTACATAACAATTTTTTGTAAAGATATGATTTCACTCAGGATTCCATTATTAGATCAGACTAATTTATTTTAAATCATCTTACATTCAGATATGTAGGTACTCAAGTATTATAGGTACACATTTAGGATATGCACGTGTACGAACTCCTAGCAATAAAACGGCTACAGACTTAACTAAACTACAGAACTTTTATCTATTTATGATATGCACAGTCGTCATAATGTTTTTTTTATTTGCAAGTAGCTTTGAAGACAAATTCTTTACATAGATAGCGCTATGTTTGAATAACTCCATGTCCAAGAGACTTGCCCCTTCGGCGCGGGCGCGGAGCGGGCGGTTCGTCATCGATCACGTCTTGATTCTATCAACATTTTGTATTCATTCATTAAACACTTCTATAGGGCTTCGTATGTACCTGCCAAGAATCGACTATTAATTTGGAAACTGTATGTGTGACATTCTTTTATGGACATGTGGTATTTATCAAAGAAAATAATTGTTTGTTGCAAGGCATTGATTTACGAACAACTTGTGTAGTTTTGATGCCTGATTTTTATATAAATTGGTAGGCGTTAATGTACAAAGATATTAAATGAGATGAATAAAGAAGTAATCGATCATCATGTAATAAAGCTCTCTTTTCGATTCGACCATTATTCATGATTGTAGACATCTTGGAGGTATTATTAGCTTAACATTTCCCAAGCGATGTCGGAGGAGATATTTCTAAAGAAATATCCAGGCATTATTTGGCCTTTAGGAATAAATAACACAACCTTGGTCGTAGTATCTATACTATTGTAGCAAATAAAAAAAACTCAACTTTGTATCTATAAAAAATCTGACAAAAAAAATAAGTTGATATCTTACTCTACCAATTTCATTTTATAAATTCTCGGATCGAACTTAAGATAATGTCCTATAAAAAGTTGTTAACTCATGTACTTTGAATTGACTTTGTTACATAAATTTCGTTACAGGTAAACGCGCTTCATTATCGATTCAAATTTTTTTTTATTATTAGTTACTATATTCATTGTAAAAACAATAAGTTAAACAGATAAAAAAATTACTATTAATTAACAAGTATTTATCATGAGATACTAATATATTCTAGACATTGAAAAAATTTGAGCTATCTATAGAACTTGTCTCCTCGTTAAATACCTATAAGGTATATACTCTACCAGGTAGAGATTCAAAGTATAAGGTAGAGTCTACCTTATGAGCTACACTACATAAAATATAAACAAGCGTGTAATAGAAGTAAGCAAACAAGTGATGCTGAAAATAATATTTCTCACGACAAAGCTGAAAACACATTTAAACTAAAAAGACATTAAACAAACGCGTGAAATGAGACAAAACACCATAAACACAAAATCCTCGCCTGAGTCAGCTTAGTTTATGGGCATAGTGATGATGATCCGGCGACTTCCGTCCCCGAACAGCCGTCTGCTGGTCGCGGGGCTGCACGCGCACGCACAATGGGGCTCGTGATCCCTGGTGTTGTGAGAGAGATCTGTCACTGGATGATGTCATAAATATCTATAAATTTTGTCGGTTTTTTCTCGTTAGAAAAAGAAATATATAATACGTTGTATCATACAAAGAGAATAATATAATCACTAAGTTGTATTATAAGTACTATATTTGTAACATGATTAACTTGTAATCAAATTTTGATAGGGCCTCAGTCGGAAAGTTAATTCTGGTAGTGTAAAAAATTAGTAGGCATATTTTCATAAAAAAGTATAAATTTAAAGTAGATCTAGCTTTACAATTCTACTTTCAAGCCTTTTCCGCGCAAAATTGTCGCAATGTTGCCATACCCGTAACCTACTTTGAATACAAAACCGTACCGGACCCGTCGTTATGTATTCAGTGCGCGTCACACTCTGTCTCAGTCTCAACTCAAATGATGGCCGATTTATTTTCATCCTTTTCTCGAGAATTTCACTTTCTGCTCCCGATACTCTCACATCCGGAACGACTTTTCATTATTGTTATAATTCAAATGTCTCAAAGATGATTTACGGTATCTGATGATTATTGCAAAATATTTATGGTTTTTATTTTCTTTATAACTTTGTGATTTTTATTACGTACTAAACAGAATATATACTATTTATTTAAAGCATCAGCCATTTCTTATTATTCAAGAATAGTAAAAATTAACGCACCTTTTCGGTTTAAGAGGTCGTCGACTGATATAAAAAGCCATTACTCAGGAAAATGATTTTTTAACTTTTAAGATATAATTTATAATTAGTTAGCCAGGTCTCTTTTTATTAGAATAATTTTTTTAAAAGATAAAACGCTGTTAGAAATTTAATTGTTATAGTTTATTTCGGTAAAATACCTACTAATCTTCTCTTAGTCATTTATTATAAATGATACGTGCTATTTTTTTTCCATTCCTATCTCTGTCACATAAAACAACTGTAAATATACGATTTATAGTTGTTTTATGTTATGCAGGACTGATTTATTTAAATGAGCTGTAAATGACTGGATAAACAGTTTCTAGTTTTCTTCGTGCATATAATAATAATGATATTGGAATTTATGGGATTTATTATTATTTTTTTTCATAAAAAATAAAATTAACCACAATAATAATAAATATTTTTGGACAAACACACAACACTATCTGTTTCCAAACTCAGCAAAGTTTTACTATAGATACCAGACAACAGATACAAATACATATCTTATACCTTTTTTTATAAATACATACATACTACCCATAAACATAGAAAACTCAGTCTCAAGACAAACACAAATGCCATTGATTTTGAATGAATGAAAATGTGAAAGAAATCACATAGATGTTTGTCCTGCGTGGGAATTCAACCCACGCCCCTCTGTTCATAAGGCAGCTCATTACGCACTGAACCAGGATGCTTCGAAGATTATAGCAAACCGATTGTGTACAAAAAATAAATACATGATATATAAATTCGCCTGATAATGTAACGTAAATTAACCTAACACGGATGTCAGTAAATTATTCCTTATTAGTAATTAGTATTTATTTATGTATTATATTTGTATAAATCCAGGTATTTTATGGCGATAACTTAACAGAGAAAGAAGAAATGTACAAAAATAGTTAAGATCATAGAGTATATCATTGCAACTCAGCCAATACTGCTAGAACCCATTTTAGAACTTCTCAAAGCACAAAATAAACCTATTGGAGTGCTTTGTAATTTATGTTGCTCTCACTTAGATCTAGAAATAATTTTTAGCGTTAGGACGTGTCTGAATAACCGACGCCCAGCGACAATTTAACTTTGTTTACTAAACAACGCTAGGTTTGCGTTGCAAGCTTTGAAAGTGTTGTAAATTTATAACTCATTGGTCACCGAAATGTAGGCCTTTTCCTGGTTTGCGCTTCCTGCACATTTAATTGAAAAGCTTGTGCCAGTATTGTAACTGAGCTCTATTCAATAAGTATCCACTCCACCTAACTCCTAACCTCTGTCTGTGACTCCGTTTGCGAGGATCAATTAAATGTATACCACGTTCTGCAGACCTATACCTCTATTGTTGCTCTTTTTGAATAAATGATTAGTTAGCTTTACGATTACTTAATAATTACAAAAATAATTTATGCTCAGTTATTTACGGTTCGGTTAAATCACAAAAGAAATTAAAGGACTGTATCAGCTTCACCTACAACACAAAACTTGTCTAAAACGATAACTTAAGCTCTCATAAAATACTCTTTTATACATTTTGCGTCCCAACTACCTTATCCCCTTATTCAATTGTACCCCTAACACTGTACACTGTACACAAACTGTTACGAGCTGTAAATTTTACTACTTCGTTTATGTCCAATTCAATATACACTGTTCTTAAGGTAAAGACGTGAAAATACTGATTTTAGTATCTTCCTACTTATACCTTCTATTTCAGAGTACGTTTATGTATTTTATATTTTTGAACCTAAACATAAATATTTTCTTTTACTAAAATATTCTTTATTTTAAATATCACGATAGCATTAATCCCACCACGTTTTTGACACCTCCTGACTTCACCGGTCTAATTCGGGCCCAAGTCTGCTCCTTGTGGAATGCAAAAAGAATGCGTCTACGTCGGATCCTCGGCTAATAAGAGACGCTGGAATTGAGAGTTATTACGGAGCCGACGTCTCGAGCCGACGTCTCGCATTTACGAAATCAACAGCTCCTTCAGCACTTTGCGCTTTAAGCAGTTAACATTTTTATTTTCGAAGCGAAACTTTAGCAAAAGAGCTTTCTGCAATATTTACGAGCAATAAATACATACAAACGGATTTCATCGTAGACTACTTTGTTTATTTATTTATAATGTTTTTTTTGTCAATCTAAATAAAGCTAAATAAGACGACTTGGTCAAAGAGTTTTAAGCATAGCATAAAAACTAACTTTATATAGTAGAAGATTTATGTATAGTGTTTGATTTATAGTGTTATAAGTAGAACTACTAAGTATATTAATTACTAACCATAATTTCTATAAAATTTTCCACAAATAAAAAAAGAATCAATCAAATTAATCCACACCACAGGCAGAAGCAGGTATAAAAGACCGTATTCTCATCCGTAATTATAAAATTATTGCGTCTCCAAAATATTCTATTGTATATTAAAAACTTTTCTATAGTTAGCCTAGTTTATTACGACTGATTTGATGGTAGCTCCATACATCTTGAGTTTCACTAGATCTTGGGCAACTCTTTTGTTTCATTGTTGATTATTACATATTCCAAATAATATGCAATCCCTTTCACGTTTAGCATTTGTTATAAAAGAGGTCGCCACTGTTATGCGATGAATGGCACTTTTTCCAAGTTTTCATTGTTTTCTCCAAACTAATGTCCCACAGGAAATCCTGTAGAGTAGAAGCTTTCATTTTTGCATACATTGTTGTACAAATATTTTCATTCCTCTCTTGAAAGTCTTTCTTTGTCTTTGTTTGGTGCTAAAATTGTTTTTCATTACATGAATATAAAACCTCGTTGTAATAAATATCTAGAGTAATCCACTTCTTACTTTTCACTAGCATCAAAACAGTAAATTTTATAAGAATGCAAAACAACTAAATCTTCATAAAAAAATATCTAAATAATATATTATAGTATAGTTAAATTATTATGAAAAACCAAAGAAGTGAAATATTCATAGTAAATAGATAATGTGAAAAGTGCTGAATGAAACCACTGACTCGAGTGTTTGTGTCCTGGGAATACTGGATTAGTATAAGTGAAGTGAGAAAATGAAGATGCATCTCCAGGCGGAGCTGACGAGTGAGATCTCTTTCCCAGAGGAGAAGATGCAGGTCTCAAAGGAGGCTGAGATGCTGTACTATGAGCTGATCAGAGCTCTAGAGGAGGAGGAAACGGTAAATATCAATAAAATGATTTAGGTACATATTTATGCTCTTCATTATACAGAACAATTTAGCAGAATTAGTAACTTGCATGAGTTTATACCTAACAAATGTGCCCCGAAGTATTTAACCCTTTTGTGAGACCGCTGGTATCGATAACAAATTCCTTACAATCCGTCAGTCCGCACGTCACTGCTTATAGTTCATTTGTCATGATTATGATAAAATTTTAAACTGGCATACAATTTCATAATAAAACTAGCATTTGCCCGCGGTTTCACCCACCCTAAATTCGGTTATCGGTGTAGGATTTCAACGGCAAGTCCTCAATTATAAAAAAACGTTCAACATTTTTATGTAGCCTATTATCCTAACTCAAACTATCTCCATGCCAAAATTCATCTTAATAGGGACATAGCGTGAAGAGATAACAAACAGACAGACATACAGAGTTACTTTCGCATTCATAATATTAGTATGGATTATATATTTTAAGCTTAGCTCAGCATACCTTCTTTACTAGGAAACTCTGGATCTCAAGTATTTTAGTCTTTGTTAGTAATTTGTTTCAGTACTTTATAAAGTAGGTAAGTACTTACATAAATGTATATGGGCATATTATATTGTCTTATCGTGCGGAGTTGTTAATTGTTCCTTGAAAGAGTAAATACGTACACAGATACTGGTATCTTTATTTTTTGTTTAAAGAATAAATTAATATTCAATTAGTTGTTGTGATAATTCTTATCGTGTACAAACAGACAGACACAGACGTTACTGACACAGTAGTTATATATGTTACTTTTGTGTATTTTATAGAACACAGTGGAAACAATTCTTGAACTTATACTTATCACCAACCATTAAAATACCTCTACAATAATTTGATCCGGTATTGAATCCGGTAAGTTTTATACATACTAGTAGATATTTTTAATGTATAATTTTTTTAAGCTTGTGTTCTAAAAATTCTATACCTAAAAAAAAATTTAAACAAAATCTGTTCACAAGCTTTTCAGATATCTGCAATAATAAAAAAAACTACGGAACCCTTTCTCAATGCATTTACGACACGCATTTGGTTCATTTGTTTTCCAAACCTGGTAATACTCCTTAATACTCATAATTATAATAATCATAATATTAAATACTCCTTAGTAATAATATTTATAACTAGATTTTGCCAGCGGCTCTGCCCGCCCTAAATTGGGTTATCGGCGTGGAACTCCTTAATTATATTAATGAAGTTTGCTATAGCAAACTATAGGTGTAGCTATAGTTCGTTCAACTCTGTTATAGTTATTCCCGCGGAAACTTTTGAATTTTTCGGGATAAGAAGTAGCCTATATGCTATTTCAGGACATAATCTATGTGAATGCCAAGTTTCATCCCGATCCGTCCAGTGGTTGAAGCATGATTGAGTAACAAACATCCATCCAGACAGCCAACTTTGACATTTATAATATTAGTATTTATAATATAATGTATTATGATACTTATAATTGTAATAATCATAATATTAAATACTCCTTAATAATGATATCCAATAAGTACCTACAAATACCCTTGTAAAATCTTATCGCTATGAAATAAAAATTTTAGTTAAAAAAAATACTGTTAACATTGTAAAAACTATGATTGGGTTTAGTATTTTATAATTGCATTGGACCTAAAGTGAACTATGGATTATTTTGAGCTGTACCGACTTTCTTGCAACTATGCTGCAACGTTCAAATTATATTATTATCTTACGACGTAACGCAAGCTTAAATACCTACTTGATACTAATACAGTTAGCTCTTACTCAAGGTTTTTGTCGTCTGAATTATTTCTCCATGAACTCCTTGAATAAAACTTAGATCAGATGCCTTAATCGAAGCCTCATCAGGACTGGTTTAGTTCGGAGTCGAGCAGGTCGTTTACATCCATTTTGCATACATTAGTGAGATCAGGCCGTCTGTTTGGTTGTTTATTTGTTTATAACTGGCAACAGTTTGCGAATAATCTCACTGAGTTTGTTCGAAACAACAGTTTGTTCTAAACAACAACGAGAGAGCTCGTTTTTAGATTTATGTCAATTTAGTATCGATATCATGTTTTTGATACAAATGGTTTAATGCTTTTACAAATAAAAATTTTTTTATTTTGAAGGTTAGTGGAATACTTACGCGATTTTCAGTTTATTTTCGTTAGTAGTATAAATTTCCACCAAAACCCCACCCCAGACACGAGTCTAAGGTTTAATTTTTTGGTGACAAAAGTGTCAAAAACAACAAAACTTTCGAAAACGAACGCTTAAAGTTTCTTATACATGATACCAATGATAGTGTATATATTAAAAGAGGTGGATATCGTACTAACACACAAAAACTGAGGCGATGAAATTAAGACAATTGTCGTAATTTGATTCAGTCACATGTCACTTTCTAAATATAGCTTTCTCCTTCTGTTTCACACGTTCCGTATAATCTATTGCATTTGTCTAAGGTGAGTACTTGTAGATAACAGCGGATCAAATTTAGATTTCGATCAATATGAAGGTACCGTATCTTAACTTAAATATCATTGGATGATACTAAAATTTTGATAGTTTCGACGTAGGGTGAGCTCATACCGAGACGCGGCGCGAAATCCCAACGTCCCGCGGTGCATCTTCAAGCCGCTTCACGTCGCGTCGCGTCTCGATATGAGCTGACCCTTGCTCAACGAACGGATGACAAGTTATAAAATAAACGAAAATAATGATTCTGCATCCCAAGTCGAACACACCCCTAGTAGGCTTTCTTATTTTAGTTTAAATCATAGTTTTTTTTGTTTTTGCAATGTTGAAATTTTGTTATCAAATAAAGAAATAAGTGAGAAAAATATAGCGTAGTATAAACCAAACCTAATTCCGTGATAACAATATAGAACCCCAACACATGCGGGCGCTCTCATAGGTAGGTACACCAGATTCATATTTTGCACACATTCAGCTATACAAGTACTTTGGTACTTTAAAACTCGTTTAACTTATCCTTTTTGCTGAACTCTAAAGACATCCGCCGGTGTCGAATTTCTTATTCGTTCCCATGACGGTACGGACAGACAACCACTTTTCATCCTTTATATTTTACATATAAATTGTTATCGTCTACATATTTAGAATATTTAATTTATGTAGGTACCTAGTTACTTACATATAATTACATATTATCTTTGAATATTGTTTTAAATTATGTTCCTAGTTAAGAGGGCGATATAGGCCAGAAAGCTAATTTCTGTAATTCTAACGTGGTGTATGTTAATCATTAGATAATGTAATATACATAACTGTGAGATATATATGTTATATACTTCTTAAGTAATTTATACCGTAATGGCGCCTTGAAACTTTTAATTTTTTGGATGGAATTTAACGTTATTAGCGTTTTGTAGTCACATTTTTTGACTTTTTGCTACAACTTAGAGTCCATGCACTAGATAACAAGCTATTCTAATTATTTAACCAACTTTCATAACAAGCAAATGCAAAACACGCTTTAAAAATTTGCACAAGTGTTGAAACAACGGTCTCTTCCAGATTTTTTATTGCATTAAATACAATAAGTGAAAATCATTCAGTAAGGTAATGCACTAGACAAAATCCAGTTTTATAACATTTATTTTTTTTAATCCTTTAGATGCTATAGTTTAGCCACAAAATTTGCACAAAAACGGCGTATTTTCGCGGTCTAGCCTATACCGTTAAATTAATTTAAGTTTTTATTTTTACATTTGAGTGACGAATTGCTTTTAGTGCCTGAAATAGAGATGAAAATTTATAAACACTTTTATAAAATTGTACATGTCTCAAAATATTTTTGTAGTAGTTTTACGTTAGGTCTCAACCGGGCCTCAATGTTTATTATGAACTTCCCCACTCTCCTAGGTTTTTATCACAAAAAAGTCTCATTTGGTACTCAAATTACCACTGCGTTACCAGTCTCCATGACCCATCAAAAATAATGTCCACTACGTTACCGTACGTTTCTTGATCCCAAATATTTCGATAAAAGTCATCATTCGGGTATGCGTATGTCATTTTGAATTATAAAACAATATGTTTTTTGTATATCGATAATATATATCGATAATAGTAAGTAAAAACTTATGTGTTAAAATGTAAATGTGACCTGTTTATAGACCTCGAAAAGTATTTTGACCCAAAAACAATAATACATAAAAACTTCAAACTTGCAATGAAAAAAAAGTGTGAATTCTAAAGTATAACAATAAATAATAAAAACTGGCCAAGTGTGTAAATAGTGTTTTAATTCAAAAGTAATTTCGTCACTGTTATTTAGTGCGTAGGAATTACCCACTTTGCTCGCACTTATCAAGGAACCCTTCGCCGCCTTTCGAATAGATTGGTCGAAAAGAAACTTATTAACTCTTAACTTCTTTTATCCAAAACTTTACTTTTACATGCTTCTGTGCAGTTTTAACAGGAGTATTATTTTCAGTTTATGATAGTAATAAACATAACAGCGCGGTACGGTGGGATCGGTGGGATCGGTAGGATCGCTCTTAACTTAACGCATGATTTATTTACGAAGCCTCGCACGCGATGTTTCAGAGGTGATTGCATTTTTTTATTTATTTACTCCCACAAATTGCATGTTTCGAAACTTAGTACAAGTGAAAAGATATTTTAGGTAAACAGTTGTTGCTTCAGGGATTATCAACGATTTTAAATGTATATAGAGTATAATAATATACTGTATATGCAGAGTATTTACTCCTGATAATTTAAATAACGATAATTGTGTTAATCATAGACAATCCATAGTCAGATAATTTCTTAAGAACTAATTCACCGGTTTGGAAAAATATTGTTGACGAATATTCAGAATTCAAAATAAATACCTAAAAAAAGTAAATAAATAGACAGTCAGACGCACAAACACATTTCTAACACAATTGTTTATGCTTAGACAGATGTCGTTTATAAAGCATATTCTAGGCATAATTTTAAAATCACAAACAGACATAATACTATTCATTTATTTAATTATTTATCGTATGTTTAGACTGCAATAACTCGACATTTAAGATGTGCTTATTTTTTTCTTAAAAGGTAATAAATTATGTCTGTTTATAAAGTTTCAAAATAGTGTCTTCATCATTTAAAGAAATAGTATATATATATATATATATATATATAGTTTCAACCCTTGCGATAAATTTAGTTAAGCTTCAAAAGTTTACGTTTTTTATGGAACTGTCATTTCACATAATTGTTCCGCTGTACTCTGGACACACGCTCCACACTCTGACGTAGTCCTGTGAAAGCAATTTAGTGTAATTTTGTGAAATACTCCAACGCCACGTGTACACTGTACACACAGACACGCCGTGGCCAACACTACACCGGTTATATTGCCGTACATAAATTTTACTGTAAATTGGGTAGTTAAAAGCATGAAGTTGTTCGAACACTATAGGTACCTACTGCAGGAGTGACATGCACGCCGACTTTATTAAAACACATGCTTTTAAATATAATAGTTTTCATAAATTTACAACATTCTTTTTACACTGTGAACATTAAAACTAAGGCAATTTTTATGAGAGATCAGAGCTTGTAAATGAATACAAATTAATTACAAATATAATTGTTATTTTACCGACTTCAATACTTATTTACTTTATTTGATATTTCTACTTTAAAAAAAAGGAACCTATAGCTTTTACTGAAATATTTCAATAAAAAAGAAAAAACACACTTGAATAAATATAAAAACACAGAACAGGCCACAAGCTAATGGACGTAACAAAATGATTTTATTTTTCATACAAGCAACTATACCTAAGTGTATGTATATACATATAGTCAACTATTTGTAAAGATCAGGTTATGTTGTGTCGTCGAACCTTTTTATCTTTTAATTTCTGTACGCCATGCGTCATACCGTTTAAGGATAGCCAGATCCACAAAAGAACTCAAACAAAGCCCAAACTCTGACTCATACAAACACACACATTGAAGTGTGACAGCTAAGTTCACGCTTTGTGCTCTGCAGAGAGAGACATTGGAAATTCAAATGAACATTTCCTGCGCACGCGCACGTATGTATGTATATTGCTTCTGACAAATGAATGTGCGCGCTTCTCGAAATTGTCATAGTTACTGTCAGGAGTCAGGACAGGCTCGTCCGCGTCAGAGCCATGATCTTATAACAACTAGTACACTTGGTTCTATGAATGTCAATTTAGCTCAAATTCTTAGATTGATAAATGTTAAATATCTGATATGATGATGTTATGAAATCATTAATGGTCGTTCACGTTTATTCAAGGTTTTTATAAAAATGGTAGTAGTCGAATGTGTATGGGCGATACAGCAATATTTATTTAAAAAAAAAACAGAACTTTAAAGTTACATTTTGCTATCATTACATTTTTAACACGCGCTTTGGATCGAACAGAATACCAGTAAGATTACCCAGCCGGGCTTCGTTACGCAATTTTTATCTAAGAAGTTACTTGACTTCACAATATTCTTCACACTTCTTCAGATTGTCGCCAAAAAAATATTTAAAAATAACTTTTTTTTTTTGTACCTTCTACAACTAATACAGACATTGCTCTGCAACTCAAATAAATAAACCCGACGTAGGACGACTTCACACATTTGAAAAAATTTCGTATACATATACCATTAAAACAATATGTTTTTATGAGGTATAAAACTGCAGTTCGCATAACATCGGAATCTACGGAAAAGAGTCGTGACGAATGGACAGGCGCTGATAGAGAGTTTTTTTGGCTTCTGATATTGCCGTCAAAATAATAATGTATGTATGGTTATATCTCCCACAGAAGTTTAATATTACAATTTTAAAATAAAAGATCTACATACATATAAAAAGACCAAATACGTAGTTTACAACAGTTTAAGTTTGTTATCAGAAAATATTAAAATACCTTAACTACTACTTGAGCTAAGTTACAGTTAAGTAAGTGTATACTCGTTGTGCCGCCCGCGGGGGCGGTCCACTATCTGCGGCGATAATCGGCGGGCTCTGTTCCGTTCCCGCTATCTATCTGGTACTCGACTTGTCTTGAAACTTGTATCTGAGCTAAGCTTCAGCAAACTAAAGTTTATTCGCTGAACAATTTGTGTTTATTGTATGTTAAGTAGTTTAATTCGGAATTCTGTAATCAATTTTAGTTTTATACTTATAATTTCTTGACGAAATGACATGCACTGTCCATGTGCACTAAGTTCAAGTTCAGCTTCGGTATAACTTTTTTATAATTTGGTAGAAAAATTCTGTTGATACCACGCAGAATGGATTACCGACAAACTTAAAAACATTAGGCTATAATGTTTATACTATAGGTAAAGAAAGCACTACCAACAAGCAACCTAACAAATCACGACGAATATTTATGTACATTTTTTTTTTTTCTAGTAATCACTACTCATTTGACACAGTAAAGCAGAATAATTTCAGTAAAGAGAGCCTTCTAGCAATAAAAACTATAAGTTGTAGTATTTATCATAATTTAGAATGTTTACAAAAGCAGGCAATGTATCATGATAAGGTTTGTTTTTAAAGTCAGTTTAAATAACAAAGAGGTTTTCTGGTTTTTTTCTTACTTTAAATAATAGTCTTAATATAATGATTAGCAGTATTATTTATTATCTTATGTGTCTATAAAATCATGCTATTATTGGCATAAGAAAACCCAATTATTTTAATCTGGTCAAAGTACCTTACTTGTTTTTCTGCTACATTTTATGTTTTTTGCAATAAACAACTCAGAGTAAATCGTCGCACAACCGGGACGCCATAAACCGACAATATGGTCATTGCCCGGATATTACAGCGTTTAACCGGATTTGTCGGATAAATGAAACATAAAAACTTTCGCGTCTTATTTAATTTAGTTTTCGTTTTATATAGGAAAATTACAGTCCAAACCAAAATCAAAATTTAATTCTTTATCGTATAAAAATTTAAACCGATGGACGTGTTCAATCCAAATCCAACTTATACTAACTGGGCTACGCTCTCCACAAGGTATAGATTGCACTATAAATAAACAGAGATTATTTTAGCACTGATTTTATTTCTAAATTTCTTCGCGATTTTTATTCATGTAGTATGGATATCAGAAAGTCTGTACAGTCTTGCACAAGTTGCATCTACCTACCTTTGCTATCAATTTTTCAACATTTTTACGCCCCTTAGATTACCTACTTACTTTAAAAATAATTCTGTCCAATATATATTTGTGATGTTTGATGATGTGTCTTTTTTTGCTTGTTATTGCTTAAATTCTACACTTAACTAATTGTAACAACTGATTTGCGGGACATATATTGTTAAGGAGACGAACAAGAACATAGCATTCTTTTTATCTCGGTAAAATTTAAAAGTTTCCGTAGGAATAACAACCGAATAACAACCGAATTCAACGTAGACAAATAATGGCCAGCGTAGAAATAATGGCCAGCGTAGAAATCCAACGCCGATAATCTAGCGCGGACTAAAAGCTAAGAAGAAGGTAGAGTTCAATAGTCATGGCTACACATATTTAAATTCGAATCAACAATTCTAGTGGTATCTCTGTAGCAACCCACACTCCACGCGAACTCGCCCACCAGTTTAAAATGAAAACTGGAATCCTGCCAATTAGTAAGTTACCGACTGGACCACGTTTGAGTCCTGTTGTGAGAAGTTTCTATGAATGGTTTGTAGGCACCTTGAATCTTGAATTGTAAGAAAGTTGGCATGCGATTGTTCTGCAGCCATGCATTCTAATTTATACTCCCATATCACTTAAGAAATGTAAAAGCGACTCTGCCTATTTCTAACGGCATCCCTCGCACAGCTAAACTACTGTACAAGACTTGGTTTATCTTTAATACGTTTACACTTCAGTAAACGCATATCTTTCTCCCTATTGAAGACGTGTTTTATTTTATTTTCTGCGCTGGTCAATATTGTAGGGATCAGTGGGCGTAAGCCGATTATTGCGATGTGGTTGTGGTTGTGCGACTCTGTTGTACTCGAGACGATACGGACCTATCGCCGCTTCGGATTGGGATAAAATAACACAAAGTAAGATGTACGGTCAGCAAAATAAACAAGACAATTAATTCAATGAATATAAAAATGAACTTGATTGAACAAAAGAAACAGAAAACGCTTTTTGAAAAATGTAATCCACTTTTTAGATTCGTTCCTTTATTTACTAAACCTGGTATGATGACCCACTTAGGTATGATGTTTTGCTATGTGAATTTGTGGTAAACTGAGAAGTTGCCTACATTTGTTTTCAATACCTTCCTTTTCTTGATTTAATATGTTATATTTTTAGTCTCTCAACTAAAAGTTTAAAACTAATTATTATATATCTCGCGAACTTGTCTGTCTTTATTAATAAAGACAGACTAAATTAATAAATACGTACTTAAACGCTGTTTTTTCTTACTTGTCTTATTGTGTAAACAAAATTCTAACCTCAAAATCACGAAAACTATGATTTAGGCTTAAAATATTAGAAGGTGCAAAATATATACGTAGTTACAAATAAGATATTTAACTGTAATGTAACTAGCGGCCTTTCTTGACCCTAAATCATAGTTTTCTTGTTTTGGAGGTTAGGATTTTGCTAATACAATAAGACAAGTAAGGAAAAACAGGATTTATATAGTTTAGTTTTTGCTGATCTTACATATTTATTCAGATAAAACAAAATTAAACTTCTAAACATGGTTCCAATTTGTACTTAAGAATCTAACCGTTGTTAATACAAAAAAGTAAATTAATAGTTAGAGATGCTGCGACTAGTTTTAATCCGGATACGTCGCGTAGCTAGCCGTCCCGCGCCTGTCCCGACCTGTCCTTAACTGGACTAAAGCCCGGCCTAACGAATATGCAAATTGGTACTCTATCAGGCTGACACAAACTACAGAAAAAAGATTTAATGGCAGTAACGATAGCGATGAGATAGTTGGAATTTTTGCAGGTAGGTACTAGTAATTGGTAGTGACTTGCGGTAGTAGTAGGATTCATAAAAATTAAAATTTCAAATATAACTACAGTCGCCATTGGAAATGGTGTGAACTTACAACTACACTAGCGACCAAACACCAAGATCAGAAGGTCAAAAAGGTTTTTTGCATGTCTATGTACATAAGTACGTTCGACTCATATATTTATTTATATATCATTATAATTATGTTCATTCATGAAGTCAAACAACAAAAAAACACCAAAGACTACACGGCTTAAAACGAAGTCGTTCTATAAAACTACTACTGTGTATTACTTTGGAACATTTTTCTTATGTGTTGGATTGTGGCGACCATAGATTTCCCTCGAGGCTCTTTGCTGTATGTCAATTGTTTTCCATTCCCTTATTTTTAAATTCTCTTACCTTTTAACGTAATGCATTCTAATACTGTAAATGCGAAAGTGTTATTTTTTTGTTTGTTTATTTGTCCTCCCTACACGTCTCCTACAGCTATATTTACTTTCTACAACTATCTTACTATATTTAAATTCTACAGGAATCCCACGCCGATAAGCTAAGTAGTAGTGATATATTCTAATTTATTATTAAATTATTATTGTTTTAAATAGCTATTAAAATTTTCTTAATATTTTTTTTATTAATTAAAATCCTTCGTTTTAACATTGAAAAATACACCGGTATCTAAAAATAACTTAAAATTGTAAAGGGAAGTTAAGTTTTACGACGTAAGCAGTAAAAGCAAAGTAGACCGCGCGTGAATAAACACTTTGTTTTTCCCGCGACCTTGCCCGCCCGCTACTCTAATCTTCATTTTATGGCTGCTTCCGCGGAAGTCTTGGCTTTGTTTTACAAAACTTTTTTCCTTAATAAATAAGGCTTCATATTTTAGGTCTATTGGGAATATCACAAAACAGATAATCAGATTGAATTTTTTTAATTTTTTTTCAAATACGTAGGTTCTAAAAATTGTCGTCGAGAACTCTTTTAAATCATCAAGTGTAATTGTTTCTTTACAACACATTCACAGTTTTTTTTCTGATTCGAAGACCTGTCAAGAAACTCACCAGAGCATTCAAAACAATAAAAAGTTTCTAAACACATTTATGTTACTATCACAAACACAAATTCATTGAAAACACTTTTTAAATATGATGTTTTGTAAAAAAAAAATGGAGTTTTTTTTATATTACAGATAGGTAAGTAAACATACTCCTACAGAAAGCTTTCTTTGGTAAAGAAAAATTAAATGTTTTAAGGATTTTCAATCAGCAATTGTGTATCAAAACACCCATCTCCGTAAAACACTCGAGACATATGTATGTAGGTACTTATTGAAAATATTATCAATTCTATATATAGGCAAGGTGTACTTATATTTTTTAATTACAGAACTCAAAGTCACTCTATTTTTAGAATGTTTTTTATTATTTGTAGCAAATTAAGTTAAGTCATTTAATAGCATATTGTTGTATCTGTTTAATGTTGGTTTAAAACTAACTGTCTTCCCGTACCTACCTACAGCCACTCAGCAGTTCGGCACCACGCTGCGTTTTATAACATTTTCTCTGAATAAACTGCTGTGAGAGCAAGTTGCGCGTTTTGCGCCGAGCCCTAAATAAATCACTTAATTAATTAATATTTACGTTATTCAGGTTATGCGCTGTTCCGGTACGGCCAATATTTCATTAATCGCAATAACCGTGCGGCACTGGTACCGGTACGCGGGTACGGTACGAGTAGGGCTGCTCGACTTAACTTAATGTAGGTCGTATACCTGTGCAAGTGACTTCGCTAGAAAAACAAATTAAGTAATTTTAGATACACATAAAATAGAAAAATAAGCCGTTGGCTCTGTAGTTTTCTAGTACATTTTTTTTTGTATACCACTAAGGTATCAAACAAGGACACGGTCCGCCTTATGGTAAGTGGTCACCGCGGCATACGGACGCTTTAACACCAGGGGTATCACTCGCGCGTTGCCGACCCTTCTAAAATCCAATAACTTCTTTCTTGAAGAACCCCATACTGTAGTCCTTAGAGAAGAGCTTGGCAAGGAGCTCATTTCACAAACCAAGCGTTCGCGGGAGAAAGTTTCTCTGAAACCGCGCTGTAAACGACCATTTCGGTTCTAAGGCGTAAGAATAAATTCCCTGCCGATGGCGAGCGGTGCGATGGTTGAAAGTAGCCGTGGGCATAATTTCGAACAATTCCTCAGACGGAACACATCCCATTGGCATAGCGGTAGAACACACAGGGAGGCAAAGTCTCTCCTCAGACTTAAGGGTTCGATACGGCAAGTGGGTTTAGGATCGTCGACAATTCTCACAGCCCGTCGTTGAACCGAGTTAAAAGGGCCAAGCTGGTATCCGGGGGCAACCGCTCAGAGATGGCAGCAATACTCCATATGGGGCCGAACTTGCGACTTGTAAAGCAGCAACCTATGCCCCGACGTGAAGTATTGCCTCACTCTGTTGAGTACACCTACTTTTTTGGTCCCCAGTTTTACCTTGTCTTGCAAATGATCTCGGAACTGAACATCGCTGGAGATGTAAACACCATGGATTCCAATGCTCTTGGAGTTGGAGAGTGAGTGAGAGTGAATGAGGTTTTCTTAGCGGTGAACGCTAAGAAGACTTGTATCTTTGAGGGTTGAATCGGACCCAGTTTACCCACCCCAGTCAGAGACCTTGGACAGTGTGGTTTCAATTTGAGACACAATTACTCCACAACGAAACGAGGGATGTTTGCACGACCCGATATCCAACATGTCATTGATATTCAACAGTAACAGCGTAGGAGACAGCACAGAGCCTTGCGGGACCTTCATATTCAAGTTTGAGGCAAAGTGACTGCCCAGTAGATCGGCTTTCTCTTTAGCACTATGGGCCAAGTCACCGTCGGTCTTTCTCAGTGGTGGTAACGACGACTGGCAAAATTTTCCTTCGGCAGCTTTGGCAAGCGACCAGAAAGCACGCACCCCAGAAGGGTAGTTCGCAAGTCGCCCACCTATTTTGCCGATGAATTGGAATTTTGCTCTAGCAGTTGCTTTCTTACTGAACATCGAGGCAGCATTTAATTTGCGTTTTACCTCAGAAATATTCGGATCCTTATTATTACGAGCCTTGGTCCAAGCCGCATATGCATTTTGCTTAAGAATTATAGCTTCTCTGCAAGACCTATTAAACCACGGTCGTTTTTTGACGCCGGCAGCTACTCGCGGGGTAGGAATATAACATTCCATACCAGCGAGGATTGTCTCTCTTCACAAATAAACAAACACACAGCAACACTCTCTTTTATATATTTGATAGTAAGTATCTGTTACTATGTGTATTTGCTTTTGTAGTCATTTTTATAACAATGGAGAGTTATAGAAATAACGAGGACAAGTTATTTCTCCTCATATTCATAACCTAGCCAAAAAACTTAGCGCCCCTGTGTATGCGATCAAGAAAATAAGACAATTGTCCGATGTCGACACTGCAAAATTAGTATATTTTAGCTATTTCCATAGTTTAATGACATATGGTATCATATTGTGGGGTAGCGCTGCTGATGTACATACAATATTTTTGTTACAAAAAAGGGCAATTCGTGCTATTTATCAATTAGGATCTAGGATATCTCTGAGGGATAGGTTTAGGCTAGTAAATATTTTAACTTTGGCGTCGCAGTACATATATGAAAATCTTTTATATGTACATATAAATATCAATAGTTTCAACAAGTATCAAAAAATAGTGTTTCATAACTTTGACGATTCAAAAGTGATTGTAAAATTCTAACTTCAATAAAACATTTTGACTTTGACTTTGACTATAAATTGTACCGAGACTATATTTCACACTATCAAGTGTATTCAGAAGTTCAGGAGCTACATAAGTTAAATATCGTATTATATCCTGTATCCTGTGTATCCTTTGATTTCAATGAAACTGAGGTCTGTTGAGTTTTATAAGTTATTATTATTTCAAAATTGCGGATCTACGTTTAATTTGGCCCTTAATTTTTCGCTGTGGACACGTAGTCCGACTGCTTTGTCCGATGGATCGGACCACGAGATTTTTTTTTTCCTGTTGGTTCGATTATGGATTCGGACTATAAAAACTACGGTTTTCTTGGACCACGTAGTCCTACCAATCGGACGACCTGAATTTTGGTTTTCTTGTTAGTTCGATTAAGGGATCGGACTACAAAAATGATTTATTTCTTAGACCACATGGTCCAACTGTGGGACCATGCGTTCCAAGAAAGCAACTTGTACACTGAACGAAGTTCCATATGGTGCATTATATACTTAGATGATGGTATAGGCAGATGGTGGATGCGAGAAAAATTATGTCCGCGGCACTTTTTATATTCAAATAATGCTACGTTACAGTTGTAGTTAACACGCACGGTCATACACGCAGTGTGGTGTGGTTTAAAGTGTATCTTTTAGAAGTTGCTTTTACAGTGGGAGCCAATCAGCGAGATGCCAGCTGTCAAATTATGAAGGGCTATATCTTCGTAACTTTTAATCGTAGACTAGTATTTTCTTTATAGAAGTGGTAAATTTAATCGAGAACTTCATTTCAGATGACAGCTGTCAAACTAGAAAGGTCTTTCTCTCCGTAACTATTGATCATAGACTAGTATTTTCTTTACGGAAGTGGTAGATTTAATCAAGATCTTTATTTCTGATGACAGCTGTTAAATTATGAAGAGCTATATCTCGTGAACTATTGATAGAGTAGAGTAATAGTTTCTTTACAGAAGTAATAGATCTTATCATTAAATATTTTTAAAATCAACTTTTATTAATTATTATCACTACCATAGTATAAAACAAAGTCCTAGTCCTTTTAGCCCTTTTTAGTTTGACAGCTGTCATCCGAAATAAAGATCTGAAAGAGATCTATCACACCTGTAATGAAACTACTAGTCTACCATCAATAGCTTCGGAGATATAGCCCTGTTTAGTTTGACAGCTGTCATCCGAAATAAAGATCTGAAAGAGATCTATCACTTATGTTATGAAACTTCTAGTCTACGATTAACTGTTTTGAAATTGCAGTACTTTCTAGTTTGACAGCTGTCATCTGAAACAACGGTCTTGATGAGATCTATCACTTCTGTAATGAAACAACTAGTCTACCATCAATAGTTTCAGAGATATAGCCCTTTGTAGTTTGACAGCTGTCATCCGAAATAAAGATCATTAAAGAGATCTATCACTTCTGTAATGAAACTACTAGTCTACCATCAATAGTTTCAGAGATATAGCCCTTTGTAATTTGACAGCTGTCATCCGAAATAAAGATCTGAAAGAGATCTATCACTTCTGTTATGAAACTACTAGTCTACGATTAACTGTTTTGAAATTGCAGCACTTTCTAGTTTGACAGCTGTCATCTGAAACAACGGTCTTGGTGAGATCTATCACTTCTGAAATGAAACAACTAGTCTACCATCAATAGTTTCAGAGATATAGCCCTTTGTAGTTTGACAGCTGTCATCCAAAATAAAGATCTATCACGTCTGTAATGAAACTACTAGTCTACCATCAATAGTTTCAGAGCCTTTGTAATTTGACAGCTGTCATCCGAAATAAAGATCTTCAAAGAGCTCTATCACTTCTGTAATGAAACTACTATCCTACGATTAATACACACACACAAACATACACTTAAAAGTAAGGAAAACTATGTAGACATAGGACTTTTTCCGTTGAAAACTACGTGGAGACTATTTAACACAACTGCACAATTTCTGCCACAAAGCGAATCTGTCCTACAGCGAACAAAGCACCCATTTACGCTGATACCGCTGAATCGATTTACATGAAATTTGGTATGGAGATAGTTTAAGTCCCGGGTCTACAAAATTGCCTTCTGGAGACCCTGATGATTTGTCCGACTGGGATCTGACTACGGAAATTTAACATTTCCTTGTCCTCCTATGATCGAACTAATAAAAGTTGAGATTCCTCGTAGTCCGATCAATCGAACCATCACTAGAAAAAAAAATTATGTGGTCCGATCAGTCGGAAAAAGCGAAATTTCAAATTCTTATAGTCCGATTAATCGAACCAACTGGAAAAAAAAGTCCTCATAGTCCGATCCATCGGACAAAGCAGTCGGACGACGTGTCCACAGGGTAATTTTTTGTGAAAATTTTTCGATTTCAAGTCAAACATAAAAAAGTTAGGTACTCGTGCGGTAATTTCTTTCGGAACATTTTTTTTATCAATAAATACCCATATTGCGAAATGAAGTGTAAATGCCAACCCTAACTAGTCATCATGGCGGCCCGCCCTCGCCATGTTTGTTGCGAAAGTTAATTGTAACAGCACGTGGTGCTTGCAACACTGATCGTCGGCACAGTCACCCATCTGACACTACATAATGTGGCCGTATTCCACAACACTCACAATTATTTTTGAATCCATTTAAATATGCCTAGGGTTATTAAAATCGTATTACAGTTATTGACGTTGTCTGAGGCTTAAATTTAAACCGCCTAGAGTGCGCTTTTTAGGGTTCCGTACCCAAAGGGTAAAACGGGATCCTATTACTGAGACTTCGGTCTCTTCGTCTCTTCGGCCGTCTGTTCGTCTGTTACCAGGCTCTATCTCATGAACCGTAATAGTTAGACAGTTGAAATTTATAACAGATGATGTACTTATGTTGCCGCTATAACAACAAATACTAAAAAACAAAATAACATAAATATTTAAGGGGACTACAATACAAAAAAAAAAAAATTTTTGCTCGTTTTTGCTTGATATAGATAGCCGCTACATGTAAACGCCTGATTTGGTTATATACCTATTCACTTTAAAAACAAATAATTAAATTAAAACAAATATTTAATTACCATACAACAAACATTATTTTTTTGCCGTTTTTATAGATAATGGTACGGAACCCTTCGTGTGCGAGTCCGACTCGCACTTGGCCGATTTTTCTTACTATCTTTCATTTTTCGTTTTTTTTTTTTTGGTGTCTCAAATAATTTACAGTTACGCTGAATGTCTCTATATCGCTCATACGAGGAGAGATCGAAAACTAAAGATCTAAAAAAATAGAGAGCTTGCTTAAACCTTTACTAGTAGGTACAGGTTAAAGGTATTTAAACATACAGTCACATTTTGAAACTTTATTCGTTTTATGTCAAGACAGAGCCGTCATCAAAACTTCTGCATGAAAAACTACTTTTTGATCACCTTGTGCAATCGGCAAAAGATGAACATTACGAGCAGTTTACGTTGGTAATATCTGTGACCAACTGATAAATGTCGTGATGTTATCAATCACAGGTAGACTTATTACTATCGAGTATTTTCGTTGGTTTGGTAGTTACTATTTTTTTTCCTACGAGGGAAACTCTTAAATATAATTTTTAAACTCTTAATATATGTGTCTATAATACCCTCAGGCGCACTAAATAATTTTTTGTTTATTGTCCGATACTGAAAATTAATTATTTTTAAAATACAATCAGGTCATACTGTTAAATACTAAAGCGTTAAAAATAACCGACTACATTAAAATGTAGATTCGTTCGGCGAAACGATATTTCTGTACTCGACGCACGTTAACAGTGTGTAATACTCTTACCAACTGATTTAATCTTTCGGTTTTAAGAATTACTTTAAGTATTTTTATACTAAATACAAAATCTATTCTCAAGGAATATTTAATTTTATGAATTTTTAAACTTTTAATCTATTAGTTGATGATTTATTATTTGCTCTTTAGTTTTTACTCTTCGTTCTCTTTATTTAGTTGCTCTGATACTTTGTGGATAGAAAAAAAGAAGTTATCTTCAAGTCTGATTAAATGCCTAAAAATTTCTTCAACAATATCCGTCCTATCTAAACATCAGGCCGCAAACTGGTCCCAACTGTCCTACCGGAAAATATTTTGACATTCTTGCGAAAGTGAACTCATATAGATTGTATCTTTATTTTTGGGATATTTTGCTAAAAAAAATAAGAAAAGAAACAAAACTTTAATACTTTAGTTCCTTATATAAAAACCTCGAGAGAAAGCTTACTCCACAGCCTAAGCTTTCGCGGGAGGAGGCTTTTGTTTCTTATTTCGATTTATTTAAAATCCGCTTCCGGAGTTACAATCCATAATTTACCCGGAGGTTTAGCGAATACAGTAAATCGGACAAAATGTCCACCGGCTACATCGGTATCACGGGTCCGATCTGAGGGTTTGCCCGCTCGTCACGTTGGTATGCGCTTATCAGCAGAACTGTTACATTTGAGACTGAATACTTACACTGCACATATTGAACCAACCAATTTTAGCTTATCTTTATAGGTACATTCTAAATATAATATAAGAAGTGTTATTTATTTATACAATAAAATAAAATAAAGCTTAAGAGTTTCTTTGAACGCGCTAACTACCAGTCTGGTACTACCAGTCTGGTACTACCAGTCGGGTCTGAAAATGTATTGCTGCAATTCATAAGTTAAACCCCAATTTTTGAAAAAGCTTTATAGGCTATACCTTTGTCACATTTTGCATGACCCCTCTCCCTCTACGCACGGGACGTATTAAATGGCTGGCCCCCTAAAGGGTGTATATTATTCGTCCCTGGTCTTAATTTTGACCACATCTTACTTTTGTAAAGAGGGTGGTTTACGACAAGGGGCATATATAAAGACGCCTTAGTCCTTATACACTGTAGCAGAAGCAGTGTTGCCACTATGGGCACACACCACCTGTCACTGCCAGTGTCACGCAGGACTAAGAGACTGTCACCCATGTGAAATGTGTGGGTGTGTTAAGCCGTTGACTACCACCTTTCGGAGAACGACGTTGTGACGATTTACATGCATACATTCATTTATCTTTTTTTTTATTTTTTTTTTTTATTTCGATATGTATACATACATACGTAATACAAACAACTACTCACAAACTGAAATGAATCGAGAAGAAAACGTTTACAGAGACACTCTACACATACATACGGACAACACAATGTACAAATAATTATACAAAATGTAAGTTCTTTAGATGGGTTTGTTCTTCGTCGAGCAAGTTGTATTAAGTGTTTTCTCCCTTTAAACAATTGTGGCTTTAAGCTAACATTTTCATTATTTACTGCATTGCAGACAAACGTTGTGAGTTGTGACGACACGGACCGACATCGACATGAGACGGTGCAGTTACCTATAGTGTAGATCACGTCTTGTCGACTCGTGAGATGCGATACGCGATACGATACCCGCGCAGACACACATTGTTCGGATAATGTCACGCACACAGCTCGCTACTTAACATTATGGAAACTAATGTAATGAATGATACATGCTTTGTTAATACTTACACTATCTCTGTTACGCAATAGAGCCAAGCTGCGAATTATTACGACCTATTATTATTTAGGTATGTCTTATATCTTATAATTTTAATCTTTTAAAACCAGTAACAATAGACTTCAATCATTTAGTTTCACCATAGACTATGTATTACTATGTTCTAAATTGAAATAACCTTGGATGCCAACCGTCCTGTGTTTTTGAAAGTAGTTTTTTTTGTGGCATTACTTATTTAGTATTAGGTTTTTCCCGCGGCTTCGTCCGCGCCACATTTGGCCATAGCCTGGTGGCGGTGGGATTCTGTCTTTCCATTAGTTTACTAGGATATTTTTTATTATTATCACATCTATTCAAAAAGAGCTGGTTGGTTCCTTGTAAACAGGGATTAAAGTTGCACTTTGAATCCCTAGGGCAGCAAAATTATTTCAATTTGGAATGTGGATTATAGATATCGATCAAGAACATTGTATAAATAGTAACTAGCTCTATAATAAATAAAACTGTCTGGCCGCGGCAGGAACCTGTAAGAAAAAAAATTGTGAAAAAGTAAAAACCGCGTGAAATGTATTCCGCCTTTGTAATTGTTTACTCAAACTCTGAGTTGATACTTATTATACTTTTTTTTTAAAAGGAAGTTTTCCTCAAGAAGTGATGATAAAATAAATAAATGCACTATTCTTATTTATAACTTAAACTTATCTCTTTTCTCATAGAGGGTGATAAAAAGGGAAATGGGGGTCACTCGGTCGCAAAATTATTTTACCTCATGCACCGTCCTTTTCCCTC
Source organism: Apoda limacodes (assembly GCA_946406115.1). Classification (NCBI taxonomy): domain Eukaryota; kingdom Metazoa; phylum Arthropoda; class Insecta; order Lepidoptera; family Limacodidae; genus Apoda; species Apoda limacodes. The sequence goes on along the minus strand of OX291560.1, from coordinate 22,809,768 downwards.
GCTGCGCTCTGGATTCTACCGTAGAATCCCTCGCTATGCTCAGAATTCCGTTCTAGAATCCTTGGATCGACTCTGGCTTCAAACTAGCGCCCTCGTCGTAAAAATATTATTTTGATCTACTACTGTGTTATTTCCTGTTTGTCCCCCTCCCCCTGTGCAGTGCAAATAATCGAATAACCAGCAGCACTGCTACTACGTAAAAGAAAAATGCTTCGAGATATAACCCGCAGCAAAACCACTCTCCGTTGGAACTCTCAATACAAAACAATACTTATTTGTTTACTTAGCAAACTCAAACATAGATAATCCGTGCCAACTATTATCATAAAATTTTGTGGTAAGTGGATAAGTGGGTAAGTGTGTACTGCAGTAAAGAATACTTTAAAATAAAATATAAACACATGCGAACGATTATTGGTACTAGTTTCTTTAAACATCCACAAACTATGGAATTAAAGTATCAATGATATTTAATTATTTTTGTAACGATAACAAAAATATATGACAGTCTATAATATAGTCAACTGCAGAAATAAAAAAAACCGGACAAACGCGTGTCGTATAGTCGTTAGGGCTCATTAGAAGAAGAATTATTGCAAATATTTTAAAAAAAATTTAACCGATTTTGTTAAAACAATTTTTGTTAAAAGTATTTATAAAGGTTTAATATAATGAATTTTTCAGATTTCTTAAACACGCAGTTTAAAAGTTTTCGTTTTTTACATTTTCAAAAGGACACAAATTTTTTAAATTTGAAAGCCCAATTACTCTCGAAATTAACCATTTGGCCACGGAACCCTAAAATATCTATGTTGGTCCGCCACTACCACCTGGTTCGTGTTCGAGAACTATCAATTCTACATAACATTAAACTATCACCGTCACAGACGGGGGGCGGTTATTTATGTTTATCTCGTAATTACAGAGTGTGAACTGGAAGATTACAAGTAATTTAGGTTATTAGATATTGATTATCGTTGTTTTAATAGTAGATTATACAACAAGTTAAAAAAAATCGGCCAAGTGCGAGTCGGTCACACGCACTTGGTTCCGTTCCATTATCTACAAAAACGAGCAAAAAAATCACGTATGTTGCATAGGAGCCCCCTTAATTATTTTTTTCTGTTTTTTATAGCGTATTTGTTGTTATAGCGGAAACAGAAATACATCTTCTGTGAAAATTTCAACTGTCTAACTATAATGGTTCATAAGATACAGCCTGGTGATAGACGGATAATTCAAGGGACCAAGTTGTATCCCGACAGCACCGCAGGATACTAGAGTAGAATTCTTAGCGGGGCGAGGGTTACAAAGGACCAAGACGATTTTTTGACTGCGAGAAAATAAAATGTATATATTCGGTTATGATTACCGGGTTATAGGAGAACAATGACATAAAACAACCACAATGACAAAACATTTTTTCCAAATTCAAAATGTTTTTATTCACTCAGTAATTAAAAGTAAGTTTTATTTACTGTTATCGATGATTAAAATGTCCTTTTCAGAGTGGCAATGGCAAAAATATGATTTATTTATATTCATTGAAAATAAAAAATATATTTGTATCTGTTTAACGGGCAAACTGTATATGTAGTTTTAACGCTATTTGTCGTTAGAATTTCGTAGGTTTAAGTAAATTACATATCTTTATGTATGCGTTATTATAAATTAATTTATTGTGTTGCAATCTATTTTTATTTTATAAATACAAAACAATTTGTCTAATAAGTATATCTGAAGAGAGAATAAATGTACTACTAATATTTATTCCTAAAGTTTCAAAATACTTAAAATCAATAATTTACCTAAGTGTACACACGAGATGTGAGGGTAGGCAAAGTAACCGGAGTAGGTACTTACTACCTTGTCCAATTCTCGCACAATATTAGCCGGGTGCTTTGGGACTCGACTGTCCCGGACAGGCCGGGACCGGGACCTCACATTACGTGTCATTCATATGGGCTAAATCAGAATTGTTTCTTGCTACATTCTTTTATTCATTAAAGTATGTTGATTTTTTTAGTATTTAATCGAAAATTCAGCTGTCACTGAGCTTCAAACTCGTATCTGTAACACACGTCGTTTTTAATGAGAAATATAAAATACTAGCTTTTGTCAGCGGCTCCACCCGCCCTAAATATAACTGATTTTTACGTCAAATCTTACGTATTTTTTTTTTTTTTTTTTTTTTATACCACTAAGGTGGCAAACAAGCTTACGGCCCGCCTGATGGTAAGCGGTCACCGTAGCCTATGGACGCTTGCAACACCAGGGGTATCACTTGCGCGTTGCCGACCCTTCATAAATCTAATAACTTCTTTCTTGAAGAACTCCATACTGTAGTCCTTGCAGAAAACCTTGGCAGGGAGCTCATTCCACAACATAAGCGTTCGCGGGAGGAAGTTTCTCTGAAACCGCACTGTACGCGACCATTTAGGTTCTAAAGTGTGAGAATGAATTCCCTGCCGATGGCGAGCGGTGCGATGGTAGAAGGTAGCCGTGGGCATCATTTCGAACAATTCCTCAGAACACAACCCATTGTACAAGCGGTAGAACACACACAGTGAGGCAAAGTCTCTCCTCAGACTTAAGGGTTCGATACCGCAAGTGAGTTTGGAATCGTCGACAATTCTCACAGCCCGTCGTTGAACCGAGTCAAAAGGGCCAAGCTGGTATCCGGGTGCACCTGCCCAGAGATGGCAGCAGTACTCCATATGGGGCCGAACTTGCGACTTGTAAAGTAACAACCTTTGCCCCGACGTAAAGTACTGCTTCGCTCTGTTGAGTACACCAAGTTTTTTGGACGCCAGCTTCACCTTATCTTGTAAATGATCTCGGAACTTAACATCGCTGGAGATGTCGACACCAAGGATCCCAATGCTCTTGGAGATGGAGAGGGGAGTGTTCTGGAATTGTGGGACCACAGTGAATGGAGTTTTCTTAGCGGTGAACGCGCACACTTGTGTCATTGTAGGGTTGAATCGGACCAAGTTTACCCGTCCCCAGTCAGAGACCTGGGACAGTGTGGTCTCGATTTGAGACACAAGTTCTCCGCGGTTTTCCTCCACAACGGAACGAGGGATGTTTGCACGACCCGTGTAAAAAGCGTCTCCAGTACTGTCATCTGCATAGCAATGTATATTGTTGATGTCCAAGATGTCATTGATATGCAGTAGAAACAGCGTAGGAGACAGCACAGAGCCTTGCGGGACACCAGCATTAATGTCCATGCTATCAGAGCAACTACCGTCAACTACTGTTCGTATGCGTCTGCCGGACAAAAAGCTAGCCACCCATTTGCACAAACCCTCGGGCACTCCGTAAGATGGCAACTTCGATAGAAGACCGCGGTGCCAGACCCGATCGAACGCCTTCGCTATGTCCAGGCTACATGCCAAAGCCTCCCTAACTAACTAACTTAATTTACATAATTAATTAACCAACTATAGCTGTATTTCGTTTAGACTCGATTATAGTTATTCTCGCGGGAACTTTTGACTATACTCAGCGGTTGAGGCGTAAAGAGGTAACACACTGACAGACAGATAGAGTGATATTTATAATATTAGTATGAATATGGATTCGTGTGGGTGGAATTTCTAACTCACAGTTTGTACAACGATTAGTAACAAGATCTACTTAGTTGCGCAAATCACACTCTTCTTGGTTGTTTTTATCAATTACTGTATTAAACTGTATTATTGCTATTAACTTATAAACTTATAAAATATGCCAAATCATGTCGGTCCTATTAAGGATTTTTTTTCCAACAACTATAAATATAGGTATTATGCACACGATTAAACCCGCGTAGAATTTAAAATAAGTAATATTATTCTTCGTTTCCGATAGGTTGTTTTGGTCTATGCTAGTCGGGAACCATGAAGTAAAAATCATAAGTTGAAATAAGTAGGTATACCTCTTTAGTCTCATGAAAACCATTAAATGTTAAACGAGATTAGTTAAGTTGGTTAAGTTAAGTACCTTAGCTAAAGTTAGTGAATCTTTATTTTCATGTTAATAAAAGTAACAGTTTAAGTTATATTACCATTAAGGTGGCAAACGTTAATATTTATTTAATAGTTTTTTTTTAATATGGTCAGCAATGCGCGAGTGACGCCCCTAGTGTTGCAAGTGTCCATAGGCTGCGATGACCACTTACCAATATAACTGTTTAAAAAGTGAAAATGAAAATCTACGAAAAGAGAAGATTATAAAATAATTTTATACAATATATTATACGTAATATACCGTTGAATACTTGGTGGTCTGTAGCAAGACCAAATAGTGTTAAATAGCCCGTCACATCAAATTTTATCTACTGCTGGACATTAGTGAGACGACAGATGTCGCATTTGCGCCTCGGAATAGATCCTACACTGGCTGCTATCGTGTGGAATATAAAATAAACAATTAAATTAAATATTTGCAAACAACACAGTAAACAAATCGAAAATGTCACCAAATTTAAATACCACGGCGGGATATTTACATCAAATTGATGCTATCAACAACAAGTGAAACTTTAAAATGACCATTGTTTTTGCTATTCTACTGCATCGAGATGCTGTGAGACAAAACGTGAGTCTTGCTAAAAGGAATATTTAACCGTATTGGTTCTGGTGTTAGAGATGTGTACTTCACGCAAAATGCTAACATTCTCTTGTACCTAATAGCTCCACCTCAAACGTCAAGATACTAGATAAGACCAATTTTAAAATCATGAGTCGAAAGGTCGCTCTCTTCGGACACATGCAAATAGGATCGGTTCCTCTACGATTACTGAAGTTGATTCTCGAGAGCATAATTCCTGCTAAGAGGAGCCCAGATCCTCAAAGACATTTGCCAACAGACATTCTTATTGAATGGACAACATTAAAGGTGAATGTACTGGACTGGGATCCAAACGTCTGAAAACTGCAGCATGTGATAGAAACAAGTTTTGCTTACTGAACTCTAAACTTTAGTAGAATGACACTAAATGACAACAATTTCTAAGTGTGCAGCAACGCGAACTTCATTTATTCATCTTTTCCTTTTTGTTTTTATATGTCCGTAGATAAGTTTTAATTTTTTTATTTCTTCTTTGTATGTATTTTTTACGTCAGCTTTTTGTAAATTAGTTTTATCGATATCTGTTTTTGTCTTTCGTTGTGTCTGCGATGTCAATAAAATGGTAAATTAAAAAAAAAATCGAGTTTTTTAAGTAATTTGCCATTCTTCTGTTCAATACATACCTTCATGAAATCTTGAATTACCTTAAACAATTAATAAAGCTAATTTTCTTGTACTACGCAGTAACTTTTTGGTCTACAATGGCCCATATCTCTAATATTATTAATCGTAAAGGTATGATTACAAAAAGATTAAATGATAAGGAAGACTAGATAGACCCAGATACTCTTTCTCGTCACTACAATGTCATTAACACAGAAGTGACACTAGTGTCGCAACGAGTGTAGCGTGTCCCCGACGTAACCGCATCCGTCCCCCAAGGTTGCGTCGCGGTGCAGCCCTAGAGCAAGGTCACTGCCACCAACAATCCGCTGCACTTATTTGCTTTATTATGTTTGATGCTTTTTAATTATATATGATTATACTTCATAAAATGTAAAAAAATAATACCTACCTAAATTCCTACGTTATAGTTCTTTTGTCCTAAAACAATTTATCGAATTAACGATTTGGTTATGAAGTGTTGACGGTGTTGATGAAATTCCTGATATTTTAAAATTATGATTTAGCATCAGGAATTTAATTCAACAAAAGGAAGCTTAAAAACTCAATTCCTATTAACCAAGATATATTGAAAACGACATTACTTGTGAAGTAAATACTATTTACTATTTGGAATGTGGAATTTTAAGCAACAAATTATGTGAAGTGGAACTAATGGAGAAGACCACGGATGGTAACCGGACCTTCTCAATGATACCTATTTCAAGTGTAGCAAGATATCTCGATTTAAATAGTTAGGCTATGACGAACCAAAAAGTGTAGTTGTAAGTTTATTTATATTGACATTGATGATCTGCTGAAATTTGATAAGTAGTTTACAAATTTTAACAAAATAAAATTAATCCAAATTCAAAACTCTACTTAAGTCTAAAACAACCCTCTAAAGAAGACACACTAACAGAACATCAATCCAAGTTCGTATTTTCCTAGCTTTAAAGTCGAATGTCAGCAATTTACAGTAGACAAAAATACCAAAAACAGACGTATTATGTTGAGGCACATTTAAATTGTCTCAATGAATAGGTTATAGATAAATAGTGCAGGGTTTGATGACGGAGCACTAAAAACAGATGAGGATAAATTGGTGAGGGACTCTAATCTACTTTCGCTCGTCCAATCAATATATTTTTTTATTTCTGGAGTGTTTTAAATTTAAGATAACTTCACTTGTAATGAATACTGGAATTCTTAACTAAACGAGTGAAGCCGCTGCGAAGACTTTGAAATACGTTGCGATATTTCTTTCGTCGGAAAACCATGACTTACTGAGATCAAGTACCTATTTCTTTGTAAAATTTTGGTTCTAACAGTTTTGCAATGCACATATGCATCTATAGGTAACTATATTAATATGTACCTAGCGGTACATACCTACATACAATTTCACAAAAATTGATTGTCGGTCTGGGCACAGGAAAATAATATGAAAAGTTTGCAGTAGCGTTTACGTCCAGGGCACAGCGACTTCCTGCACCTCCGCACTAGCCGGGTCATCAGGTCCCACTTATAGATAAGTGTTTACCAAAAATCTTAAAATTCCTAATAATTATATTATACTAACAGCAACATATAAATTCAAAATCAGCGCGTATATTGTGTGCCGGTAATCCCTTAGCCTACTCTAGCTATCCTTTAAAATTATGCAAAATCCAATCTTCAAGCCAAGTCCAATCCAAATCCAATTCAGTCAAACCCTGTATCATGCTAAGATATCTGTGTGTTGGTTGTTGCAGCGCGTTCGCACGTTCACTTCGTCGCTGGAGGAGCTCGGGTCGCGCGTGCAGGCGAGCGAGGCTGCGCGCGCGACGTGGCGTGGCCCTGGAGACGCCCGTGACGCGCGCGCACAACTCGACGCGGTGTCGCGCGCTCGCGCACAGCTGCCGCCGCTGCGCCGCCTCGCCGACGACCTGCACGCGCAGACCCAGGCCCTCGCACGCGACAACATACAACTACCCGAACAGTTGTTAGCTAAACTTGATGACCTTAACACTAGGTTAGTATATTTCAATTCTTAACGACTCTCTTTCTTCGTTCCTTCAGCAACTAGTAGTGGTACAATTAAATTATGTTTTATCCAAGCCTCTTAGATCAAGACAGATTGAAGTGATATTTTATTTTATTTAAGAGGAACTCACGGCTTTATATATTTAACACAATCAATAGCACAAACTGGGCAATTAAGAGTTCCTACAAATAGGTACAATGATATATATCAGATATATCAGATATGCTAACAATTAGGCAATTGTACTCTAATTTACAAATGAACAAAGAAACAATTTTAATTTATTCAACTATGATACTATATTCAATAAATTTAAAGCTTATATTTTTTTAAAAGTTAGAAAGACATGTTTTCAGTGACTTAGCGCTGTTAGAAAATATGTGTACATCTAAATTTAAGTGATTGACATAGTCTTAATAGGTAAGAATAACACCAATAAGAGGCGTTGGGCACATGCGGAGGAGCCCGCTTCATACGCGAGTACGCGACCGATTGGCAACACAAAAAGATATCTTGCTAGAATACAAGGACAATCAACTGATCCATTTATTCGAGATAAATAAGCAACGTTTTCTATAAGGAACATTTTCTTTTAAACTAAAACTCTCATTTTAATACACCTGGTTAATATAATCTTTATTTCGATACATTTATTATACTTTGTATGTAATGTATATGTATTTATAATATAGGTATATATATATAGTGTGTATTTATTTCTATACAGACTGATATTTATGCAGGTATTTATGTTGCTTGTATATATAATTGTCTGCTCTTTTTTATTTTAAGTTACTATTTTCACTAGGTACCGCACCACCTTTGTAATTTCGTCTACACAAAGGCTTGGTGCCTGGAAGAGATCGCTCTTTAGCGATAGGGCCGCCTATTTGTACCTCATTTGCCAACTAACTTACTGCAAATTTTCATTGGTCGGCATAATGCCTTCCCTGAAAAAACGTTTAAATAGAAGCGAACGGGGAAGGTATATATATATATATATATATACAGACAATATAGGTATTTTGCATGGACTCCCTGGAGTGATGCAATGATAACATCAGCCACAATCTACTGTCCGAAGCCCCCATCAACGATGCATCAACACAAAATGACTTGTCCGCCGCTACTTGCATAACGCTTGGGGCATAATTCCCACGTTGCCGACTCTTCAAAATGTAATAATTTATTTCTTGAAGAACCCCATTCTGTATTCCTTAGAGAAAACCTTGGCAGCAAGCACATTCCACAGCATAATAGTTCGCGGGAGGTAGTTTTTCTGAAACCGCACTGTACGGTAAATTTATGTTCTATGGTATGAGGATGAATTCGCTGACGATGGCTAAAACGTAGATTTACTAAGGGTTATTTGACTTTAAGGCAGAGTTTTTTTTTGTTATTATTTCAATGATGATAATAAGTTCGCATGTTGTATGTTGTATGTACCGACAGGGTGGTCGCGCTATGCGCGGGCGGCGAGGAGCGCGCGCGTCAGCTGGCGGGGGTCGCGCGGGACGGGGGCGCGGGGGCGGCGCAAGGGTTCCTCGCAGGCTCCGTGGACGCCCCCTGGGAGCGCGCCGTCACGCCGGCCAACGTTCCCTACTACATCAAGTCAGTCTATACCTAACATCATTGTTCCCGCTATAAAAATATTATTACCTTTTATACCTATCTCATACAGTAGGAGGAGGTGTCCCTGAACGCGTGGTCATTAAAATCTCAAAAAACCTAGATAAGGTACAAGCACAAATTACTTTGAAAATAACATAACTTATTTGGATCAAATACCTAGTTTGTAAAATTAAGACGATCGAAGTTAAGCTATATCCCAGAAACGGTGACGGAACTCTATATAGGTAGGTACCTAGTTACACTAAACACGGTACGACATGATCTTGTAAAGAAAAAAAGTTGTTACAATGCATTTACGAATAGGTATATACCTTCTCGTAGCTGTCATTTATAGTATAGTGCAAACAAACATTTCTGACACGATCTAATATCAAAACGAAATATTAAAATGCTATAAACTTACGCGACACTAGCGACAGACACAAATATTTTGCACTGTACAATGAAAATTGTAATGACAACAAAAAAAATGTACAGTACAGTCAACTAAATTATTGTAACAGTTACTAGGTTTTTAATTTTTTTAAGTTTACAATACATCTTGCAACTATAACCGGGATATACATAGTTGACTTTACAATTTGTATTGTATTACGCATGTGACAACTATTCACGGTTTACCAGATTTTACCGTGTGGCTGGTTTTTTTTTTATAACAATAAGAATATTCATGTTGTACCAACCTGTTATATTGTTAAAATGAGCAAAACAAAAATATTTAACCATACTAAAGTCAGTTTCGTATCCTGTGATACTCAAAGTTAATATCGATGTATAAATCAAATAAATCCTTGCACAACCTTATAGATGATCTTGTTTATCATCTGAAACAATGTCAAAATTCTGGCATAGAATTCAATCAAACAAATCTACTATGAACCCACGAAAATAGGTAGCAGAATTATCAGTCTTCTATGGTTACATAATTTCATCTTCTGTAGTATATAAATGTAGATACCTATAGTAAGAGGGACCAGCTCAGCGGTGATCATCAGATCCACCAATGACTCATACTGTCGCACACCTCCGCAGTTCCGTCTAGTGTACACGTACAGGTTTCACTTTCACCTCAGATTTTTGGTATCGTTATTTCATAATATAGCTATACAACAACGGCTACGCATATTTGCTGCTTTTTCGTGTAAGTTTTACGTACCAGACGACTTAAATATGAATTGGCTGTACAAAAAAGACTTTATACTTAATTCTTAGCGTGTTTAGGCTACATGCTACTCATACATTATTGTACATATTTCTCTACCCGGTATCTCTGCCTATTTGTGATATAAATATTTTTGTGGCACACAATTTAGACCTTACGCCTTATTATATAATACTAGCATTCTCTCTAATCATTTTTTATAGCATTCTATAACTTTACCTACTACGACTTTTTAATAAAATAAATCAAAGTACCAAGCAGAATTAACAAAATATCGTTATATTTAATATTCAGCCAAGTTAAACAAGGGGCTGCATGTTAGATTAAAATTATTTATATTTTGTTACACTTCGAAGTAATACAGTAGTTAATATCCGAACGACATCTGTGTTGCAGCCACGAGCTGGAGACGACCCACTGGGACCACCCGAAGATGATCGAGTTGATGAACTCCCTGGCCGACCTCAATGAAGTCCGGTTCTCTGCGTACCGGACCGCGCTCAAGCTGCGGACCGTGCAGAAGGCGCTCTGCAGTTAGTACTTACCTACCTCACACTAAATAAGATTATTTTAACATAAACACTATAAAACTTTAAAGAAATTAAATTATGAAAAAAACCAACCAAGTACGAGTCTGGCTCGCGCACCGAGGGTTCCGTACAAACTTATTAATTTTTTTTAAAGAATAAGAATAAGTTTATTTATACCTGCCTATAAACCATCATATTACTCAATTCAAAAGTTAACTTAAAATTATGTTAGTTTATATGTAGATAGTCTTCAGATCTAGTCTCACAGGTTTATAATCAGTTTTCAACATCTTGCTTCTTGCTAAATTTCATTTGCAAGCGAAATGATCAATGTATGGTATACCATATACGTTAATATATTGTTTTAGTGCATATGCTACAGCTGAACGCTGCGCTTGACGCGTTCGACGCGCACGGGCTGCGCGCGCAGAACGATCGTCTCATCGATATACCCGACATGATCACGCTGCTCACCTCGCTCTACGAGGTATATCACACATTACCCACATGATCACCTCACTCTACGAGGTATCTCACACTTTACCCACAATACCGTTAGATTGTTGGCCACCTTAGTGGTACAAAAAAAATATTATTTTCCAACGCCTCTCTTCTGAATTTGTGAATGTAGAAGTTAAATGAAAAAAAATTTAAAACCACCCAACTTCAATGAGTTTAATTCAATAAGTGCGAATATAATGTAAGTACCGAACTTAACCAATAGTTAGCTGATCTAAACGTTTATAATTTAGTAATAGACGGTTTTATTTACAGTTTATAAGGTACGTAAAAAGTTTTTTCAACGCAATATTTATATAGCTCTTCAAGAATCCCACAAAATTACTTTTTCCTGACGTAATCATACAAATCCACCATTTAAAATCTTAACGCTTTATGTTGATGATAGGTGATAGCAGCAGAAAACCCTAGCCTGGTAAACGTGCCGCTTTGTCTTGACTTGTCGATCAACTGGTTGCTGAACGTGTACGACAGCCAGCGCACGGGACACATCCGCGTGCTCAGCTTCAAGGTCGGCCTCGTGCTGCTCTGCAAGGGGCACCTCGAAGAAAAGTATAGGTAGGTAACACTATACTTACTCTTAAAACCATAAACAACAAAAAACGGAAAACAGGGTCAATTAGCACATACTACGGTGGTGCTTATTATGTACGTCATCGAAATAGTCTTATAGAAACCTAGAAATCAGATTAAAAGATTGTTAATTGAAAAAAAACAATTGAAAAAATCGATTCTGATCCAAATTGCATGTGAACTACGTTTGTATAGGAAACTGAGAGTTAAAACCGTTCTTAAGAATATTTGACAATATAGAAGACTTGATAGATTCTGAAGTCAGCCTATACAAAATATAAAATGCCAAACTTTGAAACAACGTAAAACACTGCATAAAGCTAAGGCCTATGAATTTCATTTCTAGGTATCTCTTCCGACTGATTGCCGACCCGCAATGTCGCGCCGACCAACGGAAACTGGGATTATTACTCCACGACTGCATACAGGTAACTTGTCTGACGTGGCTTTGTTAAACGTTTCATAGTAGATTACTTTAATCAAGTTAAATAAGACAAAATTACTTAAAAATTTCATGAAATCGTAGAAAATTTGCGGTCCCTCAATATTTGTTTCACGTCCAAGAACGTGATTTTTGAAAACAAATAATTTAATAGTGTAAAAACTGTATCTTAGTATAATACTTAAAATCAACTCTTACAAACGAAAAAACCTTTTAATATAGGTAGTCCTCCTGTGATGATATATTCGTCACCATACACACAAACTTTGGTCAGAAAAGAAGTAATAGTCTCATGTAGGACCAAAATTTTATGGAAAACTTATATATATTTAATTATGTTTGCGTATTCTTAACAATAATTTTAAATTTCAAAATTAAACCGATGACTATATTTACAGTTTAATTTTAAAATTACATCTTAATTACTATAACACCAATTAGGCAGAAAATAGTGCATGTCGCTTTTTAGCTATCTTTGTGTATAGTAATTAGGTATAAAGGGAACACGATGAAAATAGACATAATATTGTCTCATCCGTTTTTGTAGCATTAATTCTAAAACATCGTCTTGATACAACTATAATATCCTGTGCAATATATAGCCAAGTCAATTACAAATATTTTATTTAGTACCCACCTCATACCAATGATTTCAAAATTCATTACTCTTATTCCAGGTCCCTCGACAACTTGGCGAAGTGGCAGCCTTCGGTGGGTCCAACATCGAGCCCTCGGTCCGGAGCTGCTTCGAGCAGGCCTCTGCAGCCGCGGGAAAAGAGAACAAAGGTGGCACACTAGACAGGAAATCGAGTAATATTCCTATTTGTACCAAATATATCGTAACAAATTTTATAGATCTTAACTGGGGATAACCTTAAAAAATTTTTGCTGGAAAGTACACGTGTGAAAAAAATATTACCGCTGGAGTTATTGAGACGTCCATTTTTAATATGTGTTTTTGGGTTACAGTCCACTGAACCACACATTTCGCGATACTCAATTTTCATGCCATTTATTCTGACGCTCTTCTGAAGGCATCTATGCGGTTCGTTTTGTGAACAGTTCAAGTCTCGCTTATCTATTACTTTTATGTTATTCATAAAACAGTAAATTGCAAGACTAAATACAAATGCAACGATAATTCAGTTTCAGATAAAGACAAAGATAAAGAAAAAGAAGAGACTAAAGAGAAACCAGTGGAGCGGGATGCAGAAGGTCAGCTGCAGTACATCGAGGCGTTCCACTTCCTGCAATGGCTGCAGAGGGAGCCCCAGTCTATGGTGTGGCTGCCCGTGCTGCAGCGCCTTGCTGCCGCAGAGACGGCCAAGCATCAAGCCAAGTGCAACATTTGCAAGGATTACCCTATCGTTGGCTTCAGGTTGGCATTATTGTTTTTTATTAGTTCAATAATATTTTTTGAAAACCCTTATCGAAATAATATTTACATATTTTTTTCTAAAGCGATTAGAAATTAGAAATTAGGAATCTTCACACTATTCCAAAAGTAACTTGATTAGTTCTAATTACTATTAAAAAGCTTTAACATTAAAATTCTTCGAATTATTAACCTGCTAATTTTAGCTGAAGCGTTTTAAAGTTTCTGTGCCATATCATTTCTTAATCAAATTTGGTTTTCTAGCTAAAAATTAAACTTATCTAAATGATGAATATCCTTTCGTAGGTACCGGTGCCTCAAATGCTTTAATTTTGACATGTGCCAGAAGTGTTTCTTCAGTGGACGGAAGGCCAAAAACCACAAACTTACACACCCCATGCAAGAGTACTGCACTGCTGTAAGTATTCGTGTCTATAGTATTAAGACTGATCTTTCCATGCATTTTATTAAAATGCTAAGTAACCAATATACCTGTGATTTATACACCAGTTCTTACTTTTCCTAATCATTGAAATTTAATAACGAGCTCGAAGGACCAAGGAACGATATTCCAAAAAATATGCATCATTTGTGAAGAACCTAGCTCCATGATCGTTTTTTTAGTGTTTAAGAAGGCTATTATCTAAACTGTGTTTTGACTAAGCAATGTGTTTATTGACAGACGACATCAGGAGAGGACGTGCGCGACTTCACTCGCGCGCTGCGGAACAAGTTCAAATCTGCGCGGTACTTCAAGAAGCACCCGCGCGTCGGGTACCTGCCCGTGCAGACCGTGCTCGAGGGTAGGTTTATTTATCTGAAGGTGTAACCGATTCAGATTTTTCCCATGTAAACATGATTGAACTAAATATTTATACGTGCCCATAAACTTTTCGCCACTCAAAATGCCTCGTGTGTTACAGTAGTTACAAAAAGCATACTATGTATCTATACTAATATATAAAGCTGAAGAGTTTGATTGTTTGAACGCGCTTATCTCAGGAACTAATGGTCGAATTTAAAAAATTCTTTCAGTGTTGTATAGCCTATTTATCGAGGAAGTTTATAGGCTATATATCATCACGCGAACACAAGTAGGAGCGGAGCACTAATGAAAAATGTTTCAAAATCGGGGTTTTTTTATCCTTTTGAGAGCTTCCGCTGCGTGCGCTGCGTAAACGGTTAAAAATCATATATGACAGAATTTTTCCCCTATAAAAGTTCTAAAAAAAAGTCCGCGACAGCATATGTCTATATTTTAAGGTTGGCTCACTATAACCTTTTTATGCTAACCATATTTGTTCTAAAATAATGCATTATTTGTGACGGTGTTTTTATAAACATGATATTAATCTTTATCCAAATAAATACGTTATTCATCACAAGCATTTAATTTAAAACAAAATTGCCCTGTACATCATTCGATTTCAATGAATATCTTCGGAGATATCGCAGTTTTAAAATAACGTTGCAGCAAAATAATTATCAAGTATTGCGCGCGCATTTATGATGTGCGAGGCCGGCGGGCAGTGATGAGAGGGAAGGGCGGTACGTATTATTTAAAAATATTTTACCTTCTGTGTTTTTTTATAATTGAAGAGTTGCCGTAAGAATCCTATGCCGATAACCAAATTTAGGGCGGGCGAAGCCGCTGGCAAAAGCTAGTGTATTAATAAAATGCCAGTAAATTATTTAATAACCAGATTTTTTGATGAATTCATACATTTAAATAATTTAATCAAAACCCTAGTGATTTTAGAAATTCACTGACATTTTATGGCTAAATATCGTCCCCGTAGAGCGAAAATTAACTAAGTGACACTTTTACCGAAAATGACTTTTGAATGTCACTCTGTTCACATTTTTTTTTTCTTCGTATGACTGAGATAGGAAATGTCAAAACTTATCAAATGCAACGATTATACCATACACATGAAAGGATGAACTTAATGAATTTAGTGATTATTATCTTTATGACAGATGATATTAAAATTGCTTAAGCGCAAGTTAGTTTTACTCCAAAACATTTGATTGAAATCGCTACTGGACTCGTAAAGAAAATTCACTAAATGATTTTGGTGACACAAAAACCCAAGCTTATAACAAATGTAGCAGAACGAAAACTAAGTCGTTTTAGTGAATATACGAATATGATTTTGTTAAACTTAACTTACCGTTGACAAAACTTACTGTAGTTACAAATAAATAATTATCTTTTAGTGAGTTTTCACTCGTTCTAGTGTGCAAGATAGATTTACTTAAGTATGTATAAAATCTTTTTCCTAGTTTTTAGGGTTCCGTATCCAAAGGGTAATAAGCGTAAGTTAATAGTTGTTTTAAGTTTATTCACAGAATATTTAGTTTTATTGTAATAATACAAATATTTAAGGGGGCTCCCATACAAAAAACGTGATTTTTTTTGCCGTTTTTATAGATAATGGTACGGAACCCTGCGTGCGGGAGTCTGACTCGCACTTGGCCATTTTTTTATTTTTATGAGTTGCAGAGAGCCATTGCTATAACTATAACTGCTTCCGAATGCGGTTTAGCTAGTTATTGCTTTCCTGGAACACGTCGTGGCTAAATTCTGTCTTTGTAATTCGAGACAAAAATGTATGGAAGTCTGAATTTACTTGCAAACATTTTCTGGAATCCCAGAATCTGAATAGCTCCAGACTGTTCCCAATAAGGTCTCAGTACAGCTTTTTGTGCCGATATAAGTTTAAGTTGAAATCTTTGTGTGCTTGAAATGGCTAAAAATTATCAAAGAACCGTTTTATCCAAACATTCTCCGTTAATCACATCTGGTTCGACTACTTCATTCTACTGTAATTTTGTTAGTAGGTAGGGAATAGTAACAAGGATGCAACTCCAGGGGTATAATTCCTTTAGTACATAGACTTATCACGTCCTTCTTGGCCTCCGAAATAGCAAGACAACACATCGGGGGGTCTGCAGGTGGTTCTTTCTCTAGACGTTCATAAGTCAAGTGGGCCAAATAGTATGCTGCACCTGCAGTGGCGTTTAAACAGTGTTTTCCTGAGTTGTATACTCCTTTTTGCGCTTTCCTATCATACTAAGCAATTTCTGTTTTCATGGAATACTGCAAATGTGCACCTGTTGCCGAAAAGGGCGATAGATCAGATCCATCGAATCCAAGCGCTATTCCCTCTTTCCTCTCCAAGGTGATAAACACACAGCGTGTAATAAACACACAGCTTCTAAGATACCTAGAAAAACACGATATCAATCAATATGGCCTCGCCACGGTCACTCGACTGGTGACACAAACCGATGGGCACTAGGCATTGAGAGTCGGAGGGGGCAATAGCATGTAGCCTGGAATCCTAGCGAGGGCCTTCGATCGGGTCTGGCACCGAAATCTTCTATCGAAGTTGCCATCCTACGGACTGCTCGAGGGTTTATGCACATGGGTGGCTAGGTTTTTGACCGGCAGTCACATACAAGTAGTAGTTGATTTGATAGCATAGTCATTAACGCTGGTGTGGAGTGAAAGTTATTATCCGGGCCGTAGCAATATTCCTCGCTCTGTTGTGGATTATTAGCGCTGAGAACTTGTCTCTAAAATCAAGATAACTCTGTCCAAGGTCTCTGACTGGGGACGGGAAAACTTGTTTCGATTCAACCCTGAGGCGACACAGGTCTGCGTGTTCACTGCTAAGAAGGTTTTTACTGAGGTTTCACAATTCTAGAACATACCCCTTACCATCTCCAAGAACATTGGTATCCTTGTTGTTGACATCTTCAGCGATGTTCAGTTCAGAGATCATTTGCAAGACAAAGTAAAGCTGACGTTCAAAAAACTTGGTGTTCTCAACAGACCGAAGCAGTACTTCACATCGGGACAAAGGTTGCTAGTTTACAAGTAGTAAGATTGCGGCAATGCCCCTCGGCAGGTACACTCGGATACCAGCTTAGCCCTTTTGACTCGGTTTGACGACGGGCTGCGAGAATCGTCAACGATCCCAAACTCACAAGCCGTGTCGAACCCTTAAGTTTGAGCAGAGACTCTGCCTCTCTGTGTGTGTTCTACCGCTTTAATAATGGGATTTTATCTGAGGAATTGTTCGTAATAATGCCCACGACTACTTTCTACCATCTTACCGCTCGCCATAGGCAGGGAATTCATCCTCACACCTTAGAACCTAAATGGTCACGTGCAGTGCAGTTACGGAGAAACTGCCTCACGCGAACGCTTAGGTTATGGAATGAGCTCCCTGCCAAAGTTTTCTCTAAGGACTATGTACTACAGTGAAAAACAAGAGAAAATTATAAAACATTCCAAGGTGTTGATAATCATGCAGACGAACGTAAAAGAAACAGAGACGCCATTACCTTAAAACTGTTTATTATTCCGAAGGATTATTCCAGTGCTCTTCCTATTTCGGAGGCCAAGAAGAAGGAGCTAATAGGTCTTTGTACTGAAGCCTAATAGGTTTTTGTAATAACCCTTGAGCCCCCTTAAGTTAAATCCGTGGTACCATTCTCTACTTACGTTAAAGTTCAAAGTTCAAATTTAACTTATTGAAAAAGGTTGACAACTCAAGGTACGAAAATTTAATTTGAACAGAAAAATACAAGTAAAATGTCATTAACATGCCTTAAATACCATAATACCATAATAGCAATATTTCACTAAAGTAACTTACATTAGCTAAAAATTCTAAATTATAACATTTCATGAGGGCGAAAACTAACTAACTTGTATTTGTATAAATTACTGCAAAGTAATAAGGTTTTTCTAAAATCTGATTTTACCAGATAAAGAAGACAGGTAACTGCGATTCAAAACCATTAAAAAGTTATTAATAAAACACTTAATTTAAAAGTAACGATTTTTTTAAATTTCAAGTTACGATATCTCGGAAGTCACTATTTGTTAGTTAGCTAGTTTTCGCTCTATGGGGACGATATGCTCTTTGCGACTTTGGTAGGTAAATAGGAATATATAATAACGGGTTTGAGTAGCAAAATGTCTATAGTTAAAGGTATTTAACTTTACATGTAACGCAGGTAAAAATTATGTCGGACTTACGTAGATAAATAAATACAACATTTGTACTTATTGTGGATTTCGTCATGTAGTTCGGAAGTATAACTTCAACGTTGCTCTCGTGTCAAGAGAAAATTTTAGTTTAAGCTTGAATAAAGAAATTTTAAATTATGATTGTGTGTGTTCAGGAGATGCGCTGGAGTCGCCGGCGCCGTCTCCGCAGCACGGCACGGGCGCCGCGGGCGCTGGTGCCGACGATATGCACTCGCGGCTTGAGCTGTACGCGACGCGGCTGGCGCAGGTCGAGCTGGGCGCCAAGCCGACCGACACGCCTGACAGGTTGTTTGCACTTTCAATATTATATTTTCTCAGAGTTACTTCTGGTAGCGACTCTATCACAAAGGGTTTCACTGACGGAATGCAAAACCGGGATTTTCGGTAATTTCGGGACAATATCAAAACAATATAGAAATAAGTAGTTCAGTGAAAGAGAAGGTATTATATTATAAGATCAAGGTACAAAAGGTCGTACCTATAGAAAAACTATTTTTAATTGTAATATAGCTTTTGAAGAAAGTTAATATCAACAATGTCTGTTAAATCAGCCGTTTTACGAATTATAAGTACTTAATAAATTACAGAAAAACCGGCCAAGTGCGAGTCGGACTCTCGCACGAAGAGTTCCGTACCATAAAAACGAGCAAAAAAATCACGTTTGTTATATGGGAGCCCTTAAAATATTAATTTTATTCTGGTTTTTATTTAGTATTTCTTGTTTTAGCGGCAACAGAAATACATCATCTGTTTCAACTGTCGAAATATCACGGTTCATGAGATACAGCCTGGTGACAGACGGACGGACAGACGGACAGCGAAGTCTTAGTAATAGATTCCCTTTTTTCCGTACCCAAAGGGTAAAAAAACCGTTTGATCGACTTTATATATAAATTCCTTTTATTCAGATGTTAAATGATTAGTCTACGCCCTAGATTGTTTTTCATACAAAATCGATTTGCCATAATCTTCGCAGTTCCGTGAATCTAACTTAGTATTTTGATAACAAAAACTTAAGTGTTTGGGGTTTTTGGTTTTATGAGATTCTGATAAGCCATTATCCATCGGACAGATCGGACTCCATCGGACAGATCGGACTCCATCGAAAAGATCGTTGCTTCGCGTATAAGCGATTACTAAAAATTTACAAAAATAGTATTGATTATATAGTATATAGGTACTATTTGAATGAGTAATATTTACGAGCGGTATCGAACCTTTAAAGTCTGAGGAGAAACTACACCTGCCTGTGTGTGTTCTCCCACTTGTACGATGCGCTGTATGTATTCTGAGTAAATTTTTAAATTATGCTCAGGGCTACTTTCTATCATCTCACCGGTCGTCATCAGCAGGGAATTCATCCTAACACCTCAGAACCTTTTACTATAATTATAATACTTTTTGCTCAGAACCTAAATGGTAGCGAATAGTAGGTAGTAGGTACTTTTTCTAACGAATGATTAGCTTATTTAGAGACTAAAGAATGGTATATTTATTAAAAGATTGGTAACACGCAAATTATATACCCCTGGTGTTGCAAGCGTCTATAATCTACTACGGTGGCCGATGAACATCAGCCTCGCGGTAGAGCTTTTTGCTACCTTAGTGGTATAAGAGTACACTAGGTTTACCTATGAATATGTACACCACATCCAAAGTAAGCCTATTGTTACATTTTCCGATGGCAAAATTGACAGAAAATATTGTAAGCAAACACTTGACGTGTGCAAATAATAAATTAAATTATATAATAACGCGTGACGGAATGCATAAAAACAATTATAATTACGTTACTTTTATGACAAACTAACCCTTAATGAGTTTTAGTGTTGATAAATACTTGGCGTTATTTCGTAAAAAAATATTTTATTTAAATTATAATTGATTATGGTGTATTAGTAGCAAACTTTTTTAAAAATATAAAATTTGTCATTTTCCGTATCGGTAAAAATATGTAATAAGTACGAATGGCAACGAGTGAGGCTTGTCACGTTGTAGCTGGGTGCAGGGGTAAGTCATGTGGTTGTGATATTGTATTGCAGCGACGAGGAGCACCAGCTGATAGCGCAGTACTGCCTGTCGCTGAACGGCGGGGCGGAGCCAGAGGAAGCGCCGCGCTCGCCCGTGCAGGTCGTTTCCATCATACACCGCGAGCAGCGGCACGAGCTCGAGGCCATGATCAGGTAATGCTTACTTACCCACAAGTACCTGCTATACAGATGACGTACTCAGATATTTGTAATTGGAGCCGCTCCACCAACCCACTTAGCCGCATACTGTGCTACGATCTGTATTTTTGTACATTTTAGACAGAGTCATTTAAAATATATGGGATTAACTGACTCATCACATGAACTTGGATTATTAATAACATACATATTATGTTCGTCATACCTACTTATTAAAAATGGAAGGTCCCGTCTTAACGAACAAGTATATTGTCCTTTCTTATAACAAGACTCCACGACACTCGAGCAGTAGCACGATAACTAGATAATGAAGAAGATAAGACATTAAGACGTTGTTGTGTGATAATTTGATGATGATTTTAATGGTATGTTTTGTGTGTACAGAGAGCTGGAGGAAGAGAACGCGAGCCTGCAGGCAGAGTACGAGCGGCTGAAGGCCCGGCACACGCCGGGCTCCACACCCGAGGACCCGCAGCCCGCGCCCGACGCGAGACACCCACCCGACCAGGTAATAAAACCACCTCTCCTATCTCACTTGACATCTTATTCCACGACCAAACGCGTTATCGAAATGGTATACTGTTATTTATTTACATAAGCACTTTTTCATTATTGGGGCCACCACTACCACTGCCCCTAAATTCTTTTTCTGGTCTTGACTGTTATGACGTATATGACGGCAGTCATTAAGATGTGTCAAAGGCCTTTAAGTGGCTTATATTCTTACAATAATACTTGAAAAACGCCAAATTCACAGAAAATATGTAAGTATCTGCAGTTTAGGTACTATAGCAAATTAGGAAAGATACAGATATACAGATATTGTGTCTCTAGCTATCGCAAAACGCTGTCTCGAAATTTTACCGAGACCAAGGCGAAAGGAGTTGCGATTCAAAATCATTGCAAAAGTGTTAGGTGCGCGTTACTTTCTCTTTTTTCAGTTTTTTTTTGTTGCGCACTGGTTATCATTAAACGTAATATAAATAAATATCATATAAAGCCTGTTATTCCAGGACATGATGGCAGAGGCCAGATTGCTGCGCCAGCACAAAGGGCGATTGGAGGCGCGCATGCAGATCCTCGAGGAACACAACCGGCAGCTCGAGGCGCAGCTGCAGCGGCTGAGGAGACTTCTAGACGAGGTACGTGCTGAAAACACTTCACGCTCACATCAGTACATGAGTACTGAATAAAAGTGAATAAATTTAAATAGGTCCAGTTGAAAGCTTACACCTACTAATAAAGACCACGATCTAGTCGAAATGTTGCCCTTTCATCCAGTTAATCTTTAATACCCTCTGAAAAAGCGTATCCGATTTATTATTGTGCTGAGTAACCGTATTGTAACCGATACCTTGTTGCCCCTCAGCCCGGCAGCGGCGCGGGGGGCGCGGGACGCACGGGCACGCTGCAGACGCGCTCGGTGACCGCCTCGCAGCTCGCCACCGACTCGCCTGCCAAGATGCACAACGGACATTACCACGACAACCATACCAGTTAGTACCCACTACCTTATAAAATATAAAACTACCCACATAAACCAAAAACTGAATTTTCTAAAATACTTTAACTTTGAATGCGAGCTATCTTGGTGGACCCAGTAGGTATTAGTAGGAACTGCATTCGATGATGCATAGGTATGAGATACCGAAAAGCGGACATGAATAAATTCACGCATATTTAAGAATAAAATATTTTATTTGAAAATCCCTTAGCAGCAGGTAACTTAAATAGATGTTTACCCGTTTTGTGTAAATATGTTCGTTAATTCGTTGAGTCCGCCATTTTGACGTGATTGTTGTTAACACAAGATGGTCGCTGGACTGGCGCGGGCCCGGAGCGGGAGTCGCTCGAACGCCCGCCGCCGCCGCCGCACAATGTGCACTCCCTCATGCACTGCGCAGGTCAGACTCGCTGCTACAACAACTCCACTCCAGTAACGTGAGCGGATGTGTCGCAGTAGAAAAACCAACCATTTTACACAGTAATATGTAAAAAGAAGTAGAATCTTTGTCTACCGCGACTTAACTGCTCGTCACTTCTAATGTCGTGTGTGATATTTTGTTGTTTTTGCACAAATTTTTTAGCTTTTGCTCGATCGTTTTATTTTATTTCTTTGGTTTTTTTTTCTCTCGTAAATTTTATAGTTATTATTTTGTAAGCAATAACAAGATTTGCTACTGCTACTTTAATTTGTGCTAGTGTCGATAGTAAATAAATGTAGTTCTTTAAGAAATATTCAGAATTTCTGCTGTTTGTGCATGTTTTTTTTTTTCATGACAAACTTGATTAAGTTATTGTATCTATTAGAATTACAAAAAATAATACGTTTTATTTTTATTTTTCTCGCAATACTAACAGGACGTATACCTTGAGGTAATTTATTTAATATATAATTAGGTACTTAGTAAATAATAAACTGAAGAGGTAGGTATTTATACGTACCTATCACAAAGCCGTACCTTCTATTTTGAGTTTTATCTGTTCTATGGACTACGATAGTGTATAAAAGATATAAAACGTAGATACGAGAAGGCCCGCTTGGTTGGGCAATCTTATACGATTAACTTATTGAGTTGTACCTACTTAACCAGTTTTACTACAGTGTCCCAATTATACACAAAAAAAAAACGACCAAAATTTATCTTTGTCTAATTTTATATTACCGTATTAGGTATCTCCTAAATCTAGCTAGTTGATTTTGGCAAATTAAGTACTTATAAGCTTACTTTTTACTCTCTTCAGAACCAATCTATATAAAATAAGAATAATGTTATTGAGTAACTGAGAATTGGTATTTGTAGATGACCTGGGCCGCGCAGTTGAAGAGTTGGTGACAGTGATGACAGAAGACCAAAGTCAATCGAACGCGCCTCCTCAATACACCAACGAGAAATCGGTTCCTAAAGAAGACAAACCATAAACACTACCGATTCCGAACGAAACATCGACAGCCTACGTTCGAACAACGCGCGCTTGGTGCTGCGAAGTGGAACTTATGTTGCCAGTATTTGAAAATAATCTATAACGGTAGCATTAGGTTTTGACTTTAATATTGTTTTTGATCTGGCAACACCGTTAAGTCTAAAAAAGCAAGTTTGCATTAAAGTCACTGTATATATTATATACAACCTTTTACACGTTTATTTTACTAATTTTCGACTCATCACTAACAATATCTGCACAGGCTGTGTCTGTATGCCTTTTACGATCAAAAGCTCTTAACAGTCCATTCGCCATTTACTAATATATTAGAATAACTAAAAACTATTTGTACAATAAAAGTGCAAAATCATAATATATTCGATAATC
Organism: Apoda limacodes; assembly: GCA_946406115.1. Lineage (NCBI taxonomy): Eukaryota > Metazoa > Arthropoda > Insecta > Lepidoptera > Limacodidae > Apoda > Apoda limacodes. The sequence goes on along the minus strand of OX291560.1, from coordinate 22,785,720 downwards.
TCGACACTCCATTGTTCAATTCAGAAAACAGTTAAAAAAATTGGAGGAACTGGAGATAATTTTTGATAAAGTACTTAATTATTTTTTTACTTTCAGTTATTGTTCAGTTGAGTGTCAGATTTATCGCTCAACTAATAGAACTAATCGATTGCGAATCGATTTAGTTCTTAGTAGTTGTAATTTTTGTGAAACGATCATCGTATGCAACGCTTATTGTATAAAATAAGGGCATGCCATTGTTGCAGTACGTATCGTGATGGAGTCGTTTTTATTTATGTTTTTCATATCTTTATTTAACTATTATAACACCCCCTTACTTTCTTTTTCTTCGTGTATTTTTATATGTAGAATTTAAGCAGTGTTGCCAGAACGAAACAATTCAGCGAAAAAGACATTGTAACGGAGCATTTATATAAAAAATTGTAACTTTGTACCAAATTGTCCATATACTTGGTAATCTTTACATTGATTATTTTTAAGTACATATCTTATTAGTACAATCTTGATAATTAATGTCATATCACTCCTTGTAAATTTCCATATCATTTGCTGTGTATAAAACTGAGCACGTGTATAAAAAATCACGATAAATTGTTAAAATTGATCTTGACTGACCTGACCTAAACACCGTGTATACTCGTATAATCGAATCGTTTAACAGCTTACGACAACGCGCAAAAAGCTTTAATCTTATCACAATTTTTAGCTTTAAAATCCTGTACTAATACAAAATATATCAAAAGTTTGTCAAAAACGGACTAAGGCCTATGTTTAGTGGAAAATAAACGACCTTCAAGGTACACGATGCCAAAACTGAAGGTAGACTAAATATGTTATACAATTTTGCAATTAGAGTAGCTGTAGCCAAAAATATATCATGCATGTTGTTTGCGTGCATTTATGTTAAATTGTATCAAGTTATCAAAATATATCCTTAGGAGAATGAATATTACGCTTACCTACCTACTTTCTGAACTGCTTTGCAACAGTTTTGTTATGACTGGTGTTTCCTTTCCACAGTTTTCGTATCGCTTAACTGTCTTTGTAGAAAATATGTTATTAACTTGCACATATCTACCTACATGTATAACCAAAACTTTTCCACTATAATAAGGCAAGGTTACACGATTATTTAATAAGGGACGAGACAGTTTTTATGTCCCGTTTAAATACATTGAAGATTTATAACGTGTCTACCTACTAGTAAAAATGCTGCCTACCTTTTAGATAAGAATATATTGGAGAGATGACTTTTATACGAATGTTAAGTAAACTGTTGACGCTAACTATACGATAAGGACTTCCGATTTAACCAAATTGAGGTTTTCATTTTTTATCCTCTTAGTTGAGGTGTGCTGAAGTTTTAAATTATATTGATCTATAAAGTATACACTTTATATTTCTTATTTAATAATATAAAAAAAAATCTATACATACCTATATCATTGAGGGGATTACATTTTTACTGGCAATTTACATTGCATCCATATTTAAAGGTTATTATTGATTTATTATTATTATTAACTATTAATTTGGCTAATATAGAATATAGGGAAAAAAGCACAATTTATTTTAAATTTTTACTAAAAAGAATAGTCTACACTAATATATTGTTAATTATTTTATTACTTATTTGTTTAATCAGTAGTTTGAAGGTGTTTTATTAAAATATTTTTTTCTTTCATTGGGAACAATTTAAAAATCTAATTCTTCCGCATTTATTTGTATATTTTACTGTTTAGATGTTAAACGAATCCAAATAAACATTCAGCATAGAACTTTGTAATTTTATTTTACACCACCGTAATTTTCAAACGAGGGCTAACATTTTACTAGTCACCAGAGGTCAGCAATGTGGAGTGAGGTACATTTAAACCAATCACAGTCTGACATTATCAATTACTGGCGCTTATACTGGCCTGTGATTGGCTGAAATCTTTATTTCAATCATGACTCAGTGCTAACCTCTATTTTCAATGTTAGTCCTCATTATGTCTGAATTCTTGAACCGCATACATCTCTGTTCACATTTTCGGTAGCACATGCCACATATTTACCATCTCACAGGTGCCTATACTTCGTGCAGTGTGGCTTATGTCCGCCGATGACCTTACCCCTCTCTATTACGATTCTGTTACCGCTCGGCGCACACACACATATATTTACGCGTATCCACACGTCGCGTCGTATCTTTTTAAAGAGTTTATCAATTTTTGTATAAGGTATCATTCGATACTCCCTTTTTTAATACCACAAAGTGGCAAACAAGCTTACAGTCCGCCTGATGGAAAGCGGGCACCGCAGCCTATGTATGCTTGCAAGACCTGGGACATCACTTGCACGTTGCCGACCCTTCAAACATCTAAAATATCTTTTCTTAAAGAACCTCATACTATAGGCCTTAGAGAAAATCTTGGCAGGGAGCTCATTCCACACTGTAAGCGTTTGCGGGACGAAGTTTATCTGAAACCTACCCGTACGTGAGCATTTAGGTTCTAAGGTGTGAGGATAAATTCCCTGCCGATGGCGAGCGATGCGATGGTAGAAAGTACCCGTGGGCATCATTTCGAACAATTCCTCAGAACACATCCCATTGTACAAGCGGTAGAACACACACAGGGAGGCAAAATCTCTCCTCAGACTTAAGGGTTCGATACGGCTTTTGAGTATGGAATCCTCGACAATTCTCACAGCCCGTCGTTAAACCGAGACCAAAGGGCCCAGCGAATATCCGAATGTACCCACCCAGAGGTGGCAGCAGTACTCCACATGGGGCTGGACTTGCGACTTGTAAAGCAGCAACCTTTGCCTCGAGGTGAAGTACTACTTCGATCAGTTGAGTACTCTAAGGTTTTTGGACGCCAGTTTCACCTTTGTCTTTTGTCTTGCAAATTATCTCAGAACGCACATTTTTGTTACGCACGGTTCATAGCTACCCGACCGATTGTGGCGCACGAAAGATAACAATGGCAAAAAGGGCAATATCATGTGGGTGACACCAGCTACAGCTCACGCCCCCCTGCGTTAGTTTATGTAATAAATAACCAACATGGTATGTAATTTTTTTTAATATTTTTATTTTAAGTTAATGATAGCGACTTATTTCTTGTTTAGAATTCATACTTAACAGCGGTACCTTCGTTTTACAAAAGGTCGGTCATCCCTAAGTAATATCCTAATTGTAAATTTTAATTTGTAAATGGCACGTATTGCCCGTTTTTGTAACACAAATATTGTATTAACATCTGTAGCGCTACCCCACAATAAGATACCATGTCATTAAACTATGGAAATAGGTAAAATATACATTTCGGTCAATTGTCTTATTTTCTTCATCGCATACACAGCAGAGCTAAGTTTTTTCACTAAGTTATGAATATGAGGATACCGTTGAAGTTTGGAGTCCAGCGTTATGCCAAGAAAGACTGAAAAGAATTAACAAGTTCTAATGCTCGCCATTAATAATAATACATGCCTGGATCTGAATAACATTTGGTAATGTGAATTTAACACATTTGGTTTTTTTCTTATTAATTAACAAATTATTAGCGTTAACCCAATCTTAGAAATGGCGTTATTTAATTAATTATTACATGTCTGTCCTCTCTTAACTTTAAAAAGGAAAGAGGTGTCGAAAGCAAATATCGTTGCACGCACGAAACGCTAGGTTACGAACGCAGCCTTTTCGTTTCTGGCAATACTGTGTGGCTGTCATTAGTTTGAAAAATAACCTATTGTAAAGACATAAATGAGGATTGTATTTTTCTATTTGTATTATACTACTTGTTTTAGATCTTGTCCCTACCTTTTATGTCCTCTCTCAGTTTAAGCTGTAATTTAGGTCCCCTTAGAAGACATAGGACAGACAGACGTGGTCCATTTAGGTACACCAATAGCACCTATGGAGGTAAGGTAAGTCGCCTTATAGTTTCGTTAAGTTAGCTTGTACCAGTCATCATTGACAAAACACTAGTCATCCCTAGTGTTGACTTAAGTAAACCGTACTCGACGCAAGTACAATGGAGTTGGCGGCTGATTAGGCCGTAGAGGTTTCTCGATATAAAAGGCGGACTGTATTTTCATAGGATATATTGCCGTAAGTAATAAAACAACAAGAAGTGACCGCAATCGAGCGCATCGGCCGTTGGTTTAAAGAGAAAGGAGGCACGCGTGACCGGTTTGCTGCTGATTGAGCTGCGCCGACATATTTCCCGGGTTGAAGAGAACATCTTCAATTTTCTTCAGGAAGAGGGCAGATGCAGTTGAAAGCGCGACGAATGGTGCCTCTCTTCGTCTTTATTTCAGCTACCCTCGTAATTGCATCCACGCCAGGGTAAGTTCTTATGACCCGACCAAAAGACCACGGCACCACAGGCGGTATGGTTTTATCTTTGATGAGGACTAAGACTCCCGTCTTCACTTCACCTCTGGAATGAAACCATTTTGATTTGGCCTGTAGCAGAGAAGTATATTCATTATGAAAACGGCTCCAAAAGTGCTGTCTGGATATACTGAATTCTTCTCCATCGATCCAGCCACGTGATGATGGTGTTAGTCACCGAGTGAGGTACCGATAAGAGTGGTCGTCCAATTAGGAAGTGAGAAGGAGTAAGTGCCGAAAAATCGTTAGAATCAGAAGATAGCGGAGTTAGCGGGCGCGAATTTAAAACGGCCTCTATTTGACACAGGCAGGTAATCATCTCCTCGAAAGTGAAGTGGGTTAAATGAAGTAATAGCTTTAAATGATGCTTACATGATTTTACAGCAGCTTCAGCTAACGAATTGAAATGAGGAGTGTAAGCGGGCGTGAAAATAAACTCGACACCTTCATGTGCTATCTCAGATGCAACATTTGATGACTTAAGGAAATTGTACATTTCGTTTGATGCGCTGACGAAATTAGTACCATTATCGGACGTGATGCTTCGAGGCTTGCCCGACGCGCCACGAAACGATTAAGAGCAGCCACGTAAGCTTCGGTGGTGAGGTCGGTGACGAGCTCCAAATGTACGGCTTTGATTGCCGAGCAAACAAAGATGCACAAGTACGACTTTGTTAGTTTGCACCCGTGACCTCTACGATCGGCTATCAATACTGGCCCCGCGTAGTCAACATAACAATTCAGAAATGGAAATTCGAGATTCGTTCTAGAAATAAGGTAGTTGACCCATTGGCTGTACGTTTTGAGCTTTATGTCGAAAACACGTAAGACATTTAATCACGACAGATATAGATAAGTTTCGACCGCCTGGAGGCCAATAAGTTTGCCGTATATGTGACAATAGCAACTGAGGACCGGCATGTAGCAGTTTTAAATGTTGCATTGGAAATATCAGTTTAGCTAACTTATGTTTACTGCATATTACGATGGGATGTTTTGTGTTAAAATTGTAGAGGGAGTTATCAAGCCTCCCGCCCACGCGAATGAGGATATGATCGTCTATGACCGGAGTTAAAGGAAGCAATCTACTTTTGCGTGGCAATCTTTGTCCAGATTTTAAAAGATTATTCTCCTCAGGAAACATATACAATTGAGAGAAATGAATTATAAGATTTAAAGAATTTTGAAGTTCTATTGATGAGATATTGCTACGCAATTTATTTTTATTTTTTAAGTTGTAAATAAACCGTTGTACATATGAAACTATTTTTTGAATTTTTGTTAAACTAGAATATTTTTCTAATAAGTTATGTATGAAAGATGAATGAATGACTATATCGGAATGATGACTATATGAATGACTGTCACTATCGCTACTGATGAAATGAGTTTCTACCTCCGGCAAAACGTGTTTCGCTGCGTTAAGCATTTTTGGCCACTTATTTTCATTTTTTAATAGAAATGAGGGACCGGACCACCACAAATGTGAGTCCCTGATGACGTCAGCACTGATTCCTCGTGAAACAAGATCCACCGGGTTGTCTCGAGACGGCACATAGCTCCAAGTATGACCACATGTAGTTTCCTGGATTTCATTGACTCTATTTTTAACAAAAGGCTTTAATTGATGAGCAGGAGTAGAGAGCCAACCCAACACTATTGTGGAGTCACACCAAAATCTACATTTATGAAATGGTACTGTAATCGATTTCTGAACCTTAGTACACCTAACAAAGCTCCACAAAGTTCAAGCCTCGGTATCGTCGTTGGTTTAATAGGTGCTACACGATTTCTAGATACTAGAAGTTATATACCTACAGATCCACTGCTACTACAAGAACGAATATACACACATGCGCCATATGCTTTTTCTGATGCGTTGGTAAAAAGATGTATTTCGTGTGTAATAGAGTTTTCATGGAGAACCCAACGAGGAACTTTTGGGTTGTTTAAAGAAGTTATTGTACTTTCAAATGCAGACCATAGGTTTTGTACTTCGAGCGATACTTCGTCGTCCCAATCATATTTGTCCAGCCATAGACGTTGTAAAACGATTTTTGCTTCAACGACGCACGGTCCTATAAGGCCCAGTGGGTCAAAGATTTGGCTAATAACGGACAGGATATGACGTTTCGTTACTTTAGCAGAAGGTGTAATATTAAATGTAAATGTACGTAAATCAGAGTCACAGACCCAATTTAGACCTAACGTTTTAAATTGAGAGGAGTTCAGACTTTGATCAGAAAAATGCACAGTGTTATTCGTCTCGTAGCTGTCTGTAATTTGCTTTAGAATTTCTGGGTGGTTAGACAAAACTGACTTTACCTTTTTTGATATTTCGACAGTTTCGGCTATGGTACTACCCCCACTCAGAAAATCGTCTACGTAGAAGTCACGTTGTATGGCGGATCTGACACGGTCGTCTTCAAGGGTATCAGCTAGACTTACGAGACACTTAATAGCTAAGTAAGGAGCCTAGGCAGTGCCATAGGTAACCGTATTTAATGTATAGGTTTTAAGAGGTTCTGAAGGATCGAATCGAAATATGATTTTTTGTAGAGGTCTTTGGACTGGATTTAGCTCTATGGCTCTATACATTTTTTCTACATCCGCTAATACCACGTACCTATGCTCGCGGAATCGTGTTAAAATTGAGAACAGGTCATCTTGCACTACGGGACCGACCATCTGAATGTCATTAAGAGACACACCCAAACTAGTAGAGGCTGATGCGTCGAATATTACGCGTAGTTGAGTAGTGGTGCTACAATTTCGAATTACTCCATAATGTGGAATAAAATGACTAATCGTGGAGTTTTCAGGCAAGGAAGTAGAGTCTGAGTCTAACGTCATGTGACCTAAGCTTTCGTATTGTTGCATAAATACAAAATATTTTTGTTTGATTTAAGGATCCCGCTTAAATCGCCGTCCTAAAGATAAGAAACGATTTTTAGCACTTAAGTAAGAGTGACCTAAATTACTAGGATCTATATTTCAAGGCATTGTCACAACAAATTGACCATTATCCTTGCGAACGGTGGTTTAAGTGAAATGCTGCTCACACATTCTTTCTTCAAGAGAATGTGTGTGTTTTGAAGAAATATTGTCAATTTCCCAAAATTGAGATTAAGATCGGGAGTAACGCTGGAATGATGGCAAACGTATAAATAGGAAGAACTCAATTGTTGCGAAATACTACCGGATACAAGCCATCCAATTTTAGTTTCGCACAATTTTGGTAGATTATTCCCTAAATCTATTGAATTTTTGCCTATGACATTCCAAAACACTTCAGTCCCTACTAGTATGTCTACGACCGACGGAACGTTAAAGTTCGGATCTGCTAGTTTGAGACCTGAAGGAATAGGTATGTGATTTATGTAAACGTATGAAGACAGTAAAACTTTGGTAATTTCAGGAAGAATATAACATTCGATATCGACAGTGTAAGCACAGCATAAATACTCAACTGTGAGGTGGCAAGACTGTGTACTGGTTGATATATTATTATTAATGCCCGTTACCTTGGTGCTCGTACCGTGTCGTGGCAAACCCAATTTCCCCGAAAATGTCTGCGTAACTAAGTTTGCCGTGCTACCGTTGTCCAGCAACAGGCGCGCAGCATACTTCTTATCCGTAGCGCTGTTCACGTTCACCATGGATGTGGACAGTAAAACATGCGCAGAAGTAGCAAGCTGCATAGAATTGGCGGATAGAACAACATTAGGCGTAGAAACCGAAGCAGAATGCAATTTCGGGTACTGAGATTCTAAGTGAAGACGCGTGTTATGCTTTATTTTGCAATATTTGTAATGTGATAACTTGCACTGCTTAGCAGAATGTCCAAAGCGTAAGCAGTTAAGACAAACATTCAATTCATTAACTTTTTGTATGCGATTTTCTATAGGTAAATTTCTAAAAGATTCATATTTATGTAATACATGAGGTTGGGAGCAAAGTGGACATTTATTTAATTTATTGAAATTATTATTTGATGTTTTATTGATTTGAGTAATTTTAGATTTAATTTAATTAAATTATACTTATTACAAGAATGACTATTATTTAAAGCAACAATACTATTGTTATCAGATAGGTTAAGATTTGACTCCAAAGTTTCCAATAAGAAAGCTTTCTTGCTTAAAAAGGTGCAAAATGTTGATAAAGTAAAATTATCTTTTAAAGTATTTTTATACTCTTCCCAATCACGACTAGTAGTTGGATCTAATTTTTTACTCATAACATAGATTAAGAGCGTGTCCCAATGTTGAGTAGGCTCTTTTAGTGTTGTAAGTGCCCTAACATTTTTATTGATAACGTCGACAAGATTCCTTATCGAACAACTGGATTCTTTTAATATGGGCTCTGCCTCAAATAAAGCCTGTAAATGGTAATTCACAAGAAGACGGTTGTTGTTGTGCCGCTCACATATAATCAATCCCATGCAATTTTATAATGCTCAGCTTTAAAATCTATATTTTTAATAATTGAAGCTGCACTACCCTGCAGTGAAGCTGGCAGGTAATTAAACTTATTGATCTCATCTATACAGTTGTTGTCGTGAAACAATAACGTGAAAGTGTCTCGAAATTCCAGCCAGCACTGATAGTTTCCATCGAAATTAGGTAAATCTATTTTAGGCAAACGAACAAAATTATTCTTATTGAAATGAGGTGCACCTGAGTCGGCATCTTTGAAGCCCGTCTCCGACCCAGCACCGTTGGAAGATGCGCCGAGCAGGCTTCGCGTGAGGTTCACCAGACTAAAGAAATGGCGATCAAAGTCCTCACGCTCAGTCAACGCAGATGCAGCATCATCGGTAAGCACTTCGATGTCTGTCTGTAAAGCATCAAATTCGCAATATAAGGTTTCGAATTCGAATTCATTGAAACGCTCTGCTAAGTCTAAACGTTGCAACTCAGATAATTCGGAACTGCTTTTAATTAAATTTAAATAGTAAGCTTGGACTTTATAGAACTACGTTTTTTAATCAAAGTTCTTAATTGTTCTGCCATTTCTAAGTTCTGGTTTGATATATGGATGAAATGATGCAAGTTTTACATAAAAATAAAACTTGTATTATTTGCAGAGACGATACACAGCATCTGTGGGAGATGGCGTTGTAGTACTTCCGTTCGATTTCAACCAATCACATCGCTTTTCGATCGTCCCGCCAACGATCGACCAATCAGCGTCAAGTTTATAACCACGTGGCCCCAGGAGGGGCGCATGCAGTGCTCAGTGTTTCATAGAAGTCTCAAACCAGAAGCCTTTAAATGGATGCTGTGCATCGTCTCTGCAAATAATACAAGTTTTATTTTTATGTAAAACTTGCATCATTATTTGGCATGTGACGATGCACAGCATCTGTGAGAGACGTGTCTATAGCTCCTGGTGGCCACATAATGACGCTATGTGAAAAAGAGTGACTATAAAATAATAACCTTAAAGGTTTATTCTCAGTCTTATAATCAATTTTAACAACAGCTAGGTATTTTTTGGATAATATAAAGAAATCCTTAAATTTATCAATAATTAATAAAATCCACAAAATCAACATCTACAAGGCAATACCCACATTCAAACATTCTCATAATTCAAACATTATTTAATCCAGTAGTTCCTATTATCTCAAGTAGGTTCAAAATTAATTGTTAATTTAGAAGGGGAAGGGCCCGATCTACCTCTTATTTGCTTACAATAAAATCGCGAGAATGTATTTTCGCTACGCCAGTTTCCCCGAGCCCTAAATATCCTCTATAGGGTAATTTTCATACCAGTTCAGGGACGCCACAGCCAAACGCAAACTGCCAGGTGTTGCAGAGATACCAGCCTCCCGTAATACTGTTTTAACCCAGTTACCTATTACAGTTCTCGAGGCGACCCCCACGCTGCCTCGGATTGTTACAAAAAGGGCATCTTTACATTCGACTGCTCGTCTCTGTGTACCTAGCTCGACAACTTTTCGAAGCCAAAATACGGGACAAATATTTTTATTATGGTGACTCGTAAGTTTCCAACCTGACTGCCTGTGTGCTGATGTGTCTGTTTTAGATCCGAAGGCCGGATATAAAATAATGTGATCGCCCACATCTTTATAATAATCAGTGGAGACCTTTAATAATGTTAGGTCATGTACTCGCCTTGCGGAAGCGAGAAGCAAAATGCAAGCCAACCTACGAGATGCTTGAAATAAGTTTTCATTATTTTCGGAGTTATTTTGCAACCAGGCAGCCAAGTCTCTTGGATCCCAAGTAGGGGGTTTGTCTACTTTTGGTCTTTGGAGGGATATGGCTTTTAATATGTGTTTGACCAAAAAATTTTCATTATTGATTTTACCAAGGGTGTACTATTGATTTGTGAAGTAAAATTGTTGGGTTAGCCAATTTTTCTTTGAGGAACAAGTGTATTTCGATAAATTGATATTGTTTGGATGCTTAAAATCAAAATTTGCTGAGTTTGCATGCTGGCTTGTAAGTTCTTAAAGTAGAATCTCTCCAACTGGATGTCAGTAAGTCCTTCTCGGCCTCCGACCAGTTTTGAATTATTCTGCTCCAGCCCCAATCTTCACATAAAGCTCCATGTCTTGAACGTGAGATGGTGGCCGGCCGGTACTCTGGTCTATTAAAACCTGATCCAAGTTCGTGATTTTCATGGGCTTGGCAAGAGCTCGTCTGCGGAGGTCCGGCAGCCAAAATGCCCTCTTCCACATTGGTGCAACCGACAGGAATAGTCCTTCGGCTGTGTTCAGGGTGATGAAGCACTCTGGGAAGCAAGCTCGGCGGAGGAAACAAGTATGCTAGCTGGAATTTCCATTGCTGACTGAAGGCATTGCAAAATGTTGCTGAGTGATCCAAGCAGTCTTTGGTAACATATTGTTTCACTACCCTCGTTTCCTTCGAAGCAAACAAATCTATTTGTGGTTTGCCGAACTTGCGGAATATTTTCTTGAGAGCCAGTTGAAGGAGCCGCCACTCCGAATCCTGCTGGTCTGCTACATGGTTGAACTTCCCCGGAATATATTCTGCAGTTATTGAAATGTTCCATTGATCCAGAAGATAGAGCAACGTGTATGTCAGGTTTAGCAAGGCAATCGAACGTGTGCCGCCTTCTTTTCGGATGGCAGATTGTAGCACTAAGTGGCGCCCCTTTAATTGCTTCCTGAAGTGTCTCACTGCTGCTATTATGGCAAACATTTCTTTGCGGTTGCAGTGCCAATTGGTTTGGTCTGGGCGCTATCTGCCCGATATCGTGCAACCGTCCAGTTGAGCTCCCCACCCATAATCTGCGGCATCCGTTGTCAAAAAGTGATGTATCAGATCGGGATGCAAAAGGCTCTTCGTCTGAGGTCCTTTCAGAGTAGTGATCCACCAACCCAAGTCCTTTAAGACGACATTCGGTATTGTTAAGGCCTTGTGAAGAGCTAGGTTCTTTAGAACTCGGCAGTGTCTCTGCAGTTGACGACAATGTAGTCTTCCCCTTGGTATTACAAAATTGGCAAAGTTGAGAGTTCCTAACGTGATTTGAGATTCTTTTAATGTCATTATTCGTTTGCGAGTCATTCTTTGCGTCATTGTCGATATCTTTTGAACTTTTCTTAGTGGAAGAAATTTGAAATTCTGTTTTGTGTTCTAGACTACGCCTAGAAATTCGATTTCCTGAGTGGGTTGTATCACTGACTTTTTGTGATTTATCGTCCAACCTAACATTTTGAGGGTATTCATGGCAGTTTCCACATGCGATTGCAATAATTGGTGTGACTGGTTTGCCATCAAAAAATCATCCAGGTACACGATGACCCTGACGCCCTTGTTCCGCAAGTACTGTGCTATCCAGTTGGTCAGGGCCGCAAAATTTTTCGGGGCACATGAGAGCCCGAACGGTAAGCAAGTCATCTTAAAGACTTTTTGCTCGTATACTAGTCGAAGAAATCGCCTGTGATGATGACAGATCCAGTTTTGCCATCCAGTCTAGCCTCTGGAGAAAATGCGAAACCTGAAAATGTGATATGAGCTTGAAGGGCTTGGGTATTATGAACCAGTTGAGCCGTTTTAAATTGAAGATCGGTCTGTACGAGTTGTCGCTTTTCTTTGTCAAAAACATTGTTGAAATAAAGCTGGGTCCTAGTGATGCTTGATCCAGTATTTCTATGACACCTTGACTTACTAATTTTTTGATTTGTTTTGTCATCTCTGTAGACTGTGGTGTCTTGAAACGATTTAGTACTTCTGATGACAGGTGAAGTAGTGTTGGCTTGGAGGTAAATGGCAGACGCATTCCCGTAATCATGTTGAGAAGGGCCTCCGGAGCCCCAAAACATCTGTCACTGCCTTCGACACGCTCGAAGACAGCCTCCATAAAACTGGCGCTGAGGGGGCAGTGAGTCATTGGTCAAAGTGTCTTTTACCTGGTCGACCGTCCTTCTTAAACGGCTTTTTGGCTTTAGACGAGTGGTTTTGCTTTGAGCCGTTTCCGCTGAATTTATTAGTTTTTCTGATAAATTGGTAATTTTCTCTTAAACGAAAGGAACTTTTTATTGATTCGTTATCAATCACTGGTATATTAATTTTTCCAGACGGTTTTTGATTTCATCTTCCTTTTTCCCTGTGCCATGCCACCCGTACTACCTATGTAAGCGCGCAGCTGGTTTTCATCAAAAAGATAACTAGAACTCGGAGGAATCTTACGCAAACCCTCACGCAAGTTCGTGTTTGATATTTCGCCTAAGATCCGCTCACGGCGATTTTCAATATACTCTGCTCGTTTTCCGCAAAAGATTTGCATGATTTCCTCGGAAACTTTGTGAAATTTTGAGCTAGGATTAAACTATTCCGATATATTATCAAGATATTTGATGCTGACAAAACTGTTGTCGGTAAAGCTGCCCAATCGATAAACTGCTGAAGGTTTTGATTAAGAATCTCACGTTGAGCTAACAACCCGTTACGTTACTTATAGCTGCTACGATTTTTTCGGAACTAGCAGTATAATCTTTTCCTTTAATAAATCGCCGAAGCTCGTCATTCACTTCGAGGTCGACAAATCCCGGTGTTGCACAATGGACTTTTAAAACTTCAGTATATCGTACATCTTTCCATGAATTAGTACCAAAATGTTGTAATACACCAAGTTGTTTAACGCGTTCTGGCTTAGAACCAGGTACTTTAGGATCTTTTAGGGTGGTATTTATTACACTCAAGTTCAATCGCGGTGCTTCGATTAAGTCAAAAACATTTGCGGCCGTGGGGCGATTTAGATTAAAGTTGAGCAATGTAGGCCCAACAAGCTCCGGCCCCGGCTGCGAACCAGATGCGGCAGTAGTATTTGAACTAGTGTGGGTAGGTAGCGGAACATTAGCAACAGTGTCGCCTGCATCAACCGAGCGACATACAGTCGGGATAGCAGCAGAAGAAGTGCGAGCTGTATAAGCACTAGTTGACGGTAATGGTACTAAACCACCCGACGCGTTGTAAGCGTGGACCAAAAGGTTTGTTAATGCATTAACTTGGTTCGACAAAATACCGATGTCTGACTCACCGCGTTTCCGACGTTTAGACTTGCCTAAAGATACCTGCGATGACTCGGAGTGTGATGAAGACTCCGAATCGCTCGAAGAGGCGTGGTCTCACTTACGGCCTAATCCGGGAAACGATATTCCAGACGGCCCAGGCTATAACACACTATAACACTATATTTTATTAATTTATTATAAAATAAGTAATTCACTATATTTCTGTAGTTCAGAATAAGATGTTGTTCGAACGAGAAGTAACGACGCTATGAAACACTGAGCGCTGCATGCGCCCCTCCTGGGGCTACGTGGTTATAAACTTGACGCTGATTGGTCGATCGTTGGCGGGACGATCAAAAAGCGATGTGATTGGTTGAAATCGAACGGAAGTACTACAACGCCATCTCCCACAGATGCTGTGCATCGTCACATGCCAAATAATGAAATTCTTTTTACTATAAAAGAATGTTGTACTTAACAGCTGTGCGCGAACAAAGCAACGATGCAAGCAGGTAAAATACGACGTAGGTACAACTATGAAGCGCGCACTGTGTTTTTAAAGCAGAATGAATTTTATTTTTTAGCAAAGCGATAAGCAATGAATCACGAATTTTAATACTTTAGCTTCAAATGAAATAGAAATGCAAGCAAGTAGGCATGTGCCAGAAAAATTTCAAAATGTTAACGTTTTAAAATTATAGCGATTTTTTCGGCAAGAAAGGAATACAGGTAGAAAAAATTGGAACGAACTCACTCAAATACAGTATGTACACTCCCAAATGACATCAGCTTTATGGACAAAGATGCAGGCTGCAGGCTGGTGTCGGCGTCGAAGTGCTTTGTTTCATGTGCGTCGTCGACTTGGCGTCCCGTTTCAAGATCACTCGGCGACCGTTGCGGTGCGGTGATAAAATTCTTAACGGCAAACACTGGTTTTTATGATGATGCGAGATGGACCATTGATTAGGCCGTAGAGGTTTCTCGATATAAAAAGGCGGACTGTATTTTCATAGGATATATTGCCGTAAGTAATAAAACAACAAGAGGTGACTGCAATCGAGCGCGTTGGTCAGCCTACTGGCGGCCGTTGGTCTTAGGAGAAAGGAGGTACGCGTGACCGCTTTGGTGCTGATTGAGCTACGCCGATAGCGGCCATATTTATTAAGAAAGGTCAAAACAATGTTTCCGAATTAAGAAAATTTAAATTATTGTATTATTAATAATAATTTAAAAAAAATGTTTTGTAATACTTTTCAATGACTTGTATTTAGAGTGTATTAAAATTGAAAAAATCAACAATTGTCTTTTTAAGTGTTTCAACTGCACTATAAGGGTTTAGTTTTTCCTTAGAAGTTTGGCTGAATAGAAACAAAAACCCTATTTATTTTTTGTTTTTCAGTCATGAAAACAAATAATAGAAATAATAGTGTATAAAATTAGAGCTCTCAATGTTACCACTACGAAAGAAAAACAATGTCATAAATAATGAATGAAATGAATAAATAAATAACAAAATTATAATAATATGTTTTATCAAAATAAAAAAAAATAAACCAATGAATTCAGCAAGTACCTACGTAGTTTATATGTGAAAAATTGGTACAGTGGAAACTCCATTATCCGGCCCTCAGTTATACGGATTTGCGATTATCCGGACTACCAACTGTGAACAATTTTATGTTCCTACAAGTCGAATTTATGCAAGCATGAATGTGTCGGAACTGACATATCCCGCCCCCGCCCCGTGGGATTGCTGCGCCGCGATGGCCTGAATATGGCCCTTAAAATGGGCAAAATTCCTAAAAGTAGAAACATTGATTCAACTTAATAAATGCAACTCGGTTAGCCGTTCAAAAACTTAAGGGTAGAGTTAGGTACCCTATGACGTCATTTTCAACTCAAGTTCCTCGTTTTTGAACGCAACCCCGGGTGGCACTGACAATACAGAAAGAGACAGCATAAAACTCTACTTCAAGGTAGTTAATTTTTGAACGCGGCTCTGATGGTTGGCGGGCAAATGCGAGTATGGTTTTTTGGCGGGAATCATAAGAGGGAGTGGTGTTTTATCGTGTTTAAGTTTTCTAAATTCATTTAGTGTGTTTCGATGTGTATATTTTAGCATTGTTTTACGAAAGCGTGTTAAGAATTGTGCACCGAAGGCTCATGAATAGTGAATTATGAAGAAATAAGCAGGACATGACTCACAATTTCTGAAGGATCCACACCAAAACTTCCGCCCTATCTTCGGACATGTAAACGAGGACGCGCGATATCGCCGCGATAAAACTTGAATATGGCGCTTCGCCAAACTTATATATAACCATATTTACACATGACTCTGGAGACATGATATGCAATAATGCGAAATCTGGTCTCCAAATCGAAAAAAGAAGAAGAAGAAGAAGAAGAAATGCGAGTAGATTGAGGTTATCGGCCGGTGGGGTAAAATAACGACTAATGTGGCAGCACTGTTGTTTTGTGGGGTGTTGTTGACATTTTGACATTATTTCTGAGCTGCATTTGTGAATATCTAAGTTAAAGTTCTATAGCGAACCGTTAATTTTAGTTATTGATACGCCTCGTAAAAATGCCTGTGGAGCAAATACAGTACTCTGAAAGATACTGCGATGACGTTTATGAATACAGGTTGGAATATGAAACCAAATATTATTTTTATACATTTAATCAAGTAGTTAAGAATAGGTAGGTATGTAACTATTATACTTTATGTTAATGACTTCTCCGCTGGCGCAGAATAGTTATAAAAGGGGACGCTGAGAAAAAAATATGACACCCCATACATACTCAAATCAAACTTACCTTTTTTTATTCAAATAGACTTTTAAACAGCACTTTTTAATCGACAAATTAATTATTAATTAAAAAATTACCACCATTGTCATATTACAATCCTATTGTTGCCTAATTGGTTTTAGTTACACCCAAATATACCAACTCATAATAGGTTGGTAGAACCTACTTCACATCTGTTTCCCACATAAGTAGATAGTTATGATATACTTCCAGTTTCTTTGATCCTGGCATTATTCTATTGCTTCTGATAAAATATTATTACCTTGCAAATCTGCTGAAAACAATTCAGTAGCATTTATATACAGAAGTACACCATCCACATGTCTAGGAATGCACCTCCCTCCTTATGTGGACGATACTCTATACTAAACTGCAAACAAAACATGTGTCGAGTTTTGTTAACAATTTAGTGGTGTAGTGTTGTATTGAAGTTGGCATCGTCCACATAAGGAAGGAGGTGCACTTCTACACTTGAGTGCTGCTGAATTGTTTTTTAGGGTATTTGCAAGGTATTAATATTTTATCATAATAATGAATTTCTGCAAAGTAACACCTGATTCTATCAATTCTTTTGCTTCATCCCCTAACATGAAAACTGGGTTGGGGTTCCGAATAAAAAGTTTAAGAACAAAAAAAAGTCTATTCTACAATATTGGTGCTAGGTTAGGCTAGGTTTTTGTAAAGGGATGCTTCTCTATCATTTAAGACATTTTTATTCAAAAATAGCTTATACCCAATAAGTTAATATTTACCCCCAGTATTGGCACATATTATTTTCAGCAAAGCTTAATGTAATGTCTCAAAAGAATTTTTAAGTATAATAGCAGGATTTTTTTAAAGAAAGCAGGACCATAAAAAATCTTAAATTATAAGTACCTACATTTATATTATCAAAAACTAACTAAGTACCTAATTAATTGTTAGTATAGGTAAGAATATCAGAAATCAAAACATGTCATACTTTCTTAAAATTTTTTTCTTCTTCTCTTTAATATAGAGGAAAAACTCTGCACAGGATAAATCTCCTTAGTTATTCTGCTTTCATGAAATCCACTAAACAATTGCTTCTCACATCCAACCATTTTAAAATTAATTTGTGCAAAAACACAAAAGAGAAACAGTTTGAACTTTAAACTGCTTCTTTTATTTATATAATTGTGTTTGCCGGAACACTATTTTATTTTTTTCTTTAAAACATATAATAAAAAATAATGTGATGTCAAAGCTTTTAACCAAGGGCAACAAGCTGGTGTCGCAACAATGTCATTTAGTCAATAAAACTAGAAGCAATTACAACTGAAACTTTCATATTTACTGTGATGTGAGTTGGTACCTAAATCTAATTTGAACTTATTCATTAATTGTCTGATAGCAAAGCCAGTGTTCAAATTCAAACTATCTTAATCTTTCTATCGTCTTAACTGTAATGTGTGCTGGCAGCACAATAATGCTGATGATCTTCGCATATTTCTGGAATTTTTTGTTTCATAAAAGCTTGTACCTAATATTGAACACAAATTGGTAACATATATTTCCTCAAAATTACACTCAATAAACTTTATATTGTCATTTCCTAGGTCTATTGATTTAATTTCATTTCAGACATGTCATACTGCCACCAGACCTTGCCCGTCTTGTTCCTAAGTCACATTTGATGACTGAGACTGAATGGCGTAATCTTGGAGTTCAACAGAGCCCTGGTTGGCTTCATTTCATGGTCCACAATCCAGAACCACACGTTCTACTTTTCCGAAAACCAAAATCAGATATCCCAGCTCCTGTCAATGGATTAGATGCCGTAAAAAAAACGGGAGTAAAAATTTAAGAACATACAGTATCTATACATATATATAAGGTGTAAGAATATTGTGTGCCAAAACTAAAATGGGAGGTAGTATCAAGAATATTAATAAGAAAATAATGAAATTTCATTGCCTTGACCCACTAATCTGTTACAAAAATCAGTTAAACATCTACTTGATAAATTGTAACTGTGGCATAATGCTACTGTAGTGTTTGTACTGTGCTGTGACATAATGTGTTTAACTCATTTATCAATGAATGTCGAATGTAAACATTGTTTGACTCTAACAGTTTAGTCAGCTGATTAGTGACACAAACTACTTGGTGTTCGATCGCTTAACCTAATGAGGCTTTGTTATGTAAAACTACCATCTGTAGCTGTTCTATTGTAGCAAGATAAAAACTTTCTATCACACTTGACACAGGCTTTGGACTGTCAAATTAGTGTTATAACAGCACTAAATGTTATTAATAAAAAATTTTTTGTAATTCAAATCAAAAATACTTAAAAGTATGCAGCAGTGCGAATTGCAGTAATTTGGCGTTTCAAAGTTTATCACCTTATCTAAACTAGATATAACATAATTATGTACTTACATTTATTTATTATAATATTTTTTGCACAAACCCATTCTACACGGCCTGGCCTATTCACTTTACACTTAAGTCAGCGTTTAGGTATTCGCGCACACTGGGCGGGTAGAATGCTCTTGTGTTCCATGATGTTGATAATAAAGTCTGGTTGGAAACAATTGGAGATATGTATCCGTAATTCAAAATTGAAGCTATAACGCACAAAAAATAACAAACTATAATAAAACTAACTTAAAAACAATCAAATAAACCTGGTCCACGTGGCATTGTGGCAAGAATGCAGGCTGCGTTTCCTCTTTGGACGGCTAAGCTAATCCTTTGAGCAAAATAGCAGCCTGCATTCCTGTCACCGCTGATTCCGATTAGTCGAGGTAGTATTGAAATTAAGAAAGTTTTAGCACTTGAACCCCATGGACCCAGTGTCTCAACTGCAAACGTCACAAACTAATAGTTTCCTAGTAATGAGTTATATATGCGCCGTTTGCGAGACTCTGCAAATTGGGCTGCCCCTCCAGCTTTAAGTTTGATCCTAGGGAGGTGAGACGGAGCCAGGTATCGACGCAAGTTGCGTCCCATATTAAGGCCCGCCCCTTCTCCCAGGGAATCAACGATAAACCGTCCGGTCTTTTTCCGTCATCACGATTTATGCCATGAGGTTCTAAAATAGAAGGTATATTGATAGTGGAAAGAGACCTCTTCATTATATCGTTAATTGAACTATGCCTGGAGAGTCTACCTGCGCTTTTGATACAGTACAGTCCATGAAGTCCAAGGCCATCAATGTTTTCACCACACGGACATATGTGTGGATGGCAAATTGTGGCCCCGATTCGTATACCAACAGCAATTCGAAAACTCTCGTTGTCTAATAAAGTTCCCAGATTTGAAGAAGGAATACAATGAAGCTAATGACCAGATTCCTTTTCAGAAACTGCTAAAAGGCGCGCTTTGTCGCGATCATTGGTTAAATTCTGAACCGAATTATTAAAAGTCGTCTGAATCAGCGGAATATCCCAAAGTTTTTGCGTTTTCTTTTCCATTAGAATATCCCGACTAGGACAGAGACTTTTCCAGGCTTCCAAAGCTTTCGCAGTGCCTACAATCCAATTTTCAAGTCTGCCATGATTGATTGGCAAAGATTGTCAACACTGTGTACGGAAGACAGAAAAGCTGGAAGAGCAATACTCGAAATTTTACGGATGCCTAAGATACGGATACGGATGCCTTATCCGTAATAAGTCTATTTAAGAACACTGGTTCTGACACTTTTTTACTCTTTATTTTTTTTGCACATTATTTATTTACTCATGCCACTGTCACATTGGTAACGTCACGTCGCATTGTTTTTTTGGTAAAGTTGCAATTTAGGGACTTTCGTCAAAAATGGGGGGAAAATTTTTTTTACAATAAAAAGCTATTTTGGGGATTACAAATTAATAAAATCGGGGCGGAAAACAAATTTTTTAATTTTGGGGTGCCCTAACAAGATTTCTGAGTTCTTTGTTAGTAAAAAATAGCAATAAACACTGCCGCGAACTCAGAAATCTTGTTAGGGCACCCTAACACAGCCGGGTTAGGTTAGAAGGTTAAGGCAGGAGCGAAGCAAAGCGACGAAGTTATTTTTTCTATTTCTACAGAGATATCTCGTTAGGGTACACCCAAAATAGCTATTTATTGAAAAAAAAAAAAAATTGTTTTCCGCCCCTATTTTACTAATTTGTAGGCCCCAAAAAAGCTTTTTATTGTAAAAAAAAGTTTTGTCCCTATTTTTGAAGAAAGTCCCTAAAGTGCAATTTAACCGTTTTTTTTTCTATTTCACAGTTTAAATCCTCATGGCGATTTCCTACTTCAATGGGATTTGTTTTGATGTTGGTATGGCATAGGTATATAAAAACACAACATTATTGCATGCAGTAATAGAAATGTTATCTAATGGACTTGAAAACTATAAGCATAGACGAAAGGCAATCGCTTAGCCGGTGACAGCGTGATTCGTAAGGATTGCGCCGGGCAATCAGTTTCACATTGACCATTGATTAAAATCGAACAATTACTACAGACTACTGCTGGGCTTAACGGAGTGATTTAAGGCGACGTCTACGCGACATATCGGGATAATTTTAACGAGTTTTATTATTTGTTTATTTTTTTTTGTATGAAAAGAATAACCACAACAAGGACAAAAATATATTCACTACCCTGATCTATATTCTTGATACTCCCACCCGTTTCAGTTCAGGCACATAATATCCTAACACTCTATATATAGTGATGGAAGTGACAAATTCTAAAATGGTACCTATAGTGTTGATGAATGAAAGCTAATTTTTTTTAAGGAATTGTTAAGAAGGTCCTATCTGAGAATTAGTCCTGTTTAATACTTTATCAACACTTAGCAACAATACAAACAATACAAACACAGTAGCCTAATGTTATGTCCTACATCTACATATTAGTGTTTTAATGTTATATGCAATTTCATATTATCAATAGGTGCTTTAATAATATTTTTTTAAAATCATTTCAGTTTTATGGGCTTAGGTTTTATTTCTCAAAATAAATTCTTCAATAGTATGTTTTATCTTAGTATATCTATCATAGTATTTGTAGTATACACTTATGTCTTGTAAGCGTTCATAGACTGTGGTGACTGCTTACCGTAAGGCGAACCATTAGCTTGTTTGCCACCTTTAGTGGTATAAAAATAAAATAATAGGACCATTTTCCCACTAATGTGGGGCTAAAACATAATTGTATAATTTGGTCTATATAATAAGTGATTCTGATACAAGCATTGAACAAGCTACCAGATATTTCCACAGCAGCAATAAACATTGCTAACCAATAACCAGTGATTGCCACTAGCCCATAAAATGAATATTTGATTTTACTGTTTTCTTTAATATACTATATACCTACTTCATAATATAGATATAGATGAAGTTGCGTATGCAACTGTACATAATTAGGAATGAAGACAGTTGTGTGATACCATCACGGAATTCGCCTGTGGCTTGTTCCATTAACTTACTCTTGTTTTAATACCTTTCATTATATGACAGTTGTATGAATAACTACTTTGATATGCTTTTGTTGTGTCAGGAGTTTTTAAATGTTTTAAGTATACTTTAAATACTAATTTTACTGATTAAAAACTATTACTATTGTAAAAAAATCTATACATATAACATGCTTTGTCCTGAATGACTGACGTATCAACGCACAGCATAAACCTCTGATCGTAGAGACCTGAAACTTGTATGACGTAGGCACTGATAAGAAAGGATTTTCCGAAGGGGTCAAGTGCAAGTCGGACTCGTGCAATAAGGGTATACCGATTGTAATTAAATTTTGGTAAGTTATTATGCACACGCCGGGGAAGGTTTCTGAATTGGTACAATCCTTTTACAATAGGTTGGTGCGGCAGTTGTTTTAAAAAAAGAAACAACGTTCGCCGAGTCAGCTAGTCAATAATATGTTTTTGGTAACATGAGTGACATGACATTGGGTCAATATGTCATAGTCCCAGGCGTTTCTTTACCTACAAGTATGTAAATAGACATCTGCTAAGGTTGCTTCCCACTTTCCAATAAGTTAGCTGGGTAGGTACCCGTTGATTGTTATTGTTTCTTGTATAATAATGTTTATAGCTAGAATAATTCATAATATGTATGTGACTGAATATATGTATATCATTGTTAGGTTAAGTGTAAGCTAGCCTGCTTTATTTTTACTTGTTAAATAAATAGCGATGCTTAAACAATATGGCTTTTTATTCTGAATACGACGACTTTGAAACTCTACAAATAGAAAATTGATCTATAAACGAGAAGTTATTGTTCGTTCGTTTTAGCCGGAAGACGTCTACTGCTGAACGTAGGCCTCCCGCATATAGACATGCGGTCCTGAGCCGCCCGCGCCTTACCGTTTCCTGCTGCTCTGAGTAGGTCGTCTGTCCATCTGGTAGGAGACCGTCCTACGCTACGTCTTCCGATCTGTGGTCGCTACTCGAGAATCTTACTTGCCCATCGGTTATGGGCTCGATGAACGATGTGGCCTGCCCATTGCCACATCAGCTTGCAAACTGTTTGAGCTATGTCGGTAACCAGTTCTTCGGCGAATATCATCGTTTCTGAAACACCAAGCATAGCTAATCCCATAGCTCACTGAGCAACTGTGAGCTTATTTAGGAGACCAACAGTAAGACCACGTTTCTGTACCATAAGTCAGCACTGGCAACACATTAATTATAGACTTTCGTCTTTGGGCACTGAGGTATTTTGGAGTGACACGGACATTGAATATAAACTATAACTTCTCAAAAAATACCAAATGTTAGCCTGTAATCCTAATCCTAATCTTAAGACTTAAAGGCGATTTAGACCAGAAAGCTAATAATATTTGTAATACTTACGATGCTCATGCAATGTACTTAAAATCATTACACTATGTCATAAACCTAACTACATTACTATGAGATTTAGAGAGTTGTATATTTAAGTAACATATTCATATCATAATGACTTGCAACTTTTAATTTTTTGAATGGAATTTAACGTATTTACCGTTTAGTTACATAACTATAATGTACATACATTGTTTGACTGTTTGCTACAACTTATATTCAATGCAATAGATAGCAACCAATTTTAATTATTTAAGTAAGCAACTTTCATTACAACTAAAAATTTACAAAAGTGTTGAAACAATGGTTTTTTTTTTTATATTAAATACAATAAATCGAAGTCACTCATTAAGAATCAAAGTCAAGTTTTGCTTTATATAGATAACTTTTATTCAATATTAGTCCAATTATCAAAGACCGAGAGTTAATTTCATGCAAAAATAAAAGATAGGTATATGCATCTGGTGTCCTGCAGTCAGAAAGATGAGTTATAGGACAGACCTGACATGAATAAGCTCCCCTATGCCAACGCACCCTATTCCGTACCTACATCATCAGTGTGGCTTTATCTTTAATTACTATTAAATTAGTTGTTAATTACTATATCTATCCCTGCTTCCATTTCTGTTTGTCGTTTCGACGTTGTTACGTCCAAATCATTGTACCGATTTTGATCAAACTTAGCAGGAAGATAGATTAGCATCGATAGACACAGGGTATATTAATATAGCCCACGCAAATGGAGTTATAGGTGACGGGTAAAAGGTATGCTTTTCGTTTAATAACGACGCCTGCAAAAACTAATAGAAATTTATTGATTCTGTTATATTGCAGTATGGTAACGGGTAAGTGACCTCATTTTTAGGGTTAGGCTTTATATATATATATATATATATAAGAATTGACCCTTTTTCTTCTAAACTACTGAAGATAAAATTTTGGAAAAATATAGAACGGACATGGCGAAACTATATGGGTTGTTGACTACGGACAACCCTTATATTTACCCTTACATTTTTAAAAAAAATAGAAGTATGTTGACTGTCACTTTTAAAAATTTTGAATTTTACAGCTTCAACTTATACCCTACATTTAAAAACACTGCACTAAATGACCTGGGGGTGCCACGGGTCCAAATTCAAGTTCTCTGACTCTCCCAGAGGTGTCCTCCAGGGATGCCTTGGGTCAGGTATAAGATTGTAGATACACACGGCCACTTGTTGTCGCGTATTTTTTTCCGCAAAGCGACGTGCTCTCACCTTGAAAAGTGGAGTGAAATGCAATCCGGCGTTCCTAAGTGCAGGGCTTGGCGCCCGCCATAGTAATTTGTATGGAGATTTCAGGCGAAATATTTTGATAATTTGCGATTTTTTTACAAACAACTGAAGCATTGTTAGAGTTGTCTGTTCTTTGATGTCTATAATTAACATTTCATTTTGTTCATTTTTATTTTCGGCGCAGTTTTATGAAATTACGGAGCCGCTTTTTGGCCGTTTTTAGTTTTTAGTGATATTCTAATTTTTTTTACACAACAAGTTTTCCTCCTCAATCTAAAAGCTTTGGCTTCAAGTACAACTTTTAAGCCAGTCAGACATTTTTTTTTCGGGAATGCTACTTTACGTTTTCTGTATAAAATTATCAAATTTGCACAACACGATTTCCTATTGCTGGCCCTTAATATACAGTCTACTGGCCCTTAAAATCGTCCTAAGATTTCCAGGCTCACCGCCGTCGTCGGCGTCGTGTAGGTAGGTACTTTCTTTTTTTTTCTCTAACAACTGACTACTGTTGTTGGCTGCAGATGGCCTCGACAACTACACGCGGACTAACTTTTGCTGCGGTGCTGCTTGCACTCTTTTGCGAAAAGTTGGGGCGTTTTGCACAAGGGTGTCCTGGACACGAACTTCGGCTTGGGCAACCGCTCTTAAAAACTAAATCTGACTAAAAATCAAGGGCGGATCCAGAACAAAAGTTTAGGGGAGGCGATCGTAAGATCTGAAGGTATTTTTTGAACTTTGATTCTGCAAACGTAAGTGACCGAATCGACCCAGCTCGTGCAGTTTTTGAATAATTAAATATACAAACCCAAGTATACCCAAGTATTTTTTATATGTAATTTTTATGTGATAAAAGTCATATATTTAAAAAAATGTTACAATTCATTTCTTCCTCGGCTTGATCCGCCCCTGCTAAAAATTTACTGTTTTTTTCCTGAAGAGAAGAAACGGCAAGAAACTCTTTAGCCCTCGCCTTTAATAATTGTTAAATCTAACCAGTCAAAGCGCCTAGGTATATTAGTGAACCTAGTATACTTGGTATATCGCGCTTGAGTGATCTGTCTAAAGCTTCGTCGGCGAAGTATTCTGTATGAATTTGTGTAAGCTGTGTTCACGGGCGCGCTTGAGCTGTGAGCCTAGTGGTAATACCATCGTCTGTGTCTATTGTTGCGTGCCTAGGGTATCTAGGGGGTAATTGAGCGATACGGCTTATTAACGCAAGCTTATTATTAAACTAAACTTGTGGGTAAAATAATAGCTGTATTATTTTATCGTACATGATTAATAATCACAAATGTGATACTGCAAAGTATTTTCTATTTAGTTTTGATCTATTTTTACTCAGTTGTCTGTTACTAAAAACAATATAATTAAGCGGCATTCGTACATACAACTTAAGAAAGAAAATTTGTAGGAAACATGGACAAGGTTGTGAACTAAAAGGTAATTTTCGAATATATACAGGTATAATCGATAGCATGTCATATAACGATATTTTTAATTTACCATACACGCAGTATACAGTTGTGTATGGATGTATTTTTTACATATACTTATAGGTAAGCTACGTGTGTAACGGGCTTTAGTGGGTGTTTCGTAATAACCCAAAAACTGTTCGATTTTGATTTTAATGTGACTGGCACAATTTTTATTACTAGGTCTTCAAAAAAATTTTAAGGGTTCCGTACCTACAATTTTGAAAAACAAGCCGTCCAAGAATGACTGTATGTATTCGCATTTAAAACTATAGATAAGAATAGGTATAGTGTTTTCATTTTTTTTAGACGGAATGCATTGGAAGACGTAACATTGTTGAACTAATGTAGAACTAATTGTGAAGTAAAACGAAATTATTGATTGAATACAACGAAGTAATGAACTCTTTCCCCATCTCTTCCCACACCTTACTATAGATGCAATTAAAAACAAAATAGTAGGTATCTAAACCTAATAAATTATTTTGGATAGGTATATGTTTTCGCATTTTGTCGCTCGTACCACCCACCGGCCATATGTTAACATGGTAACATAGATGTGTGCGGGAGCGCGCCGATCACGCACACATTGCGCCTTTGTTTGTAATTTTAATTAGCGCGCTTGCCAGAACCGACCCTAAATTGCCTATGCTGCGTTTGAACTACCCAAACAGGGCGCGTTCGTTTTGAGATAAAAAGTTCCCACGTTTGATACTTTTCACACTTTTGATGACGCCAGTTTTGCCACCGACACTTATCGTTCGTGTAGCTTTGAAACGTTTCCAACAAAATTTTTGGTTGCAAAACAAACTGTTGACGTACACACACTATGATAATAACACACACACTACTGTAAATAATGGATATGTATAGGCAGTTTGACAAATTAACACCAAAACCCCACCTCCAGACATGGGCCTAAAGTTTCATTTTTTCCGTGGTAAATGAGACAAAAATAACAAAAATATCTTAAACGAACGCTTGACCGATTGTTACAGATAAACGCGCCAACAAGCATATCTGTAGCGCGAATAGCATAACGCGTCGGTGACTGGAACTGAAAACGGAAATGACCTCTGGGGTGAGTGTGAAGCGCACTGAATTTCTATCACAGTGACAAAATCAATTTATAATTTATTTGTTTAATTTTAGTTGAAAATATAAAAATCTATGGTTTTATGATTTTATGGTGGTGAGAAATATCTGAAATGAATAATTTTTAAGGTTATTTTAACAATTTTCAAAAATGTATTCTTACCGTCTAGAATAAAGACCAATCTTTAAATATATAAAATGTATATTGCAGTAGTTGAAATAATCGACGAAGAAAAACTAACAAAAACACAAATAATTAATTAAATTTTGTCTAAGCCTCCTTAATATAGGTACCTAACTTAATCAAATTTACCCGTTAAATGTGACCCGAATATTTGAAATCTATTTATTTACCATTCCATTTGTTTCGGTCACAGAAATTCATATAGGAACCTAGGTATGAAAAAGGTTTAACTCAATTCGTCTCGTAGGTTCGGAGCAAATTGACAGTGACAGACGGACAAACAGACACACGAGTGATCCTATAAGGGTTCTGCCGTTTTTTCATTCGGAAGTAAGGCAACCCTAAAAATAAAAGAGAATTCCGTAGGATGAGAATTAATGCGGTTTTACGAAGCTATCGCTAGCATAGACTGGAGTGACGTCACCAGTACTGCAGATTTAAACAACGCTGTTAATATTCTATACCGTAAACTTTTTACTGTCATTAATAGCTACGTTCCAAGCAAAACGCGTAGGCAGTGCACCAATCGTTTCAAATATCCAACATGGTTCACAGCAGACATAATACGCAATATTAAAAACAAACATTATAATCATAAAAAATTTAAACAGGGCATGCAGGTAAATAAAGAATTATTTAAATATTATCGCCAATTAATTAAAACACAAATTCAGCATTCATATGACCAATATATTAAGGCTATACAACATCACATTTGTAAAGAACCATCACTAGTCTGGTCATATATTAAGGATCAACAAAACAGTAAACAAAGTAACAACGAATACTGCTATAAAGATAGAACCGTATCTAAGCAAAGTGCTGCTGATGCATTTGCTGAACACTTTGCCTCTGTATTTCTGAATTCCGTTCCTTCCCTAGACCTCGCAAACACCTATCCGCGCACGGGTGACACGCGAGATTCATTCCGAGTCTCCAAGGTCACGGTAAGCCTTAAAGAACTTAGATGGGCAGTAAAGCGACTCAGACCGTTATCATCACCGGGTCCCGACGATATACCTCCATTTCTCTTCAAGGATTGCGTATCCGTACTAGAAAAACCATTAATCCATATCTACAACCTTTCGATCGCAACTGATACTTATCCAACCTGCTGGAAGACATCTAGAGTCACACCTGTACCCAAAAGTTCATTAAGGCATCAAGTAGACGAGCACAGACCTATCGCTGTACCCTCTGTATTTGCTAAGGTTTTTGAAACTATAATAGCTCACCATATCAGCTCTGAAATTAAGGTGCGTTTATCTGATGCACAACACAGATTTCGAACGGGTCGATCAACTGCAACTAATCACTTAAATCATGACATACACCAGGTCTCGGATTCCCATAACTTACACTTATTTCCTTTCAAATACGGCTTTATTGAGAGTCAACGTAACGCGCGACTTGGGTGTGACATTCGATCCCCTTCTCGACTTTAGAGAGCACATTATGACTGTCACAAAAACAGCAAATAAAACACTAGGCTTTATCATGCGCCAAACATGCAAGTTCCAAGATTGCACACCGGCTATTATGTTATATAATGCCTACGTTCGTAGCCGCTTGGAATACAATGCCCTTATTTGGGACCCAAGTGAAACCAAATATACAACCCTGATAGAAAAAGTGCATAAAAAGTTCTGTCGTTACTTGTACAAAAAGAAATTTGGCTATTATCCACATTTATATCCATCGTTTTTTGTCACAGGCATGATGGGTCTTGACACTCTGCAGTTACGTCGGAGGGTACAGGCAGTTGTACACTTTTACCTTTTACTCCACAATCAAGTAGACAACCCGTCTACACTATCAAATATCAACCTGTACGCTCCTAGTAGAGCAACCCGTGTAGCAGGAGGAGAGTCTGGCCCGCGTCGCAGGCGACCTTTATTATCTCTGCCAGGCACGCACACCTACGCCGCTAGGAACGCACCCACGTGGCACACTCTCACGCTCCTACACTCATTAATATCCACACAAGATATAGATCTGTTCTCAAATAATGTACAGCAAATCATATCTGCAGCCCATGTCCACATTACATTTTTCCCGGACAATTAAGGTCTATGAAGATTAGTCATTAGATTGTTTTATTATTGTGTAATTATGACATTATTATTATTAACTTATTATTAATCTAAATCTTTTTCTAATTATTGACTTATAAATTCTAATACTGACATTATGGCTTATTGAATAATCCTGTTATTATTATTATTTTGTATTACTAAAATTTTAAATTATTCTTTTTATAATTATTGACTTATTAAACTATTATATCACTGACATTATGGAATTAGTGAATTTATGTGTTATTATTGTTCTGTAAATTATTATTATTGAATTGTTAATTTTTAAATTATTATAATGAATACTAAATGTCATATATGCTATCCACTGTAACCATTTAATGTTTAATTGTATATAACTCCTAAGATTCAGGTAAACAAACAAACAAGGGAACAAGATGTAAAGTTAAATACTTGTAACCTATAATTTGTGTAACTCGAGAGAACCCTGATTGCCTCTAGTCTCGATCCCGAGAGCAAGAGGGTGTATCTTGTCGTCTTCTCTTAACATACCAGATGGTACATTTGTAGTTAGGTCACGTTACGTGATTGTAGAAAGACCAGAATAATTTAGGTAATAATTTATTTTCTTACAATAAATATTTCAAATAAAAATAATAATAAATAACTTATAGAAAAACTAATTGTATCTTTATGTAGGTATTGCGGGCTGGCACATACTATTGTATGTAGGTATTATCCTCCTCCTTTGAAGATGCACTTACATTTAGCTTTAGACTACCCATTACTTAACAAGTTATATAGATTTTAACTTAGTGCATTACAACATTGTGGTTATAACCTAAAAAAACCTTTAATAAACTGCCATTGAAGGCACGGTCCTAAAATTTAGTCATATCTAAAAATCACTTTGAGGAGTTAAGGAGTTCAGTTTTTTAAATAAATACGTATAGTTTTTATCTTAATTTTTTGCAAGTTTGATACCTTGTGATAACATGGGTTAAGCTGGGTATGTCAATAAGTTATACTTTATTAAAAAATCCAAAAAATTATGCGCCATTGTACTTTAAGTATAAGTTTTAACTTTAATCCCCATTTCTATGCAAGTTTTTCGCTCAGCATTTCTAAACTCTTAAAAAAAAGGGAGAAAACATTGTGTATTTAGGGTTTAAATCTGCGATCTGTCGTTTTTTTTTCTTTGGGTATACCTAGATAGGTAGTTTATGGATTCTCATCATTCTCTCACAACAGTCCTGAATCTACCAATTCCTGAACCAGATCCGTCATCTTCTTCCGGCATGCGACGTTTGAAGTCCAGACGGGTTTGAAACCTTCATGGGACGACAGGTCACTTTCCTGCATAATTTGAATTTTATGATTTGTAACTTAGTCCGTCTAGTGAATAAAAACAAAAAAGGCTAAATTTTTATAATTATTTATAAACAATTCTTTTGTTGTTCTAAACAAAATTCTATGTCTCTTTTTTTTTATAGGTACCTACCTACCTATTTTTCGAAACACGGTGCCGCAACGCAGAATTTTTTTTTTTAACATAATATATCATCATATAGACTCTTAACTACTACTACCCTCATCATATAGTGCGGGACAGACTCTTAACTACTACTACCCTCATCATATAGTGCGGGACAGACTCTTAGCTACTACTGCTCTCATCATATAGTGCGGGACAGACTCTTACCTACTACTACCCTCATCATATAGTGCGGGACAGACTTTTAACTACTACTGCCCGCATCATATAGTGCGGGACAGACTCTTAACTACTACTACCCTCATCATATAGAGCGCAACACTAGCTCTGATGCAGTGTACCGGGACTGAGGTTGCTTTATATTATTCTAACTTACCAAATCCGAAGAGGTAACAAGTGGTAAAATAAAAATTAGGGGCAGAATAAAAACACCTTTGCCAGTGTTCTTAAAGAACAATAAAATTACCTAAAAATAAACAGGGAATATATCGTAGTAGTGCAGTCATTGAAGCGAAAAATCACCTCCGATTTCTTTTTACTGTGAAACCGAATTTTTAAGGGGAGTAAACAACCCCTTCATGGAAAAATTTATATTGAGCCATTTTATTGCTAGAAAACGTGTTTAATATTAAGGGGTGAAATTGTAAAGTGTTTTCTAACACAATTACCTCATAATTAAATCATTTTCAACCCCTTGAAAACCTTACAACCCTTGCAAACAACCCCTAAATTGAAAAAATCACAAAAAATTACTTTGGTTTGACATAAAAAGATTTAAGTATAAAGTAAATAATATTTTATGTTCTCTATCTTAATTATCGAATTTTTAACCCACATACGTCCCTTAAAATAACCCCTTGAAAAAAAAAAGTTTAAAAAAAATTTCTTTTGATGAAATGAAAAGGATTTAAATGTTATTCCACATTCTCGAAAATGATTATCATATTCTCAATTCATGCCTACGTTTCCAAAATATATGTTCATAATATATATATATATATATAATACATAAGACAATAGTTTTGGGTCTGTATTACTGTGCACTTTCACTTTGCTCCAAATATTCACACTCCGATATTTTCAGTTTACTAAGTAGAAAAAAATACGATTAGTTTTTGGACCATAACTCCTTCAATTTTGATGCTATCACAACTTATAAAAAGCCATTTTAAAGGTAATTAAAAGAGCAACTTTTTTCATTACAATATGCAGTGAAAAACCTTTTATTTTAAAAAGGTGAAGGGTCAAAGGGCTCTCTTTAGCAGGGACAGAAAAAAAAAAACATTTTTTTTGCCAGAAAAAGATCTTTTATCGTTATACTTTTTTACTTTTTGTACGTATCTTTCATCATTTTTGAAATATTATGAAAAGAAGGTGGTTTTTTAAAAATTCGAAAATTTATTTTTCTTATAAATCGTGATGTTTTTGAAAAATATGTGTCCTAAAGCAGCCAAACTGCTAAAATCCAACAAACTCTTTATATTAAAGTTAATTCTAGACGGAATACGATTAATTTTAATTTTGGTGGCAATGGCACTTATGAAACCCATTGATTTAAAAGAAAAAACCATTAGATGTTCCTCTTATTTGCATTACAGCTCTCATTTAACGTGCAAAAGACTTTTATAATTGCTCATTTTAAAGCTTATTTCAAGCACTACAAAACCCTATTTCATTAGAATGCATAAAATGTATCTGCTCGACGCTAGATGGCATTGAATGGATCGATTTAATTCCAGGCAAAATAAAAAACGGCTTTGATCTTTAATATCTAGCTTAATATTGCACTTAGAACACTTTATAAAAAACCGATTTATTCAGTTTTTTATCTGCTACAGTTTTGTTATTTATAAAATTTTCGTTAAAATGCATATTTTTGGAGATATGTATTTGCAAAAAACCGATGAAAAACGTGAAAAAAATCCGTATTTTCAATTGCCAATAACTTGAAAAGTATTGGGTTTTTTGAAAAACTTCATGAAACATTTTTTTCTTAAAATAAAGCCTTCTATCGACATCCGATTATTTTGAAAAAAAAAATTTTCACCACCGAGAAGGGGTGGCAACCACCCCCAGGGTGGGTGCCGAGTTCAGATCATTTTCACTTTTGAAGGGTAAGATGAGCCTAATTCCAAAATTTCATGCAAATCGGTTCACAGTAAAAATATCGGAGCAAAAACGCTTCAATGACTGCACTATAAAGCGCATTTTAAACTTGGATCAAGTTGTTTAAAACTGAATTGAAATATATGACAAAAATATATTTCAAATACCTTAGTCTGATAAAGGTTGGGCGCTTCATCACTGTCGCAGCTCATGATGGGGAACATGTCCAGCGCGACGCCGAGCCCGAAGCGGCTGCAGCGGCGGTACTCCACCACCAGCCTAGACACAATGGGTTTGTCAGGTTTAATTACTGCATGGTACCTATATAGTACCTACTGAGCATACTATATTTGTCGTTGTCGTCAATTCAGCCGGAAAAAGACCAATTTTAAAGAAGGCCACTCCCGTATCTGTTTTGTCTCCCCAGTGGCTGGTCTTGAGCCGCCTACATCCTGTGGCTTTCGGCTGCTTTAATATATATTGGATGAACGATGTGCCACCTTATCTTCGCATCCAATACCCCAAGAAATTTTGGCCTTACATTACGTTTGCGCGGTTTCCACTCAAAAATACAACTACACAGGTGGTTATCGGTTTTTCGACTAATGTGAGCCGATTGCCACTTCGGTCTGCTAATCCTAGCGGCCATGTGGGTGACCCTAGTTTTATGTCAGATTACCTCGTTGCGGATCCGGTCTCTAATGGAAACTCCAAGCATAGCTCCTTCCATATCTCGATCAGCAACTTAGTTTATGGACTAGCCCTGCCGGAAGTGTCTATGTCTATATTATCACGGGTAGGGCGCACTGATTATAAGCTTTATTTTTTAAGCTTTGTAGTATTGACGACGTATAGCCGCGAAAAAGCTTCCTAAATGCTCCTATGGGCTTCCTTCTCTTCTCTAAATTGTTTTTACCCAACTAAACTACTAGTCCGAAGTAAGTATACTCCTTAACAATTTCAAGGAATGTGGTCTGCCATCGACGTGGTCATTTAGCATGACATTCGGCTTGTCTAAGTTCATTCGGAGGCCTATAAGTCGGAAGGAGATTATTAGAGCCCTTGTAGACGTCCGTTTCTTCACCGGAAGCCGGACGAAGGAATAAACGGACCGCGGAGAGCGTTGTATAGGTGAGATAAGAATGAGAGCGTTTAGTACATGTGCTGGATGATGAACCGCCGAATATTTAGGTGCTTACTACCGGTCTGTGTCAAAACGGACGTCTATGAGAGCCCTTTGGTTGTCAAGCATTGCTTGCAACTTATGCAGCGACTCCGTCATGACAACAATATCGTCTGCAAATGGTAGGTATGAGATGTACTAATGTAGTACCTTTTATGTCTTGTTTTTCCGGTTCTTAACTGAACTGTCCAAAAGTCTTAGGGATCATCTAAAAAGAACGCTATGATGTTGTTATGGAATGGAAAAACTAAACCGATTAACATAAAACCAGGGTTTTATCTGTTTGTCGTTGTATAAGTGCCTTTTTTTAAAAAAATTTCAACCCCTCATTTATAATAACTTTTAAACTGCTATATTTACCTTAATACGTGCTTCCACGTTATATAGCTATGCCAGATTTCAAAGATAGCAATTGTGATTGCTGAGAAAAACAGACGTTGTATACAGACAGACGGAGAGACACTAATGTCTCACCACAAGAGGTCATGTTTTATCATTTCGGTATGAAATCCTAAAAAAATATCACTGGCTCTTACATGTCATAAAGAGTATCTCTGTTCAAACTGCTATGGAAAATGGAATCCTCTTCACTCAGTTCCAGGAGTCTACCGTGCAGCTCATCTGTGTAGTATTCCAGGAGAGAGGTCAGGTGCTCTGTCCTCTGCTGTCTGTCCATGCAAAGGTACAGGAAGTAGACCAGGTCTAGCGTGGGGGACCCGTACCGAGACAGTTGGTAATCTACTATGTACATCTGCATCAAATTCGTATTTTTAGTAATAAAAAACCAAATATATTCACACAAACTAGAACTAAATCAACACTTACTGACCTGAATAACATCATCGTCGACGTATCTAAATAGAAAATTATTCGTCCAACAGTCTCCATGGCAAATAACTGCCAACGGCTCCTTGGGCTGGACTAAATCCATCATAGTTTGAAAAAAGGTTTGTTCATCGCAGAACTCCCGAAACTTTCTTACGTACAGATCTTTATTGTCCGAATCTCTAAGCTGTTCCTCCACCATTGCGATAGCGTTAAGAATCGCTGCACGATAGTATTCCCTGTAGTAATCTTCGTTTTTGGGTTGAAAAAATACTGTTGAAAAACAACTATAAGAACCATCTCATCTAAAAAACTTGGTGATATAAGTGATTGTAAAAAGCTACTAACCTTCTGATATCCCATCTTTCGGATTAATAAGTTCGTAGAACGCTTCAGGATTATAGTATTTCAACGCTAACGACAACGCATGAAAGTGCGCTAGGTGTTTTAAAACCGTATAGCAATGTTCTACATTCAATCCTTGTGTCCTGTCTGGCATCACAAAACCGAACTGTTTCAAGTCCTTAAGAATCACCATGTCATTTTGAGCCAAATAGCATTTGGGTATAGCTGTAAACGGGTTCCTCACTCTAAAATGTTGTTGGAATCTCGAAAGTGTAGGCCATATTTTGTTATAAAATGCCACTTCATTACAGAATAACTCATCACTTTTGAAATTTTCTCTCATTTGAATACTTTCTGGCAAGCACTTGTAAATTATAGATATTTGCCATGGCTCTTCTTTCTCACTGGAGCCGTCAGGTTGGACAAGTCTCTGGATACCTTTTAGAGTAATCCGATAGACCATTGAAGTGTAGTTATCACCCCTTTTGGAGCCTGGTGCCCCCTGAAATAATAACGTTTTAGCTTTGTAACAAACTAGTCGTTTATGATGCTTAATTGTATCAATGAGCATAGGTACCTCGAATTCTTGTATAATGACATCAGGGTAATCAGTGCTCAGAAGGTTTTGCAGGAATTCCAAAGTGATATCTGTCATGACTGTGGGCGTCTGTCGCTATTGGCTACAGAATTTCCACTAAAGGCTTTGGGTCTAAGTTGTGGATGCAGCACAGACTACACCGTTTCATCAATGATAATTTGGATGAAATTGAGATCATGATAGTGACTGTGTTGTTTGAAAAAATTAGGACTCAAATCTAAAAACGTATCGTGGTAAGGTGTGGGTAAAAACTAAAAACGTATCGTGGTAAGGTGTGTGTCAAAAAAAGGTCAGGTTATTTTAGAATCTCAGTCGCTTCACGGGACAATGCAACATATACTTAAAAAATAACACTTCGTCAATGATTTATTAATATATTTATAATTTAATACATACATAACAAACATCGCGCCTATTACCTGCAGAGGTCTACCTCAGTCTCAGAAATATTATATCTACGTTTGTCAAATATAGTATATATCTACAGGTAATCTTGTCTAATTCGTAGTTGTTGCTAAATTGTACGCTATTATTATTTGTGAACAAAGCACAGCATTAGTGATACAAATTACAAAAAAAAGCACCACTAGACGGCCATGTAACCTCAATGAAAATATTTTGCTGTGACTCGGTTAGAATTGGATAGAAAGTTATTTCACTATTTTTCTGCAATTTCATTGGACAGTTTATAAGCAGTTTTCCTAAGATCGTGAGCGACTAAACCAGAGTATGATTACATTTACATATTTAAGAGATTTCTTTGTAGTTACTGATGTGAAGCGGCTATATTTTTTTTAGAGACAAATATAGTCAAAATACATCTGGCGACTTACTACTCTCGGTACTCGAGAATAGAATTAGGAATCATTATTAATGATTGTCATATAAGTAGAAATATAATTATTCGTGGTGAAAATGAATTTACGCAGGAATATATGTTAATGCACCGATTAGAAAGAAGATTTTGCTTTCATATTGAATTTATTTGCTGTTATTATGAGCCTTACACAACGATAGAATCTTTAAGTACGATTTAGGTTTATTTTAGTACGATTTAAGGATAATATTCCTAAATACGAGTACTCGTAGTAGGTATCCTTTCTACTTTATTGAAATCTTGTTTCTGTCAGAGGTTTATGATCTAGACGTTTGAATTGGTGCAGCAGTCGATTATCCATAAAACAAAGATTCTATGACCAGAAACTAAATTTCTATTTCATTTCTATCATTCCTTATATTAATTCCTCGTTCTTAGGGGCTACGATTTAGGTAAGTTTAGGGTCTTCTCTTTCACTTGCTATCTAATATCTTGTTATACTTTCCTGGTTGCAAGGCAACGGTATTATAATAGCTATTTTTTCAAAATTTGGATTTCTCGGCTTCATTAAATTCATGCCTGACAAGCAGCTTAAAGGTTGTTTACGCCTAATAGACTTTAATGTCGAATAAGGGCACAGTATATAGAATACTATACTTAAAAGCGGTATTAATAAATTACCACTATGGTCCCGAAGAAAAGCGAATATTAAGTGAGGTATTATTATTAGGCCTGAACATTTATTTCACTTAGGTGCATAAAATGTATGTTTCAGCTGTGGTAGTAGTATAAGTACAACCAATAATAAAAAATCCCGTACTTAGTATTTCCAGTGTGGTTACCCTAGTTGACCAGTAGATATTATCGAATTGTTTCATATGTGGGGAGCAGAGATTGGATAATGTGTCCCTCGCTCAGTCCTTCCCATTTGCGCAACAGTCTCCCGGATCGAAAATATATGTAGGTAGGTAGGTATCTAGCAATTCAGAAGAGATGTATAAAATTAAATATTACGTAATCATTTTTAATGTTAGTGCCTATTTAACTTTTACCATCTTTTAGTACGAACTATGAAGTACGATCTTGTTTTTTTTTTATCTAAATTCAAATAGGTTAGTTCACAAAAGAGTTCAAACTAGTGGTTAGCACTAGTGGTGCTAACTATCGATAATTTACTGCTTCTTAAATATGAGTGAAAGATCACACGATTCGAAGTCGCATGAACGGCCAGAAAAAGGAGCGTACGATTAAAACTTTTAAATCATGGCAATACGGCCAAAACTGTTTTTGACGTGACAACGTCTTATAAATTGGTTTGCCGGGTGACACTTCAAGAAACTGCGTTACGCTCCGCTCACGTTATGCGCTCACAATGAGAGCGAGTGAGAGGCACGCGCCCGCCTAAGAGCGAGAGAGACAGACATAAAATCATTGTCACGTAAAACTTTCGCCCGTATACCGACTTTACAGGCAACCAGTTTTTAAATCGATAGGTTCGATTACCCTGAATTACTAGGGCTAAAACCCTGCATTTTACCTCCGGGTCAAACCAGTGTCACTCTCCACGGCTTCTGTGACGCTTCTGAGCCTGGCTATGCGGCTGTGATTTATCTTGGTGCCGTCCAGCCCGATGGTTCGGTCCTTCTCAATTTCGTCACTGCCAAGACTAAGGTCGCCCCCATTCGCACCCGTCTTACGATTTCAAAGAAGAATTTGACTGGTGCTACTCTTTTGAGCCAATTGCTCAATCACGTGGTTTCGATCTTGGACCAATCTGTACCCATTTCCCAGGTCTACGCTTCGACTGACAGCTAGATTGTGCTCGCCTTGCTTAAAGCTTCTGTCCATTCATTAGAGACCTTTGTGTATGGCTCCTGTTTTGGTTGATTATCGACTTTGGTGGGGACTTGAATGGCTTTTTGGACCAGAGTCAGGGTGGACTTCTTCTTCTAGAGTTAGTGGATCCTATTCCAGGTTTACGTGCCCTGGCGGCAAAGAATGGATATCCACTTTGTTCAGATTCGTTTGTGACTAGGTTCTGCTCTCTTGAAAAATTGATTGGGATGATTGGCTGGATTTACCGATTTGCCAACAACGCCCGGCGACCACCGATTCGAGATTCTGAACTGATCTTATCGCCGTCAGAACGTGAACAAGCGCTCCGTATTTTAGTGCGCAATTCACAACGAGAGGATTATGGGTCTTTAATAGGGGATCTTCAAGCTGATCGCTCCAAGATCAAAGGAGCTTTGGCCAGTCTTAACCCATTTCTCGACGATCGAGAACTCATCCGTGATAGTCTATGTGTATTGGATTTGCAGACTGATCAAAGCAGGATCGTCGAGATTCAGGTACCTTTTTCGAAATTCTTGTACCTTTTTGTCAGAGCTTTTTATAACCGTTAGAGGAGATCTCAAACCGGAATCAAGAACTGTTATTGGACGCTGGGTCAAATCTGTACTCAAGAACGCAGATATCGAAGCGTCACCCGGATCGCTGCGTTCTTCTTTGGCTTTTCTTAATTGGCTAGAAAAAATTTCGATAAATCAAATTCTTGAAATTAGCAATTGGAGACAGGAGCACACCTTTCAAACATATTACCAGAGAGACATTGATAATCAATCAAGTGATATTGTTTCATCTGAATCAGTTTCTTTATCAAAATACTTTAAGCCCGTGCGGTAACAGTACTTTTTTTTATTTTTGTTAGTTGATTGGTCTGATTGAATACATTTTTTGATTTATATTCCATTATTAACTCTTTTCTCACCCATTATCACATTATAGCATCATCATTTCCTACATTTTGGCTACCAGGAGATAACAAACACTTCACCTAACTATGGATTCCGGCTATCGAAGACGGAACAGATTACAGAGAGTCAACCTCAGGGTTAATTTCTCAAGTACACTGATTTATTTATTCACACCACTGGCATTCGGTGAAGGAAAACATTGTAAGGAAACCTGCATTCGTCAAGAAAAAAAAAAACGTATTTAAAGTCCACATTCCGCACTGGGCCCGTATGGACTATAGCCCAAATAACCCTTGCTTATGAGGGTAGGCCGTGCCCCAACAGTGGGGACGTATGAAGGCTGGCAAGGCATATCATAGATATCTATTTGAAATTCAGGAAAAAAATAAAACTCATTTGTATTTTGTGTACCTATTCATTGTATTTCGTTTAGTAATTTAAATACATACAATAAACAAAGATGTTAATGACATTATACTCTTTTAATACAGCATTGATCATTCACAATTTGTGACCTTAATAACAATTGTTTACTTGGATACTTCTTAATTAGCTTCGACAATCACATTTAATAGTGTTTACCTCGGAAATATCTGTTCTTGTAAAAATATTTAAATAATAGGGAATATGCGTCTTTTTATGCTATTAAATAAGTAATTATAAAATATCTTTATGGATATAATAGATGGGTGAAATTAAATTTTTACTGCAATAGCTAACAGTGTCTTGTGACGTCATTTTATATGTTGCGTAATGTAAACATATCCTTAATTATTGTATTAACACACGATAATACTAGCAGCCATAATTAAAGAAAGAAAATTGGCGAAAACATAAATAAAAATTAATAAATTCAAACTGTTGGCTTGGCTCACTTAAATTCCTATATGTGATATATCCAAAACGCAAGATATCGATTATTTGTTTTGCCGGTTGCCTTTTTTATAATGTAAATAATTAGCTTAAATACAATGATCAAAAGCCTAATTCCTTGCATATTCTCTATAAGTAGTATATTATGTTTGTTCAAACTTGTTGCTGTGTGTATTTTAGCCTTTTAATCTTGCCATTGCAAAAAACTCCGTAATATAACAACAATACCTTATAGAATTGCAGATAATTCCATTTTGTACCTAATTAATGTATTTGAAGTTTATCGCCAAACAGATAATTTTATAAAATTGTAAAATAATCAGATCTCTCAATAATATCTTTGTAAAAGCTGCATTTATCTAATTAATTTAAAATACTTACAGGTTAGTTAAAATAGAAAATTAATGACTTTTCTTAACTGGGATTCTTAATGACGGAGACATTTGCGATCCGGAAATATTTGTTATAAATAATACGATGTTTTCGAATGAAATTAGTTACTATAATTGCTTCTTAATAATGATTTATAAGAATTTGCTATTTTTTCAAATCAATTTATTATAATATGCAAAAGCCACTTTTAGGTGTTTTGGTTTCCTATTCGGTGTTCAGAATTTGAATATACGTTAAAAACAAAATTATAATATTGTACATAAAATTTTAGTTACAATATAAATATATGTAAAAAATAACTAATATTTCCGTTTAGCAAATATCACCAAAAACAAGTTTAGTAAAATATGTATATACCCGTACTAATTCGTGGCACATCAAATTAAAAATACTTATTCTTTTGTCACAACATAAAAAATAGACGTAAAATATTACGTACGGGTCCAGTTATGGTCAATCATAACGGATATTTTAAATATAATGCAACTAGAAACAGATCTACTAAAATATATATTAACTAAAACTAAAAATAATCAGTCATTGAAAGCTTCAGATTTACCGATGAGATTCTAGCTTCTATAACATCTGAAGATTCCAATAATATCTCATTAACTACTGGTTATTTTATACTGTTAATACTATTTT
This sequence comes from Apoda limacodes, assembly GCA_946406115.1. Lineage (NCBI taxonomy): Eukaryota > Metazoa > Arthropoda > Insecta > Lepidoptera > Limacodidae > Apoda > Apoda limacodes. The sequence goes on along the minus strand of OX291560.1, from coordinate 22,744,109 downwards.
TAAGGCCACATATAAGGCACTGGATATATTTTTCATCATAAATACTTTCTATCTAAAGTGACAATAAAATGTCTCTTTTGGTTAATCACTTGATACTGGCTCTTACGACTTGTTTTGTTGTTTCTGTGACGTTGCCTCGTCCTTTAGAAGCTTGTGTTGGCCTCATAAAGCTTGAGGTCTTGGCGACGCTTTTAAGTGGTGGACGAGAAGCTCCTATTGAGCTTCCGCTAGACGAAGACCTGGAAGCTGGCATCCTCGATACTGGCTTTGGAATGGGTTTTGGAGCTGCCTTAATAGGTGAAGGAGAAGCTCTTTTAACAGTAGCTACAGAAGCAGAACTGTTGAGGGAACTTCTAGAACTTCGTAGTGATGCTCGAGAAGTTGATCTTTCAACCCTTAACGAGTTAGTTCTTCTCGGAGATGCGCGTTTTGGATCTAAAGGAGTTCGAGGAGGCGTCCTCATCTCTTTGGTTGGGATTTTCTTTGGAATGTCAGGAGACTTAAACGGTTTTCGAGGAGTTGGAGAATCACATTCAACGTTACAACCCGAAGATGCACCTTGTGAAGCGCTTTCTGAATTGAGACTTTGGGTTTCTTCGAAACCTTCGTCATTTAATTCGTGTTCGCTTTTTACTTTTGTTATCTTAGGCGACGTTGTCCGTTCTTGCACTTTTTCCGTTTTGACACTGGCTGATCTTCTGTAAGCGTTTCTAGACCACACTCCTGTAGGCGTTTTCGATGGTGATTTAAGCTCTCGTATAGCTTTTTGTACGTCTTCTTGATTAATTGATGTTTGTCGTCTCATTCTAGAGTAAGACAGTGATTTTATTTCTTTGGTTGGAGATGTTGGCGTTTTTTCTACACTGTGGTTTTTAAGTCTATCTTGCCAACGTTTTAACCTATTTTCTTTCTCATCTAAAACAACTGCTTCAACGGGTTTAGTTGTTTCTGGTGGAGCCTGGGCGGGATATGTAACTTGAACTTCTAATTTTGAAGGCCTAATGATATGAGTTTCAGCTACAAGCTCCGTAGGACTGTCGACTTTTTTCTCTTCGTCTGGTGAACTGGAATCAGGGTTACTTCTTTTGTATCTTCTAGTTCTCCTCGCATCGGAGAATCTATCAAATTGACCATCACCTAATATTTCTTGACACAGCTCTTTCATTTCTGTAGCTGCCTTATCACTTACACTAAGTTTATTCGACAAAGATGCCTGGAATTTCCTGCAAGGTTCTCGCTCAGCTGGAGGATTGAATAGCTTTCTTTGTGCCGGTGGCGTTTCTATATTGTCTGAATCAATCCCCACTCGATCTGTTCTGGTGTTTCTATCATCGGTGATCGTAATGTCTGGAAGTTTCCGTTTTTCTTCTTCTGTAATAGAAACTAACGACAGTTGCGTTTCAACTTGAGGTCGAGATCTCTGTCTCCTAAGTCTCCTCAGCTCTTCATTTTCTTCCGTTTTTCTCCATGGAACTCTGTGGTCTTTTGTTTGGGATTGTAGATCTGAAATTAGAATAAATACATTATTTATCAGAAATTACAGTAGTAATGTGAAATTTTGTTCAACTAATTTTCTTTTTAGCAATACCTTCAACAGCCTCAATAGCTTTTACGACGTCGCTGTCAGGTAGCACAGCCGGCTTCCACTCCGCACGGCCTTCCGGCAGAGTGTCCAGAGTTGTGCTTCGTTCGCTCTCTGAAACACCACACAATAATTTTGTTGTTGTTTTGTTTATAATTTTGGCGAAAAATCAGTTACAAAAAAAAAGAAAATATTCAATAGGCAGCTTTACATTTTTCTCAAAACCTTTTATTTACATATAGCTAAAACTATATTAAAAAGATACTTTTTAAAAAAACTGATGGAAGTGTAAGTAAGAAAACATGCATATAAGATTTAAAAATCAAAAAAAGAACAAATAAATAATAAAACTGATTGGAAATATGAAGAAAACACATCACAAATTGCTGTTGGATCACTTAAAGAGTTTTATTATTATTATATTAATACGAATAATATAATAATAATGTTTTGAATATTACCGGAGTCGTTTTCCAAGGATCGCCTATTGGCCTGCAGTCGTCTAGCGCGCTCTCGAAGCTCTGCATCTCGCTTCTCTTCTTGACTGTTCGCTCGCAACCAAGACTCAATCTTTTGTCTCCATTCCCTGTAATCGAGTAGTACAAACTTAACACGCCATTTTGGTTAAATATATATTAATTTGTAGTTTTTAAACACAGTAGTTGCACATCAATATTGAAGCTGGAAAGGTCTAAGGTCTAAGGTCTAAGGTCTAAGGTCTTAGGTCTAAGGTCTAAGGTCTAAGGTCTAAGGTCTTAGGTCTAAGGTCTAAGGTCTAAGGTCTAAGGTCTGAGGTCTGAGGTCTGAGGTCTGAGGTCTGAGGTCTGAGGTCTGAGGTCTGAGGTCTGAGGTCTGAGGTCTGAGGTCTGAGGTCTGAGGTCTGAGGTCTGAGGTCTGAGGTCTGAGGTCTGAGGTCTGAGGTCTGAGGTCTGAGGTCTGAGGTCTGAGGTCTGAGGTCTGAGGTCTGAGGTCTGAGGTCTGAGGTCTGAGGTCTGAGGTCTTAGGTCTGAGGTCTGAGGTCTGAGGTCTGAGGTCTGAGGTCTGAGGTCTGAGGTCTGAGGTCTGAGGTCTGAGGTCTGAGGTCTGAGGTCTGAGGTCTGAGGTCTGAGGTCTGAGGTCTGAGGTCTGAGGTCTGAGGTCTGAGGTCTGAGGTCTGAGGTCTAAGGTCTAAGGTCTAAGGTCTAAGGTCTAAGGTCTAAGGTCTAAGGTCTAAGGTCTAAGGTCTAAGGTCTAAGGTCTAAGGTCTAAGGTCTAAGGTCTAAGGTCTAAGGTCTAAGGTCTAAGGTCTAAGGTCTAAGGTCTAAGGTCTAAGGTCTAAGGTCTAAGGTCTAAGGTCTAAGGTCTAAGGTCTAAGGTCTAAGGTCTAAGGTCCAAGGTCTAAGGTCTAAGGTCTACGGTCTAAGGTCTTATAAAAAATGTGGGCTCACTTTGGCTTGGCGGGTGTTTCATCCTGCGGAGGAGGTGCAGGCGAGGGCGGCGCGCGGGGAGAATTTGGGCGCTCCCGCTCTGCCGCCGGGATCTCCAGCCGAGCCCGCACCGGCCCGCGGCGGGACCACGACCGGTCTGAATAAATATATATAGTTTATTTATAATTTATTTGTCTTAAACAAATTAATGACTTTATTAGTAATAATACTATAATAAAGTTTAAATTCTATATTCGGTTTTCTTACCAAGACTGCCCCACGCACTTCTCTCCCGGAGGTCGTTGGTAGCTGGGGAAGAATGTCGAAGGAACTCTAGTAGACCTTCCTCATCATCTCCAGGACTTGCCCTGCTGCGACGACGGAGGCTGCCAGTTGGAGTCACGTCTGTAAATACAACTTCTGTTTATTATTCCATTATTTTGAAATGTACGACTACAATTTAGGTATAATCAAAAGAAATAAAATATAAATCGGTAGTTTTGGCGCGAGCAATAATTCAGAACAACAAATTATTTTTAGGCGATTTTTTTTCATCAGGTTGTGTTTTTACAACATTTGTTAAAGGGATAGTTTTTTATTGAAAAGTTGCTCGAGCCATTAATTTTGCTAAAGCCAGCTTTTGCTGAAAATGGTTAGCATTCCGGTCCGGCGACGTCGTCAGCGATTATCCAGCCACTTTAAACATTGAAGAAACTGAAATACATGGTCAAACCTACGCTACCCCATTTGTTTTGCAAAATAATGTAACTAATATATGGTACATATATAATGTGGATAGAAATGTTACGTGGAAGGTAACCCGCCGCACAGCAAATAGCGGTCAACTTGTTTTGTCCCTGAAGTTGGTCGTATATTTACCGGGCGAGGGCGAGGGCTCGTGCGGGCGGCGCAGCGAGCGGCGGCCCAGCCCGTTGCGGATGTCCAGCAGCAGCGACTCCATCAGCGACTCGCACTCCGACACCGGCGTGCTGCACGCGCTGTTGCTACACGCGCCTGCAACCGACACGCAACAACATCTCATACCAGATACATCATCATGGCCAAATACCACACGGTTACTGACACACTTTATTCCGGTTGATTGTAATGACCTGGGTGTCTAACGATATTTCGTTCTTTATCATAGAACGTTTATACGTAACATCTTATAAAGTATTAATAATCATCATTATCAATGAGTTGTTATTATAAAAATTTAATTTATGAATAAGTAGTTATATTTCCACTGGTCGATTAGGTGAAATAATTAAACTAGTTGATTGAAATGTAACAAAAGGAACATGTTGTCAATGGTGGTTGTTGGTATTGTAATGTTACTGACCGGGCCTGACGCGCTGCGCGGCCACGTCGCGTGCTCGCCGGCGCGCGGCCGCCTGCTCCTCGTGCGCGCGGCGTCGCTCGTTGTCACTTGCTGCAGAACGGAACTTGCTGCAAAACTGCACGAAGATCTAGACAGAAATTAGAACTGCCTTTTGAAGTCTGTTAAACATTTACTTGCCGTGCTGATAGTTCCGGGTTTGGTAAACGTTCTTCACGCTACAAAAAAACTGAACCAAAATTTAGAATTGGGATAGCTCATACGCTGAATTAACACTAATTAATCAGAAATCCCATAATAATAGCCAAATTCAGCGCGGGCGGAGCCGCTGGCAAAAGTTAGTTAGTAGGTACCTACTGCATATTCCTGATGTAAGTATATTCTAAAATTCTTAATTACTCATTAGTTCATCCTCTAGGTACAAATAAAAGTTAACGCCTCAATATATTGTAACATACATTTCATAATTTACTGGTCCTATTTAAGATAACGAGGTTTCTAACTCCTAAGTTACAAAAGTACACATTAACAAAGGCATTCTGTAAACTTAAAAACTAACTTAATTTTGTCAAGATGAAATATTATATTTTATAAGTCATGTTAAGCTATATAAGTTATGCACACGGCACTACACACCAGTGGTTGACGTTTTGGTTACGGCTATGTGAAGTCGTTGGAAGTACTACTACTACTACTACTACCTGATTAAGTGGCTCAAAACCTTAAATAGTTGTGGGTTTTTTAGGAGAGGCCTAAATCGAGCAGTGGATCTCATCAATATTAGACGAAAATAATAATTAGGAAAATCAATAATTTCAATTATAACTTTAGAATGTACATCCATCATTTGAATTTTTTTATTAAATGAACCGATCGATTGTACAATATTGCGTCGGCTCCTATAACATACCTTGAAACACTCCTCCAACTTAAACGCAAGAGCATCTTCGCAGAAGAAGTCGGCAAGCTGTCTCCGCAGGCTCTCCACCTCCTCCATATCCTTCTTCAGCGCCGACACATCTCTCTCCGCCACCTAACATTTAACATTTATTTACAATAGAAAGAAGAATTGAAATGTTTAATGTAATATGGTGGTAGGAGTAGGTATTCTGGCTTAAAATATTAAAGTATTTTTATGAACCTGTAAGAAATCTTCCATTTGCTTCTTGATGTCGTGCTGTGTGTTGGGCAGTTGGATCTCCTTTTTAAGCACTACGATCCTGTTGTCCAGGGTCTTTATCTCATTGTGGAGCTGTTCCACGCTGGCCTTCGCGGCCTCCTCTAGCACACGCGTGTCGTCAGCAAAGTGGATCAGGTCCTTGTTCTTGCGCTCAGCTTGCTGTAACGATTGTTAATAAACATTAGTAAAGACTAAAGCAAGAAAGGACAAAGAAACTGATTTTCATTGGTATGAATAACCTGGGATAAGTCAGTCGTGGCCTAGAGGTTTAGAATTCATTTTGTGTCCTGAGGGGCGGAGGTTTGAATTTGGCGTGTACTAATGAGTCTCCACTGATTTTTCAGTAAAGGAAAACATCGTGAGGAAACCTGCATACGTCAAAAAAAGATGTTTGTGAAGTCCACAATCCGCACTGGGCCTGCGTGTGGACTATGGCCCAAATCGGCCTAGATGAGGGTAGGTCGTGCCTCAACAGTGGGGACGTATGAGGCTGAGAAGAATTTGGGATAGCCAACTAGAGTTCTGCTATATACATATACTTATGTCATAGAAAATTTTTGGATTCTGTGAATGTAAATAAAAATTTTGATAACAAAAATGCAATTAAAATATTAATCTCATGCCAGGACTTGAACCTGCAACAATCCTTAGAGTCCTTGTAAGTGCTCTACCAATGTTATTAAGCTATTGACGCACAATTACAACTTTGCTCTATAAATACACTCGTTTAAAGTCATTAAAAGTTGTTTGTGCAACTTTTAGTGACTTTTAAAGTTCTAGTATGTATATCAATCTTTCAAATACATACATAAATCTAGTCTAAAAAATTAAAATTTAGGATATGAAATAAGCTCTCTTTTTGTAGTTAAAATATTTTTGATAGCTTTAACGAATAAATAGTTATTGGCAGAGAGCCACTTTACCCACTAGTATTATAATGTTGCCAATCGCAGTAGATATTACCTTGCCTTAGTTACCTTGTAGCCAAACGTCTTCAAACAACGCGAGCCTTTCTATCATAGGAGCAGTGTACACGTGATGGATCAATATATTTTGTCAATTTATATAAGTACGGTAAGTATTAAGATGCATGGAGTGGAGGGCTGCACTGACCAGAGCGACGTAATGCATGAGGTTCATCCCAGGCTTGTTGGCGCGGATGTCTGGTAACTTCTGGAGCGAGGAAAGCTTCACCCCGGCCGCGCCCCCCGCGTACCCGCCCGCGTTCAGGAAGTTTCCAGCTATTAGCGTTATGTACAGCACTTCCTGAAACAATATTTAAGCCATGACTAAGTCTTACTTAGCTTTTAAGATCGCATTCTAGATCGGATCGGTTCAGCTTCATAATTTGCGTTATCAATTAATTGGCAAGGAAATTGCTTTGGGGTTAAAATATCAATACGAAGGTTTTTTAGTTCACACGGGTTGTACCTACGAGCCATTACTTTTGCTCACCTTAGCACAGAGATGTTGCCAACATCTAGTAGGAGATCTTAGGTCCCGTTTTCTAAGGGGACCTTGCATTTTTGACACAAAGCAAACCGCTTGGAACAGGTGTTCCTAGGGGTGATCTGAGCTGATTTAGCCCGGTTGCCACGAGGTTTCCCCCAGCAGGTGGGCAGCGGGAGCGGGGGAAAAGTGCATTCGGCGCGCCTCACTCTAAGCTTTATATCTGCATACATCTAGCAACTATATCAAGTTTGGTGTTTTTTTCGTATAATTCGAGGATGAGGAATTCATTTCTGTAACTAAATTTTCACTCACCCATACAAAAAATAGAGAAATAAAAAAAATAATCGTCTTTTTTTTTGAAAATCGTCTACAGAAATATAACTATGAGGATTATCTCTAGAGAAAAAATACCTGTGAATAGACGAGTAATCCTTCTATATAGAATACTAAACTTGTCAAACATATTTCGTTTAATAACACTGTTAAAAAAAATGTTTTGTGTCGCGTGGCGTACCTCCATTTCAGGAGCGGTGTGCAGCTTTTAGAATTTTTAAGTATGTTTAGATGATTTCTGATAAGTTGTTATTCTTATGGTTGTAGATTACATTAATAAATTACTTCTGGACGTGATATATATACAAATATAAATTAAATATATAAATAAACATGTTGGGAAAACTTTCGCCAGTAGAGTTATTGTGATAAAATTAACATAGCCAGCATGTTTGACAAAAAATGCCGGTTAAGATAAGATATTTATTTTTCGCAATTGCCACGACATGCACATAGATTCGTGCATTTTAGTTTTTTTAACGCAGTTGCACCTCCCTGCGCATTTTGTTTTGCAGCGGCAACGAATAAGCTCTAAAGAATAGGGTGGAGTGAATTTGGCAAAAAAAAATTTTTCTTTTCTTTTTTAATCTCCTGTGTCATTAATCGATGACCCTATAGGAAAGCTTCCCCTGTGAAAAAAATTAAAAGTCTGCGACTTCATCTTCAGGTGGCGCACTTTGAACGTAATTTACAGAAATCTAACATTTTAAGTTTTAAATTTCACCCGCAAATTAAAGTAATTTCGTAACTTTTTGTCATAAACATGATATCGTTAAGTTCGTTAAGGTCTTATGTTACATGTGAGTGCATTGTGTTTAAGTAAAATATCAGAAATTCGGGCTGAAGATAATTCCACTTTGAGAAAATTTCTTACATATATTCATAAAATATTCCTATACACACGAAAGGTTTGCGGTGTCCTGTGTTTGGCGATTCACTAAAACTAAGTAGTAGTATAATATAACTTACGTATTATGATGTGATTAAATATTACTTAATTAAAGAAATTATCGCGAAATGTATATTGGTTCTGTGAATAAGGTGATGATAGAATCTATCCAGCGTAATGAGGTAAGAATACGAAAGTATGATGAGTTTGTAAAGAAATCTTTCGGTACCTATTCCAAGCCCTTCTTCATTTACCCCAGCGATAGTTTGGGCATCTGACAGTTTTTCTGACACATCTGATGAAGATGAGATTCCCATAATAGAAACATCGAGACGATCTGGCAAAGCAACTCAACAGATAAGAGGTGAGCTGCAAAATCTAGCTACCGCGTATGAAATTGAAAAATATCCGTACCACACTCAGGCAGAAGAAAGGCGCGTCAAGATATCTGTTTGCGGAACAGAAGCTAGATACCACTTGAGACAGTTTTATTCGTACTAGGATACAAACCAGGCAAGACATACTACTTTTTAACACCAAATATCAGTATTTCCGTCAAAAAGAAGGTGCGGTGACTTCTAATTTGAAACCATAAAACATGTCTTTCATTGTATTTTAATTTTTTTTATATATAATTTTTATATTTTTTATATAAAATTGTGTTAGTAATTTTAGGTATTAATATTGTAATATTGTCTTAAATAAAGCTCTGTTTGCATACTAAAAGTTGATTTTTTTTAAATATGCAAACTTGATGCGCCACCTCAAGACCACCACTTTTAAGACTATGGGTCATTGATCGGTAATACAGGAACATAAGAATAAAAAAAAATTTTTTTTTGCTCCACCCTTCTAAACAAGCAGCAGGCGCCGCAGGTAGGATTGTCCATATGGGCTCCCAATAACCATTTTTTTTAGACCAGCCCCAGTCAGCAGGGCATGGTAGCTGCTGCTGAGGGGCTAAAATCTGTCCCCAAACATAGCCTCCTTGGTAAACTGCATGGAGAATATGTTTACGTAGCGCATCTTCCGTTGGAGGCAGATTCTCTAACTGGAGATTTCTTTTTGTAAAAAGTACCTTTCGGCACTCATTTACACTCGTACTTGTACCTGATCTGAAATCAGTAACAAAATGCATATGCATGTTGAAATAATTTCTAAGGACCATTCACACCTCGTAATTCAAATCTGTTCAGGCTTAACGTTGTGAGACTCTTACTTGTCATACAAGAAAACAACAAATTTTTCCAATATTGGCAACGCCTGCTCAATATTGCCTTGTTTGCCGTATTTAAATCCCTCCGTTACTGCTGCTTGTTTAGAGCTTATTCGTTGCCGCTGCAAAACAAATTGCGCAGGGAGGCGCAACTGCGTTAAAAAAAACTAAAATGCACGAATCTATGTGCATGTTGTGGCAATTGTGAAAAATAAATATCTTATCTTAACCGGCATTTTTTGTCAAACATGCTGGCTATGTTAATTTTATCACAATTATAATAACTCTACTGGCGAAAGTTTTCCCAACCTGTGTATTTATATATTTAATTTATATTTGTATTAATGTAATCTACAACCATAAGAATAACAACTAATCAGAAATCATCTAAACATACTTAAAAATTCTAAAAGCTGCACACCGCTCCTGAAATGGAGGTACGCCACGCGAATTGACCGATGTCGACACTGCAAAAATAGTATATTTTAGCTATTTCCATAGTTTAATGACATATGGTATCCTATTGTGGGGTAGCGCTGCTGATGTAAATACAATATTTTTGTTACAAAAAAGGGCAATTCGTGCTATTTATAAATTAGGATCTAGGATATCTCTGAGGGATAGGTTTAGGGAAGTAAAAATTTTAACTTTAGTGTCGCAGTACATATATGAAAATCTTTTATATGTACATAAAAATATCAATAGTTTCAGCAAGAAAAGTGACGTTCACAAAGTAAATACTAGAAGTAAAAATAAGCTGTTGGTGCATGATACACGTCTACACAAAATAAGTAACTCTTTTATGGGGCAATGTATACACTTTTACAACAAAGTTCCCAATAAAATTCAAAATCTATCAATAAGTAAATTTAAATCTTTTATCAAGCAGGTACTTTGTAAAAAGGCATATTACAATATTTCAGACTATGTTAATGATAAAAATCCTTGGGACTGATGATGCTCAATTACAGGATGCATAGGTATCATAAAATTGTACGACTAAAAATCTTTTATTTAAAACATTAATTGTATTTTAGTTTATTTAAGTGTTTTTAAAAGAGTAACTATCGAGTTTCTTGCCGGATTCTTCTCGGTAGAAATCAACAACATTGTGAACCGGCGGGAAGGTGGGAGGGTTCAAAAAATAATATTTTATAACTTTGACGATTCAAAAGTGATTGTAAAATCCTTAGTTGAATAAACCATTTTGACTTTGACTTTGACTTTGACACAAAACATTTTTGACAAGTTTAGTATTCTATATAGAAGGATAACTCGTCTATTCACAGGTATTTTTTCTCTAGAGATAATCCTCATAGTTATATTTCTGTAGACGATTTTCAAAAAAAAAGACGATTATTTTTTTTATTTCTCTATTTTTTGTATGGGTGAGTGAAAATTTAGTTACAGAAATGAATTCCTCATCCTCGAATTATACGAAAAAAACACCAAACTTGATGTAGTTGCTAGATGTATGCAGATATAAAGCTTAGAGTGAGGCACGCCGGATGCACTTCCCCCCCCCCCTCCCCCTGCCCACCTGCTGGGGGGAACCTCGTGGCAACCGGGCTTAATCAGCTCAGATCATCCCCAGGAACACCTGTTCCAAGCGGTTTGGTTTGTCTCAAAAATGCAAGGTGATGGACCTAAGCTCTCCTACTAATCTGAAGTCTAGGTGTTTGAGAGCAATGTGCTTTTTTAAATTGTGGAAACCTTCAAAATATTTATCGCATTTTTTAAAAGTTGATGCTTTATTTCTAAAGAACCCCTCTTATCCTACTAATGTTATAGCGGTACATGTGCAATTCTGTTTGTTTGTTTGTTACTCAATCACACCGCAACTGAATTGAAATTAGGCACAGAGATAGTTTAAGAGATGAAGAAGGACATAAAAAATAAAAAGTTTCCGCGGTAATAACGATAACAGAATTCCACTTAAACAAAACCTAGCTACAGCTAAAGCTAGTAGGAGCATAAAATATATAAGATATGTCAGAGCTAAGTGTGTGAGAGACCAGACCTGAAGCGCGCGCGAGGACATGAGGTCGTCCCCGGCGACCAGCATGGCGTTGATGGCGCTCTCCAGATGACCCGCCGTCGGGGCCCACTCCTCCTTCAGCAGCAGGCACTCTATACGAAGTTTGTAACTGGAACCAAACAATGTCGTCTTACTTCGTGATAAATTTCAGGACACTTCTAACCCAAGTTTTTAGGCCTTTTAACCTTCCTGAAGTCGCCGTGTGCTTATTTGCAAATCACGAGATTAACAGCGTAACGACTGTTTTGCGCTTATGTTGATTTTTTTTTATATCTATTGTGATATTTAAGAAATGGTCACTATAACTTCGATTGTAGATAGGACACAATTGGTTAGTTTCGAACTATTTTAAATTGAAATAATAGCATAGAAGACTCGGTTACAACGGCAAAAGCAGAAAAGTTCATACAGTATGAGAATAAAATGTTACTGCCTTCTGCATATTGCGTCTATTCAGATTGCAGCATCATAATGTGGTTAACCACTTGCTGATTGCCGGTTAGGTTCAGTACCTCGTGCACCTTTAACAACCACTTTTGCCTCTTTTTTGACCCCCATGTCCCCCCCTCTCGGACCGCGCCTGCAAGAGATACTAGTAATCAGTCTTGTGGTAGAGTACTAGTTTCTTAGGACGAAATTCCAAAAAAAAGAAATTCAGATATTTAACAAGTACTAAGGTGTGACAAAGAATTTGTTCTGTGAAATTGTTTCAAAATGATGGCCACGGCTACAATATTTTACCATCGCACCGCTCGCCATCGGCAGGGAATTTGTCCTCACAACTTAGAACCTAAATGTTCTCGTGCGGTTTAAGAGAATCTTTTTCCCGCAGAAGCTTAGCTTGTGGAATTAGCTCCCTGCCAAGGGTTTCTCTCGCGAGTGATGCCCCAGGTGTTGCAAAAAAAACGACTAGTCTTAAAGATTTTGATACTTTTTTCTATGAAAATTCGTTAGATATTCACAATCGTTGGATCGCGCGTCCTGTTAACGAGTTAACGAGTTAACGAGTTAATGAGGTGCTTCATACGGCTAAACCCCGTAATGGGACTTAGCGCGTGCGAGGGGTTCATTTATACGGCTAAACCCCGTAATGGGACTTAGCGCGTGCGAGGGGTTCATTTATACGGCTAAACCCCGTAATGGGACTTAGCGCGTGCGAGGGGTTCATTTATACTTCATAATATCAAGCTTCAATGTAATTTGGACGTTCTTTGTTCTTTGTTCACGATGATTTTTAAATAAAGATGATATTTGTTTGTTTGTGTTTTTGTTTTCCACAAAAAATATATACAAATACGATTTAGGCTCACCTTAATAAATACTTTTCAATGAATCATATGCAGTACCTATAATTATCTATGTACCTATTTAAATACGTATGTATATATATATCTATGTATGTGTATGAAGATATATTTTTCCATATATGTATTTATTTAATTTTTGTATTCAAACCTTATACTGTACGTTACGTTTATGATAATATAAAATAACATATGCATAACTGTTCCTACTTCAACAACTACCTTAAGCTTTCTGAATGTCCCTAAGATCGACTGGTAGATAATGCCTAAGGCATTAAGTCCAACTATTGCATTTTATTGCAATAAAGTGTTTAAATAAAAAAATATTTCAAAACTATTTTAGAGTAACTGCTACTCAGAAACTGACTTGAGTTAGCGCTTTAATTAGCATACAGGGGTTGAAACAGAGTTAAAGAAATGGGCTACTCACTTCGGCAATTGAATCAATTGCAGTAGAAACTTCTCGGCATTCCCCAGTTTGTTAACGTCTCCAGCAAACGCCTTCAGCATCTCGCACTCGTCTATCTCGGGCAGGATCTTAAGTAGGCCGCGCAGCTTCTCAGCGCCGATGTCGTCGTGGGAACCCTCGCGGATCAACTGGATTATATCTTCATTGGAACTAAATGGCGATAAAAGGGCGGTTACTTCATTCAGAATAAATATACAAGACTTGAAGAATTTTGTTTACATGCTCTTGTAAACTGCTAGTAGGTAGTTGCTTTATAGGTGATTTTTTAGATTTATGTTATATTATGTAATAAAATTTATGAATTATTTATAGGTATTAGAATTTACTAGTCGATTATGCAGAAGAAGATAATTATATGATGGAAGGTGAGAATTGAATTTATACTATTACATACCTTCTAAATTGTTTTAGGAATATGTTAACATTCAAACTTCTCTTTCCGTCAAGGAGTGTAATTTCAGAGGATTCCTTCCTTGGCTTCCGTTCTCCAGAACTATCACAGATGGGGCTTCTGCCGAGCCGAGGAGAAGAACCTGCCGACCCCGTTGGCTGAATCTTTAAATTCAGCACAAGAAAAGATATAAGTTGTAATTGTGCAGTTAGTGCTGCTATTAATGTATGTGTTTTTTATATATTTTTTGTATACCTGTTGACAGAAGAGACCTTCGATCTCCGTCCAGTCCAACTCAGTCTTTGGCGAGTGCTTGTGGCTAGAGGCCACTAGCGACCAGATGTTGTTGCGACCAATCACCTATAACGCACGATTAGATCAATTTTGTTTTAATCTTTTAGTCACGAGTAAGACCAAATTTTTAGATTGTCACTCATACGAATAGGGTTCAGATAACTAAGTTGCGTCATTTGTATAACAGGAGTTATTTGGTTTTTTACCCCTTTGTTAGCAGACTAATTATATTTCAACGCTTCAAGTTTCTGTACAAAACTGAGTGCAAGTAAGACATCTCTTACTTTATTGTTGGGTATCTTGTTCCAGTTGATGGTCTTCATCTTAGTCTTGGGTATGGGTGTCTCTTGCTGCGGCAGTTTGACGTCCATCACCGGGGAGGGTGGTGTGGGAGGCGAAGGTGCCGACGGGGGAGGGGGGAGAGCTGGAGGAGGGGGAGGGGGCCCACAAGGTGGAGGGGGAATAGCAGGAGGGGGAGGGGGAGGAACTCCTGTAAAAAATATATTTGTTAATAGTTTGTCAATATTCATGTGGTACTAGCAGTCTAAATAATGTATTAGACTTGGATTTTAAGGTTTAAGCTGAATACAGTTTTAAGGTATTAAAGGATCTTCTTCATGTAGAAAAAAGCAGTTACCAGGCAGGGCGGGCGGCGGCGGCGGTGGCGGTGGAGACAGCGCGCGCTGGAGGCTCTGCTTACGGCCCGCGCTCGAGACGTCGCGGTACTGACACGTGCACACCATTTTGGCCTGGAACAGACACTTTTGAAACTCATATCTTAAGACCGGAATATAATTATAAATCGATCAACTTTTTTGACATTAGCTTTTGCCAACGGTCTACATCTATCCTTATTATATTTCCTTCCTCTTTCTATGGTCCTTCTCGATATTTGAAAATTTAAACCAGAGACACACGTGAATAAAAATGCTTATTTATTTATATTGGTTGTGCCATGGAAAACTTAGATCTTAAATAAATCAAATCAATATTTTTTTATTCGAATGGGTTACTAAGAACACTTTCGAATCGTCAAGTAAATTAACTACAACTAACTTTACAAACTAATTACAATATTGTTTTATTGCGTGCGTCCAATAGGTAATCTTTGCAAAATCACAAACGAAACAATCAACTAATAAATACATGTTTTGTATTGAAACACTTAATAAAGAAGATTTACAATGTAAATAGTTTGTTTTAAAAAAATACAATCGAAATTCAGGTAATATTTCAATTGCCTATTGTTTTTCAGATTGCATAGGGGGGCACCATGTGATACGGTAAAAGACTCCAATTATTCTGTGACGGGATTTAAAGTAACTCCCGAGAAAAATATATTTATATAAAATATAATATTACACAGCAGACGTACATATTTACAATTTACAAACATGTAAATAAATAGGTATTCATATTAACGATAATGCACATCATTATATATACATATATATTAATACGTATATAAAAATATACAATTACTTTTTATTTTTTATACCACTAAGGTGGCAAACAAGCTTACGGTCCGCCTGATCGTAAGCGGTCACCGTAGCCTATGGACGCTTGCAACAACAGGGGTATCACTTGCTCGTTGCCGACCCTTCAGAAATCTAATAACTTCTTTTTTGAAGAACTCCACACTGTAGTCCTTGCAGAAAACCTTGGCAGGGAGCTCATTCCACAACTTAAGCGTTCGCGGAAGAAAGTTTTTCTGAAACCGCACTGTACGCGACCATTTAGGTTCTAAAGTGTGAGAATGAATTCCCTGCCGATGGCGAGCGGTGCGATGGTAGAAAGTAGCCGTGGGCATCATTTCGAACAATTCCTCAGAACACAACCCATTGTACAAGCGGTAGAACACACACAGTGAGGCAAAGTCTCTCCTTAGACTTAAGGGCTCGATACCGCAAATGAGTTTGGAATCGTCGACAATTCTCACAGCCCGTCGTTAAACCGAGTCAAAAGGGCCAAGCTGGTATCCGGGTGCACCTGCCCAGAGATGGCAGCAGTACTCCATATGGGGCCGAACTTGCGACTTGTAAAGTAACAACCTTTGCCCCGACGTGAAGTACTGCTTCGCTCTGTTGAGTACACAAAGTTTTTTGGACGCCAGCTTCACCTTATCTTGTAAATGATCTCGGAATTTAACATCGCTGGAGATGTCGACACCAAGTCCCAATGCTCTTGGAGATGGCGAGGGGAGTGTTCTGGAATTGTGGGACTACAGTGAATGGGGTTTTTTAGCGGTGAACACGCAGACTTGTGTCTTTGTAGGGTTGAATCGGACCAAGTTAACCCGTCCCCAGTCAGAGACCTTGGACAGTGTGGTATCGATTTAAGACACAAGTTCTCCACGGTTTTCCTCCACAACGGAATGAGGGATGTTTGCACGACCCGTGTAAAAAGCGTCTCCAGTACTGTCATCTGCATAGCAATGTATGTTGTTGATGTCCAACATGTCATTGATATGCAGTAGAAACAGCGTAGGAGACAGCACAGAGCCTTGCGGGACACCAGCATTATTGTACATGCTATCAGAGCAACTACCGTCAACTACGGTTCGTATGCGTCTGCCGGACAAAAAGCTAGCCAACCATTTGCACAAACCCTCGGGCACTCCGTAAGATGGCAACTTCGATAGAAGACCCCAGTGCCATACCCGATCGAACGCCATCGCTATGTCCAGGCTACATGCCAATGCCTCCCCCTGACTCGCAATGGCTAGTGCCCATCGGTTTGTGAGATACACTAGAAGGTCACCAGTCGAGCGACCGTGGCGAAAGCCATATTGACGGTCACTGACTAGATCGTGTACTTCTAGGTATTTTAGAAGCTGTGTGTTGACCACGCCCCATCACCTTAGAGAGGAGAGAGGTAATAGCGATAGGCCTGTAATTCGATGGATCTGATCTATCGCCCTTTTTGGGCACCAGGTGCACATTCGCAGTCTTCCATGAAGACGGAAATTGCCTAGTGTGGTAGGAAAGCGCGAAGAGGCGAGTGAGTACAGGACATAACTCAGGAGCACACTGCTTAAGCACCACTGCTGGTATACCGTCTGGCCCACTCGACTTATGAACGTCTAGAGAAAGCAACGCCCGCCTGACCTCCCGCTGCGTTATGGATATTTCCAGCATGGTCTTACCGCACCACGGTATAGTAGGTGGTACAGCGCCTTCATCGTTTATATTCGAGTTCGAGGCAAAGAGACTGCCCAGTAGATCGGCTTTCTCTTTAGCATTATGGGCCAAGTCACCATCGGTCCTTCGCAGTGGTGGTAACGACGACTGGCAGAAGTTCCCTTCGGCAGCTTTGGCAAGCGACCAGAAAGCACGACTCCCAGAAGGATAGCTCGCAAGTCGCCCACCTATTTTGCCGATGAATTGGAATTTTGCTCTGGCAGTTGCTTTCTTACTGAACCTCGAGGCAGCATTTAATTTGCGTTTTAACTCAGAAATATTCGGATCTTTATTAAAACGAGCCGTAGTCCAAGCCTCATATGCATTTTCTTAAGAATTTTAGCTTTTCTGCAAGACCTATTAAACCACGGTCGTTTTTTGACGCCGGCAGCTACTCGCGGGTTAGGAATATAGCATTCCATATCAGCAAGGATTGTCTCAGTGACTGCGGCTGCGCAGACGTCAGGATCTTCTGAGTTGAAGCAGATCTGCCTCCACGGGTACAATGCGTAAAATTGTCGCAATCCATCCCAGTCTGCCGACTTATAGTGCCACACACGACGCCAATTAGTTGTCCCAGAAGGATCGGGTTGTGTGCATGATACTTGAGTCCGAACGAGACAGTGGTCCGAGGAGCCAAGAGTCGCATCCACTGAGACGGAGTATCCGTCCGGACGAGTAGTCAGCAGAAGGTCCAGTAAGGAGCTCGTATGTTCCTCTATATCTGGTATTCTCGTTGGAGAAAGTACCAGCTGAGAGAATCCATAGGTCAGAGCAAATTCATGAGCAGATATCCCAGCATAGTTATTGGTTCGAGAACTGAGCCACTCGCGATGGTGGGCGTTAAAGTCCCAAAATAACTAGTTCTGCTGTGGGATATTGCTCTAGAACTTTATAAGTCGTCAAACGCAAGTGCGTGAAGAGTCGAGTTACGTCCGTGTCACCGCTATGAGACCTGTATAGGCACGCATAGATACGAGTGTGGCTGCCGTAATCTACGACAATATCGACAGGTCCCTGTCTTCAAGGCTATGAAGGCGGCGACAGCAGATATCCTCCCGGACGAACATACATACACCGGCACGACTCATAAAATTGTGTTCGAGTTTGTAGCCGGGATAGTGAAGGTATGATGTGTCAGCCGGGCAGGATATCTGCGTCTCCGTTAGAAAAAGAATAGTCGGCTGCGCAGTCTCGGGATGGTGGTGGACTGCGTTAAGATTTGCGTGAATACCCCTGATGTTGCAAAAATCCACATTATATGTGGATGGAGTAGCCGCTGTACAAACTCTTTTCTTTTTGGTTCTCATGGCCATAGTATATAAAAAAAGTTACTAAGATCAAGGATGAGGATTCACTGCACAGACAGCTTAGAGGACAAAAAGTGCGGTTCTAAGACTGCCAAAGCTCGCCACAGATGATACGGTCGCTGGCACGGCGGGCGGAAGAGCCCCCCCCCCTCTGTTGTAGTAGCCGGCACGACTACCACTTCAGATACTTTACACAGGCTGGCGGATCAGCCTCCCAGGGCGGAGATTAAGTGATCCCTGGGTTCGGGATCCCGTTCAACCTGCGGGCGGCCAGCGGTCAGCCGTTTCATCAGGTCTCCCTGACCGCCGAACCAGCACGCCGCGTCTACGCCGAGCATGACAGCAACAAGCACCGCCGGTCCTCCGCTGTCCGCGCAGCGAATCCTCAAAGAGCTCTGGCAACCTTACTCACCGCCAGGAACACAACACTACTCAATGTTAGTGTTATTATAGCCGCGGCTTATTCGAGCGAGTACATGCAGTGCCCTACCTCTCTACAAACTACATATAAAAGATATAAAATAAAACTATATGTAAATTAACTTATAGGTCCTTTCTGATTTAATCCTCGTTCGGCCGCCCGATAGCGTATTCTATGCAATATGCACACACATGTTCAAACAAACTTCGCACACCCAAAAATGGCCCAGCTTCTACACAACAGCCCGGCAACAAATTCACATCATTAAAACTACCATCATTTCGGAAACTAGCCTAAGGGGAGAAATGGTGACAAGAAACTCCCGGATGTACACCTGTTACCAATCAGTCATGCAGGAACCAAGCCATCAAGTACACAATAAAGAATTTGATTTTTAGGTTTACCATCTTATTATAAAAGATTAATCTGATTGAATCTTAACCTGAACGCTTGGAGCTCTAAGAAGTTTCGCTGCATCTTCCCTGGACTCCAGCAAGGTAGCTCTATGGACTAAAGTTTCCGCCGTATCCCACACGATGTCACTAACAGGCTCTTTCGGATCTATTCTGAGAAGATGCTGAAGTATGCTCAAAAATGGTATTTCTTGAGGAGTGTCAGCCACCTAAGTGTTAAAATAGAATAATTAAAGTATATGTTTTCAGATATTGTAATAAAGTTTAATATCCAGTTACATTTTTTTAATGGGCTATTAGTTTACGGACAGCAAGCTCATTAGGAGCGTAGCAAATCTATTTTGGTTCAGGGTAAGCTTAAGGGAAATTAGTTCTGCCTTTTATTATACATGCTGTTTTCTCTGTTTTGTACATCGATGTTTTGTACCTGTTTTAATATGGCATAGAAGACGTCCAGGTGAGAATTGAGATTGATCCCCCCCGGCCCCTGTGCCTCGTCGCTCTCTCGCTGTTCCTCGAACACGTCCAGCTGCACGCTTAGGTCAGGATGGCTGGCTGCCTCATGTCTGGGATAACATGAAACTGCTCAAGTACGTAGTGAAGTAATATTAAGTCAAGTAGCAACAGAAGTTACCTAACAATATAAATAGATGGAAAATAGAATAGAACGACAGCCGCTTGATTTAAATGTAATAACATCTGATTAAGAGACAATTGCGACTCTCACTTGTTAGTTAACGTGCCAGTAATGTATTCGAAATGATTTCGCATAACATTTTCTCAGTTAATTTAACTGTCAAAACATATTATTATATTTACGCATATATATAACTGCTGTTCATTGATGTTTGACCAATGCCTTTAAATATACGAGTAAACTATACTCTTCGTGTGCCGACGAAAATATTTTGCCAAATTGACCCTTCTTTATCAGAAAATATAATATGCGGGTGTCGGAAAGCAGCTGATAGAATGTACAGCTGATGAATATATCCACAACAGGTACCGACCTAACTGCAATAATTTAAAAGGTAAGGAAAGTCGTATCTCAAATTTATATTGCTGCAAACGTTCGATGCTAAAATGTTTCTTATATTTTGTATTCAGTATAATCTATCAAAAAAAAGCTGCGCATTATTTGTCGACAGCATTTATATATTTGGTGGTTGTGAAGCCGGTTAGTATAATCTGTTGGACAAACAACCTGCCTCATTATTATTGCGATTACGGGCAGATTATGAGCGTTGACCAGATTTATCGGTACCATATTAGGTGGGTCTGGTGGTCTCCTCCCACGCGCCGCAGAGTCACCAACCTTCGCACACTGACCGGACACTGGTAGCGGTTAACGAAAAAGTTGCATGATAAAAGGTACAATGAATTTTATGACAAACTTCCAGAGTTCTCTACTTTTGTCAAGTCAAACTGCTCTAACTGGATTTTCCTCCTACTGATTTTTAATTAAACTGAAGTTTACCGAGAAAAAGCTTAATCAACTTGAACGACTTCATTTGATCTACGATCATAATATTTTCGAATTCACATCAATGCTGAAATTACTACCGATTTGACTTGGCCGGGATACTTATATTCTATTTCTTCTGTTTAAAGTCATTTTTGATCCAAACACAAATTTGTACTTTAAAAAAGTTCTAATTTGATTGTAACTTCTCGACTCGATCGTGAAACGGTTTACCACTACAATACAATAACAGGAGAAATTGAAAACAGTTTTTTAAATTCATGTCATTTCTATCTCATTCACTATAAAATCACTGTAAAACTGAAATAAAGAATCACTACCCATATCTGTAAATATATGTAAACAGATATGGGTAGTTAAAATATGTAATATATTTGATAGTAATACATATATTACGCTATATATTGAACTAAATGTAAAATATCAATAAAGCAAAATATTTAAATATAAATTACATAAATGTACCTACGCATGAGTGAAAAGTATCATTGATGAATACGTTATGTGTAACCGGTGTAAAATTTTACAAATAAAGATTGTTATTTCAGTAGCTACTTAAGTTTTAAGTTAAAGTTAAATTTAAAATTCTTATCCTTCAAATAAAACTTTTTGACAAAAAAAAAACAACCGGCTTCAAAAAGCTGCAAACTAAAAAGTGAAAGGCTACAAAGTTTTATATAATCATCAACATAAAAGGCGTTTTAAAAAAAGTTTTAGTTTTCAACTCACTATAATAATGTGGGACCACCTGGAAAGTATAACCTTCTAAATAAAAAAAAAATTATTGAATCGGTCCAGGCGTCTCAGAAATCGGGTAACATACATAAAAAAAAAACCGACGAATTGAGAACCTTTTTTCCTCCCTCCTTCTTTTTTTTAAATCGGTTAAAAATGAAACCACCTCAAGGAATTTGCTTTAACGCTACAATCAAAAAGTAGCTCCTCGATCAGTTACCTTGTCTGTAGCGTCCGTACTGTGTAGTTGTTGATACTAACTTACTTTATAGTGAATGATCAAATTGTTTGGGTTCGGTCAGAGTACTACATACATTTAAATGTCTTTCAATAATACACTATATAAGAATTTGTAATATTAGCGATCTTGTTTCGCGATTCGCTACATTTAAAATTATTTAAGTCGCCATTTTAAGGGGCCATCCTTTGACTACGTCACCTAAATTTCCGTAAGATTAGACATTATTATGCTATTTTTCTGTTTGTATATGAATAATTTGACTTTGTTACATTTTAAGTGAAGGGATGATACATGGATGACCGAAACGCGGATTGATTGGGACCGAAGTTCTATTGTAGTTAAAGCTGTTTGTTCCTTCTGTATTATAGTTAACTTAAGGTGGTGATAACAAAACTCCAATGATTCTCAAGGAAGCCTTAAACTTGGCAGAGAGATATATGTATGTATGTACTGATACGAGCCGAGCGACAAGGCCAAGCCAAAGCGGAAAATACCTACATACATGAATTAAAACCTAATTAATTAGTTTGATAAGCCGTAATGTAATTAGGGATATATTACAATAAAAATGCCATTTATAACTTGCTTGTGTTTTTGTGTAGGTGTAAGTTTATTTTTAAAAAATAGAAGCATCCTTCAATAGACGTACCTACACCTAAGCACTTGAATTTTGTTTTAACTGAAATAACATGTTGATGATTGTGGGGATGAGGAGATTCTAAATATGATTAAGTAGGTAAATTAAATAAACACTGAATATTGCAAAAATTATACAAAAGAAGGTCTAAATAATAGACGCATTTTGTTTACAAGCATAAAGCGCATTTATTGCATGCACAGTGCACACTTTATGCTTTCTATGCTTGCATTTGATTGTTCTGTTTACTAAAAATGAATGCGTTCTATGCCGAATATGGCAGTACCTCCGGCCAATAAATGCTTCTTCGGAAGGTAGAGCAGTAGCTATGCACTGTCATAATAGTGATGGGCTATTTTGTTTGTTTACATTGAGTAAATAATAACAATTTAATGCATTCAATGCAAATCAAATCAACCAATATTTATCTAAATTGGTTGGTTGGTCTGAGAACACTTTTGAATCGTCAATACAATGTAAACAATGTTAATTTCTGCCAAAAAAAAAACTCGCAAGAAGTTCTATTTAAAGTAAAGGCTCAAGTATCGTCAATATAGCGACGTAATAGCTCTCTATGCCGATATAATCTTGTCAACAAAACGCAAATTTTGTCACGTTTATAAGATTATCAATTTTCTAGGGTTGATTGAATCCGGTTTGAAAAGCCTGAACTGAACTTTCGAAATATCTTCATTTCTTTCCAAATATGATGATTATTGTTTGTTAAATTTTTTCAGTTTTTATTTTATTTTATTTTTTAAATAATATAATTAAAAGTTTTAGAATTATTTGTAAATATTAAATATTTAAGCATCTTTTAGTGTTCATTTTATTAGGAACTAAGATTAAATGTAATGAATTCAATCCAATAAGGAAGTAAAAAATCAAGCTAAAACAAAAAAAAAATAGTACAAGTGTGTGTATATGTGTATGTCTATGAAATTAGATTACACAAGACACTTTGTTATTTATCAAACAAAAAATATTTTAAATCATTATTCACGTATACATATTGTCAGTTTTTTTTCAATCGATCTGTCTGTCTATGGTTATTGAATTACTCTGTGACGGCGGCGCTGAAGCGTAGCCGAGCAAAAAGTTGTTGGCGCAAAAACTATACCTACTTTTTGTACAAGTCTTGTGGCTGAGTAATCCTGAACCACTATTATGAACTCTTGCGAGAAATTCGTTTTAAATTTTTTTTATCACTATCGAATTCGGTACAGTAGTCAAGTTTTACGTTAAATTCACTATATATACGTTTTATTACCAAAAAAGAACTTTCAAGGTTTAGTGTTTAAGCACTGGGGTATTAAGAGGCCATAAGTACTACCCATCTACCTAATTTATTTATTTATTGTTTATAGGTTACCAACAGTTGTTACATTAATACATTCGGTAGAAAATCACTTGCTGTCTTAAACTAAATGTACAACCACTTATGGGTAAACACAGCATTCAATAAGTTCACATATGTAAAAAGTAATATAGAGTTAGCTACAACAGGCCAAATAAAAATAATTCATTAATGCAACTTAAATTAAATGAAATCAAAAATAAATTAATTAAGACTAAATTAAATAAAATTTGTTCGGTAAAAAAATCCTAGACTGATACCTATTTAAAAAAGAAACCTTTAAAGTTGTTAGTGCTATTGGTTTACAACTTTGTTTAAGCATAGCTACTTTAAGCCCCTACAAAATGTATTTTTGAATTATTTATTAATTGTATTTCAATAAAAATCTCAGTAAGTTAAGAAGTAGCTGACCTACTTAGGCACGCTAATACATATATATATCGCGTTGTCCTTGTTTTTACGTAAGTTTTCTATCACGTAGTATATGCATTACATACAGTAAACAGTTTCCCAACACCAGAGTACCTAGTGTGAGTTTTTGTGAGGTTTGAACTCTACCTTTGCGTTCGTTTATTCAGTATTAATACCAGTCCTAGAAACCGCACCGGCACACCGCTCAGCGTATTAGGTGATCAACTTCTTTCGAGGAATTGAACCTAACCCACAGTACAGTTTGATCCAGGTATATTACCATGTTAACCTTGAGGCTATTAAAAACTTTACTAATGCTGTCAAGCATTGCGGGCTCTTCTGGCAAATCGAAGGTAAGTATGAACTCACCATTTACTTACATTTAAAAAATATTCTTATAGAAAAAAAAAGTTAACAAACGATAAACATGGAATCCGACTATGCACTTCCGATCGCCGTATAAATTGCTGAGCGAATATACTAAAAATATTATTTTGTTTGTGGTCGGTCTATTTTCATATTTTTTCCCTTGATGATTTTATTTTATTATATCTGTTACAAATTACGCATCACAAATGTCTTAATTATACATTATTTTTAAATTTTGATATCACGCCTTAATGTCGTATTTATAGTAGAGGCGCGGCGACGCGGCTGATTGACATGTCTTTATTGATACTGTGCTTGGTGACACAAAATACTTACAGTAAGTATACCTAATCCTCTCGGCGATCAAATAAACAATTTAGTGGGAAACGTGCTAGTAAAAACTACTGAACTACATATTACATACACTTATACAATTGTGCTGTTTTGTCCAGCAAGAGTGAATAGTGTTCGTTGTTTGTAACACTTTTATGATTAAGATGGGTAAGGGGTAAAAACCCATTCTTCCCACAAGGGTTAAGACCGGGTGATTTAGGTTTTAACCCATTATCACCCATTTTGCTGAGTGAAAACGAATATGTGGCTGGTTTACTTAAATAAGTAGTTTTTAGTTCTTAATCCGTTCTTATATACGCTCATCTATGTTACATTAAGAACTTTTGTGAGAAAATTTCAATAATTTTATACTTTTCATCGCCTATTTTGTCGTTTAGTCCTTTGATTTTCGAAAAACATGAAACATTTTCAGTTTTAAAGCCAGATCGAGGGCGTAGCCAGGTACGGGCAGGGGCATGGGTTGGCATATTTTCGAGGTAATTTTATAATTTAAAAATGTATCTATTCGGGTCGCCCGCATTTCTTACTGCTGCTACACTTCATCATCTTCCAAAAGTCGTTTGTTCAACCTTCCACATGTAGAGAGGCAGTTCGTGAGTGTTTGGATGTTAACTCGAGTTGGCACGCCATTGCTTCAGTAACGATTTTGTACGGTCGCCACTACCAGATCGCCTAAATGTGCGTATAGATTATTTGTCAGAACAACATTCAATGCAGCACGAACGTATGTTGACACCTCAACTACGGCTATTCCCGGCAGTGTTCAGCGCGCACGTCATGGGACCGTTTCATTTTGAAGTGTACATGACTATATTGGTGTTTCAAAGGTGTTAACCAACCTTAACAGTCAACTGTTCGGCTAACCTTTCTCGAGGAGAGAGGGAGTTCCTCAGTATTTCATCATTTTAGATCGGGTTGACACGCCATCGCTTTATTTATTATCTACTAGCATTTGCCCACGGTTCCGCCCGCCCGAAATTCGGTTATGTCAACGGCAACTCCTCAATTTTAGAAAAAAAAAACCCGACTCACTTGACGTTTTGAAGTAGCCTATGTCAGAGAAAAAGACAGACAGACAGCGTTACTTTTGCATTTATGATATTAGTATTGACGACTTGTCCCAGAAAGAGCAGTTAAAAGCACTTCAGTATGGACGACGTAAAGACGTGACGAAGCTTCCTAAGTCCTGCCCAACCTAAATGGGCGCTCCTATAGGTTTCCTTTTTGAAATAATTTTTACCCAACTACACTATAATATCATCGTCAGAAAATTGTTAGTGTGAAATTTATTCGCTGTTTACATTTAACAACGCTGTTTGTCCTTTCCAGTTACAAGACTTAAAGACATCAATGCGATTGCTAACAGTTTCGAGGACAGGACAGCCCCCGTTTCTCTCATTTCTGTAGCTGGATAGGTCATATTTGACTGTTCTGTAGAACTGATTTCGTTGTCAAATCACAAAGACATCTCTAAAACCTCGACGTATTGAGTTTTTCCCGTTGGTTCAACTAGTATCTCCAACTGGATGTACGAACAAGGATATTTTTTCACCGTCGACCGTCGTCGATTATTCCTTTTAAACCGTTTTTAAAAGGATGAAAGTTGTTGTAGTTAAAAAAGTCAACCGTAAGTTAAATTAGCGCACTGAGAGCTTAATACAGAATATAAATAACAAAGCTTTTTAACCATTGTCAATTGAAGACAGGGATTTGCACTCAAAATCTTAAAGCTTCATTCCAAGTGATGAGTTATATCTCCAAAACTATTAATCGTAGACTAGTAGTTTCTTTACAGAAGTGATAGATCTCATCAAGATCTTCATTTCGGATGACAGCTGTCAAACTAGAAAGTGCTATATCTCCGTAACTAATGATCGTAGTACATACGTACTACTAGTTCAGATCAATAGTTTTGGAGATATAGGTCGCCATTTTAAAACTATCACTTGAAATAAAGCTTTAAGATTTTGAGTGCAAAACGCTGTCTTCAATTGAACTTGGTTGTGTTATTCATAAACCCTCAGTGCGCTTAACCGACTCAAACTTGACGTTTTATAACTACAACTTCCATTCTTTTAAAAGTCGGTTAAAAAGGAATAGTGTTTAATTCATTATAAACCCTTCATAAAAACATTATTTGAGAACCTCCTTTTTAAAGTTGGTTAAAAGCTTTAATATTATATTTTTTTTTATACCACTAAGGTGGCAAACAAGTCTATGATCTGCCTGATGGTAAGCGGTCACCATAGCCTATGGACGCTTTCAACACCAGGGGCATCACTCGCGCGTTGCCAACCCTTCAGAAATCTAATAACTTCTTTTTTGAAGAACCCCATACTGCAGTCCTTAGAGGAGCTCATTTCACAACCCAAATGTTCGCGGGAGGAATTTCGGTTTTCAAATGTTCAATTATTTAGTTGGTCCACAGGGAAAAAAATCCTTGTTCGTACAACCAGTTGGACATAATAGTTGGACGAAATGAAAAAACAGTCATTGTCATATTGCCAGTCAAATTTCTTATAGTCCACAGAGGCGTGACACATGGGCTGATCTCCGAGGACGTCTTCTGTATAGTCTGCCTCACTGTTTGGATGTGGTATGGTGCCCCCCAAACCCAGTGGTCGAAAATCGTTCAAGAAAAGCAAGAAGATTTCTTATCTATTCGTGATAATGACCCTCGAAATAGCCTATAAACGTGACCAGATCTGTCAATAATTTTTGAACTGGGTGTTATCTCCCTTAGTGAAAAATAGGATCAGAATGTCACGGGTGGTTACCCATATTTTTATGTGATTTATGAAAAGTAGATTAGTATCTATTTTTTTATTATGAAAATGGTAAAAAAACTCTTTATACCTACTTTCATAAATTTTTGTAATGACTGTTTTCACTATTTATTAATATTTACTAGCTTTTGCCAGCGGCTTCACCCGCCCTAAATTTGGTTATCGGCGTAGGATTCTTACGGCAACTCCTCAATTATAGAAAAAAAACTTAGAAGGTGAAAATATTTTTAAATAATAGGTACGGCCCTTCCCCCTCATGACTGCCCGCCGGCCTTGCACATCATAAATGCGCGCGTAGTACTTGATCATTATTTTGCTGACATGTTATTTCAAAACTGCGATATCTCCTAAGATATTCATTGAAATCGAATGATATAAATTTTTTTTTTAATTAAAGACTTGTGATTCATAACGTATTTATTTAGATATGAATTAATATCATGTTTATAGAAACACCTTCGCAAACAATGCATTATTTTAGAACAAATTTGGTTAGCATTAAAAAAGTTATAGTGAGCCAACCTTAAAAGATAGACATATGCTGTCGCGGACTTTTTTTTAGAAATTTTAAAGGGGAAAAATTCTGTCATACATGAGTTTTGCGAAACTTTAACCGTTTACGTAGCGCACGGAGCGGAAGCTCTCAAAAGGAACAAAACTCCCGATTTTGAAACATTCTGCATTGATACTCCGCTACTATTGGTCTTATCGTAATGATATATAGCTTATAGCCTTCCTCGATAAATAAGCTATCTAACACTGAGAGAATTTTTCAAATCGGACCAATAGTTTCTAAGATTAGCGCGTTCAAACAAACAAACTCTTCAGCTTTATATATTAGTATAGATTAACCTCCGTACATATGTGTTTCTAGGAAGCTGTCGGTAGGTACCTAGTAAAGTGTGAGAATTGTAAAACTTTGTATTATTTTCTAATAGTCAATGGTAAAAGTAGGAGGCAGTATTTAATTTCGTACCTTTGAATCATACTTGCCTTTTTGAACTTGTATAATCTACTATTTATGTGCTAATTTAATATAGAGTCTTACCTTAAGTTATTCAGTGTTGGCAGTAAGCCCAGACCTGAAAAAAGACGTTTCTTATTTATAAATAGGTAGTCGTGGAGTCAACTTTCTCTTTTTGTAGCCGCATGGTCGAATGGGTCACTTTGTGCAGTCGTGTGGTTGAATGGGCCACTTTGTGCAGGCGTGTGGTTGAATGGGCCACTTTGTGCAGGCGTATGGTTGAATGGATCACTATGTGCAGGCGTGTGGTTCGGTCGGCCACTTTGTGTAGTCGTGTGGTTGAATGAGCCACTTTGTGCAGGCGTGCTTATACATATTGTTTTTTTTTTTCAAGGATTTTTATGCCTGAATATGGCTTACAACTAAAATGTCTAGTAATCTGCCTGTCGCTTTAGTAAATCTAAGGATCTTGTTAAAAAGAGGGTTGAAGACTAACACTTCACAGTCTCCTATTTGCTTGTCACTGTCTTTCACCAATAATAGTATATAATATATCCTTACCGATGAACTCATTCCGCACGCGGATGCGGTCGGGCAGGCGAGGCGCGGAGATGATGAGACAGTTGATGAAGGCGATCAGCGCGGTCTTGTAGTCCGTTGATTCAGCTGTCTTCAGCTCCTCCACCACTACGCTCAGGCTGTACCTCTCTCCTTGTAGCGCCTACATCAGTAATACAACCACATATTCATATCTAGATGAAAGTTTCAATTTCAACAGTACAATATAAGTAGAGACTAGATAGAGAGTATGAATAGCACTGTTGCATAAACTAAGAGTTTACGAATTTATTTATTTGAAGGATGATACATAATTGGTATAGTTAACGCGAGTGACCACTGAACGAGTTTCCACGGTTGCACCGACATCGACATGTTCATAAATAAAACAAGTTTGTTTATAGAAAATCAGTTGTTCTAAAACAAGTACTTCCGCATAAGCAAACACACAGATCAGGTCAAACAGAATTTTTATCAGAATTGTTTAGCTCTGGTGTTGCAAGCGTACCTTCAGGCAGACGGTAAGCTTGTTTGCCACCTTAGTGGTATAAAATAAAGTTACTACTTATATTTTTAATATCATACCTCAATTTTGATCCGTTTCAGCTACCCATATATTAATTACATCAAAAATTATTTTTTTAAATTTGCTAGTATTATAAAATCTTCAAAATTAACAAAAAAGTAAGTTCTATAAAGTGGAGAGTAAATATATATGTATACACAAAAGTTGTGGTTTGTCCCTCGCAGGTACTTTTACTCGACCAGCTGCAGGTTACTAAAAGGTTGTGGTCAACAAACTGCCGGCGCAGATCATTTCGCTAAACGGTTGTTCCGCGACACTGACTTATCGCTATTAATTATTAGTGGGACGCAATAAAACATAATGAAAAATGCACACTTGATATTGCTTATAAGAAAATAGATTCAGGACAATTTAATTTGGTAATAATGAAACTATGAAGATTTATCAGTTTGTTATATTGGTTCTATAAGCGTATCAAGATGGAGCGCAAAATACGAGGTTTTTGGTAGGAGCGATTCAAATAATAAGGTAAAGTAACAAATGAAGGGGGTTCTATATATGTATATGTATATGGAAAGTTTATCAGTAGTAGAGAAAGACAGAGAAAGTATTAAGAGAGGTTGTAGTGTTTTACGTAAAAATTAACAAGCTGACAAATTTGCGACAGAAAATTGTTTCAAAGAAACATTGTTTCAAACATTTTAGTGAGCAATTCAGTCTCGTTTATATATTCAATTTATTGGGTTTTTGGAATAAATTGAACATATTTTTGTCAACACCTAGGTCAAATTCTTATTGATTCTATATCGTCCTTGTTTTATTGGTAGTTTTAGTATGTATCTATTTGTTATTATAATAGTACCTTGTACCGGTCGAGCGTGTCGACTGCTCTCGCGTACCCGTCCGCGTTGTACACGCACAGCGCGGACAACAGCTCAAACACCTAAACAAATAAATAGATATTTTATTACAAAAACTGTCATAATATGGTCTGGTAGCAATGCAGGATGCAAGTAACAAATGTACCGGACACGCTTATTACAAGTCCCGCGCAAACATCCCTTTTTGATATATTTACAACCTAACAAAGACACAAATCTGCGCGTTCACCGGTAACAAAACCCCAATCACTGTGGTCCTACAATCACCCCTAACCGTCTCCAAGAGCATTGGGAGCCTCGATATGGACATCTTCAGCGATGTTCAGTACCGAGATCATTTGGAAGACAAGGTGAAGCTGGTGTCCAAATTACTCTACTCAACATTGTAAATGGTATAATCTACTTCGCCTTGGAGCAAATAAATTTTAATTTTAAAAGATACAACGCAAGTCCAGCCCCACATGGAGCACTGGTGCTATTTCTGGTTGGGCTTGACCATTTTGCCGCCGTTTATTGACGGGACAAGATATATAGCCTTTTAAGTTTAGTGTAAAGGAGAGACTTGAGAAACGAGAGTCTGTGTTCTACTTCATGTTTTCTGAGGAATTGTTCATAATACCCACGGCTACTTTCTTTTATCACACCGCTCGCCATCGGCAAGAAATTCATTCTTACACCTTAGCGGGCTGTATATGTGCTTGCTACCTTTGTGGTATAAAAAAGTCATTATATTATAAGCTTTCCATTTGTACTACAAGAATTGCTTTACCAATAAAATATGCTCTAACTATAGTTATATACCACATTATAGAATAAGATACCACCCGAACAACTAAAGCAGGGCATAGCGAGTACTTGTTCGAATGAGCGGCCCGAACTAGAGAAGTACCTCCACCTTACAGAAAACCGCGGCCATAATACCACTAACATTGAGTAGTATTGTGTTCCTGTCAGTGAGTAAGGTTGCCGGAGCTCTTTGACGATTCGCTGCGCGGACAGCGGAGAACCGGCGGTGCTTGTTGCTGTCATTGCTCGGCGTAGACACGGCGTGCTGGTTCGGCGGTCAGGGAGACCTGATGAAACGGCTGACCGCTGGCCGCCCGCAGGTTGATCGGGTTCCCGAACCCAGGGATCACGTTATCTCCGCCCTGTGAGGCTGATCCGCCAACCGGTGTAAAGTCTCTGAAGTAGTGGTCGTGCCGAAGATTGAGACCGGAGTGGACCCGGCTACTACAACAGAGGGGGATCAGGGGCCCTTCCGCCCGCCGTGCCAGCGACCGTATCATCTGTGGCGAGCTTCGGCAGTCTTAGAACCGCACCTTTTGTCCTCTAAGCTGTCCGTGCAGTGAATCCTCATCCTTAGTCTAAGTAACTTTTTTTATATATAATGGCCATGAGAACGAAAAAGAAAAGAGTTTGTACAGCGGCTACTCCATCCACATATAATGTGGATTTTTGCAACATCAGGGGTATTCACGCAAATCTTAACGCAGTCCACCACCATCTCGAAACTGCGCAGCCGACCATTCTTTTTCTAACGGAGACGCAGATATCCTGCCCGGCCGACACATCATACCTTCACTATCCCGGCTACAAACTCGAACACAATTTTATGAGTCGTGCCGGTGTATGTATGTTCGTCCGGGCGGATATCTGCTGTCGCCGCCTTCATAGCCTTGAGGACAGGGACCTGTCGATATTGTGGGTGCGCGTAGATTGCGGCGGCAACACTCGTATCTATGCGTGCCTATACAGGCCTCATAGCGGTGACACGGACGTAACTCGACTCTTCACGCACCTGAATTTGACGACAGACAAAGTTCTAGAGCAATATCCCACAGCAGAACTAGTTATTTTGGGTGACTCTTAAGCCCACCATCGTGAGTGGCTCAGTTCTCGAACCAATAATTATGCTGGGATATCTGCTCATGAATTTGCTCTGACCTATGGATTCTCTCAGCTGGTTCTTTCTCCAACGAGAATACCAGATATAGAGGAACATACGAGCTCTTTACTGGACCTTCTGCTGACTACTCGTCCGGGCGGATACGCAGTCTCAGTGGATGCGCCTCTTGGCTCCTCGGACCACTGTCTCGTTCGGACTCAAATGTCATGCACACAACCCGTTCCATCTGGGCCAACTAATTGGCGTCGTGTGTGGCACTATAAGTCGGCAGACTGGGATGGATTACGAGAATTTTATGCATCGTACCCGTGAAGGCAGATCTGCTTTAACTCAGAAGATCCTGACGTTTGCGCAGCCGCAGTCACTGAGACAACCCTTGGTGGTATGGAATGCGATATTCCTAACCGGTGAGTAGCTGCCAGCGTCAAAAAACGACCATGGTTTAATAGGTCTTGCAGAAAAGCTAAAATTCTTAAGCAAACTGCATATGAGGCTTGGACCACGGCTCGTAATAATAAGGTTCCGAATATTTCTGAGTTAAAACGCAAATTATATGCTGCTGTTGTTCAGTAAGAAAGCAACTGCCAGAGAAAAATCCAATTAATCGGCAAAATAGGTGGGCGACTTGCGAGCTATCCTTCTGGGAGTCGTGCTTTCTGGTCGCTTGCCAAAGCTGCCGAAGGGAACTTTTGCCAGTCGTCGTTACCACCACTGCGAAAGACCGATGGTGACTTGTGCCATAGTGCTAAAGTTACTGGGCAGTCTCTTTGCCTCGAACTCGAACATGAACGATGAAGGCGCTGTACCACCTACTATACCGTGGTGCGGTAAGACCATGCCGGAAATCTCCATAGCGCGCCGGAGGGCCGGCGGGCGTTGCTTTTTCTAGACGTTCATAAGTCGAGTGGGCCAGACGGTATACCAGCAGTGGTGCTTAAGCGGTGTGCTCCTGAGTTATGTCCTGTACTCACGCGCCTCTTCGCGCTTTCCTACCACACTAGGCAAATTCCGTCTTCATGGAAGACTGCGAATGTGCACCCGGGGTCCAAAAAGGGCGATAGATCAGATCCATCGAATTACAGGCCTATCGCTATTACCTCTCTCCTCTCCAAGGTGATGGAGCGTGTGATCAACACACAGCTTCTAAGATACCTAGAAGTACACGACCTGGTCAGTGACCGTCAATATAGCTTTCGCCACGGTAAGCCGTTTTAGCGAAATAAGAAATTTCGACGTACGTATTTTAGATTCTTCTTAAAAGGCCTCTTCATTTAGAAGGTTTTAAGTAAACTGCCTGACGAACCATCTTCAATAGTTACAGCTTTTCTCATACTATCCCAGTACACTCACAAAACTTAACTGTTCTGTATTCCAATAGGAAAATTCGCGCAGTAGCACTTTATGTCAAACTTCAGTGCGTGAAACACATGGTTTTGGAAGCATGTACTGCTTATAAAAAAGTGTTAGGTTCAGTTCTTTACAGTTTTGTCTAGACCGATTATTGTTTTCACCCTAGAAAAACGTGTATTGTTGACGTTTAAATAAACACTGCTTTAGCAGTATTTTAAGTTTCGCAAACCCATGTGCGGTTCGGGATGGCAACGTCGCCTATAGAACACAGTAACGGTCGCTCGACTCGTGACTTTCTAGTGTATCTCACACACCGATGGGCACTAGCCATTAAGAGTCAGGGGGAGGCATTGGCATGTAGCCTGGACATAGCGAAGGCGTTCGATCGGGTCTGGCACCGGGGTCTTCTATCGAAGTTTCCATCTTACGGAGTGCCCGAGTGTTTGTGCAAATGGGTGGCTAGCTTTTCGTCCGGCAGACGCATACGAACCGTAGTTGACGGTAGTTGCTCTGATAGCATGGACATTAATGCTGGTGTCCCGCAAGGCTCTGTGCTGTCTCCTACGCTGTTTGTACTGCATATCAATGACATGTTGGACATCAACAATAACATTGCTATGCAGATGTCAGTACTGGAGACGCTTATTACACGAGTCGTGCAAATATCCCTCGTTCCGTTGTGGAGGAAAACCGCGGAGAACTTGTGTCTCAGATCGAGGCCACACTGTCCAAGGTCTCTGACTGGGGACGGGTTAACTTGATCCGATTCAACCCTACAAAAACACAAGTCTGCGCGTTTACCGCTAAGAAAACTTCACTGTAGTCCCACAATTCCAGAACACTCCCCTCTCCATCTCCAAGTGCATTGGGATCCTTGGTGTCAACATCTCCAGCGATGTTCAGTTCCGAGATCATTTACAAGATAAGGTGAAGCTGGCGTCCAAAAAACTTTGTGTACTCAACAGAGCGAAGCAGTACTTCACGTCGGGGCAGAGGTTGTTACTTTACAAGTCGCAAGTTCGGCCCCATATGGAGTACTGCTGCCATCTCTGGGCGGGTGCACCCGGATACCAGCTAGGCCCTTTTGACTCGGTTCAACGACGGGCTGTGAGAATTGTCGACGATTCCAAACTCACTTGCGGTATCGAGCCCTTAAGGCTGAGGAGAGACTTTGCCTCACTGTGTGTGTTCTACCGCTTGTACAATTGGTTGTGTTCTGAGGAATTGTTCGAAATGATGCCCACGGCTACTTTCTACCATCGCACCGCTCGCCATCGGCAGGGAATTCATTCTCACACTTTAGAACCTAAATGGTCGCGTACAGTGCGGTTTCAGAGAAACTTCCTCGCGCGAACGCTTAAGTTGTGGAATGAGCTCCCTGCCAAGGTTTTCTGCAAGGACTACAGTAGGGAGTTCTTCAAGAAATAAGTTATTAGATTTCTAAAGGGTCGGCAACGCGCAAGTGATACCCCTGGTGTTGTAAGCTTCCATAGGCTACAGTGACCGCTTACCATCAGGCGGGCTGTAAGCTTGTTTGTATAAAAAAAAACCTGTTTCTTGACAGGAGCGGCGGGCGAGGTGAGCGCTGCTGCGAGCTTCCCCGCGTACTCCGCGTGCTCCACGATGTAGTCCAGCCCCACGCGACTCTCCATGGCCGCTCTGAAAACAAACAAATAAGTAATAAAAAGAAATAATAAAAAACAACAATATAAAAACTAGGCAGGTAGAATGACATTTCAGCAGAAAATACATGTTTCCCAGTATCCAATCCTGACTCACTCCGTTAGTTTATCAGAACTTACAAATTTATATTAGGGTAGTAGTAGGGTATATTATTCTGTCCCCGGTCCTGCATTTTTCCGCCTATTATTTCTTAAGCTGGTGATGACGAAATGACACATTTTTATAATCTACTACTTTATTCCAAAAACACTGTGTCCGACGCAGTTTGTGGCAGCTGGTAAAGGGAGGCTGTCTACCATATCATGGTCCCCTTCTCTGGATAAGAAAGATATATATACATACATACCTGTACTTAAAATAAATGAGGTTTAATATTATGTTTTTATATAATGTATGTAATGTTGTCATACTCATTCGACGACAGTTGACGTCTACTTTTCTGATAAGAACGGACTCAATTCCCGACATTCCGTATTTGTCCACGGATTCGCTGAGGAATTCACAGCTTTACATTAATCATTCCTGTGACTGTTGTCGCAGCACGTTCGGATGATCAAGTACAAACGAATACACAAGGCGTCAGCTGAAAAGCGGCTCTGCAACTGTTTGTAAAAAAGTTATTGGCTTTTATTTGTTTGATATTTCTTTTGTTGCCGGTTTATTATCTTTATTTTATAATTTTGCGGCAAAGCAAATTTTAAATATTTATAATCTTAAACTAATTTGTGACTTGATATTCTATTTTGTTTTGAGATTTAAATAAATAACATTACTGATAAAAAAATGTAACGACCGAAGAAGTCCACGCCATGCGCCGCACCTGTGCTACCTGTGCTACCTGTGCCACCAGATCGGCAACCCACGCTATAACTATAAATCAGTGGAGCTATGATACCTAAGACGGACGGAAGGACCGGTTGTTGAGTAAAAAATATGAATATAATATTAATTTCATAAGTGACTAATTATTTTTATGTTAATTGCTTACCCATAGATAATAAATAATAAAATAGGCAACGGGTTATACCAACACGAGTTTGTTTGAGAACACACAGAAGTAAAAGAAAAAAAATAAGACATTTGTATATATTGTTGGTATAAATTTAAAACAAATAAACCAGGTTACTATTATTTGTGATTGACATATTGATTTGCCACAAGATTATATCGTGGAAGGAATATATCGTGTTCAAAGTAAGAAATCGATATTAATCTTAGTAGTGTTATATTATTTCAATAGAAATTGCTTCATGGCGATAACACCGCCTGTTGTACATTGCTTAGGGTATATAAATACGAATATATTACATGTATACAATACGTATCTGTAGGTGAAAGGCTTAGGGCCTTAAGTGCCAATCGATAAAGTTTACGATGGGCTCTATCGTAAATCGCAATTTCTTTTTAAATTATAGATGATCAAAATCTCAAGTAAACGCTTAAATGACCCTTAAAAAAAATCTAGACGTCGTATCGTTGTCAAACAAAAAACTAGGGTTACGTTATTAGTTTGGCTATAAGCTTCGATACATTTTGGGATCCACTAAGGCCTCTGAAGGTTTTTTTTGGACTTAAGGTTCTTTACTTTTGGTGGTTGTTGCAGCAACAAAGTATCGTTATGGCTGTTCGGTTAATGTCTCATTGAAATATTGATTTAATTCAATTAAATTTTAAAAAATTAAATTCAGTTTTTTAATGCAATTAAATAACATTTTTAATGACAACTTTTTTATAATCGTTTAAACAAATAAATCACTATATAATAATTTTAATGACAATGGAATTTATCCATAACTGCAAAAACGTATAAGAAGCTTATTCGATTCCGGTAAAAATTGAATTGAAATTGAATTGATTTATTCCGATTCCGGCAAAAATGTATAAGAAGCTTACTCGATTCCGGCAGATCTGTGTCATTATAAGTAAATTTTTTTAAGAAAGTCATAAAAAATGGGGCGGACCCACTGTTAGGTCTTTTGCAAATCTAGATATTTGTTTGTTGTCATAGGCTTACAATTTAGTGTTATGGGCTGCATGGCCGGTAGGCAAAAACCATCCAAGCCTTATCCTTATCAGCCTCATACGTCCCCACTGTTTGTACCACGAGGGTAATTTGGGCCATAGTCCACACGCAGGCCCAGTGCGGATTGTGGACTTCACATACGTTTTTTGTTTTCTTGACGTATGCAAGTTTCCTCGCGATGTTTTCTTTAGGCGATAAGCCAGTAATGTGAATAATCAATGTACTTGAGATATTAAGAACAAGACTCATTGGTACACGCGGGGCTCAAACCTCCGCCATTCAGGCTGAAGAGTAATACCGAAACAAAACATCTCCGATTTCTGTTCAGGGACACCTTTTTAAATTAATTTTAATCAAAAGATTTTTTTTAAAACATAGTGCCATACTCTTCTTCCTTTAATGCCATCTAAATGACTTAACTATAAAAAAAAAATTGCCGGCGTTGGTGAGACATTCGAACTTATCAAAAGCTTTTAAATCATATCTAGCTTCTGCTTCGTCAAAGTGTTTATCGTATCTGCTTTTCAGGGTCTCTTTCCTAAAAAAGAAACCCTCAGAGCCAAGCATCTGAATTACGAAACGATCGCAATCATCATACGTGTCCGTTTCTGGGGGTTTTGATTGTTATTTTAAATGAATATTAAGGGTATTCCTGTATGTCCGAATGTTGCTATTATTGTCTGACTTCTTCTATAATTTCATAGTTAGATTTCTTAATGGCATTTTTGACCTCCGTTTTTGATATACCCAAAGAAAAATATCTTACTAGCAATGTTTTATTGTAAAAACAGACACAAAGCGGGCGCGGGCGCGTGTGCGGGGACGAGTGCGGGCGCACGGGTCTTGGCGCCGTTTCGGCCACAGTCAGCGCTCGAGATACTGGCGGGTCAGACGTCATAAATCATTAGACCGTTTATATAATCGATGAAAAAGACATTTTATTGATGGAAAATTCATACCTTCAATGTAAAATGAATTATGTGAAATATGGAATACATGATATAAATAAACATAGAGAAACTTTTGACGAATTCAACAGGATTTATGCTGATTTGAGGATGCATCCTGGCAAATTTTTATACATTTATCTATATAAAAAATAGATGACTTAAATACTGTGTACTTTAAATTTCCTGTTTTATTTTCGGCGGTGTGAGCCGATACAGGCGAATTGTACTGGAGTAACCTAGACGCGTGAATAAAGCACCCGCCACGCTCACTCGCGCCCGCACCCGCGACTGTGACACCCAAGCGCGTCACGATCGGTGTGTTTGTGAAGCACGTTTTAATATGTTAAAACTACACGCACCCGCGCCCGCTTTGTGTGTGTTTTTACCCTTACAGTTCGCGTCCTGTATATTTTTTTTTAATTTCTATTTACGAAGTGTGATATACATATAAAACTCTTTTGCCAGTGACATCATACTACGTTTGCGGTTAGTGAGCTAGCGGAGTGCGTACGATGGTACAATGGGATGTGTTCTAAGGAATTGTTTGAAATGATGCCCACGGCTACTTCCTACCATCGCACCGCTCGCAATCGGCAGGGAATTCATTCTCACACTCTTGAATCGAAATGATCGCGTACAGTGCGGTTTCAGAGGAACTTCCTCCCGCAAACGCTTGGGTTGTGGAATGAGCTCCCGCCAAAGTTTTCTCTAAGGACTTCATTATGGGGTTCTTCTAGAAAGAAGTTATTGGATTTTTGAAGGGTCGGCAACGCGCGAGTGATGCACCTAGTGTTACAAGCGTCTATAAGCCACGGTGACTGCTTACCATCAGGCGGACCGCGTGCTTGTTTGCCACCTTAGTGGTAATAAAAAAAATAAAAAATGTACCTATATAACTCGTAGACGAGCGCGCGAGCTGACCAATGAATCTTGCAAAAGAATCCTTAATGTCGTTTAACACTGATCTTTAATATTAAATGCTAAAAAATAATATAATACTTTACGTTTGTTTACTTTCTATACATTAGGGGACTCAATATTCAATTAAATTTGCTAATTTAAAATGAAACAGCGCCGAGACTTAATGCCTTCTACCTACCATTATGTAAATTCGAGTTTGCTGAATCAGAATCAGCAAAAAAAATGAAGTCTGCCAAAAATGGACTTAAAGTCC
Source organism: Apoda limacodes (assembly GCA_946406115.1). Taxonomy (NCBI): domain Eukaryota; kingdom Metazoa; phylum Arthropoda; class Insecta; order Lepidoptera; family Limacodidae; genus Apoda; species Apoda limacodes. Next base: position 22,704,505 of record OX291560.1, on the reverse strand, counting down.
TTTACCTTATACCTATACAGATTTACGACTATGTATGTATAATGTTTAGTGTTCTTCAGATTTCATTATTTGTTTGATGAACAATAAAGTATATTAATTATTGTTATTATTATCTTAAGTTAGAATCTATACAGTTATGTCGAAAACTTTATGGTTATAGTGAAATATAAACGAAGCGAATGTCGTTAGTGGTTTTCGAAGTTATTAATTAATTGAAGATTTATAAGATATTTTTAATTCAATCAATATTTCATGTGTGTTCCGACGCAAATAAATAGTTTCAACGTGGAATAATTATAATTAATTAAAGTTATCAATTTTCACGAAATCTGCACAAAGTATAGCTTTTTGCAGATTACAAATTTTATATTATGATAATTAATTTGTAACGAAACTTGTGTGAATATTTGAATTATCTTGAAATAAATATTAATCAAAACAGCGCTAAATATTACAAATCGACGCCATAAACTATATTTTATTCGTGAAAGTTAACATTATAATTATTGAAGTTGGTTCACTTTGTTTTTTTTAAATGGTCATTTACGACTTCTACCGGTATTATTTTAATGTTTGTTCGTCCGTTGGGAGTCTTTGTTAAAAACAAGATTTTTAGATTGTCACAAAAATATTCAAATTAATAACTTTTATTCGTATTTGTACTTA